>CM061140.1:119874044-120474044 GCA_030789695.1 Scilla litardierei
AATTTCTGGGCTAGAAAGTCTGCTTTCCCCTCTTGTGCAGAATTCTGGTATCTTTGCAGTGTATATTCCGGCCTATTGATATTTTTTATTGTTATACACTTTGCTACGGTTCCATCGCCGCCTAGAACACATCATTCCGAGGTCGGATGATTTTTCTATAATTTTCGCAAGACATTGTGACGGTGCTGAAAATTTCTGCAGATTTGTCCCTCTTGTGAAGATTTCTGCTATCATTCCAGTGTATATTCTGGCCTAATGATATTTTTTGTTATAGTATACTTTGTTACGGTTCCATTGCCGCCTGGAACATATCAATCCGAGGTCGGATGATTTTTCTAGAATTTTCGTAAGACAGGGTGACGGTGCTGAAAATTTCTGCAGATTTGGGCATTAGCTACGGGTTTGGGCGCGGATCCGACCCGTTAGGGCTGTTTTCAGACCCGAAATTCTGAGTCTATTTCTTGGGCTTCCCTTCCCTCTATTCCCCTCATTCCTTCTTTCTCATTCTTCATCTTAGGGTTAGGGTTTTGGTGGAGCAACAAAGAAGCAAGGAGGAGCAATTGGGTTTTGGTTGGGGTTTCCTTGGAGATCTTGGTGAACTCTTTCCCTCTCCATTTGTATTTTGAATTGGTTATTTGTAATGATAATGGATGATGTTTTTAGAAGTAAAAATCCATCTTTTCTTGTTGTAATGCGCTAGATCTTTTTCTTGTATTGGTTGTGCGTTGATTTGTGTTTGTGGAGCTATGGTTATTCAATCTTGCATGTTTAAATGTTTATGTGGTAGGATTGATGAAATATACTTTGCGTTAGGGATCCTAATGGGTATCCCTAGAGTAGAGGTTGCCAAGTGGTACCACTCATGTATGCTTAGTTGTTTATTATCTCAATTTTCCATACCATACTTTCATTTCACACCAAGTGTTTGATAAAATGCCACATCCACCGATTGCTCATTCCTTAGCCGAAAAGGCAATTGAGTTATCTCCAGATTGAATCTATATGCTTAACAACCACACTCTCACACATCACACAAGCTTTCTTGCCTATTTGTCTTCACGATTCCTCTACCCGAGGATGTTGATTTGGTAGTTGGTCTCAAACACCCACATTTTCACACACACTTCCACCCCATTAGCGTAATTGGTTGTTAACCACCGTTACCCTTCCTACATCAATTGAATTTATGATTGCAAAATGACTTGTCCCCGTGATCCGACCCGGTCTCACCGGAAATAAATTTATTACTTGACATCCTCTTACACTTGGGAGTAGCGATCAAGCATCACATACTTGAGACGCGTTCAAGCACTACTCGCAATTAATCATAGCAATCACAGAAATAACTAATGAAAACATATAGCAAATCATGGTTGAGAGAAAACAATTCATAAAAACAAGAAATTTTGATAGAAAGAACAAACCAAATCTCCAATCTTCAATCTCCAGCTGAGAATTTCAATTAGAATAATGCTCAAAAACTAATTTCAGGCCTCCTCTAAAACTAGGAAGAAAACTAGATTAAATACAAGCCAAAGTCGGCTAGAAAATCCTGACAGATCTGCCTTTGGCGTAGCCCAGAGCCCTAATTTACGATACAGGCAAACTGCGCCACTCGGCCGAGTGAAACATGTCACTCGGTCGAGTGATGGACCTAAAGAAAAAAACAGAGATATTGGGGTTTTGGGGGTCTGTCGCTCTGTTCCACTCGGCCGAGTGGAGTTCTTTACTCGGTCGAGTGGGCTTTCTCACTCGGTCGAGTGAGTCTTCTGCTGATCTTCTCTAAACTTCAGAGAGTCGGCTGAGATCTCAGGAGGAAAACCCTGTCGTACTCGAGCGAGTGGACTTCTTCACTCGACCGAGTGAGATATTTCACTCGCCCGAGTGGACTTTGACTCCATGTGCTCCTATATCCATTGTACTTGGCCGAGTACATTCCTTCACTCGACTGAGTGAGCTGTCTGCTCGACCGAGTGGGATGTTTCTGGAGTCCTATCTTCTCCTCCTCGTCTCCTCGTCGATTCTATCGAACTTCCTCTTCTTTCGCTCATCGTCTAGCACTGCTAGCTCCTCGATAGGGTCACAGGCGGTGCTCCAGTATGCGTGAAAGTCCCTTGATCTCATTTATGCTCCAGATCGCTCCATATTTCCTGAAATTCGATAAAAACAAGAAATAGTGAAAAGCAACGCGATATAGTCGAATAATCGTGAAAAACGCAATATGGGTGATTGAAATGACATGCAAACATGCAGAAAAAAAGGTGTAAAATAAGGAGCGATCAGTACACTGTCGGACGACACACAAATTCTATTCTTTAACCTTAAAGAGCCATCATCATGAATGCAAAAATCAGTCCGAAGCCCAGCTTCTACCTGTTCTCATATCCTTTTCAACTTCACATCTCCCACTTGTGCAGCCTTAATACGGTCCACCAAATCAGACTGAACTTGCAAACCAAGCATAATGGTCTTCTCACCCGGAAGTATAACCTCAATATCCATCTATCGTTTGCGCCCAACGGAGTTGTGGTTGTGAAGTCAATCTCAACACAGTGGGAAGTCGACTGAGAGCATCTGGAATTACATTCACTTTTCTAGGATGATACTGAAGATCAATGTCATATTTCGCCATCAGCTCTAGCCACCTTCGATGTCTCATGTTGAGTTCCTTCTGTGTAAAGACATACTTCAAGATCTTATGATCAGTGTATATCTTCACATGCTCCCCCAACAGATAGTGCCTCCATAACTT
Source organism: Scilla litardierei (assembly GCA_030789695.1). Lineage (NCBI taxonomy): Eukaryota > Viridiplantae > Streptophyta > Magnoliopsida > Asparagales > Asparagaceae > Scilla > Scilla litardierei. The sequence continues at coordinate 119,876,797 of CM061140.1, forward strand.
CAAAGCAAAGATCACTGTCGCTAATTCCAAATCATGGGTAGGGTAATTCTGTTCATGCACTTTCAACAATCGAGAGGCATAAGCCACCACACGGCCATGCTGATGAAGAACACATCTGAGGCCTCTACTAGACGCATCACAGAAAACCTCAAAACCCCCTGACCGATCAGTAATAGTCAGAACCGGAGCGGTCGTCAATCTCTGCTTCAACTCCTCAAATGCATGCTGACACGCATCAAACCATACATAGGCTACTTCCTTCTTGGTAAGGTGTGTCAATGGATCAGCAATCTTAGAAAAGTCTCGTATGAATTTTCGATAATAACCCGCAAATCCCAAGAAGCTCCGTATCTCAGTAACCGTCCGGGGAACAGGCCACTTCTCCACTACAGCATCCTTTTCTGGATCAACTGATATTCCTTCTCCAGAGACTACATGACCAAGAAAAGCAACATTATATAACCAAAATTGGCACTTGCTATACTTGGCATATAGTCGGTGCTGTCTTAGGGTCTCAAACACAATTTTCAAATGTTCAGCATGCTCGTCTTCATTCCTTGAATATACCAAGATATCATCAATGAAGACTACTACAAACGTATCCAAGTATTCAACGAAGACTTGATTCATCAGTCTCATGAAAGTGGCTGGTGCATTGGTTACTCCAAAAGGCATCTCCAAGAATTCATAATGACCATAACGGGTCCTGAAAGCGGTTTTCGGAACATCAGACCCCCGTACCTTCACTTGGTGATATCCACTACGCAAGTCCAACTTCGAATACACTCGAGATCCACCCTGTTGATTAAAGATATCATCTATACGAGGGAGAGGATACTTATCCTTCACAGTTACCTTGTTCAACTCCATATAGTCAATGCACATTCTTCAAGACCCATCCTTCATATTTACCATAAGCACTGGTGCTCCCCATGAAGATACATTAGGGCGTATCAAACCTTGTTCAGATAGGCCCGCTAACTGATTGCGAAGCTCATCCAACTCAGGTGGGGCCATACGATATGAAGCTTTCGCAATCAGCTGTGTGCCTGGTATCAAATCTATTGTGAACTTTAAGGATCTATCTTGGGGCAGTCCATAAATGTCATCAAGGAACACATCAGGAAAAACTCGGACAACCCTTGGTAAGACTAAGTCAGCTTCCATGGTCATTTTCTGAACTTCTAGAGCGCTGCCCTAAATTTCACAGGTTCAAAGGTGCTACTTCCACTATGAAACTCAAACTCTGGGTGGCCCGGAATCTAAAAGACTACCATCCTTAGTCTACAATCAATGGTGGCATAGAACATCCCCAGCTAATCCATCCCAAACACGGCCTCAAAACTATCTTAATAATCAAAAAGTCTGCACATAACTCTCTCCCACCAATTTCAACGGGACAATTTTGATAACCAGAGGTACTACATATCACACCGTTCCCTGTATGGACATTCCAACTAGCGGCAAAAGAATCTACCCTTATCGCATGTTTGGTCACAAACTCTTTAGACAGTAAACAGTGGGATGCCCCAGAATCGAAAAGCGACAAAGCGGAAAGGATGCTATTCTAACTGTGCCTAACGCCAAAGAAAACAAGGGCAACTAAACATTTACGCAAAACAAAACAAGAAGGAAGTATGCATAACTGACATAAAAGGGTAGAGACTCACCGGTAATAACCTGGCCGGTGCTCTCTACCTCTACTACACTCATCATGAAAGTCTGGGGCCTCTGAGGAGTCTGGGTTGCCCTCCAGAAAGCCCTCTGCTGAGAAATGAGGGGAGGTCCTCTTGGCTCTACAAGGCCAGATCTGGAAGGTGCCGAAAGTGGGGGCCTCTGGGGTGCTGGGGAAGAGCCCTATGCTATGGTGCTGGTGGAAAGGCATGCTGCTGAATCGGCCTAGCCACTACAGGAACTCCTGGTGCTGAAGGTCGACCATGGTGTAGACAAAACCTACTGATGTGCCCTCCACCACCACATATGAAGCACCGTCCTGATGCCCATAGTCGACAATTCTTCCCCTCGTGTCCTGCCTTACCACGATGATGGCAGGACACCTGCCTCTGGGTCGGTGGTGTGACTCCTGGCCTCTTGAAGTGAGCGGCCTGTACTGGTCGAGGAGGAGCTCTATGCTGTCCAGATGGTCGTCTGTCTCCAGCAGGTATCTTCCATATACTCTGCAAATGGACCTCATGTAACCTAGCCGCCTTTGGTATGGCCTCATGTGTGGGCAGATCCATGGTAGAAATCGCTCCTCACGCAACAGTCACCCAAATAACTCAAAATCCAAGATAAATGAGGAAGGAGGTTTAACAGGCCACGGTATTGCACCAAGCGTAGAATAAAAAAACATTACAAGCATGTCCCTGCGCATACTAGAACAACACAGACAGAGGGAGATAAAGTATCTAAACAGTGCTCCAACACAGAAAGCAATAAGCACTACTCATTACAGAAATGTACACTGGCAAAAGTACAACTGGAAGATTAGTACAAGTACAAAAATGAAGACACCACATATATAATTACATCTGAAGTCCATAACTTAAAAGTACAATACTATGACTGCAACCATCAAGGTCCACAAAAGTACAACTCATGATCTATCCTAACCCTGGGAGCCAGGGTGAAAAGTAGCATCTTCTGTAGGGTCCACTCCCAACTCCAGCTCCGAAGTCACCTGCTCTGATCCAAAAACCACAGGAGGGAACACGTCACATCGTGACCCAGTAGGAAACCCAACTCGTGCAGAAGTACATATTGATTGGGGATTGGTGTTAGTATTACTATGATTTCTTATTTTTCTTTCCTTTATCACAAGTAATGCAAAGTAAGAATGGAATACCAGTCAGGCAAGGAAAAGAGAAAACATATATTGTAAATTCAAAATACTTGAATATTTAATTAAATTTTATTTGGAAATCTGTGTGTGTCGTAGAATATAAGAAACTGGAATCCACCCCAAAGGCGGGGCGGTAAGGAGCACCCTCCAATGGTACACGAGCATTGTTTTCTTAACGAGGCCTCTCACTCCACCCACTCTTCCACACCGGGTGCAAGTGAGGAAAATCTCCACAACAACACCACACTGTCACAAGTACCCGAAACTGAGCAAGGTACTGTACCCGAAACTGAGCAAGGTACACTAACTCTGTCACATACTAGTCCAGTCCTCATACCCTACTAGCACCTAGTTTTCCCCCAACCCCTTTCTAGGACACTCACCTGCCACGTGGCAGACCGAGACAACCCTAAAATTTCCTAGCAATTAAGTTAAGTAAGTGAACGTACAACATTTCAAACGTCTTAAAGAAGCATGCAAGAATTTGAAGTGCAACCTAAGTAAACGGGCTAGCATGCATTTTGAATTAAAGGCTTAGCATGAGATATGAAAGAAAACATGATGAAAATCCCATGATTAAAGGAAACCAACCACGTCTCCTTTTCCATCACCACGAACATACAACATCACTTAGTGAAGGTCATGTAGATCAACTTGCATTAGAAATCCTACTTAGGCATTCCCATCAAAATGCAAACTTGTAAGGAAATGGATTAGAGACAACTTGCAATTTGCTATAGATATAAACCATGCTCCACAAGATGCTAGCCTCATAAAACTACAAGTCACATGAAACATTAACCACAAAATGCAATCTTATAAGGCTAATGGCAAGTTTAGATGATTCTCTACAACATGCAAACTTAGAAGTTTATAAAAGCCAATGGCAAGTTTAGAGGATTCCACAAATACCTACACAAGGCTCATGGCCGAAAATGAAGGAGGGGGTTTTCCACATTTCCACTTATAAAGGACCAATTTCACTACTTGGGCATAATCACACAACAAGGAAATTGGATTTTACATGCATGCTTAAGCAATTCTAAAGCAATCACAATGATGATTTCCCCAATCCATGCAACCTTAAGGTAGTTAATGGCAAATTAGTAAACAAAACACAACATGAAGTTATATTATGGAAGCTAACATGAAGTTGTATTATAAATGAATACTCTAGTGTAATTAATGTGAATTTTAAGGATTCATATTAAAAAGGAGTCGCTTAATTGAAAATACTTAAGGCCTAGTTTAAAGATGTGAGCTTTCTTAAACATCCAACATAAAAATGAAACCTTTATAAGAGTACACAAGTGTTCCTTCAGAAAAATACTAGCTTTAGTCAAGAGACATTGGGTTCTAAACAAAAATGCTAGCTTTACAAAGTTACAAGAAGGTTCATCCCAAAAATGGGATTTTTAACACAAATTACACTAAAATTTCCCATAAAGACAACAACTTTATCAAGGCTAACTATATGTTCTTGAATTAATAGCTCTACACAAAGATGAGATTCCTACCTTAGTCCAATGATGAAGGAAGCTTTCTCCTCTTCTTCCCTTTCTTTGTGCAATGGCAAACTCCCTTCTCCTTCTTCTTCTTTCTTTCCTTTGATATTCCCTTTTCCTCATCTCTTTGTTTTTGTGTGTGAGTGTGAGTGTTTCGGCCTAGTAGGAAGGAAGAGGGAGAGTAATGAAATTAAAAAGAAAAAGAAAAAGAAAGAAAAGAAAAGAAGAGTGTAGAAGAAAAGAAAAGTGTAGAAGAATGAAGAATGAAAAAGAAAAGTGTAGAAGAATTAAGAGAAAATATCTCTTCTAGTGGTTCTTTTAATTACAAGTTTGCCATTGCTTACACCCTTTGCACAATTGCCCTCCAACTTGGTGAATTATTTACAAGTTTACCAATGCATAATGTTTTTAATACAATCCCAATAACTTGTGCTATATTTACAAAGTTGCCATTGATGCAAAAATTTGAGATGAAACTACCCATACTTTTGGAAGCTTAATTACTTCTCATGCCATTTCCAAAATGTTAGGCACACATGGTCATTCCCTCATACCCCATTTGGCATAGATTTCAAGAGTAGTGGTGGTTTCTACATCTACGTCCACAACATAATGGACGCATACCCAAAAGAGTGTATTACAGTTGTATTACATTCTACAAGGGATTACGGAGCACCCATGACAGAGTTTTGAAGCTGTTAAAAAGCTTCGAAGAGCACCTCAGGTTAGAGGGAGCAAGCGCCTGATGGAACCAGCAAGGAATACTCTCCGAACAATGTAGACAACTCCTTTTAAAAGACTTGTAGCTCCAGTCAACACACGATCTCATGTGGTGTGCTACCATTGTAACCGATCGGACCATGTTAAAAAAGATTGTCGTGTGCTATTGAACGAATGCTTAATCTGTAGGGCATATGAACATTATACCAAGGATTGCACTCGGTGCTCTAACAAGCCCGCAAATACAATTGTTGTAGCTTCATGGTCAACACAATGAGGACCATCTAGCTCCTCAGCAAAAGACCTTCCAATAGGCCAAGTCAACTCAGCCTAGGTGATAAGCATTCACTATGACAGTTGAGGAAGCTTCGGTCACGGAATAAATGATCTCAGGTAACGTCTAAACCTTCTCCTTACATCGCTATCGTTTGGATGTTCATACATGATTGCTTTTGCTACCCCTTGCTAAAACATACATTGCTGTATTCTAGGTGTTATCTTAGAAGCATCTACTCCAACCTTAGCTCTATTTGATTTAGAAGCTTTCCATTGTTTCTTATCTCGAAAATTCATAGTAGACCATTCCATTCCCGTTGACCCTCTTCCATATTGTTGGAACATCAATATTGGAAATGATGTAATGAAAACCTCTAGTGGCTGTCACTCGTGTCCTTTTGGTGATTTGTGGGCATGAGCTCTTCGCAGACTTTATGATAATATACATGCCAAGTTTCAATGTAGTATTCGGCTTGGATTAGTTAGGAAATTTTTACACTACCATTGACTGTCGCAAAAAGAAGGAAGTGTTTGAAATTCTCGATCATCCGGTGTTTGAATTTGCAAGCTGGAGCCATTCACTTGGATTTATTCAATTTCAGGCCAAGCCAAAAGAAATGATAGTTATCGTAATGCAAGCAGAACATTAGAGGTCCAGAGTAGTATGAGAATTTGATGGCGTGTTTTCTAAAGATATTTCTGGTTACCACCAGATCGAGCCCTCGCTTTCACCATCGACTTATTTCCAAACACTCAATCTATTTCTAAGGCCCTTTGTTGCATGGCTCCCGTAGAACTAGAAGAACTCCGTATTCAATTAAACGGACTGTTGCAGAAAGGATGGATACATCCCAACGTATCTCCCTGGGGTGCACTAGTCTTATTGGTCAAGAAGAAAGATTGGTCAAGAAGAATGTGAATGGATTATCGAGAATGAAAAAGATAACTATGAAGAATAAGTACATGTTGCCACGCATCGACGTGATCAACTTGGAGGGTCACAAGTCTTGTCCAAGTTAGACCTCCAAAGTGGATATCATCTAGTGAATGTCAAGAAGGAAGACATTCCTAAGACGGCATTTAGAACTAAGTATGGACATTGCAAATTCTTGGTTATGTCGTTTGGTGTAACTAACACACCAGCGGTATTCATGAATCTCATGAACCTAGTATTTTATGAATTCTTGGATAAATTTGTCGTGGTCTTTATTGATAATATACTAGTCTATTCGAAAAATGAAGAGCATCATGCCAAGCATGTACGGATTGTGTTGGAGACTCTACACCATCATCGGGTATAAGCTAAGTTTAGCAAGTGTGAATTTTGGCTAGACGAATTTTCTTTTCTTGTGCACGTGGTGTCTGGAGCAGGTATTTTTGTAGATCCAGAGAAAGTCACGTCTGTTAGAAATTGGCCAACCCTTCGATCAGTTTCAGACATCCAAAGTTTCCAATGATTAGCTGGCTACTACCATCGATTCAGCAAGGACTTCTCTAAGATTACTGAACCCATGATTTGCTTGACGACGAAGGATGTTAAGTTTATTTGGTTTGAAGCCTGTGAGCAAGCTTTAGAGGGATTAAAGACAAAGCTGATAACTGCACAAGTTCTAACTATACCAGATAGAACTAGGGGGTTTGAAGTATATTGTGATGCATCTGGCAAAGGTCTTGGATGTGTACTGTACCAGCAAGGTCATATGGTGGCTTATGCTTCCCGACAACTGAAGACTCATAAGAAGAACTATCCTACACATGATCTTGAGTTAGCTGCAGTTATTTTTGATCTGAAAATTTAGAGACATTTTCTATTAGGTGAGTAAGTAAAGATTTTCACCGAGCACAAAAGTTTGAATTATCTTTTCACTTAAAAAGATCTTAATATGGGGCAACGCAGATGGTTTGAACTCATGGCAAATTATGACGTTAACCTCCAATATCATCTTGGAAAGGTTAACGTCGTACCTGATGCATTGAGTCGACTTCCAATAGTCATGACTCTCACATCATAATGGAGATTACAAAAAACAGTGCGGGAGATGGAGATTGAATTCATCCCACCTAAGATTACAGCCTCTTTGATGAATTTACAAATTCACCATCATAGCTGGAATTAAAGTGGCTTAAGCTAGAGATGCAAAGTTATAGAAGATCAAGGAGCAGGTAGAAGTAGGTCATCAGACGGATCTTATATGCCAAAAATTACCAATTAGATCCTCCATCTTGAGCTTTGACAAGTCATGAGCTTCTTCAATTGCGGTTGTTTTCTTCTCTCATTCTGGAGGGAGAGACTGCAACATCTTCATTTCGAGTTCGTGCTCAGTCACCTTCTTGCCAAGTTTGGTTAAACTGTTGGTGATATCCGTGAGACGTGTATACATCTCTGTGATCGTCTTTCCCTTTTTCATATTGAACATCTCCAACCTGCGAGCATAAATTAATTATTTTAGATTTTTAACATGGTTGATTCCCTCATGTGTTACCTCTAGCACATGTCAAATTTCATATGTGATTGCTGTTGTTGACACTTTGTTGAAATCATTCACATCCAAAGAGCAAACGAGAGCATTCATCACCTTCACGTTGAGATTTCCCTTTGCCTTCTCTTCATCATTCCATATTACAGTAGATATGGTTGGTCTCTTGTATTCAGACTCCATAATTGTCCAAAGATCAATGCTAATAGATTGTAAGTATATCATCAGTTTTGTTTTCTATGATCTGTAGTTCGTTCCTATTGAACATTAGAGGATGAGAGGTGGAGTGGCCTTCAGGGAATAAGCAAGAAATGTTGATGCCATCATGAAATGCTAGGATATGTGATGGCAAGCAAAAAATATTAGAGGGGTTGAATAGTGTTTAAAAGTTCTTTTAGAAAAACAACTAAGTATTTCTACATAAGTTCAATGAGTGTTACCTTGGTTGAGTCTTACTCATCAAATTAACCTTGTAAGAATAAAATACTGAAGTATAAACTCTAGATTGCAAGATATAAAGATCAACACAAAGAGTGTAATTACAAACACATAATAATTATCCTGGTTTAGTCACCCGTGACCTACATATAGTCCCTAGTCCCACTTGGCTTTAATCCACTATCACCTTCCACAACGAAAGAATATTACATCAACTCATCTACACCATACATTGGTGCAAGCGTCAATTACAATAGCAATAACAACAACCAATACCTCTCACGATAAAGAAAACAAACATTCCTTACAACCACAATGAAAAAATATGCTTACAAAACCTTTTTTATGAAGACAATGTTGCTTATAGCCTTAGTTGAAGCACTTGTGAAATTATGAGGCTATAGAAAGGATTTGATCTCAAAGAGTATAAAGAATTTTGGCTTTGAAGATCAATGGGTTGGCTAAGAGATTGAAAGAGAAAACTTTAAGAACAATGGCCAAAGAGATGGATTTTTACTTAAGAGCTTTGAGCACAAAAACTTGATTTTTCTTTATAAAAATTGATCATAAATTCATGGTAATAAATTCTAAACAACCCTCAATTTATAGGGTGAAAATCATACTCAATGAAATCCTAAAACTTTCCTCAAAACAATCAAAAAATGTCTAGTTGCGGAATTTCAACAAAAGGTAAACGACTAGTTCCTAGTTGACTAGAGTAGTCTACCTAGTCGACTAATTTCAGCTAGTCAACCAGGTGTTGAACTCTAGCGAATAGGCCAGTCAATTCTAAAGCTACAGAAAATTACAAGCTCTCTCTCAGCCTCTTAGTTGACTAGTGTTACTGGATTAGTTGACTAGTCCATTGATTAGTCAACTAATCCTAGTACTCTAGTCGACTAATGCTGACATTCTGATAGCCATTAATTCCAAGTATTCTAGTAGACTGGGTGTCATAATTAGTCGACTAGTCAGCCTATAAAAACATGGTTTTGACCGTTTAAAACTTATAAAATGTTTTCAAAGCTTTGCAAATTATTTTTAAAACATTCTAGATAATTTACTAAGTGTTTTTGAGTGCTTCAACTAGACTTTAACATTAAATCTAAGACAAGAGAAAATATACATCAAAATTACATATTCTTGAAGCTTTGATGTAATCCTTGATATCCATCTCATTGTCTTTGATTCTTTGTCTTCGTAGGTCTTGGTTGAGATACACTTAATTAGGCTTTGAACTTTCTAATACTTTTACCTACACTCATAATTCATTAGTATAAAAATATTTGCTCATCATCAAAACATACCGAGGGACGACTCAATACTCAACACAATCCTATTGGATGAAGGAATGCATGAAAAGATTTATGGGTCAGGAAACTATTGAGTTAGACTCAAATAAATGTTCTAACAAACCTACTGATAATGACAAGCAACATGTGATAAACCCTTTCATATCTGCATATTTATTGGTGGACCAAATGTTCCTACATTTCAAGCAAAAAGGCTTCTCCAGAGATGTTGGAAACGTGCCTTTTTAAGTTGATGTGTGATGCATACACCAAAGTAAGAATGAAACAGACAAAAGATCAAATCCAATATCAAAAGGAGTAATGAGAGTATGCAATCCAAATTTCAGAATTGATGCATCTAATCCTAAGAAAGCCATTGTACCTGCACTAAGCAGTGGGCTCAAAGGTAATCAATTTGATTTTGATCAAGAAAAATAAGGAGCTAATCTACCAATGTACCTAGTAAAATCCTCAAAATTGTGTTGCTTATCCCTTCTTGTTTCAAGAAATTGCTTGTGCAATGGACGTATCAACAGAAGAATCCGCATATATGCCAAATCCCATGCGAATATGGTATTCGTTAACCAACCATTATGTAATACCCTAACCATCTTAAGGAATTTTTCTCTATTTAGAAATAAATAATATAGTTTTTCTTTTCTTATTGAGAATCAAAAGCCTAATTTTATTCATTGATAATTCATTTTTAAATTTGAAAATTATTTGAAATTGGTTTAATAAATGTTCAAAAGTACGTGTTAGGTGTGAAAAATTATATTATGCTTGAAATAAATTTATCTTGAAAGTATTTTATTAAAATGTTAGTTGTTAAATTTTTTGAATTATGGCCAATTACTATATAATTGTTGTGAAGGTGGCAGCTACTGAACCTGTAGCCATATATTTATAGGAAAAGTTTACACGATGGGTGGATACCCTAGCCCTACGTGGGCTTCACACGGGCCTACAAAAGCCCATTCATAACACTTCCCCTTATTCATCCATCATTGTAAGGTTGGTATATGAATACTTTAGGATTCATAGAGCTTATCTGATCATGAGGATTTGGATACTTCTGGATCCTAAGTTAGGAGGTCTTGCCTTATTAAACCTTTGGCTATGGAAAACCCAGTGGGAAATAACCAATAGCTAAGGAATAAGAGTATAAGTCTCCTTAACTTCCCTTGATCGGTGGATATCACTAGGGGTGGATACTTCTGGATCCAGAGTTAATGTAGTTGCCTCGTTAAAACCTTTGGCTATGGAAAACCTAGTGGGAAAAACCAATAGCTAAGGAAAAAATTATAACTCAACATTTAACTCCTCCTGTTGTGTACAAGCTTCGGGCTTGTAAGTCTCTCAACTGTCTCATCCCAATCCCTTTTACAAGATTCCTAAAACTACATCGAGGTAGTGCTTTAGTAAATAGATCTGCCAAGTTGTTACAAGACAAGATTTGCTGAATGTCGATCTGTTTGTCATCTTGTAGTTTGTGCGTCCAGAAGAGCTTAATGGAGATGTGCTTCATCTTGTCACCCTTGATGTAGCCACCTCGTAGTTGAGCTATGCAGGCTACATTGTCTTCGAACATGGTGGTTGGTTCAAGGTCGCCCGTCTTCAGGCCGGTCGTCATTAGGATGTGGTGAATGACTAAACATAGTCAAAAACATTCTCTGGTAGCTTCATGGATCGCAATGAGTTCAGAGTGATTGGATGAGATTGTTGTTGTGTTCTGCTTCACAGATCTCCATGAAATATCCGTCCCATCATAGGTGAACACGAACCCAATCTGTGACTTTTCGGTGTAGGGGTCTGACCTGTAACCTGCATATGCATAACCAATCAAGTTAGAGGATACATCTTTCTGGTAATATAATCCAAGATCAATTGACACTTGGAGGTAGCGCAGAATATGCTTAACTATGTTCCAGTGGCGCTTTGTGGGTGATGCACTGTATTTGGCTAGTAGGTTTACTACGAACGCTATATCGGGACGCGTGCAGTTTACCAGATAGAGGAGTGTTCCAATGGCACTTAGGTAAGGTACTTCAGGGCCAAGTGTTTCCTCCCCCCTTCTAGCAGACAGAAGGTGTCTTTATTTACATCCAATGATCAGACGACCATTGGGTACTCAGCGGATGACATTTGTCCATATGGAAATTTTTCAGCAATTTTCGTGTACAAGTGTATTGATGTAACAGGATTCCACCGCTGATGTGTTCTATCTGAAATCCAAGACATTATTTGGTCTTACCAAGGTCTTTCATCTCAAAGTCTTTGTAAGGCTTTTAGATATCACATATATCTCTTCAGGAGATCCTATTAGATTTAAATCGTCTACGTAAACGGTAATTATTACAAATCCTGTTCGATTTGCTCTTATGAAGATGCAAGGGCAGACTTCATTATTGGTAAATCCTTGTTGTACAAGGAATTCACTAAATCTTTTATACCACATTCTTCCTGATTGTTTTAGACCATATAATGATCTTTGTAGCTTAACAAAATAGATGTCCTGAGGTCTATCTTTCATTTCTGTTGGAAATTTATGGCAATCATGAAGTTTCATATAAATATCTTTATCTATATTACCGTATAGGTATGCAGTCACAACGTCCATGAGCTGCATATCTAGGTCTTCCGTAGCTGTTAAGATTATTATGAATCAGAAAGTAATCGCATCCATAACCGGGAAATATGTCTCTTCATAATCTATTCATGGTCGTTAGGAAAAACCCTTTGCTACAAGGCGTGCTTTGTAGCGTACGATCTGATTACTCTCATTTCTCTTTCTTACAAATATCCATTTATATTCCACAGGTTTTACACCTTTTGGTGTTGGAATTACTGGTCCAAATACTTTGTGTTTCAAGAGTGAGTCCATCTCTACTCCTATTGCCTCTTCCATGTTGGCCAATTCTCTCCACATTTACATTCTGCTAGAGAGTGTGGATCGATATCACCGTCGTATTCAGAGACATGAATGACAATATCGAACGCAAAGTCGTCAACGATGGGAGTGCTTTTTCTGTCCAATACCTCCCTACTACATACATAATTAAATGATATTTCTCCTATGTTTTCCACTTCTGGGGAATGGAGGAGGGGAGAGGTAATTGGGTTGAGCTTAGAATCCTGTGGTGGTATCGTTATATTTTCTCCAGGAGTTTTTCTCTTTCGAGAAAACTTATCCTCGGAGCCTTGGGGCCGTCCTCTCTTTTGTTGAGGTACAACCGCTTCTGCTGCAGGTGGATTGCATCCATCTTTGGGTATGTCAATCCTAGCTGGCGTGTTTACAGCAGGGACATGTGATCTAACAATCTTCTGGTTGTCAGTGAATTTATCCGGTTGTATGTGAACTGTGTTCTGTACTTGGAGGATCTTCAGGATCTCATCCTCACATTGGTTTGTACGCGGATCAAAGTGGGACAAAGTCTTGGTGTTACCATGAAATGGTCTCTGTAGCTTCAGGCTTCTTAGAATTTAAGCCTAGTTTAGGAAAAGTATTTTCGTCAAACTCACATTCTTCAAGATGTGCCTTAAAAGTGTCCCCTGTTAGGATTTCCAGGTATCTAATTATTGAGGGTGAGTCAAACCCTACGTAGATACATAGACGACGTTGAGGACCCATCTTTGTCCTCTATAGTGGTGCATTGTGGATATAGACTACGCATCCAAATATCATCAAGTGAGAGATATTTACCGGATTTCCATATGCGAGTTGCATTGGAGAATATATTTGACTTCAGATGATCTTATCCTTATTAGTGATGCAGCATGGAAAATTACATATCCCCATGCAGTCATAGGCAACTGAGATTGCATTAGCAATGGATGAACGATCCATTGTAGTCTCTTTATAAGAGATTCAGCTAACCTGTTCTAGGTGTAAACATGAGCTACGAGATGTTCAACTTCAATGCCAGTTGCTTGGCAGTAGTCTTGAAAGTGTTGTGATGTAAATTCTCCAAACAATATCCAGACGTATTTTCTTAATTTGGTTGTCTGGGAAATGTGACCGCAACTTAATGATTTGTGACAGTAGCTTTGCAAAAGCTAAGTTGCGGGTGGACAATAGGCACACATATGACCATTTAGAAGATACGTATATAAGTACCATAAAGTACCGAAATGGGTCGCTTGTGGGGTGAATAGGCCCACAAATGTCTCCATGTATTCTTTCCAGGAAGCTAGGAGACTCTAAGTCCACTTTGATTGGGGATGGTCTCGTAATCAGTTTTCCTTTGTACCAAGGAGGACAAAGAAAATCACCCTTCTGAATAATCTTCATGTTCTTCAAATTGTGTCCACTGGAATAGGATATGATGCGGTGCATCATTACCGATCCGGGATGTCCGAGTCTGTTATGCCAAAGTAAGAACTCTGGTTGATTTTTTCACTTCTGGTGCTCAGTTAGATTAGCTTCCATTGCTCGAATTTTGTATGGTTTAGACCCAACGGGAGTCCCTTGAAACGCTCAACGATGGTTTTAGCACCGTCTTTTAGAGTCGTTACATACAAGTATTCATTATAATTTATGGGGTAAATGACATTAAAATACCCCAACATTTGGGCCATTGTCACATATATACCTTATCGTTCAATATGGTAAAATTTGATACCCAAACGTTTAATGAAGTGTAAAACGTGATACCCTTTCTAAGTTTTCCGTCAGAAAAGTTGATCATGTGATAGCACGTGATAGAAATTGGACAAATTTACCCATCATCATCTAATACATAAGGGTAAATGACATTAAAATACCCCAATGTTTGGGCCATTGTCACGTATATACCTTAACGTTCAATTTGGTAAAATTTGATACCCAAACGTTTAATTGATCTGCCCTCATTTATGAGCATATGAAGTTGTACATTGCTTTCCTCCCTCATACCTGTTGCCTTATCCAATTTGTTCTCTTTATCTATTATCCTTCTATCTGTCAATGCATGTGAAGAATTGTCCACCTTGATCCTACTCTCATTTGCATCCATTAAGTGTAGTATCACCATCATTGACCAATTAGAGTGGGGTTAATCCTTCCACATGAAGAATTTGCAGCTCTTCTCCTTATCCCTACTTGGACACGACCAAAATCGTCTTCCTGGGTTTGCTCTTGTCCATGACATCCTCCTGGGAGTCCGCAACCCACAATTGCAGTACTTGAAATCTACATGATCTGTTTCAAAATCCCCACAACTCTGCCGTGATCTCCAATGACTTAGCCATCGGAGGACAATCGGGGGTCCATCCCCGATCCTCTGATGCCCGTCTCTCTCTCTCTCTCTCTCTCTCTCTCTCTCTCTCTCTCTCTCTCTCTCTCTCTCTCTCTCTCTCTCGCACCAGAGATGGGGGTCTTTCAGTGGAACCATGCATGGGTCATCTACAGGTGCGGGATCCTTGCATCAACAGCCGATGCAAGTTTTCTGCACCAAAATTTAACATGCTACCAGAGATGAAACCAATAACGATTATTCGAAGCACAAGAAGCTTTCCCTGATACGAAGTCAAGCCAACCGACTATTTATACACCAACAACACTGATATTGAATCAGCAACGAACCCCATAAAAAGTTCACAAATAATACCATCTGCCCGTCATCTGGCCTATCGACAGGTTCAGTTTCTCTTTCGGAAGTTATCAGGCTTGCATGTAATCTAATCACCCACCAACTGAGAGTAGACTATCAGCCATAGCATGCTTGACGATTTCAGTTCGAGTCTCCCCTTTCTTAGCATACACAATTCATAAAGCCACATAGTTCACTGTGTATATCACATATTCTTCTACCACCCCCTCGTCACTTTCCTCTCATTTTTGTAAAAATTATTAATGGAGCTTCAACCTGCGGATTGAGAGGAGCTCAGCCTAAGCCTAGCCCTTCAGCCCTCATCCCAGCCGGAGCCCGCGCACGTCTTCTCTTGCAACTACTGTCGAAATACATTCTACAGCTCGCAAAGCAGAGCCGGGAGTTGGCCACCGCTGCCTGATCGCATGACGACGAGGTTGGCTCTGCCGACAACTGGCAACGACGGAGCCCAGCGGTGTCTCCTCAGACAGAGAAGACGAGAGACGACTACTTGTACGGAGTGGGGAGGTTTCAGAGCCAGAGAAGGCCGGAGGGGGTGCCTGTGTTTGTGGAAATTTACATGAGTCCTGGTGGCAATAGCAATGATGAGGTCGCTGATGGAGTTGTTTTATCTCTGAGGTTATGAATTTGCATGCCATTCTATAATCATGTTTTGCTGTTGTTGTTTTTTTCTCTCTCTTGTTTTAAGTTATTGCGGTGGCCACTGGCCATGCACACTATGCTGAGGCATTACTTCTAAACTAGCGTTGCTAATGAAGTCTTATAGTTATTTCAGACATCAAAAACATAGATCAGGGTTGTATTTGATTTCGTGCGATTTATTTGAGTGTGAGAGAGAGGGGTTGGGTTAATGGTTTCGTTTGGATACGATAAGGTATATACGTGACAATGGCCCAAACTTTGGGGTATTTTAATGTCATTTACCCTTTGTTTTAACTCAGGGGCATAACGGTCAGAAGTTTCGAGAAAAGTCCCCCGTTAGCCAAATTGAGTTTTGGGTATCAAAATTTACCAAATTGAACGATAAGGTATATACGTGACAATGGCCCAAACGTTGGGGTATTTTAATGTCATTTACCTTAATTTATGTCCATCGTTTCCAGGTGGTATCCGTTAAGGCGGATGTCCTGAAACTTATTAAGTTTCTATTCGAGCTTGGAGAGAATAGAGCATCTTTTATGAAATTTGTGTATTATTGGGGAGCAAAATACTTATTTCCCTTGATCCTTCTATTATACTTGATGGTCCAGAAATAATATTTACGATGTCATCATAATTATTAATGCTTTGGAAAAAGTTATTGTTGCCAAGGATCGTGTGCATAGAAGCACTGTCCACTAGGCATTTATTATCCATCTATAGCAAGAAAATTTTGTAGCATAATAAGGCACAATAAACTAATTTATTCATGTCATATTCTAGAAAAAACAACATGCTAGCAAAAAAGCAAACATATAGTAAAAGAAATTGTTTTCAACTACATTCAATTTTATAAAAGAGATAAAATGGAGCATCAGTCTAGGAGGTCATCGTTTGAGAAATCCTCGACAGTGAACCGAGGTGGAGCCAGGTCATTATTTTCCACCGGGTTTGTTTTAGCATTAGGCTTCTGGCTAGCTTGATACAAATCCTTTAGGTGGCGTGGAGTACGACAATTTCTGGACTAGTGTCCAGTCATGCCACATCCGTGGCATTTGTCTTCCCAGTCTTTCTTGGGGGCAGATGTCTGGCCGGTGTTCTTCTTCTTCCATGCAGCTTTCTTTTTCTCCTCATTGTTGTTCTGCTGTGGGGGACCTCTGACCTGCTTCTTCATTGCTTTTCCCTTCGGGGGTTTGCCTTTATGTTTGTTCTTCTTCTTCTAGGAAGAAATAGTATGTGCCTCAGGCACAGGAGCAGTGCCAACATGACACAGGTTATTGATGGCCAGCAAAAGATCTATGTTCTGTTTTGCCATCAGAGGACATGAGAGAAGCTATGAGTATTTCGTGAATTTTTATTCACGATATTGCTGCATGAGGATGAAATTCTTCTCATAGAAGGATGTATAAGTTTTCTCCAACATGCGTTCCTACGTGACTTTTTCACCACACAACTTTAGGCATAAGGTGATACTGAATAATGCCGAGTTGTACTCGGCTATGACTTGAAGTCCTGTAGTCGGAGGTTCTTCCATTCATAGCACGCTCGATGGAGGATAACATCTTTCTGATGTTTGTATTTCTCCTCGAGTGCTGACCATAACTCATACGATTCTTCCACTGTTTGATATTCGGCCTTCAGGTATCCGATTAATGTGGCGTCTGATGTAGATAATGGCTTTTGCCTTATCTATATCAGACGCCTTATCTCTAGCAGTGATGTCTTGACTCAAGCCCTGTGAGTGTAAATGGAATTTAATATCCAGTTACCAGCTCAGGTAATTCTTGCCAGTGGCATCCAAAACATCGAAATCGACGCTCGTTATCTTTGCCATTTTATCTATGCATGTAAAATAGCAACAATTA
This sequence comes from Scilla litardierei, assembly GCA_030789695.1. Taxonomy (NCBI): domain Eukaryota; kingdom Viridiplantae; phylum Streptophyta; class Magnoliopsida; order Asparagales; family Asparagaceae; genus Scilla; species Scilla litardierei. The sequence continues at coordinate 119,894,442 of CM061140.1, forward strand.
AATATGTGAAAATAAATAATCATGCAGTCAAGACATAAATACTTGTTACATGGATCGGCTAGTCACCATTTACAAATTACAAACCAAAGTCCATATACAGTCCTAATAAAAGAAAAAGAAAAGTACAACTTGGGAACCCATATCAGGCCCCATATTCTGGAAGTTGGTCTTCTTCTCCATGGGACGTGCGACAGGCTTGGATGTTTACAACTTAATCATCACTACAATTTCTCTCAAAAAAAGGAAAAATAATGCGATGAAAATAAAATGGTGACAAATAGCCGATCCAAAACCACAATGAAGTATAAAATATGCATCACAGAACATAGAATATGTAGCAGGCATATAATATCATCACATGCATGTAGTTATACAACATGCATCTAGAGAAAATATCATAAAGATTTAGCATGCTTCAGGCATTTAAATGAGTTTATCGCGGATATATAATTATGATACATGCATTACAAATATATCATGAAGATGTTGAATGCTCCATGCATTTTAAAAAGCAATTCGTATAAAAGGCATGTATGGACCAGTAATAAAGGTGAAAATTGGATTAAAAATTTTATATTGTGCCCCTAAAATTTCTCGGCGTTCAAATTTGTCCCAAAACCCATAATTAGGGTTTGTTATGTTTTTCGTGTATCGTCGGCCATCAGGGCCGCAAAATTTTTTTTGCGTGATTGAGTGTTTGTGACCTGCGGGGTCACAGAGATTTACCGATTTAGGGTTTTGGTCTTTGGGGCCGTTTTCCACGAAAAACATGGTGACGGGGGCTGCCCCCCTTGTTCACCGCGGGGGGAGAGGCACCCCCCGATGCTTCGCCGTGGGGGGATGTCGGCCCCCCTCATTGTGTCGCTGTGGGGGGGCTAGTGGCCCCCCTTTTGATTGTCGTGGGGGGCTGCCGGCCCCCCCTATATCACCATGGAGGGGGTGCCCCCTACGTTTTGCAGTTGATATGGCGGTGGGGGGTGGGGGATGGGGGGTAGGGGGTTCTCCCCCCTCTTTTTGCGGTTGTTTATGGCGGCGACTGGCAAGAGGTTCGGCCCCCTTAGGGTTCACGACAGTGGAGATTTCAACGTTGGGTAGCAAGAAAACACAGATCCAATAAAAGATCACCTTTTTCAAATAAAAAACTAATTTTGTTTAGTAAAATTGATTTTTTTATTGAAATCAATGTTTTCATCATAAAAATTTGATTTTTATTGTTTAAACATCGATTTTGGTCCAGAGATAAGCAGATCTAAACATGTTCTACTAAAAAAGTAATAAGGTTTAGATCGAGATTATGTATGATTATCTCTAGATCCGTCATCCAGATCTAGCGACGTTTGACGAAGCCTATGCGTTGAAGATGACGTCCGCACGTGGTGGATCTACCTCCTCCTTGTTGCCCTCGCAAGATTGGATCTTAGAAAATTTTCAGAGAATCAGGCTAATAACGTGTTGTGAATGTGGCGGCTACTGAACTTGTAGCCTTATATTTATAGGAAAAGTTTACATAATGGGTGGATACCCTAGCCCTTTGTGGGCTTCACATGGGCCTACAAAAGCCCATTCATAACAATAATAACCATTTAGCCCCAAAACACGTCATTTTATGATTCAAAAAATTTACAAAAAATATTTCAATTATTTTTCTAATTTTTCACAATCTATAAAAAAATTCTATAAATTTCTGAAACCTTTTTCTTGACCCAAAATTTGAAAACTTAAAAAACAGTAAACTTCAAAACTAGAAATTACAAATCACATTTTAATCTGCTCATCTTCTCCTCCTACCTACATTTTCAAGCTTTGATTCCTCCTACATTCTTAGCCCTTCAATCCTCTTAACAAGAAAAGGATGTGTATTACTTCACCATCCAACTTTGCATCCTCATTAAAGAACCAAATTCAACACTATATATACCCATCTACACCTACAAGAATCTCCATCCCTTAGCTCACTATCTTATTCTCCACCAAACCTACTATCCTTAGAACCATCCTCACCATCCCCTTTCCCTCAACTCATCTCTGGCGAGGTCTCTGGTGATGTTTGACAGCACCATCCATCGTCGGTGAACGGTAGATCTCCTTAACTACAATTTAAGGCCTTGATAAACTTGGTCATTTTTGAGTTATGAAGAAGTTTTGGAATCTTGATTATTTATTCTATTCATGCCATAGTGATAATAGCTAAGCCTTATAATTTTATGTTTGTTGTGAATAGGCCCATCGGGCCCATTGGGTATCCACCCATCATTGAAAAGCTATACATATAAGGGCATTGGGCTCCTAACCCCTTACACCTTTTACCTTACGATTATACCTTTATAATATGTTATCAGCATGATTTTACTCAGCGGAAGAAGACGACGGCTCTCAAGGAGGAGTTCATCCCCAACGTCAATTTTAAGAAGATCTTGGTCTTCTCAACGGGGAGCGTAAAGGGCATCCTTCATCGACCGTCGTCTAGATTCCATAGCCGAATCTAGAAGGTAAAAACAAATTTTTTTAGATCTAGACTTGCTTTTCGTATAGATCTGCATGTTTTAGATCACGTAGTTCATGAACACGGTAAAAATCAAATTTTTTAGATCCACGTGTCTAAAAACTTTTATAAAAAATTGGTTTTTTTCGATCCATTGCCGCGCCCTGAAGGTGCGGCGGCCATGCCTCCGTGCATGGCCAGGGCATGCCCAACAGGGCATGTCCGGCAACGCCTAAAAGGGCGCGGCCCGTCGCGCCCTACAGGCGTGGCCCGCCACCGTGGTTGCCGCCGCGGGCCCCCTAGGGTTTTTCAAAACCCTAAACCTAAACGGGCTTTTTTTGGGGGGAGGCCTATTAACCCTATTTTGGTTGTTTTCATGGTCCAAAAGCCTAAAAATTAGCGAATTTTTCACATAATTTTTCTTTTTTAATTTGGGCCTTCAAAAGCTCAATAATTAAAGTAATATTAAATTGTGATAGGGTTGGACGGAAAAATAAATAAAATGACAAATGGATCATGAGTAAAAACTTTAAAACATTTTCTTTAGCACGCATTTTATTTTTAGATTATTTCTTAATATATGCATGTGATGTCATATATCTGTGTGGTTGTATTTGTATATAATATCTGCGTGGATGTACTATTAGAACTATGTTTTTAGGGATCAGCTGGGTTTTCGACACTTTTACCTTTTTCTGCATTTTTTTCATTTTGAGAGAACTTGTATGTGAGGTTAAATGTAAAAGTCAAAGCTGAAGGACCACCCCATAGAGATGAAGGCGCTTGCATAAAGAGAAAGGGGCTTTCCTTAAAGTTTCCAGGTTGTCTTTATTTTATGCACTTTTTTATTTATGGGTTGTATCTTCGGACTTTCTTTTTTTTAGTGCTCGGCTGGCTGATCCCCATAGTTCTAAATTAAATTTTTTTTGTTCATATTAAATGCATGGATGTTTTACTTTAATAGTAGAATAATTCACGTTATTTTTATATTGCTAGATTGCACAGATGACCAGACTTGCTAATGTTGATTTCTCGGTCCTGAAGGCCGATGGGTCGAACTACTTGAGTTGGCAGTTGGACCTAAAGTTACATCTGCGTTCTCATGGGTTCAATCTAACACCCACAGCAAAGGTAACAACATGTACTACAACAGTTTTTAAGGATGCGTCTATAGAAGCCCATAATACAGAAGAAGTTTCCGATATACTTAAGGCGAAAGCCATTATTTATATTAGGAAACACTTAGACTCGACCCTGAAGGACGAGTAGTTTACAGTAGAGGATAACTATGAGCTGTGGAACGTACTTGAGGAGAGGTATAGACATCAAAGGGATGTCATACTCCCTCTTGCGCAGTACGAGTGGACTCACCTCCGCATACAGGATTACAAATCCGTAGCGGAGTATAACTCAGCATTATTCCGAATCATCTTATGCCTGAAGTTGTATGGTGAGAATATGACTGAGAGGATGTTGCTAGAGAAGACGTTTACGTCTTATCATAAGAAGGACATGATCCTCATGCAACAGTACCGTAAACGAAAGTTCACAAAGTACTCAGACCTACTCTCATGCCTACTAATGGCCGAACAGAATAGAGAGTTGTTGATTGCCACTCACAACCTATGCCCCCATGGCTTCGCTCCATTTCCACCTCATGCAGGGGCACAGTTCCAGTCTTCCCAGAAGAAGAAGACGGATAAGAAGGCAACGTTCCAGAAATAGAAAGAACTGAAGCAGCGGAAAAAGGCTACTCTTAAGGCTAACCAGAAGTTCGTAGCAAAGAAGCAACAGAAGACGCTGTCCTCCCAAGTAAAACTGGGAGGATACATGCTCTAGATGCGGAATGACTGGCCATTGGTCCAGAAACTGCCACATAGCCAGACACCTACCGGATCTCTACCAAGCAAGTCTCAAGCCTCATACTGAGACAAACTCGATAGATGGGACAGTGTTACCAGCTACTACATGGAATCCAGAAGATTTCATGAGTGACGACACTATGTAGTCATGGACCATCTGTATCTTTTTTTCTAGCACTTACTTTATGTCTTTCTATTCTATGTTAGCTACTTTATTGGTAAGCTTTTAAAATATAAATGAAAGTATTCTCTGTTTCGTAGTAGTTATTGAATGCTTTTCATTTTTTAGATATGGAATCAATATGCCTAGTGAATAGTGCATCAACACACTCTATTCTTCAATGTATAGACTACTTTACGAGCATCGTTAGTTACTCTGGTCCATTGAGAATAATCTCAGGACCAGTTGACATAATTGAAGGATCAAGGGAAGCAATCATTTTGTTCCCCAATAACACACACATTAAACTTAGAGATGCGCTATACTCACCTAAATCAAACCGAAACCTTCTAAGTTTTAAAGATATCCGTTTAAACAGGTATCACTTAGAGACGGTCGAGGATAATAAAAAATAATACTTGCACGTAACGTCTTTTGCAAATGGTATAAACCCCATTGTAGAACGTATTGAGGGACTCCCCACGGGTCTCTACCCGACAAGTATTCACTCTCCAGAAGTAAACATGACGGAGCACCTGCAGTGCCCTCAGATACCAGAATTCCAACTCTGGTATTGTAGACTGGGACACCCCTGATCTGTTATAATGTGCCGCATCATAAATAGCTCAAGGGGTATAAATTTGAAGAACATGAAGATTCTTCAAATAGGTAATTTTTCATGTCCACCCTGTTACAAGGGTAAACTAATCACGAGACCCTCAAAGTGGATTTGGAGTCTCTAGCTTTCTGGAGAGAATCCATGGGGATATTTGTGGGCCTATACACCCATTAAGTGGTCCTTTCAGGTACTTTATAGTCCTGATAGACACATCTACTAAGTGGTCACATGTGTCTCTACTGTCCACCAGTAACTTGGCATTTTCTAAGCTTTTAGCTCAGATAATCAAGTTGCGGGCCCATTTCCCGATCAACAGATAAAGAAACTTCGTCTGGATAATGCAGGGGAGTTTACATCACAAGTTTTTCTAGACTATTGCCAAGCATTGGGCATTGACGTCGAACATCCTATAGCACATGTTCACACCCAAAATGGGTTAGCAAAATCTCTGGTAAAGAGACTGCAATGGATTGCTCGTCTATTACTACTTCAATCCCAGTTGCAGTGAATGCATGGGGTCATGCAATATTGCATGCTGCAAATTTAATAAAATATAGACCTTCTGGAGGTCAGTCATCTTCTCCTATGCAATTAGCACTTGGAGTACCACCAATTGTCTCACATTTGAGAATATTTGGTTGTGCAGTATACGTCCCTATAGTACCACCACAAAGGATAAAGATGGGTCCACAACGTCGCCTAGGCATTTATGTTGGGTTTGACACACCCTCTATAATAAGATTCCTAGAATCCCTTAAGAGAGACGTTTTTAAGGCACGTCTAGAAGACTGTGAATTTGATGAAACATCATTTCCAAGACTAGGCTTACAAACCAAGAAGCCTGAAGCTTCAGAGAGTATCTCTTGGTATACACAAAAATTAAGTCACTTTGATCCGTCCATAAGCCAGTGTGAGGAGTGTAAGGATCGCCTTACCCTTGCAATACTAACAACACACACTAGAGGGGGGGTGAATAGTGTAATGGCAATAAAATTGTCCAATTAAAATCTAACTTGCAAATGCGGAATTATAAATGCAAGAGGAATTAAAAGGCACAATCAATCCAAACGCAAACACACAGTTTTACCCTGGTTCCCCAAACATGGGTACATCCAGCCACACCAATATTCACTATATTCCCACACAGAGAAGTGAATACAAATCTCACAAGGAGATACCCCACAAAGAGGATTTATGCCCTACACAAGGACCCAACCAATCCTACACGAGGATCAAGACTCCCACACAGAGAATCACTAACTCCCACTCAGAGAATTAGGGTTAGCCCTACACTAGGACACTAAACTCCCACAAAGAGAGTAACCTAAGTCCCACAAAGAGACAACCTCCCACAAAGAGAGAACCTCCCACAAAGTGAAAAAAATCTAATTCACACAAAGAGAATTAGAGACACAAATTACACCAAGTAAAATAAATACTCTTACCTATGCCTTGAGATGCTTACTCATGAATGGATGCAAGGCATGGAAGAGGATCTCCAAGTGTTATGATATGCTTGAGAGCACTTGGATGATTTCCCTTGAGCTGGACTTCAATGCATGAAGATATATGAATGCTCAATAGAGGGAAATGAGGGAGCTTGAGAGTTGCTTATAGATCTCTTGAGATTTTCTATAGAGTCAAGAGTTATCAAGTGTTGTCAAGAGTTCTCAAGTGATGGCAGCACACTCAAATATATAGAAACCCCATATCAAGCCCCAAAACCTAAGGAAACAGCCAAAGAAAATTCTGCAATGGCTAGAAACTGGGCGAAAACGACAGGAACAGTCGACTGATGATCAAAAGACAGTCGACTGATCAACGGCTAGAAAATATCCAACGGCTATTTCTGAGCCAGGACAGTCGACTGATGAAGACAATACAGTCGACTGAGAACATGACAGTCGCATGTAAATCCTTCAGCATGCGACTACTGCAGGGGATGGATCGAAACAGAGAGTTGCACTCTATCTCCAGTTAAATGCACAGGCGACTGATGTCAATAATACAGTCGACTGTCTATTAGTCAGGCGACTGTAAAACCTTAATCAGTCGTCTGTTGTATAAGATGGAGAAACAACAGAGAGATGTAGAGAATGCACTTACGCTATACAGGTGACTGATGACCAATCTCCAGGCGACTGTAATAATACAGGTGACTGTAAACTGATCGACAGACGACTGTGCGTAAAGCTCAAGTTTGAGTCAATTGAAATGTTGACTTGAGATGTGCATGTCAGGCGACTGTGGAAGGATCTACAGGTGACTGGAAATCACCCAGTCGACTGTGTTTCCTTCAGTAGGCGACTGACGGAAAGCCAGAGACTCCAAATGAGTCTTTGGACAGAGTGAACCTATTGGGTTGGATTCTATGATAACCCTAAGGCTCACTAAGATGGTTATATGCATATGCATGAAAGAGTAAACCATCTAACAAGGCATTACATTAACCCTAGACTCAAAAGAGAGAGAAAGAAATAAAGTAAATTTCATGGATTACAATGCTTTCCTTAGAGTCTAAGACTTCAATCTTGATGCCTTGAATGCTCTCCATCATCTCCAAGCTTTGGCATTCCTTGAGTCCAAGCTTTGGCTCTTCTCCACTTGATGTCCATCCTTGCACCAAGTGATTAGTCTCCAAGAAAGATATTCTTAAGATAAAACTGAGAGACTAAAATATGAGAGTCATTAGCAACAACATAATGTTGTGATCATCATCAAAATAAGATTGGTATGAAACACCAATACTCAACAATCTCCCCTTTTTTGATGATGACACACATTATGTAAAATACAAAGTATTAAAGCACAATGCTAATGAGCTCCCCCTACTTATATGCACCAAATAAACAATGAGCTACACAAAGGTAAATACTCATAATACCAACTGAAATCAAGGTGACATATAATAGGCATGGATTACATAAATATATTGTAAACCAATTGTAAAATACAATATCATGCAAACATTCAAGGTTTATCTAATCCCATATATCTCTCCCCATATACATATGAATATATCTCCCCATATATATTTACATAATGCATATATATCTCCCCTTGATATCGTCAAAAAGGTGGACATCAAAAATATCCCCCTTTGTCATCTTAACCAAGATGTGACAATATGCAAGAAAAGAAGGATATGTATGATACCAAATTTAAAAATATAGTGGGTATCAATTCACTATCTCATGCTCCCCCTAGATCATAGAAATGGTCAACTTTTGACTTCTAGGATCTAATACCAATTATACAAATAATGGAGCCATGGGCCAAAACATGTATCAAAGCAAAGATATGGAAAAAATCAAGCTTCAATGATACACACAGAATATTGCCAAAACAAAAATAACATAAAGAAGTTGGCAATAGACAAGAGGTTTGGTTTAAGATCAAAAACAACCAAATGTGAATAATGATCTCAAATAACCTCCGAAATGAGAGTTAAAATATGTCTTAAAATACTTTAAACATATAACATATTAACTCCCCCATTGACAACCACATGGATCAAAAATGCATGCATGTCAATGAACCCCAAGGTCCTCATTTTCATGAAAAAAATAAGTTTGAAAAACATTTTCAAAATCATGAAACACAAACAAACAATGGGTATGCTAATAAACTTTCAAGCACAATACCCATGCAATATGCATATGTGTGAGGAACCTAAACATTAGGCAACCAAACCCAAGATGAGTTTGATTTCCTAATGTAATCACATGAGGTGATCACATCCCTAACTAGAGAGTTGGTGTAGCTATCCCTCTCTTGCACACTAACCTTAGTGGGAATCCATAATCTCAAGGATTTTCTAGGCAAGGGTTTTGCCTTTGCAAGAGGGGTGGATGTGGCATGCTTAGGTGTAGAAACGAATTTCTTGGCATGCAAAGAATGCGGATTTTGCTTCTTAGCAAAAAATGAAGATTTTTTCATTCTTCCTCATTACCTCGTGATCTACATGATTCGTGTTGATGTTATTGTTGTACAAGAAAGCATGGTGATTCTTCTTAGGTGCTTTATCAATATTTCTTGTATTTGCACCATAAGAGGAATTAGAGGTGGGTTTGGGAACCACATTTTGAATATAACCCAAACCTCCTCTATGATTTACCGGATGTTGTTTTTCCAACAAATCGTGGAGTGAATCCCTAGAATACACAAAGCTTATGAGCTTACGGGATTCCTCTTCACATTTCAACGTAAGTTGTTGAATGTGAGCATCTAAGCTAAGGTTTTGAGCAACAAGTTTTTCATTTGTAAGGCTCAATTCCTTAACTTGAGAGAGAAGTGTCTCTCTCACTAGTGTCATAAGCATGTATTTCATCATGAATATTTACACTAGACGATTCTAAATCATGCACCCTACTCATAGCATTATCAAGTTTAGCTTTCATTTTATCATATGAATCGATGCACTTACTTGCCAAATTGGAGGCCACATTTAGGCGATATTCAAGCTCATCATAGGATGGCTTTTCCTCCTCAGCTTCCTCATCACTTTCCTCCTCGACTTCCTCATCGCTTTCCTCCTCGACTTCCTCATCGCTTTCCTCCTCGCTTGAGCTTGACGAAAACTCTTCTTCATTAGCCATGAAGCAACATTCTTCTTCATCATTTGATGTGTCCACATTATAATCATCAAAAGTGCCAATAAGTCCCTTCTTTTGGTTCTTGACCTCGGACTTGGCTTTCCAATATTTTTTCCATTTACCCTTCTAGGTATCTTTGGTGGGTTTGGAAGGGCATTCGGTAGCAACATGACCCTTTCCTTCACACTTGAAACAAATCAACTTGTTAGAATGAGAGACAAACTTTGATGAAGATATACATTGTTTGTCCTTGAGGAATGCCTTGAAATTCTTGAATTGCTTGGCAAGCTCGATGTAATCATCGTTGCTCATATCATCATCTTCTTCTTCGGAGTTTCTTGATGGAACTTCTTTTTCCACTTGAATGACTCCTTCTCAACTTGGAGTGCAACCCACTTTTCCTTCTCGGGCTTGGTTGGTTGAACATCCTCCTTATGCTGAAGAAGAAATTCATGAGAAATCTCCAAAGTATGCCAAATTCTGTTGACCAATTTGCACATGGAGATGCGATCGAACTCATCCGGAGTGAGGGCGCAATGGAGTACACACATAACCCTAGCATTGAATCTGATCGAATCCTTATTTGCTTTAGTTCTCGAGGCCGCGAGTGAAGTAGGCTCCTCAAATGGCGACTCTATAATGTCCCAAAGGTCGTGACCCTTCAAGTAGACCATCATCATGATCTTCCAACTTGGGTAGTTGGTTCCGTTGAAGAGCGGGGGTCGAATGGTTGAGTGACATTCTTCATGAGACGCGAATGAGGCGTTGAATGCCATTGTTGTAGTATGCTTTAACCTCGCTCTGATACCAATTGTAAGGATCGACTTACCCTTGCAATATTAACAACACACACTAGAGGGGGGTGAATAGTGTAATGGCAATAAAATTGTCCGATTAAAATTTAACTTGCAAATGCGGAATTATAAATGCAAGAGGAATTAAAAGGCACAATCAATCCAAATGCAAACACACAATTTTACCCTGGTTCCCCAAACATGGGTACATCCAGCCACACCAATATTCACTATGTTCCTACACGGAGAAGTGAATACAAATCTCACAAGGAGATACCCCACAAAGAGGATTTATGCCCTACACAAGGACCCAACCAATCCTACACGAGGATCAAGACTCCCACACAGAGAATCACTAACTCTCACTCAGAGTATTAGGATTAGCCCTACACTAGGACACTAAACTCCCACAAAGAGAGTTACTCCCACAAAGAGAGTAACCTAAGTCCTACAAAGAGACAACCTCCCACAAAGAGAGAACCTCCCACAAAGAGAGAAAGATCTAATTCCCACAAAGAGAATTAGAGACACAAATTACACCAAGTAAAATAAATACTCTTACCTATGCCTTGAGATGCTTACTCATGAATGGATGCAAGGCATGGAAGAGGATCTCCAAGTGTTGTGATATGCTTGAGAGCACTTGGATGATTTCCCTTGAGCTGGACTTCAATGCATGAAGATATATGAATGCTCAATAGAGGGAAATGAGGGAGCTTGAGAGTTGCTTATAGATCTCTTGAGATTTTCTATAGAGTCAAGAGTTATCAAGTGTTGTCAAGAGTTCTCAAGTGATGGCAGCACACTAAAATATATAGGAACCCCATATCAAGCCCCAAAACCCAAGGAAACAGCCAAAGAAAGAATTCTGCAACGGCTAGAAACTGGGCGAAAACGACAGGAACAGTCGACTGATGATCAAAAGACAGTCGACTGATCAACAGCTAGAAAATATCCAACGGCTATATTCTGAGCCAGGACAGTCGACTGATGAAGACAATACAGTCGACTGAGAACAGGACATGTTCCTGTAAATCCTTCAGCAGGCGACTGCTGCAGGGGATGGATCGTAACAGAGAGCTGCACTCTTTCTCCAGTTAAACGCACAGGCGACAGATGTCAATAATACAATCGACTGTCTATTAGTCAGGCGACTGTAAAACCTTAATCAGTCGTCTGCTGTGTAAGATGGAGAAACAACAGAGAGGTGCAGAGAATGCACTTACGCTATACAGGCGACTGATGACCAATCTCCAGGCGACTGCAATAATACAGGCGACTGTAAACTGATCGACAGACGACTGTGCGTAAAGCTTAAGTTTGAGTCAATTGAAATGTTGACTTGAGCTGTGTATGTTAGGCGACTGTAGAAGGATCTACAAGCGACTGGAAATCACCCAGTCGACTGTGTTTCCTTCAGCAGGCGACTGACGGAAAGCCAGAGACTCCAAATGAGTCTTTGGACAGATGAACCTATTGGGTTGGATTCTATGATAACCCTAAGGCTCACTAAGATGGTTATATGCATATGCATGAAAGAGTAAACCATCTAACAAGGCATTACATTAACCCTAGACTCAAAAGAGAGAGAAAGCAATAAAGTAAATTTCATGGATTACAATGCTTTCCTTAGCGTCTAAGACTTCAATCTTGATGCCTTGAATGCTCTCCATCAACTCCAAGCTTTGGCACTCCTTGAGTCCAAGCTTTGGCTCTTCTCAACTTGATGTCCATCCTTGCACCAAGTGATTAGTCTCCAAGAAAGATATTCTTGAGATAAAACTGAGAGACTAAAACATGAGAGTCATTAGCAACAACATAATGTTGTGATCATCATCAAAATAAGAGTGGTATGAAACACCAATACTCAACAAGGAGGAGGTCTTGAAGATTCTCCATGTCCAAAACACTATCCATCTCTTGCTAGACAAATTTATTGACAACCAGAAGATTGTCAGATCACACGTCCCTGCTGTTAAACTCCAGCTAGGATTGACATATTGCAAAATGGATACAATCCGCCTGCAGCAGAGATGGTTGGACCTCTTAAAAAGAGAGGACGACCACCGGGATCCAAGGATCAAGTTCCTTGAAACAGCAGGACCCTTGGCAATGGTCAAACAATACCACCACAGGATACTACTATAAGCCCTGCTCCACCATCTTTTCCAAACTCTCAAAGAGAGGAAAAACCGAGAGAAAATGAAGTCTCGATACACTATGTACGAACTGGGGAGCATTAGGACAGAAAGAGCACCATTATAGATGACACTTTTGCTTGCAATATTGCCATCAACTTTACGGACTGTGAGATGATATTGAACCACACTCTCTGACAGAATTTCAAAGCAGAGATGATTGGCCAAAGTGGAAAGCGGCAATAGGAGTGGAGTTGGACTCACTCACAAAACGCAAGGTCTTCGGACCAATTGTCCAGACACCAAAATGTGTAAAACCTGTAGGTTATAAACGAGTATTTGTTAGAAAACGAAATGAACAGAACGAGATCGTTCGCTACAAAGCAAGGCTTGTAGCGCATGGTTTTACCCAATGTCCAGGGGTGGATTTTGATGCCACATACTCCCCGGTCATGGACGCGATCACCTTCCGATTCCTTATTGGCTTAACAGCTTAAAAAGGTTTGGATATGCAGCTTATGGACGTCGTGACTGCGTACATATATGGAAATTTAGACCGGGACATCTTTATGAGATTACCAGACGGTTTTTCTTTGCCTGCAACACTAAAAGAGAGACAACATGACGTCTACTCAGTGAAACTGCAAAGATCATTGTATGGTCTGAAACAATCTGGAAGGATTTGGTATAACAGACTAAGCGAATTTCTTGTGAAGCAATGATTCGCAAATGACCCAGTCTGTCCTTGCATCTTTATTAGAGCAAAGGCAACATGATTTGTCATTATAGCAATCTATGTGGACGACCTGAACCTCATCGGATCTCTTGGAGAGTCACTGAGATTTCTCAAAACTTGACAGGAACTTTCTAGATGAAAGACCTCGAAAAGACAAAGTTCTGTGTAAGTCTTCAAATAGAGCATCTAAACGATGAGATCTTGTTACATCAGTCAACTTATACATCGAACTTACTGAAAAAGTTCTAAATAGATAAGTGCCACCCCTTCAGTACCTCTATGGTCGTGAGATCATTGGATATACATAAAGACCCCTTCCGGCCACTGGAAGAGGGAGAGGAAGTACAAAGCCCTGAAGTGCTTTATTTAAGTGCTATTGATGCACTCCTTTACCTGGTAAACTGCACTCGCCCTAATATTGCATTTGCAGTCAACTTACTAGCCAGGTATAGTACTGCACCCATACAGCGGCACTGGGCAGGAGTTAAGCACCTTCTGCGCTACCTCCAAGGGTCCATAGACTTAGGTCTATTCTACAGGAAAGGGGCAACAACAGGTTTAGTTGGTTATGCTGATGCAGGTTACAGATCTGACCCTCATACAAAGAAGTCTCAGACCGAATATATGTCCATTTATGGCGGCACTGCCATTTCTTGGAGATCTGTGAAGCAGACCAGACGACCATCTCATCCACACATTCAGAACTTCTAGCAATCCATGAAGTAAGCAAAAAGAGCTTCTGGCTACATTCTGTCGTCCAGCACATTCTCACCACTACCGGTCTGGAGCCCGGCGTTCTTGAGCCTACTACTATCTATGAAGACAATGCATCATGTATTGTCCAACTACGGAATGGCTACATCAAAGACGACAAGACGAAGCATATCTCTCCCAAGTTCTTCTGGACGCACGACCTTCAGAAGCAAAAGCAGATTGATGTACATAAGATCCAATCTTGAAATAACTTGACAGATTTTCTTACCAAATCACTGCCTACCAGTATCTGTGAGAAACTTGTAAGTGGGATTGGGATGAGGAGAGTGAGAAAATGTAAACTGGGTCAGGATGAGAGAACTATGAATAGATTCATAGGAAATCTACTAGCCTTAAGCTTGGTCAGATAAGGGGGAGTCAACAGTAGTGTTGTACTCTTTTTCTTTGGCTATTGGTTTTTTCCCACGGGGTTTTCCATAGTCAAGTTTTTGACGAGGCAACCTCATTGACTCTGGATCCTGAAGTATCCACCTCTAGACACATCCCTAGAACAGGGGAAGTTATGGAGAAACTGTTCTTTATTTAACAAGGCAGTTCTTCTAACTTGGATCCTGAAGAATCCACCTCTTATTCCATGATTGGTTGGATAAGGAAAAGTGTTGTGAATAGGCCCATCGGGCCCATTAGCTATCCACCCATCATTGAAAAGCTATATATATATATGAGGGCAGGGGGCTCCTAACCCCTTACACCTTTTACCTTACGATTCTCCCTTCATAACAATGTTGTTAATTTCTATTTTTCCATGTTATCCTGAAAGTTTTTGGTTTGTTCTCCCTTGTTGCCCTAACTTCCTATTCTTTAATTAGGGTAATTACTAGATGTAAAGACACCTAATTTTAAAATTGGAATACAATAGTCTTGTTGAGAAAATTGGATTTTGTTAAGCACAATTGCAAGATCATATATCAATTTATGAAAATGATAAAACATTTCACGCAGAATAAGAATACAGCAAATAAGTTAATTGTGTAGATCGGCCAGTCTACCACTTAAAAAATAATGTCCACGGTCCAAATTGTACAGTCTCTTTTACATAAATGAAAAGATACAACTTTGGAAGCCACGTGGGTCCCATAAAAATCCTCATCTTCAGTGATGGCCTTCTCCTTCATGGAAGTAGCCATCGGTCTTGGACATTACATTTTATTCATCACTACATTTTTCTCTCATAAAAAATGAAAAATGCAGTAAAATAAAAGTGAGACTAACGCCGATCCAAAATTACAATATAGCCTATTCATGCAAAAATTGTGCCCAAGACATTTTCATCTCATATCACATATCAGACATATAATATTACAAGATATGAAAATTTAAATATTTTGTGCTTAATAATTAATTGGACCGCGAGGCAACGACATACACCGTTAGCTTAAGTAACTAACGGCAGAGCGGTCACTCAATCCTCGTAATTATTAAGCAAATTCTTACAAGAATTAGCTAAATATATCCCAGAAATATGCCAGATAATGTGTGATATATAGCATATGAACATGATCCTAAAATAGACATCACACTTAAAAATTAAGTTGGAAAATAAAATTATAGGCATTTGTAATGAGGTATAGTTCAGAAAAAATTTGAAAAACCGAACAATACCTATTATTTTATTTATTTTATTTCTTTTCTATACCATTTTTCCATTTTTTTTCTTTTTGTTTCATTTATTTTTACCACATAAAAGATTTTTTTTAGGTCTATGGTCAGAAGCCAGCATCCTAGTGCTGCGGGCTTCAGCCCGCATCTTTTTTCACGCTCTTTTTTCTTTTTTTTGTTTCGCGGGCGTGCAGGCCGAAGCCCATGGTATAGTGCTGTAGGCTTCGGCTCCCAACCCTTTTTTCTTTTTTTTATTCAAAGGCTCGCTACCGAAGCATGTGGCCTGGTGCTGCGAGCTTCAGCTCGCATCCACTTTTTCTTTTTCTTGTTTGTAAACCCTAGTTAGGGTTTTTGTACGTAGGGGAGCCAATCAGGAGGCTGACTCCCCCCGTAGGACTCCGGTGGCCTGGGGGCCGCCTGTCGGCTGAAAAGGGGGTTTTGTTGTTTGCCTGAGTATCTTGGGAGGCAGTCGGCTGTCGCCCCAGCAGTAGGGGTTGGTGGCCATTCAGCTGCCGACCCAAAGGGATTGACGGCTGATGGATGTCGCCATTATCGCCAAAAATATTTCTTGTTGATCTTGGGTATCTATATGCAAAAAAATCATGATCCTGATTAAATTAACATGGTTTTAAGATATAGCTCAAGATCAATTGAGACATATGCTTTAATTTCGTTGATCGTCCGTGCGCAAACAAAATCTGGTTCTTCAATGTCAAATGTCACCGATCTCTCGATCCTTCTTCGTATGCTACAGCTTTCGTCATGTCCGGTCTCTCTCTCTCTCTCTCTCTCTCTCTCTCTCTCTCTCTCTCTCTCTCTCTCTCTCTCTCTCTCTCTCAAGAAGATCGTGCTGATAACGTGTTGTAAAGTGCTTTCTGCGGGAGACCACATGCCTTTATTTATAGGGGAATAGGAAGAGTTCATACATTGGTGGGATACATAGTTTATGTAGGATACAAACTCCTAATTTGATACATGACAGGATAGGACCTACATTGGCCTATGATGGTCCTACACAATACCATTCATAACAGATTTTAGATTTTTTGCTTTTTATATTGGTGTCTAAGAAAGGCGTATTTTGAGAGGTTACTTAATTAAGAAATGTGATTTCGGTCACAAAACCCCTCTCTCTCGGTATGCCATTGGCCTGTTTAATTGAGTTGCATAAATTTCATATCCAATTAGATCAACGTGACTTAGTTTTGAAAACTGTAATTATTGATTTTGAGATACATGGATCCAATAACTGAAATTGAAAATTGATAACATTAAATATTATGGGAATTACCTCGTGTGCAATAATGATTATAAACTGGATTGGATTTTCCATCAATCTCTAAAGTAAAGTTTTGAACCTTGCTATGATTAACATACTAGATCTGGATTGATCCTACCTAGGTAGATATTTTATTGCCATGAATACCGATATTACTTGTGACTACAATGACCATATACTTGGCTCTGTGGATTGTCTCTTGATATCACCTTCGGGCTTATTTCTGAGATTTAGTCTTTTATACACATATATACGTTGAATGACACATGCAAAGAAACTGTCACTTAAACTGGTGATTTTCATACATACATGTGCTACATCCATGATACTATCACCATACACCAGATACTGCATCCTACATACATGACATATATCCAAAATCATATGGGGATGAGGTAACTCATACTAAAGAGGATGCGGGATCAACTGGAGCCAACTTTACTGTATCTATTATCTGACGGGGTCACTACTATGTCTATTTGGACACATATTGTATCGTCAAAAGGGTCCCACTACTGTATCTATTATTTGACAGGGTCCCACTACTGTATCTATTTGGACCCATACTGTTTTATCGGATGGATCATGGATATAACTACTATATCTATTTGGACCTTACCGAGGTAAGCGCCCACATGGCACATGTGATCTCATATGTTGCATTTTCACCCTTCAGCATGAGTCATAGCATTAGTATAGAATTCATTATTCCACCTACATAGTGATCATTCCTCACGTCACATTATAGTCATACTACTTGTTTCTTGATGCCATGATGTCACATTATATTTCATCCTACTTGCTACTTAATGCTCGTCTATTTTATTACATTATTGTCATTTTATTTTGTTATATTTATCATGTTTGCATATGTCGATCTAACCTGTCTTATTTTGCAGTTTTTAGGATATATGACTAACCTGGCGGTTGTTGTTTGCCCCCATTAGGTTCTAAAGCGGACTACACTTATAGTCCAGATGTCAAGGACCCAGCATCTATAGAGCATCACCCAGATTACTAGTAGTAAGGTTTATTTTACAGTTTTGTAGTCTAAGTAAAATAATTGTAAGGCCCCTAGCCTAAGTTATATTCTATAGTTTCATTGTATCCGATCAGTATGTCGTACTCTTGATGAAGTTGCTTTTGAGTATATCTTCTTGTTGGTATACATTGCACATGCATGTATCATTATTTGGTGACCTGCTAAACATGCCCTTCATACACTTAGCGTATGTTGATCCTAAGGGAAAAAATAATGACAGTTTGTTTGGGGTCAAATACGATGTGGCTTGTCTCACGTCATTTTCTTCATATTATTTAAATCAATTATTATTTATTATAGACAATAAAATAATAATTAACAATTAAAAGTAGTTATTTAACATTAATTAAATCAAGAATTATTAAGGTTTAACATTAAAATTAGTTAAGTAAATTATTAACTTTAATAATTAAGAATTATTAACATTAATATTACTTATGTAAAATAATTAACATATAAAATTACAAATTATTAACATTAATATTATTTAAATAAAATTATTAACAGTTACAAATTAAAATTAGACCAATAACAACAACATTTAAAATGTAATAAATCTACATTAACGATTATTATTTACAAATAAAATCAATTTCATTACGAAAAATTAATTAAGAATAATTCATTAAAATTAGTTAAAATTATTGCAAATAAAATGTAATATGTTTAGCAAAATGTGTAAATAAAATATAAATATACATTAAAATTAGTTAACAATAGGATTGGCAAATTGTATATAAAAGGTAATATGTTTATCCAAATATTTAATGTGAATTGTTTGACTGTAAATAATGAAAATTATTTGATGTAAAGTATATAAATGTAAATTATGAAAATATAAAAAATAGAATGGCAAACTTGTTAATAAAATGTAATATACTTATCAAAATGTGTACTGTGATTGACGGCACTCGCTGTTGAGCAGCAAACGCACGTGCCTCGCTCATGTGCTAGTTGCTCAGCAACGCTCACATGCACCTTGCGTGTGGCTATAGCTCGCAACTCACGTTATATATTTTGCCACACATATTATTTTATTTACAAGTTTGCCATTCCCCAAAGGGTATGGCAAACATGTAAACACATGTAATAAGTTAAGCAAAATATGTAATGCGACTACCAACTGTCATTGCTGAGTAGCGACCGCACATGCCTCACGTGCGATCAACGCATGAGTTTACACATTTAGCTACACATATTACATTCATTTACAAGTTTGGCATTCCCTTTGTTAAGGGTTTAACAAATGGAAAGGCAAACTTGTAAATAAATGTAATGAGTTAAGCAAATACTTTATCGTTACCAGAATCTCATTTATACATCGTTAGTCACATTTAGTTTCCAAATTATCACTTCTCACCTCAATTCGACGAAGAAATCTTGTTTTCCTGCAAAAAACCTTAGGCAGCGATTTCTCACTTCTCACTTCTCACCATGATTTGACGATAGCGTGCTATTCATCATTCAGAGCTGAGCCCTAGCTGTTGATTTCATGATCATCGCTTGAGCCCATGCCCTTACCCTCGCCGGAGCCCTAGCTTCTATCGATCGATGAAGTTCGTCGGGGTTTCGGTGATCTCGGAGCTGCAGCTTGTAGATATGAAAGCCAAGTTTACTTTGCTTTTTTTCTTTTATAGATTATTTCATCTATTTTTTTGCTGAAGTATGTTACTTCTCTTCTAATTTTATTTAAAAAAATTCTCACTGTGCATTCACGAAATTATAGATGTTTTCTCATGAATTTTTCTGTACATTAACGGAATTTCTGTTTCCGTCTTTTTTAAATTTTATTTAATTTAATTTTATAATTTTCTTCTTCATTTTCTATACAGTTTCGCAGAACTATACCTTTCCGGCTGAAATTAGAACCTGACGTCGGTCGGTTCCGTCTCGACTTGCTTCAAAATCGAGACGATATGCTCGAAACCGAAGTGTACCGAGCAAGAACTTAATCATTGCCTAAAACCGTTGAATCTTTGTCTCAAGCTATTTAATTGACTGTATGAAATTGTGGAACCGTTTGTTTAAATTGTCGAATCGTCTTGATCTTCAAATCGGTCATCTTCATGCCCAAAGGTTTTCTCTTTACTGACGTGGTATTGTGGCACACACTGTAGCGTTATGATACTTCTTTATTTTTGGTTTGGGAAAGAGAACACAAATCTAACTAGGAGAAGGAGAATATAGGTTTAGGGTTAGGTTTTAGGCTTTGGGGTTTTCTTCCTTTTTTGACTGCTAATATAACACCGAAAACTATAATTCCTGGCTCTAAACTAATTCTAAACTATTAGATACTATTTCCCAAACAGTCATTATGGTTAAAGCTTTTTTGGTAAATTAGTAGGTACAACAACACTAAAGATTAGAAAAGGAAAAAAGAAAAGAAAAGAGGCTCATAGCCTCGCGCAATTAGGAAGGGATGTTTTCTGTGTGTTAACCCTCCTAGGAGAAGTGAGATCAATTATACAGTTGTGAACATTGTCATTCCAGTATATGATGATTTGATCCTACCAGTTCAGTTGCATGTCAACAGTTTTGGTAATTCATTGGAGTTTTATTCGCTGCTGCTAATACTGTATGATATTATTTCCATTGCATTGCAGAGGAAATATGTGAAATATGTCCTAGTATGTGTAGGATGTCTGTGGTTATTGAAATCTCTCACACATTTGGTGGATATTTTATTAGTAAAATAAACCCCCTAGATGCAAAGTTTTATATTTTTTTACGTAAAAATAATGCAGCAGGTGAATAAGTTACTGAGAACACCCCCAATGAAATGTGTTCGACCAAGAAACAGTTGCCAACTCTTGCAGCAAATGCAGGGCTTTACAACGCCTGTGTCTTCGACTGAGTGATCAAAGCCGTACCAAAATGATGCCCTTGTTCGTAGAATATCTGCTGAAAAAATGCTTCAGAAGTTGCACATAAATATGCTTTGACAACGATTTAACCCTGAAGATTCATTATACAGTAAAAGAGTTGCACCCCAGCTCCGCAACATTACGCCTAGAGCAAGACAACAGAACAACAATGAACACGCAAAAGCCTTCAAAAATACTCCTCATAAACATGCGTACTTGTCCACCCATAGAACCTACAAATCGAAGGAGAGAAAAGGCTATTAATGCAAGCAAGAAGTGTTTCTGTCTAAAGTTGTAAACTATGGACTAGAATAAGAAGAAATGATTTTAAGGAAAAAATACATATGCTAGAACCAAAAATTGGTTGTTAGAACCACGAATTTGTATGCCTAAACCAAAATCATTTGCCCAGATGTTGAGACCAAGGAAATGATCGTCAGAAGACCGCCTGTGATGCATCGGAGAGTTATCAAAAAGTTGGCAGGCACCTCCTATGGGGCATCATTGTTTCTATTTTAACAAAAAAACCATATTACCACTCTAAACTAACCGTAAAAAATTCAACTCAAGTTTCCTAAAGCACCGAAAATGGAAAATGGTCAGAACATATACTCTGTATGTGGACCAATCTTACAAGTACTCAAATTTATTTAGAAAGAACAAGAATTATATATGTTACCATGCGGCATAGGAAATCGGATCGGGTGTCCATCTTAGGGTTTAGGTGCTTTTGTGTGGTGTGTATCGCTGGCCGGCCCTCTAAATATGAATATGAATATTATTATTGGCAGCAGCAGCAGCAATTGTCAACCGAATGTGCAATTGACTTGCTAGTTCCCGTGCAATGCAAGCTTTTGCTGCTTCCACCAACACTAACTATGAACTTCCTGGCATGAGCCAAGTATCAGCATG
The DNA here is from genome assembly GCA_030789695.1 of Scilla litardierei. Classification (NCBI taxonomy): domain Eukaryota; kingdom Viridiplantae; phylum Streptophyta; class Magnoliopsida; order Asparagales; family Asparagaceae; genus Scilla; species Scilla litardierei. Next base: position 119,916,298 of record CM061140.1, read on the forward strand.
GCAATGCGAGGTGCGAAAGGCATGCAGACCCCGAGAACAATATAAAATTTTATGCCTTGAGCTCAAAGAAAAGATCCTTGGTAAAAGAGTGATCCTAGAAGTGCTTCACAAAGGATATGATCACACTCCACATAATAGACGTTTCAGCTTCATTTTATCATAATAGCTGACACATCAATCCCATAATCAAAAGTTCAGCAACATTATAATAATCAAGCGAAGCTAAGAAGAAAGTCTAGGTCCTGATATGCCTGCTTTGGGCCAACCTGCAGATGGCTGTTTATATTGCACTACGCTTGGCTATTACAAAGCAATGTGGTAACTCTACCACCAATAATTCATCTTTGCAGTCACATGACGTTCTTGGACCACAATTGTATTTGTATTCTTCATGTTCTAGGGTGCCACTTCACTGTTAATCCCCCAGTAGACCCTTAACCCTCTGCATTGCTGATACTCAAACCCCCTCCGAATCCCCTTCGATGCACCAGTTTTCAATTTGTACAAACAATAGCCATTGCCTAAATTCATTAATATGCGATAATCCAATATTTAACCTCGTTCATGTCCTTATTACCCTTGTTGTTTCTCCACCTCGGCATGCACCACAGAACAAACATCTAACACTTTGTGTCTCTTGACTCTCCTAAATCTTTATCCCCTTGCTTATATCACCATCCATATCTCCTTCCCACAATCTGATCCAAACCCAACCATGTCCTCTTGTTCTTAATGTCATCTTCCTCTGCGCCAATCATAATTGTAGGTGGATATGATTTCCCTGAACATAGTTAACACATGATCTTTGAGAATTCTATATTTAACAATAAACATCAACTCTCACTAGATTATAGATGGTTATGATTTGTGCAGTGGCTCGTCAACTGCCAAAGGTGTAAATAAGAGGATTTGGATCATCTTCCATCTCCATGATACGGCTAGGGTTTTGGAGAAATAAAAATATTATTATATGTGGAACAAGGAAAAAGATGGGAATTTTTATAGAATAATTCTGGAAATAAAAAGATAACTAGCCCCAGTTCAAGAAGAGGCCTTTCTCCTAACTTTCGATTCGAGATGAAAGTCTAAGATCTTCCGGCTAGTGTCATGGACACCTTTAGCAATAGTTTTCACAAGAATAATCAAACAAAACCATCCTAACCGGCCCTAGGCTAATTAACCCCCAAAATTTCAGATTTGGTCTTTTTACAAAAACATCCCCAAAGTTCAGAATTTACGAAATAGCCCCTGAATTTGTGGCACGCCCGCGCCTCCTCATATAGGTGATGATCACATCATTACTCCCCCCAAGAGAGCCACATTGTCTTCAAGGTAGAAGTCTGAAAACGGCCGCACGATCGCCTCGCAAGACTCACATGTAGCGTCGTAGTCTGGTAGCCCTCGTCATCTAATAAACATCTCCTATGTCCCTGCTACGCTCTGACGAACCCATTTGACCTCCTGTGGCTCTAGCAATACATCCATGTCGTCAGCCAAGGTAGGTGGAAGAGTAGGTGAGAGAGTGTGGCTCCCAATGGCGCGTCGCAAATGTGAGACGTGAAACACTGGATGGATGGTGGATGTCGTCGGTAAACTCAGGCGGTACGCCACCTTCCCAATCTTGGTTACAATCTCGAATCCCATAACAGCGGACTGCCAGCTTCTCATTGCTCCGGTGCGCCAAAGTCTTCAGTCTATATGACCTCAACTTACGATAAACCTTATCCCCCCACCTCGAACTGCATATCCCTCATGTGCTCATCCGCCCCGTCCTTCATGATTTGCTGAGCACGTAGCAAGTGCCTCTTTAACTCCTCTAGCATATTTTGTCATGCTCCTCCAAGTACTCTTCCACTAGAGACACTGGAGTCGAGCTGCGGCTGTAGTGAATCAAATGTGGGGGATCCCGTCTGTAGAGGATGCGAAAAGGTGTGCATTGTGTCGCCGAGTGGTAAGAAGTGTTGTACCAGTATTCAGCCCATGCCAACCACTTGGCACACTGCTTTGGCGGACTCAGACAAAACAGCGCATGCATGTCTCCACGCTTCTATTCACCACCTATGTCTGTCCGTCAATCTGCGGGTGGTATGTCGTACTTCTCTTCAGTTTGGTCCCCTACAACTTGAACAACCCTCTCTAAAAACTGCTCATGAAGACTTTATCCCGGTCAGCAACTATCGAGGCAGGAAACCCATGTAGGCAAACGACCTCCTTCATGAATGTTGCAGCCACCATCGCCGCCATATATGGATGCCGCAAGGCGATGAAATGACCAAACTTGATGCGGCGGTCCACCATATCAAATATGATAGTAAAACCTGCAGACCGTGGTAGTCACTCGATGAAATCCATGCTGATTTCCTTATAAACTCTCTCTGGCAGAGCTAGTGGCTGAAGTAAACCTGCAGGAGCTATGGCTAAATACTTGTGATGTTGGCAGACGTTACACGCCGCCACCATCCTGACAATGTCCATCTTCACCCCTGGCTAATATAGCTGCACCGCCGAGTGGTAGAAAATGTTGAACTAGTATTCAGCCCATGCCAACCACTTGACCCACTGCTTCGACAACTCTGAGACAAAACAGCACAGGTATGTCACCATGCTCCTATTCACCACCTCTGTCTGGCCGTCAAACTACGAGTGGTATGCCGTACTTCTCTTCAGTTTGGTCACATGCACCTTGAACAACTTCCTCCAAAAACTGCTCATGAAGGCTTTATTCCGGTCAGAGACAACCGAGGCAAGGAAACCATGTAGGCGAACGATCTCCTTTATGAATGCTGCGGCCACCGTTACCGCAGTATATGGATGCCACAAAGGGAAGAAATGGCCATACTTGCTGAAGCGGTCCACCATAACAAATATGATAGTAAAGCCCTCAGACCGTGGTAGTCTCTCGATGAAATCCATGTTGATCTCCTCCCAGACTCTCTCTGGCAGAGCTAATGGCTGAAGTAAACCTGTGAGAGCCATGACTAAATATTTGTGACGCAGACGTCACACTCTGCCACCATCTTGGCGATGTCCATCTTCATCCCTGGCCAATATAGCTCCATAGCCATCATTATGTAAATCTGCTGAACTCCTGAATGACCTCTCACCGAACTGCCATGAAACTCCTGAAAAATCAACAGAATATACGAAGAAATCTGCGGCAGTACCAACCGCACATGGTACATCAGCCTCTACCCACTCAGTGTGTAACCGGGATGATCAGTAGACCCCTGCTGCAGCGCCTTACGTATCTGTGTCAGCCCCTCATCGGCCTCAAGCTCTCTCGTCAGGGGCTCCCAGTCCAGTAAGACTGGCACCGAAATGCTGCCACTACTGCCAACTCCTTTCTGCGGGATAAAGAGTCAGCTGCCTTATTCCCCAAGTCTGGCCTATACGGAATCTCGAATGTAAAATCCATCAGCTTGGAGAGCCACTTCTAGTGCTCCTCTGTGACCATGTGTTGCTCCAAGAGATACTTCAAGCTACTTTGGTTGGTTCGTACAATAAACCTCCTACCAAGTAAATAGGGCCACCACTGCTGTATGTAGAGCACTATCGCCCATCAACTCCCTCTTATATACCGACTTCGGCCGCGCTCGAGCTAACAGGACATGACTGAAATATGCCATTGGACGCTGATCCTGCATCAGCACTGCCCACAAACCATATCCTGACGCGTCCAGCTCTACCACGAAAGGTATACTGAAATCTGGCAAAGCAAGCAAGGACACAGTCGTCATCGCCTGCTTCATGGCTTTAAATGCCCTAGTCGCCTTATCTCCCCACCGAAAGCTGACCTTCAGCTGCTCTACCAAGGACCCTATGGACAAGCTTCTTGTAGTACTCCGTCAGGCCCAAGAAAACTCGCAGGGCTCGCAGTGTCGTAAGACGGGCCCAGTCCAACATATCAGAGATCTTCGCCCTATCTGTCGCCACTCCCTTTGCAGACACCGTGTCCCAAATACTCCACCTGAGACTGCCCAAAGAGGCACTTCTTCCTGTTGGCGTATAACTGATGGTCATGTAACTCCTACAACACCGCCTGCAAGTGTCCTACATGCTCCTCCAAGCTGACTATAAACCAATATATCATCAAAGGATACTAGCACAAATCTCCGCAAGTAGAGGCAAAAAATCTTGTTCATCGGGGCCTGAAACGTCGCTAGGGCATTCGTCAGGCCAAATGGCATGACGAGGAACTCATATTGCCCCTCATGCGTCCTGAACGCCGTTTTCAGAATATCTGCCACCCTCATGTTGATCTGATAATACCCCGACTTCAGATCTATTTTCGAGAACACTGACGCCGCCCCATGTAGCTCGTCAAGCAGCTCATCAATCATCGGGATCGAAAATTTGTCAAATACAGTCTCTTTATTCAGGGCCCGGTAGTCTACACAGAAACATCAGCTGCCATCCTTCTTCTTCACAAGCAGGACCGGGCTAGAAAATGGACTGACACTTGGCTGGATCACACCCGCCTGCAACATCTCCTCTACCATCCTTTCAATCTTATCCTTTTGCACCTGATGATACCTATAATGGTACATACTAATAGGAGACACCACCTCCCGTAAAACAATCGTGTGCTTATGGTCAGTGGTGGGAGACCATGAGGGGTCTGAAAAACCCCATTAAACTGGCGCAGCTGCTGCTCCAACTCTGGCGGTATCTCCTACTCCTGTCGACCATCTTGCTCCTCCTCAGCTGATAACCCATGAAACTCCACCAAGAACCCTCCCCAAACATCTGGAGGACTCTGGCCATGGTTTTGTGGGAAACCATAGAATGACAGAAGCTGGGGTCCCCTGCAACACTACGGTCATCCATCCCTCCAGGTACTCCAGCCTGAAAAGCTTCCAATTTGTCTTCGTATCCACAGGGTCTATAACCACCTCATACCCAAAATGATGCATGTGCTCCCTAGCTGCAGAGGTATGAAGTCAGCCACTAGCTGCTCTTCCGAACAGTCAGATTCAATCCCCAACATACTCCTCGTCTCTGTGCCACCTGGCCTGTCCCGAGCACCACTCCAAAATAGCTCGTGTCAATGAGCTGCAACCACTACCTCTCCACAAGCCTACGAGATAGGAAGTTATGGGTAGCCCCACTGTCCACCAAAACAGTGACATCCTGATCTGCAACGCGCCCCGCCAACTTTATAATGTGGTTCATTGTGAACCCACCACGGAGTTTGATACATCTGACATGTCTAAGTGAAGGTGATTCTGATCTCCTCACCTGCCTCAAGCTCCACCACAGCCTCCTCCTCGTCATCACGTTCACGATCAGCAGCTGCAAGGTGCGGTCTCAACATCGGTGCCATGTTGAGAACTTCTTGTCACACTTGAAGCATATATCCTTAGCACGCTTCTCCCTAATCTCAGACTCCGTCATCCGCCAAATCTGCCCCTGGTCGTGCCCCCACACCCTTCTCTTTGTTGTCCACCTCACCTCCTGTGATCGCCTTCTGCCCATGCTGCCGCCTGTCCCCGAAAAGGTCCTCCCCACACTCATCGGGCTCTCCGCTCCTCTGCCAACCCATCCTTCACCATCCTCGCTAGGCGCATCCAATCTAGCAACCCCAGGGCCTCTGAATCCGCAGCTCTGTCCTGATGGTGGGCTTCAGCTTTTTCATGAAACACCCCTCTAGGGACTCTCCTGACACCCCCACAGACACGGCCCGCTAACACCTCGAACTTCTTTATATATTCCCTGACCCCCTCCTACCTCAAGGCATACCGCTTCTCATACACGTCGCCCCCTTGAACCTCCCCAAACCGGTCTAGTAGGCATGTCGTGAACTCCTCCCACGAGGGAAAAGGTCGATGCTAATGTGTCCACTGGTACCTCGACAATGCCTCTCCTCCAGGCAGACCCTAACGACCCTTAGCCACTGTCTCCAGAACCATCGACACCTCAAAGTACCGCCCAGCCATGTATATCCACCCCATCTGGGTAATCCCCTTCAAAAATAGGTATCTTCAGCTTTCTGACCCGGTTCTCCGCGGTAAACCCCCCAAGTGCACCTCTCCTCTACTGATAGTCATGGCGACGTGACGGTGGAGGAACATGTACGTCATAGTGGTCTCTAGCAGGGTCACGATCCTTTCCTTCAGCACCTCCCAAACAGTCTCTCCCCAATCAGCTCCCCCTCCATCAACGAAATCCTCACGGTCATCCTCGTGGTATTGACTGTAGTCTTCAAACTCTGCAGCAGGTCCTGTGGGTCTTCCTCCATAAAAATCAAAACCAAAATCCTCTCGTTGGCCCTCAAACCCCTCGCCAAAACCATCGTGTTGTCCTAGTCTCCTCCTCGGGGCCGCCGGGGGCTCAAAGTGAGCCCAACGGCCCAACTGCTGCAGCCCGAGGCCCTAGCGGGCCGCCAGGGCCCCATGATTATCCTGGCAGGTTCGCCAGGGCTCGGCGAAGCATTAGCGGCCCGCCAGGGGCTCGCACGGCCCCTGGCGAACTATCAGGGGGCCGCTGCTTCCCTGGCGGGTCGCCAAGATAATGACTTCACTGGGACGCTCCAGCCTTCGGTTCGCTCCTCCGAAAGTCGTACAGTCCCATACCAAGTTGTCGCACCTCCTCGCCTCCATTGAAATCGTGTCCTTCGTTGTCCGACACCAGACCTGCATTTGAGAGAAGCCTCTCGCGAAAATGATCAACTTTTCCTTTCCTATTTGCCAAAGTTCTAGCCTTTTGTTTCGGATCTAGAGTTTCGGCCCGATCTAAATTTATCGTCTTAGAAAGTGCCGCAACACTCTGATTTGTTTGATTTGGGGCTTCCATGAGTTGCAAGAACCTCCAATCCAACTTTACCCCTTTGATCGTCTACGCTCTTCTTGATCCCTTGGATCTCGTCGTCAAACTTCTCCATCTTATCTTCCAACGTATCGATTCTATCCTTGAATCTCGTGTCACCATGGATCGTCGTGCTCTGATACCAATTTGATACGTCTGGTGTTTTAGAGAAATAAAAATAGGATTTTTATGTAGAACACAGACAAAGATGGGAATTTTTATAGAATAATTCTAGAAATAAAAAGACAACCAGCCCCAACTCGATTCGAGATGACAGTCTAAGATCTCCCGGCTAGTGTTGTGAACACCTTTAACGTTTTCACAAGAATAATCAAACATAACCATCCTAGCCGGCCCTAGGCTAATTAACCCCCAAAATTTTAGATTTGGTCTTTTTTTCAAAAAAAACACCCCCCGAAGTTTAGAATTTACGAAATAGCCCCTGAATTTGTCGCACGCCCGCATCTCCCCCTATAGGTGATGATCGCATCAGTCCACTAATAACAGCCCCCTTGGATCACCCTCGTAGTTGAGTTCCATAATCATATAGTACCACTAAAACACAAGCATGTAAATTATAAATTATCTCATAATGGAAATTTCTTCACCACACTCCCTCTTCCCTCTTCAAACAAGACCATGTGAAGGAAATTTTAAATTACGAGGTTTCATTTTTTTTCCCAATGGATGAGTCTCTTTAGTTTGTTCGGCAGATTCCTAATTTCACGTCATTCTCTGACTTGAAGCCACATGCCTTCTTGTGGTTCATGGAATATACACGGCATCAACATGGACCTTTAAATCATCTTGGTAATGAATGTAAAAAGTCCTTGGATGAGATATCACTGAAAAGATAGCAACTGCAATGGGAGAATGCATCAAACTCCACTCAGTCCCTTAATCTTGAATATCAATGCAACATCTGAGCTAACAAACCTCTGAGAACCTCTTTTGAAAATAACACGGAGAGCCCATAAGGGACATGCGTTGTATATCAAATGCAGTGAGTTGAATCCACATGTATATGAAACGATGGCAAAGGAAGATTTTGGTTCCCAGCAGATACCATCCACACATACAACCCTCTTAAACACACTATTATAAAGTTCATATCAAAGTTGATATATCATGATATATATCATTTATTATTTTCTATGATTATTTTATCATATATCGTATTGTATCACATCATAAAATAAATTTATTGTGTACAATAATGAAGCAAATTAGGTATAAACTAACCATATCCAAAAAAATATGGAGAGATTATCATAGAACAAAAAAATAAATACAGAGACATCACAGTAATGAAGACTAGTGAGAGTCGATAAAGATCGGTAAGGATTTGTACGGCCTTTGCATGGGCCAGAAAGTGAAGAGAACATCACCGTAGGGGGATCCTTAAGCGTCACCAAAGCTCCATATGCATGCCTCTCGAAGCTTCTAAAATGATCGTCGTGTCTGGCTAGCTTCATTAAGTGCGACGAAAATCAATGAGCATCAACAAGTTGAAAAGAAAGATTTTGGGTGTTTTCGGCTAAGAAGAGGAATAATCAATCAATTTAATCTCTAAATATGAAGATGATCGAATATAAAACTAAATTTGATCTGATAAAACTAATCATAATCAACTTTTGAATAATGACATGTGTGTGTGTCAATATGAGTATTGATCGATTTAAATTGTATCGACCCGATATGCCATCCATGTCGCATGATATTTTACATATTGAATATGATCATCTGATATGCATCGAAAGTCCTTGATATCGTATCGTATGATATGTATCATATACCGTAAAATATTAACAATTATGGTTTGTAGCCATTAAATCAAACAGTTTTCCTTGCTACCGAAGTTCTCCAGAGGTAACTTAAAGACTTCCTACCCAAAAACAAAAAAGGCTCTTTCCCCACTCCCCATGACATTGCTTTCATTGCACATATGGATCCTCCTATAATTTAGTTATTGAAACCAAGGTTAGCAAACTTGGTTTCTGTTTTGATTTCAGTCCCTTCAAAAAATTTGGTTTCAACGAGTTTTTGCTTGTTTCGTTAATTTCGTTAAGTTTCAGTTTCAGATATATTAATATTTTTATGTATATATACGTATGAATCTACATTTGTAGCAATTTTTTAAGCATAAACCTACTACAAATTTAAACCAAACCCAAGCCTACTATTAATTTTAATATTTAAAATGTAACCCAAAACCCATAACCTAAAATATTCTTATTTTGTTTGGGCCTCTAACCTATGAAGAATGCCTAAGTTAGGTTGCCTAGATGAAAAATTATATAAAATTATCCATACCAAAGACCCAAGCCTACTATTAATTTTAATATTTAAAATGTAACCCAAACCCATAACCTAAAATATTCTTATTTTGTTTGTGCCTCTAACCTATGAAGAATGCCTAAGTTAGGTTGCCTAGATGAAAAATTATATAAAATTATCCATACCATCTTTGATTTCATCCTCTCACTCTCCTCTCCTCCCTCTGTACCCTTTCGAAGCAGCGGCTCCTGATGAAGATGAAGACGATGACAAGGAGCCTTATTGATTGAACACAACAAAGATGAAGTGAAGACAAAGAAAAACATCGACATCGGGGTCAGATCTGAATATATCTCTTCTTTTTTTAAATTTCATTGTAAAATTCACCTTATCTGCTGAATTTTTTAGTTTTTATTATGATTTTAAGGTTTTTATTAGATCATTTCAGTTTTTAACCTCTTATGGATTTCAACCGAAAGCAGGATTTGAACGTCGTTTCAAACCGGTCCCCTCCAAAACCGAACCAAAATAACCAAAATTCAAAGATTAAAACCTCAATCATGGATTGAAACAACGATATATAATGTCTTAATATCCCTAGCTCTAACTCAACGTATATTGAATATGTTAGGCATTCTATCGAAAAATCAATCCTTATTTCTATCAACGTTCATCAAACAAGCTTTCCGATCATCTTGCCCATTGCATACCCTATAATTTCCTTTCCCAATGGGATTGTAGAAACTACACATGACAGACACGCAAAGTTCATGCATTTCAACATGTGATCCTCATTGCTCTCGGTTACTTCAGAATGAGACAAGAAATGAGTAACAAATAATTGGTTCGGCAGATCCTGCCAATTCTTAGTAAGGTTGTTGGTCCCACTATAGGTCTCTTGCTTTATTTTTCAAAGGCATGGTCTTTTTATATATGTAAGAACATGGCCCTCATAATTTCTTGGTTGTGTCAAATGTTATTCTATTATTCAACCCCTATGCATTGATAGGTCAAGCTCGGATGATCCACCCAAGCTTTAAAAATATGCATAATCTGGATTTTAGAAAGCCTCGTTCGGATACAACGCACCATCATTAAGTCTGCATAATATGTACACGCATCATGATCTCTCACCTAGCACAATGGGCCAACAATTTTTCAAGTTATTTTCTAGACTCGCCCGGCTAAATTACCTCTTCTCCTTGATTTATTAATAGCTTAACTCCCATCATATGCCCACATCGGCCCCAAAGAACTTCACCTTTGAAGGTGATTCTTCCATGTTTTTTGTGCACAAATTGTGTTACGGTGCCTTAAAACATTGAAATATTTAACGCCTGATCAAATTTTACGCCATTGCACGGTAGAAATAATTCTTTTAATGCTAAAATATCGAATAGAAAATAGTGAATTAAGAAAATATATTAGAAATTTCCGAAATACATAAAAGGTAAATAAGTAATGTCTGATGCTAGTGTAATGAATGGGTTCTATTGAAAAAACAACGTAACTGGTATTGTGACAATAAAAGTCATAAAAAATTTAAGCAATTGACAATAATAAACATCTTAATTTTTCAGTGCCGAACTTCACTTAAACAAGGTTAACAGTAATAAACATCTTAACATTCTCAAGAATTTATTATGTAACTTCTTTCCAAACTAACTTTCTGGAGGAATAACTGTAATATGGGAAAAAATGTAGCAAATCTCTTCCAAGAAGACATGTTCAAATGTACTCTTCTTCAAGTGTAGTATATCTATTAACATTTATGTGGGGTTAACCATCTTGCCATCAGGATATTTTTGGCAAGGATTATCATCAACGCAATCCCTACATCTCCCCTGATGGCAATTAGGATTCAACAGTCACTAATCTTGAGCTGAGAAATGAGAACTATATTTGTTCTACCACAGTCAAAAAGTAGTTCTAATGATTTTTTTTCGCCAATAAGACTTCGTTGGTTCACATTCAAACTTCTGGTGACCCTCGTCACAATGAGTGACACCAGAGTATATCAATATTTTCACCATGCCATGGATACACCAAGCCAATATCAATGTTTGACATCTTTTTAAGCTTATCTGCACGGCCTCAAACTCTCCATTTAATTATGGAGAAACGGTAGACACTCAGAGATAAATAACCATCCTCTCCGTCATCTTAGTTTCAGTCCTACCATTTCTGCGTTCAATTTTACACCATGCTACAATAATCTACACAGTTAATATCAAGCTATCATCTCTTGAATGGACAATCAGAAGTAGTGCATATGCATAACTATGGGAATTATTGTAAATAATTGAAAGACAATGTAAGGAATTATCGTGAAGGAACAGTCCATTGAATTCTTAGATCATTGCTGGCAATAGCTTCAATTATAATTTATAATATTAGTGTCACATTCCGATTATAATATTAGTGTCGCCGGAATGTTGCAAACAAACTGGAGATGCTTTGATAGGTAATATCATGATCACTCGGTGGAAGGGATCTAGCACCAAATGAATCTTTTCAGACAATGGCTGTTAAATAGAAACATGATTATATTATTGTCATTTATGCCATTCCCGCCTTCCATAGAGGAGTTAGATCTAATGGTTAATCTTCTTGTTTACAGCAAAGCCCAATGCATAGATGGTTTTGCTTCAAAAAAAAATTTCAGATTTTGAGGTTCCACATAAAGCTAGACATGTTTAATGCCATTACCTTCTTTATGGGTCACTTTAGGATCACATCTTCTTATGAGTATATGATCATCACTCTTATGAACCGACTTGTCAACTTCCATTAAGCAATTAGACCCATTAGTTTATGTAACATTGTTTGCAAAATACTGGCCGTACTACTTGAAAGAGGTGGACTATCTTAGCCAAAATAATTTCCTCCATCCTTGGTGGATAGGCCAAATTTAGCATTACAACAATTTAGGAGGTTTGACACCCCATTCATGATTGATCATCACACTGAATATCAATACTCAGACATGGGTAAAAGCATGGAATAAAGTTGAATCCATTTCCTTTTGGGTTCGTGTTTTAGTCTGAAACTAACATATAGTTTCAGTTTCGTTAAGTTTTACGAAACATAGTTGGAGTCAGATAGTTTCGGATGATTTCTATGACATTTGGACGAAATGTGGTATAACCTTACAAAAAATTCAAAATTAAGAGTCACACGAAAAAATTTAATAATAATATTTCTCAATTTTTATTTTTATATGAAACTTAAATATCTTTATCTAGATAAATCTTTAGTATAACTTTGATTACAGATTTAACTTTAATTGATGAATTTCATATGTTTGAATTAATTTTGGGCTTACTGGTTAAGTACCATACGTTGAGTTCTTTTGATTAATTTCCGCTTATCATATATGTTCATATTTATGCTTCTTAGGCATTACATGTGCAACAAACTTAAGAAGATGATATGTGTTGCGGTTATGGACAAGATTATATACGTTTACACATGAGAACCGAAATCAAAACTATGAGGAAAACTTTTGACTAAAAAACCTGGTGAAATATGTTATCGTAGAAGGATCCAAAAAAGAAAATCAAAACTGAAGTCAAGATCTCAAACCTTGGGTAAAAGATTACAGTTAGTTAAGATGTGAATGCGAATCTGTTAAGTAATCAGCACAAGCTGTGAGTCTGGCTGGTATCACCACTGTTTCACATTCTCTGGTTATCAACAAGCAACCTACTAGTGTCCCATGTTGCAATCACACAATGAACACAAGGACAAAAAGTGCAACCACTAGTGTCCTTTATCTTTATTATGACTATAAAATAATAGACAGTTCGTTAGTTGGCCATATCAAACATTCACTGGACATGATGGAGACAATTTATGGAAGCAAATCCTACAAGCAAAATTGGTGCGGTCACTGATGGCTATGCTCAGTTCAGTTCAATGAAAGAAACTTGAATATCAAAACAAAAGAAATATATGCAATATTAACTGGTTTTCTGCATGCAATATGATAATGTCCCTTCAATTGATGATTTGATCAAACTAATGACAGCATTACAATTCGTCTATCTACATACGTCCAAAATTAGATTTTGAAAAACCAAATTTTGATTCTTGCGAAGCATCTAAAACAGCCTTAATTGTTTTTTCCCCCAAAAAAAGGTTTCAAACCTGCTAGTGAAGAGGGAATGTGTCGACCATGGCATCATGTATCATCTTGTCGAGATTCTCCTCTGTAACCCACATCGAGCTCTTCCGCCGCACCAGCTCCTTTGCCTCTACCTTCTTCTTCTCCCTCGCCTGCTCCTTCGCCCTCCAGCTCTCCAGCTTCTGCGCCCTCTCCTTCACCTATCATCATCATCGTCACAAAACAATTAAAAATCACAACTTTATTTGATCATCAGTTAACCTAGAATTTCGATGGTAAACTTACCATCATCTGTCGGAATTCTTCCTCGAATGCCTTCCGCTCGGCAGCACGCGACTCGGCCGCGGCAGCCTTCTCAGCCTTGCGCTGCTCGTTGGCGACGCGAGCGGCCTCGCGGCGGACCTCGTCCTTTCGCTGCTTCTCGGCGCGGAGAAGGTCCATCTCGTAGGCGTACTCGCGCCTCACCTGCTTCATCTGCTTTGCGTAGCCCTTGCGGAGGCGATCGAGGCGGGCCTCGGCCTCCCTAGGGTTCGAGGGCGGGTCCCAGCTGCCAAGGAATTCGCTGGGCTTGGAGAACTCGTGGGGGCGAGGGGGAGGATAGCGGCGATGGGGTTGCGGCGGCGGCGGCGGTGAGGGAGAGGCGGAAATGACTGAGGAGGAGGAGGATCTGGAGTACACGCGGATGGATTGGTGGATGATCGAAGATCGGCGGAGGAGACGAGCGGCGGCCATGGCGACTCTGAGAGAGCAGATGGAGAAGTGGGGAGCTTGAGGGCGTGAGGTTTAGGGAGGAAATGGGCCGGGTTTGGGCTATAAAAAATAATACGTAAACAAGCCTGGCCCGAAAACCCCCAACGCAAGGAGTTCGTGGTGATCCACTGGTCAATGTCGCCGTTGGGCCCGGCGGCCCGTTACCTGGCCCGTCCGGCCAGGTCAACGGGCCGGCTCTATCTTCGCCCTCCGTCGTTGATCGGACCGCATGCGAAAAGTCCGGCCTGACATCAGAAACGAGCTCTTGTTGATCTTTCGGCCCGCTGGGCCGCCCCAGTCCAGCTCGGGCCTCTTCTTTTGACCAGTGTGCGCCCAGGCGCACGCTGGGAACGGTCCTTTGGCCGTTGGGAAGGTCAAATGACCGTTCCCAATGGCCCTTAATGGCTTCTTGGTCTTCTGCGGACAAAAAGATCAAACACCCTTCTCCAACGGTTAAAACGGTCAGTTGGGGGGAGGGGTTGGTTTTTTTACGTCCAAAAAATTCCTTTAAATACAGTCACTCTCCACTCTCATTTCCAGTTCACTGTCAACCCACCTACAAGTGGGATCGACAAAATTTACTTGGAGAAACTTCGTAGCTATGTTTTTGATGTGTGTTAAGCATCTAGCATTGAGGAGCCCCAAAAGAATTATCGTCCATATATGATTGAAGCACTAAGGAATCATGAGGAGCCCCAGAGGAATTATCGTCCATATATGATTGAAGCAATACGGAATCATGAAATTGCGTCGTGCTTCAATCATATATTCATGATTCTGTAGTGCTTCAATGATATATGGTCGATAATTCTTCTGTGGCTCCTCAATGTTAGACGCTTGACGCACTTCAAAAACATAGATACGAGATTTATCCAAGTAAATTTTGTCGATCCCACTTGTAGGTAGGTTGGCAGTGAACTGGCAGTGAACTGAACTGGAGATGCCTCTTACGTCAAAACGAAAATTTCTTCGATCACATCCCCCGTGGGGACAAAAAGCAAGAGCCAGATGATTAACTCTAAATATTTCGAACAGACTAGGATAAGATGTCATAGTTTCAGCCAAAGATCATTTGCAAATAATATCAAGCATCATTTCTTCCTTCTATTAGCACTTCTTCCTTATATTTGTAGAGTTTGTTTTATTTTTATGGCCATTGTATGATGGGTAAGTTTTGTCGGCTTAAGTCCCCCCCCCCGAGAAAAAAAATTAATTAATAATATGTTTTGTTGCGGGGTGGAACTCGTGTACAATGAATTTGTATTGAGGGGAACCAAGGGCACGGTGGTTATATTGATAAGGGAATTTAGGTGGGCTATTTGACAAGTGGTTAGTGGGGTGACGAGGCTGAGCTTGCCACCGGGGGAGACCACAGAGCTAAATCTCGTCGGACGCGGCGGAGGATCTGGCGACGGGAACCGAGGACGGATGTCGACCATGGGGCGAGCTACCCTGCACAACGAGCAACTCGTCAGAAGGGCCGGGTTGGGATCCAACCTTTAGCCCCTCCGATGCCTAAGTCAGTAACTGGGCTTAAAGCGGGGGCTAGGCACGCAGGTCGGACTGAGGGTGTGTCGACCGTACGTGACGAGCTATCGGTGGGAGAACAAAGACATGGACGACCTTTGCTCTCGTGTGTGAATAAGAGGATTTAGAGGGAATTTGCCAACCCCCTCACCGTAAGAGGTGAGGGGGTATTTATACCTGACGGGAGATGATTAGGCTGGGCTGACCTGGCATGCTGACTCGACGCGCTGAGCTGGCCCGGCTGTCAGCGGAAGCTTCGGACGAGGATGTCAGGAACAGGAGTGTCTGCCCCGCTTTTGTCAGACGGCGCAACGGCCTGGGGCACTTTTGTCAGGGTGTCAGGGCCGAAAGCATTAAGTGTCAGGGGGCTCAGCGGCCAGGGGGTGCTTTGTCAGATGGTCGGGCGGCGTTAGTGTCAGTCGTGTCCTTACACTAGGTTGTTTGTCGTGCGTGATGAACTAAAGGTCCGGCAATGCTATCCCCGACGGCGAGGTTCGTGGGGAACCGCCGAGCCGACCTGTTCGAGGCTTGTCCAGCCCGGCTGCGCCCCTTTTCGGTCGCGGGTCAAGGACCGCTGGCCAGGAGGGATATGCGCATGCCTCTGTCAGTATCCCGGGCGGCACTGTCTGGGCGTTCCCCGGGCGCACTGCCCCTGGCGGACTGAGCGACTGTGGTTGTTCGCCTCGGCCGGGAGGGGGGAGTGCTGCAAGGCGCGCCCCTTCTCATGTAGCCTCGGACCTCCGGGGTGGCGTTCCTTTCGCAAAGGGGTGATTCAATGAGGTATGTCAGCGGATCTAGGCGGGAGCTGGACTCCCACGATCTTTAGGTCGTAACAATTGCCCCCGGCATTCGTGTGCGAGGCGGAAGCCCGGCTCGGCTCGGATGACGTAACGCTACCTCCCTTCCAGCATGGTTCAGACTTGGGTCCACGCTCAGGAGTGGCAACGCGATTCCCGCGGAGTATTGCCCGCTGTTGCGGGATCGCTAGATCTCGTCCCGAGTGGGAGCCAAGTGAGGAGGTGGGTCACTGCGATTTGGGGAGGGGCGTTGCCCCTTAACGCCGTGCCGTTGCAGGTGGCGGCTAGGTAGGACTTTGGGGGAGCCCGGCTTTTTGGGAAGGCCACGGTTTCGTTGCGGTGTGTTTACCGGACGTGGTTGTTATTTTTGTGGGGCTTTGGCCGCACTGAGTCTGGTGAAATTCCTGGCTATTGTGCGCTTGGGCTTAGGGTGAGGAGTCCGTAAGGAGGAATATTATTCATCAGCCTTTACAGGAGATCTAGATGGTATCTACAACAAGAGGGCAAGTGCGACCAAACCCGTGGACGGGGCGGGAGGCTGCTTTAACTTGTCGCCCGCCGCATCGGGGTGAGCGGGTCCCCGTTGCTGGGAGGCCTTCCTTTCTACTGACCGCTGAACTCCTTCTGCCTCATTGTCCGGGGGCGAGCTGACGTGCCGTGAATCACCATTTGGTTTCATCGGGGATGCAGCCCCGTGGTGACCCCCCCCTCGGGAGGGTTGACCCTCGTTTGTCGGGTGGACCTCCTTCCTTTCCCTTTCCTCGCTTCCTCGCGTTCTGTCTCGCCGTCGTCATACTGGATGGTTGCCTGGCCTCGCCGGGGATCCCGTACACCGAGGGGGAACCCCGGAGGAGGCGGAGGACGAGGTGGTGGTGGTGGCGTCGCCCTCCCCGGGGGAGTCCGGTGGGCCGGCATCGCGGGAAAGGTTGGGGGCAGGCAGGTGGGTCGTTGGGAGACCCGTTGGGGGTTTCCACCCTCACACCTAGTAGGGATCGCCGTGGGGTGGATGTTAATGGGGGTGTGGCGGCCCACGGCTAGTCTTCCGGACTTGTCGTTTCATCTGGTTAAAAACAGGAGGAAGGCTGGCAAGCGGGACCTCCCATGTGTAAGGGGAACATCCTATCAGAGGTCGCGGAGTGGAAGCGGTCACCGGTGGGGGAAGTGAGGCCCGTCGGTGGACATCGGCCTTCTTCGTAGCTCGGTGGGGCGTTCGGGGCTTTTTCATACCCAGTGTGAGGGGATGCGAATCCCTTTCGTGTATCTTCCCTTCCTCCCTAAACTCTGAAGGGGGGGGGGGGGGTACTTATGGAGGGATTCTGCAGAAGGGTTCGCCTTGGATAACGTGAGGGGCTAGTGCCATTAATGGGCAACGCCGAATCACGCGCTTTGGGAACCGCTTTTTCCTGGCGGCACCTGACACGGTTCGTTTGTTCTGGCCTCTCGGGGGGGGTGCGTGTTGATGCCGATGGCGTGTTTTCCGAGTGTCCTATCGTTTTGTCGAGTCGCGTCGTGGCGTTGCCTTATCGGGGCCAGGCGTATACCCAACATGCATTGTTTCGCGGTTTCTGGTTTGCGACCAGTCCGCCCCGGTTTACGTGTCCTTGTCCTTATTCCCAGCTTTGAGTTTTCGAGGATCGGGGTCCTAATCCGGGCGGTGGATTCCTGATGTGGTTTGGGAGGCCGGCCCCGGGTAGTTGGTCGCTGTGCGGGCCGAACCGGTTAGCCCCTACCGAGGCGGGCGAGTCGCCATTGGGAAGCCGGTCCTTGCCGTGTTTTATCGTTGGTGTTACCTATTTTGTTTTCTTGCTTAAGTACACAATTACTGCCCCCAACATTCCCTTGTCCGAGAGCACGAGGTCTGGGGAAAGGGGATGTTGATGGTCTATGTGTTATGTTTGGGCGGGACGGAGGATCATTGGATACTATCGGGGTGAGACATGCCGCCCTATCACGAACAGGGGCTACTCATAGCATGGCTGACCCCTAGGTGTCTGTTGCGAGTGGAGTTTGCCTCGGGCGGAAGTGGCCCCGCAGAGCGGGCCTCAGTTCAACCCCTTCCCCTTTGTCTGAAAGGTATTGCAGATTTTAGCTGGCGAGGGGTCTCGTTTTGAAGCATCGGTCCTTCCTGTTATCGGGGGGTTCGAACTGCGGGGGGTATACTTACTGGGCGTCCTAAGTTAGTACGGGGGGAGTGCGATTCTCTGTTCCTGCTTTCCCCTCCGCGAGGGGTGGTTCCGTTTCGTGAGCTCGCCCGGCCTTTGGCGGGGGGATCGTTTCATGCTATGGCATTTTCAGAAAGTTAAAACGACTTTGATGGAGATAAATGTTTTCATTTATATTTACAAGAACCCTTCTATGGTTCGCACACGAGTACTTAGATTATCGCCCGTTGGTGGGGGTAAGATCCGGCTCTGGGGCGGGCTGTGGAGCTGTCCTCGCCTGCGGTGAGCGACCTCCTGATTTAGGGGTTACCCTCTGCTGGGTGGGCCTTTTTATCTTCAGTTGTTCTTGGCGCCTAGGTGAGCGTCCGTCCAATGCGCTGAAGGGTTGCAAGGTCTCCTCGGCCAGGTGGATGCACTGGGGGAGCTCACTAGGGAAGCTGTCTTGCTGTGGCGTTTGTCCGGGGGGAGGCGGGGGTGGGTCCGGATGATCGGGCCGCCTCCTCTCCATTGCTTTGTCATCTCCCTCCACGCCTCGCGGTTTGGGTTTGAGGGTGGGGGAAATCTTGACGATCGGGCCGCCTCCCCTCCACGCCTCGCGGTTTGGGTTTGAGGGCGGGGTTCGGGTCCCGAGTGTGCTGGGGCGGGCTGACACGCCATGACTTGCCTTTTGGGCTCGTCGGGGATGCAGCCTTGCCGAGGTCCCCGTCCGGAGGTCGACGGCGAGGAGGTGTTGGCCTGCAAGCCCGGGGGGCTTTTGCCTTTCCTGCCGGCGGGGGGCGGATACCTACCTTTCTCCGACTCGTCCTGTTTAGAGCAGACGGAGGAGTGAAAGGTGGATTTCCCTTGTGTAAGTGGAATATCCTATTGGCGATCCGTTTGTAAGGGGAATATCCTATCGGAGGTAGTGGAGATGCAGCGACCACCGTCCAGGGATGGGGGACCCACTGGTGGCCGGTGACCTCCCTTTTGATAGGACGAGGCGTCTCGGCCCGTTTCCCAGCGGGTGGGGGGTAAGGGGACCGATATCTCATATCTTTCGACTCTTTGTTCTTCTCTCTTTCGGGAGGATGAGAGGTGTATTTATATGGGGATTTTGTTGAAGGTTTCCTCCATAATTATTGCGATGAGCTGGCATTATTAATGGGCTCCTTGGAATCACGCCTGTTGGAAACCGCTTTTGCCAGGTGGCGCTTAGGGAACCTCTTTTGGAGTGTATCATTAATGGTGGCGTATTTTTTGAGCGTCCTTTCATTTCGTCGAGTCATATCGGGGCTGCCTGGTGGGCTCCGAAAAGGTGCTCTCTCTTAAGTGCAAGAGTCCGTACAAGTAGTAAAATCTGGGAGTCCAGATGTCGAATCCACGGGAAGATATCTGTTGCAACCACAATTCAAATCAAATAGAAATCCTACGAAAAGAAACTACCAACTTCAACAATGGTGACGGTGATAGTGATGTGAACACGTGAACAATATGAACAAGGAAAATCGTATAAGAAAATACTTATAAAGAGTATGCACATGGTATGGGTTCGTTAAGATCAATGATTTGTATTAATTTGGTTGACAAGTATAACACAATGAATTCTCCTTTTGGGAGCAATTCACCGGAAAATACCCAATATAACTCAATGAATTCTCCTTTTGGGAGCAATTCATCGGAAGATGCCCTTTTGGGGGTTCAAACACAATATTCAATGAGATCGTCGCTAAAGTTATAATACGATATGAAACTCTCTTTTGGAGAGATCAAAACTACGGTATGAAACTCCCTTTTGGGGAGATCAAAACTAACACTTTTGGGACGATCATCAACTAAATCAATTCTTTTGGAATATGAAAAAGTCGATTTACGAACAAAGATCACAATTTTAACGACGTTTAACGATTTAGCACAAGGATATTCAACCAAACTAACACAAATCACATCCCCTAACTACTCCATACCATACACAAATAAGTTTTAGCTACTCATAATATAAGAATAAACAAGTTTCATAGCCAAATACTTCAAGTTCATAGCAAAATACAATAGAAAACACCCAAATACGGGGTAAAAGTTGAAGAAAATATCACCAAAACTCCAAGCTAAGCCTCCAAACTCTCTGAAAATAATAAGAACAGCCTCTGGAATTTTACAGAATTTTTCAGAGGGGAAATACGGCTTCTAGAGCCTCCAATACGCTCAAAATACGCCCCAATCTGCTTGTATATGCCCAAAAACCCTAGAATACGCTTAAATAATAGGCTTGCGGGTTTAAGTTGCTTAACGGGTTGCAAAAACCGCACCCGAACTGATCTGAGCCGCAGATCTCGATCGGAGCAAACCTGGGCCGTTGATCAATGCAGGATTGAACTAGATGCCGCCACATGTGCTTTGCGATTCGTGCTGAGCGACTTCGTTCCTTCGATCGCGCCCGCTTCGTTTGTAGCCGTTCGATTGGATCTCGACGGCGACAACGTGGCCGCGTGTGCTTTAAATGTTGTGCGATGCCCGCTCCGAATTCGCGAGGCGGGGTGATTCTTGGCCGTTCGATGAGGCGGCAACCACTCGGATGTATGCCACGTAGCCGCTCGCTGCCGCTCCGATTCGCTTGCATCCTTTGCAAATTGCGGGTGCGAGATCGGCCGTTAGATCTCCAATATGCGGCCTAGATGAGGCCACGCAGTCCGCTTCGTTCACCGCTGATCGTAGCCGTCGGATCAAAATCGAACGCTCGAGAGACGTCAGCTTCATCCGCTGTTGATGCCGTTGGATCTCGATCCAACTGCCGAGGAATTTTCGTGCGTTGAGATTTGTGAGCCGTGCGATTGAGCTGGGAGCGACGAGATCGCGCCACGTGTCAGTGCCTGATTGGCTGGCGACCGTATATACGTATTTCCTTGCGTATTTCTTCATTAAATTGGTATTCTGCATTTAAAATTCATAGAAATTAGCACAGATCTCAGAAAAATACAAATAAATAGTCGTTGGAATCGTGAGATCAAGACCAAGCTAGGAAAAATATAAAAAGTGCATAATTTCATCTTTAAATGCTGTTTTGTGCTCAAATAGTGTGTTTTCTCTAATAAATAAATGTGTAGAAAATACGTATGAATTAGAGAACAATGTAACATCACATGAGCACAAAATAGGGCTAAATGGGGGGTTAAATATGTAATATTGAACCCGAATCACACCCCCCAACTAGCGATTTGCTAGTCTCTAGCAAAAAGAGCGATTAAT
Organism: Scilla litardierei; assembly: GCA_030789695.1. Taxonomy (NCBI): domain Eukaryota; kingdom Viridiplantae; phylum Streptophyta; class Magnoliopsida; order Asparagales; family Asparagaceae; genus Scilla; species Scilla litardierei. The sequence goes on from CM061140.1 coordinate 119,937,963, forward strand.
ACGGATGAGTGATAAAACAATAAGTGATTTCAAATTGCTCATGGCATGGCTCAATAATACGCATTCCAACATGATCTTGACCATCAATATACACATCCAAGAACAAAATCAATCACATGATATTTTCTCTAATTTAGTATGAATAAATAACATACAAGCATCGTTTTGCGCAAGCGAAAGTATAACACGTCGTTATATTCCAGTTTTCTTGTTTCCAAGGAATTGGCCTATCAAAATAATCATTCAAGACATGGATATTGAAGTTGCTTAGTATATTCACCATTTCTTTTCTTTTATTCGTTCTGTGTAACGCGCATCAAGCAACATTCGCAGAAAAATGTATAACTTGGATCGCTCCATCAAATGAGTGAGGTTCCAGTCAAAGGCTCCCGAATCAGACGATAATAGGGCATTAGGCCAAGAAGGACCCCTCGGACTGTACTACTCGAGCCAACCAAGTTATTTATTAGTGACATACTTATTCATTCATTTTTCTTCATTCATTTTTTTCTTCTTTTCTTTTCTTTTTTCTTTGCAAGCAACTTAACACCCATATTTTCGAACATAAACATTAATAACCATGTCCACATTCCTCTTCAACTTGAAAACTTTTCTAATAAATCGTGTATACTTAAGCTTTTTCATCACATTAGCATGCATGAAATAAATTCAAACTATTTCGAGATATTAATCAAGGCAATTGAAAATTTTCATGAATAGCATATTAACGGTAATTCCACGAAGGAAAAATAATTAACTCAAGCCATAAACAATTTTAGAACTCAATTAATGCGTAGTCATCCGTATTTGAGGCATATGAAGGAGTTTTAAAATGATGAGATTTGGTGATTTATTCTTAAAAAAAATCCTAAGGTCTCATACACATCCCCCAACTAAAGATGGACATTGTCCTCAATGTCGAAAGGGGTACGAGTTTATTCAAGCAACCAACCTAGAAAGCATATAAAATCTACACTACTGGAAAGAACACACCGTGATCAAATGGCGGATCCCGAATCTTTAATTGTGGAGGAAGTTGTTCAATTTGCTCCTTGCGCTCCTCGGCGATTATTCTTCCTCCAAAAACTAATTTGGACCCCAGCAACACAACTCCAAGCATATCTATAAGCTGTTTGCAAATGTCCTGCGAGAGATGAGTTATGTCAGTCCAAATTAATTTAAGATTCTTCTCAATAAAAGTATTCCAAATGTAGTCGTCAAAATAAGTGAAAGAAATTAAAGCAAGTTGACGACTACTCCCTGAAAGATATGCACTACTCTCTGTACGATGCTCATTCGTTGGGGAGAGGGGTAAATGATTTTGGGACAAAACTGAAGGAGGGCATGGTTCTGACTCCATGGCGATAATCTCAAAACCCTTGTCCCTAGCTGTCTCCTCCTCTCGTTCATCCAAAATTGCTAGCTCGTCCTCTCTTTTGCACACAATTTCTGCCATGTGTATATTTATATTCGTGTCCTCAACGTGACATGGCTCGCTCGATATACCTGCAATAGAAGATGAACTCGTATTAGATTCTTTAAGTTGAATATCAAAAGAATTATTTTCTTCTAAGCAAGCGGCAATCAAATTAAGATTTTCAAAGGATTTTTGAATCTGCCGACTCCGAGCAAGGAAATTCTCTTGGAATTGATGGGATGTGGCCTCCTGTTTCTGAATAATCAGGTAAGCGTCCTCTTTCAAGGATTGCAAAGGTACGTCTACGCTTTGCTCTTCTTGATCAAGGCACGAAGGCTCCGTTGAATCGCTCTCTGAAGTCTCTTCCATGGTTTCTTCATTTTCTTGCAGAGACTCCATGTATTCCCACGCCTCTGTCGGCGTCATGCATCCCAATAATTCCTGCAGCTGTGGTCGTAGTCCATCTAGAAAGGACGCCATAAGCTCTTCATTTGTGTACCCTGCTGCGGATAGCTCGATATTAGGTCTGTGAACCTCCTCCAGGCCTGAAAGAAAGTTTCACAGTCAGTTTGATTAAAATTAACAATTTTGAGCTTCTCCATCCTATGTTTGTGTGCATTAGCGTACCTTGCTTCATACAGATTGTTCGTGCAATAAAAATTCATATACTCCATTTTTAAAAATTAAAATAAAATATAAAAAAAGTTTATGTACAGTAAAGTGGAAAGATCTCACCGAATGTCCTCTAAATGAAATAAACCGTAGTCACAAACCATTCCTCCCCGGCAACGGCGCCAAAAACTTGGTGGGCTCCGAAAAGGTGCTCTCTCTCAAGTGCAAGAGTCCGTACAAGTAGTAAAATCTGGGAGTCCAGATGTCGAATCCACAGGAAGAAATCTGTTGCAACCACAATTCAAATCAAATAGAAATCCTACGAAAAGAAACTACCCACTTCAACAATGGTGACGGTGATAGTGATGTGAACACGTGAACAATATGAACAAGGAAAATCGTGTAAGAAAATACCTATAAAGAGTATGCACATGGTATGGGTTTGTTAGGATCAATGATTTGTATTAATTTGGTTGACAAGTATAACGCAATGAATTCTCCTTTTGGGAGCAATTCACCGGAAAATACCCAATATAACTCAATGAATTCTCCTTTTGGGAGCAATTCATCGGAAGATGCCCTTTTGGGGGTTCAAACACAATATTCAATGAGATCGTCGCTAAAGTTATAATACGATATGAAACTCTCTTTTGGAGAGATCAAAACTACGGTATGAAACTCCCTTTTGGGGAGATCAAAACTCACACTTTTGGGGCGATCATCAACTAAATCAATTCTTTTGGAATATGAAAAAGTCGATTTACGAACAAAGGTTACAATTTTAACGACGTTTAACGATTTAGCACAAGGATATTCAACCAAACTAACACAAATCACATCCCCTAACTACTCCATACCATACACAAATAAGTTTTAGCTACTCATAATATAAGAATAAACAAGTTTCATAGCCAAATACTTCAAGTTCATAGCAAAATACAATAGAAAACACCCAAATACGGGGTAAAAGTTGAAGAAAATATCACCAAAACTCTAAGATAAGCCTCCAAACTCTCTGAAAATAATAAGAACAGCCTCTGGAATTTTACAGAATTTTTCAGAGGGGAAATACGGCTTCTAGAGCCTCCAATACGCTCAAAATACGCCCCAATCTGCTTGTATATGCCCAAAACCCTAGAATACGCTTAAATAATAGGCTTGCGGGTTTAAGTTGCTTAACGGGTTGCAAAACCCACACCAGAACTGATCTGAGCCGCAGATCTCGATCGGAGCAAACCTGGGCCGTTGATCAATGCGGGATTGAACTAGATGCCGCCACCTGTGCTTTGCGATTCGTGCTGAGCGACTTCGTTCCTTCGATCGCGCCCGCTTCGTTTGTAGCCGTTCGATTGGATCTCGACGGCGATAACGTGGCCGCGTGTGCTTTAAATGTCGTGCGATGCCCGCTCCGAATTCGCGAGGCGGGGTGATTCTTGGCCGTTCGATGAGGCGGCAACCACTCGGATGTATGCCACGTAGCCGCTCGCTGTCGCTCCGATTCGCTTGCATCCTTTGCAAATTGCGGGTGCGAGATCGGCCGTTAGATCTCCAATATGCGGCCTAGATGAGGCCACGCAGACCGCTTCATTCACCGCTGATCATAGCCGTCGGATCAAAATCGAACGCTCGAGAGACGTCAGCTTCATCCGCTATTGATGCCGTTGGATCTCGATCCAACGGCCGAGGAATTTCCGTGCGTTGAGATTTGTGAGCCGTGCGATTGAGCTGGGAGCGACGAGATCGCACCACATGTCAGTGCCTGATTGGCTGGCGACCGTATATACGTATTTCCTTGCGTATTTCTTCATTAAATTGGTATTCTGCATTCAAAAATTCATAGAAATTAGCATAGATCTCAGAAAAATACAAATAAATAGTCGTTGGAATCGTGAGATCGAGACCAAGCTAGGAAAAATATAAAAAGTGCATAAATTCATCCTTAAATGCTGTTTTGTGCTCAAATAGTGTGTTTTCTCTAATAAATAAATGTGTAGAAAATACGTATGAATTAGAGAACAATGTAGCATAACATGAGCACAAAATAGGGCTAAATGGGGGGTTAAATATGTAATATTGAACCCGAATCACTGCCTTCTCGGGAAATGACGCCTCGTTTGTCCCGGTTTATGTGTACTTGTCCTCCTTCCTGGGCTCGACTTTTCAAGGAACACTCATGTGGAAACAACCAAGTTGGGAAAAGTGGGTAGATGCGTATCTCGTATATATAAAAGAAAAACTTACAACTATTGGTAGAACTTTAGTAGGTGCTTTGCATTCCAAGGATGGGCAAGCTCACTCCCGTCTGGGGTCGCCAAGATGTACGTGGCTGGTCCGACGATATCGATGACCTTGTAGGGCCCTTCCCATTTGGCGGCCAGCTTTCCCCGAAGGGCGGTCACGGGTCTGAAGGTGGCGTCTCTGAGGACCAAGTCACCGATCCTTCGCTGCTTCACCCGGGAGTCGTAGTGTCATGCCATCCTCTGGCTATGCCTGACGAGGTTCGTCAGGGCTCGGTCCCTTATCTCGTCCACCAATTCGAGACTGAGGCCGAGCCCCTCTCCATTGATCTCTTCATCGAAGAGTTTTAGCCGAGCGTCTCTTCTCCGACTTCTACGGGAACGACCGCCTCCGATCCGTATGCCAGCATGAACGGGCTTTCTCCGGTCGAGGCCTTGTGGGTGGTGCGATAGGACCATAGATTCTCGGCAGCTCGTCGACCCAGGCTCCAAGGGTGGCGTCCACCTTTTTCTTCATAATGTTCAAGATGCATTTATTTGCGGCCTCCGCCATTCCGTTCACTGTGGGTGGGCAACTGACGCGAAATGGAGTTTGATCCCCCAGCCCGAACAGAAGTCACGAAAGCCCTCGCAATCGAACTGCCTTCCGTTATCCGTGACTATCGAGCGGGGTATCCCGAAGCGACATATAATGGACTGCCAGATAAAGCCCTTCATGTCCGTCCACGTGATATGCGCCAGCGGCTCAGCCTCCACCCACTTCGTGAAGTAGTCCACGGCGACGACCAGATATTTTCTTCCCCCGGAGGCCTTTGGGAAAGGCCCAAGGATGTCGAGTCCCCATTTGGTGAATGGGACCGGGCTCACAATGGGCATCAAGTTGGCCGGAGGTGCAGTCGTCCGTCGGCAGAATTTCTGGCACGCCTCGCACCTTCTGACGTATTGAACCGCGTCCTGGATCATTGTCGGCCAATAGTACCCCTGGCGCATTATTTTGTGGGCGATGGTGCGACCGCCATGGTGGTTCCTGCAGAAGCCTTTGTGCACTTCGCGGATGACTTGCTCTGCCTGCTCTGGGCCCAAGCACTTTAGATAGGGCAAGACGTCGAAGTTGGCGCGGCGGCGGCGGTACAACACTCCGTCGAGGAGTACGAATGACAGGGCACGCCTCTCCACCTTTTTAGCCAGCATCCGCTCCTCGGGCAGGTCCCCCGTCTCCAAGTACTTCATAATGGGTGTCATCCACGTTGTCACTGTGCCCGCACACATTAGTTCTTCTTCGTCAATGGTTGGGGTCAATAAGCTTTCGGCGTAGATGGCCTTCCCGATCTCGGCCGCGGAGGAGGAAGCCAGCTTGGACAGTGCGTCGCCCGAAGGTCGTGGGAACGGGGCAGGTGCTGGACGTCTGCCTTCTTAAACTTGCGGAGCTCGATCTGGATGCGCTTAAGGTAGCATTTCATCGTTTCTTCTCGGGCCTCGAAGATTCCTTGGATCTGTTGGACGACGAGTCATGAGTCGCTAAGGAGCAACACATTTGTCGCCCCAACCGCCCTACCAAGCTTCAGCCCGTTGACCACGGCCTCGTATTCCATGACATTGTTGGTTGCCGGGAAGTCGAAGCGCAGGGCGTATTCCAACGAGCACCCGTCGGGGGTTTGAATGACGATACCCGCCCTGTCCCGGATCCCGTCGCGGAGCCATCGACGTGTATGGTCCATAAATCGTCCAGGTCCATTTGGGAGGGCTCAGAGGGTTCTGCCCCCCTGCTTCCCACGGGGGCGAGGCCGCCGGTGGCGGCTCTGGTGGGTCCCCCGGGGCGCCCCCTGCGGTGCATTCCACCATGAAGTCGGCCAACGCCTGGCCCTTGATCGTCGTCCGGGCCTTGTATGTTATGTCGAACTCACTGAGCTCGACACTCCAGTTGAGCATCCTCCCCGACCGCTCCAACCTCTTCTGGTTTTTCTCAAGGGGCATGTCGGTGTGGACGGCGGTGGGATGGACCTGGAAGTATGGTCGGAGGTTTCGAGCCGTGGTGATCAGACAGTAGGCGGCTCTCTCGATGGGACTGTAGCGAGTCTCCGCCTCCCGGAGGATCCGGCTGGCGTAATATACAGGGCACTGCACGCCCCCTTCCTCCTTGATTAACACGGAACTAACGGCCTCTTCGTTGGTTGCCAAGTACAACCCCAGGGGTTCGCCTTCTTCCGGCCGTGCGAGGAGCGGCAGACTTTGTAGGTAAGCCCTCAGCTCCACGAATGCCCGCGCGCAGTCGTCGTCCCACGGGATCACCTTTCTTTTGTCCTTTGCTTCGCCAAAGGCAGTGCACAAGACCCTGAAGAAGGGGAGCGATTTCTCCGCAGATTTCGACAGGAATCGCCCCAATGCGACGATCCGGCCGTTCAGCCGTTGCAAATCCCGGATCATCCGTGGTTCCGCTATATTGATGAGGGCCGTCACCTTGTCAGGGTTCGCCTCGATCCTCCGCTTCGTTATCATGAAGCCTAGGAATTTCCCCGACTGCACGCCGAAGATGCACTTCGCGGGGTTCAGCCTTAAGTTGTATCGGTGGACCCTTTGGAATGTTTCCTGTAAGTCGGCGAGGTGGTCTGGGGCCCTCCTACTCTTTACCAGTATGTCATCGATGTAGACCTCCAAGTTTCAACCGACCTGTGGGCTGAATATTCGGTCTACCATCCGCTGATAGGTTGCCCCGACGTTCTTCAGTCCAAAGGGCATCTTGGTGTAGCAGAAAGTGCCCTTGTCGGTGACGAAGGACGTATTTTCCTCGTCCTCCTCCGCCATCGGTATCTGGTTGTAACCCGAGAAGGCGTCCATAAAGCTTAGCATCTCGTAACCGGACGCCTGGTCTACCAGGTGGTCGATCCGTGGGAGGGGGAAACTGTCCTTCGGGCACACCTTGTTGAGGTCGGTGAAGTCGACGCACATGCGCCATTTTCCACTGGGCTTCTTCACTAAAATGACGTTGGCGAGCCAGTCAGGGTAGTCCACTGGCCGGACAAACTTGGCTTCGAGGAGCCGCTCTACCTCTTCCTCGGCCGCCCTCTTCTTTTCACCCCCGCGCTCCTCTTCTTCTGCCGGACCGGTCGGGCTTCCGGGTCCGCGTTCAACCTATGGGAGATCATCGTCGGGTCGACCTCCGGCATGTCCGCGGGTGACCAGGCGAATATATCCACATTTTCCCGGAGCAAGCTGACGAGGGCCGCCCTTAGGGCGGCCGGGAGTTTCGTCCCGATGGAGACGGTTCTCTCTTCCTCCATGGCAACGGGTACCTCTTCGACCTCCTCGACCGGGGTTGGTCGCTGGTCGCAGAAGTCCTCCCTCTCGTCAGGGATGAGGATCGTAAGGGCCTGCTTCGGGCTCCGGCACCTGCCTGGCCTCTTGTCGTGGCCTTCAGGCACCTCCTGGTTTCCCCGCACCAGTCCCACCCCCCGCAGGGTCCAGAATTTCATCATCTGGTGTAGCAGGTTGGGGAGCGCCTCTATGGCCATCATGTATGGGCGCCCTATGATTCCGTTGTACGCCGACGCGACATCGACGATGACGAATCGTGTCCCCCTGGTGACGACCCTCGGCTCCTCCCCCAGAGTCATTGGCAAGGTGATCGTCCCCACCATGGGGATTGTATGGCCGGTGAAGCCGACGACGGGCCCGCGTAGGGCGTTAGGTTCGCGCGCCTCCACCCCATCCTCTCGACCGTCGTCAAGGACAGGATGTCGCAGGAGCTTCCGGTGTCGATCAGGAGCCGGCTGACGATGATCGTCCCGATCTGAGCCTCGACGACAAGGGCGTCATCGTGCTGACTCCCAACCTCCCGCTGGTCTCCCTCGGTGAAGGTGATAGGGGGGTCAGTTTGTCTTTCTCCGCTTCGGCCTGCTGTCGGTGCCCGCTACCATCACCGGCCGGGCGCCCATATCCGTGATCATGGGCGGCGCCCCACCCGGGGGCGGCCCCCCGCTTATCATCTCTATGCGCATGATCACCCCGGGGGGCGCGGCTCCTGCCGACCGTGGTCCGCTGGCGGCTCCGTCCCCCGTGCCTCCCGGGGGGCTCTCTCTCCTTGTATTGCCCGCCTGTCCCCCACGAAGCCTCCCAAGTGGCCCGCCTGGATCAGCTGCTCTATCTCTCTCTTAAGGGTGTAGCAATGGTCGGTATCGTGGCCGTGGTCGCGGTGATATCGGCAGTACTTCCGGAGATCCCGCTTGGTCGGATCCGACCTCATTTCTCGGGGAGGCTCCGACAGCAGTCCAGCCCTCGTCGCCGCGGCCAGGACCTCTAACATGGGGGCGTTGAGCTGTGTGTGTGGGTCTGCTGGGGGCCTTCCTGTCTTGGGGTGGCTCGGGTGGTCCCTTGGGCCGGGACGAACTCTCGGACCGGGCCAGGGCGATCTTGCGGGCGTCGCCCCACCGGTTCGTGCCTTGGTTGGGCCAGCTGGTCACGCCCTCGATGCCACTCTTCCTGCCTCGGCCGAGGGTGTGATCGGGGCTCGCCTTGGAGCAGCTTTGCCGGGGGAATAGGGCCTTTGTGCCGAGAGTCTCTTCGGCTAATGCATGCCTCTCCGCCATAGCAACCAGCGCCTCATAGTCGACCGGCGGACTCGGAGCAGGGATTTGTGGAGGCTCCGAGTCCGCAATCCCGTCTTGAAGGCCAACATGAGGACCTCGTCGCCGCAGGTCACCACCGCCCGTCTCTCCTCCTGAAAGCGGCGCAGGTATCTACCCGTCGTCTCCCCTTCTCCTTGGACTATCGTGCTGAGATAGTCCAAGGGTTTCTTCTTCGTCCTCCCGGCCCGAAAATCTTGGCAGAACTTATGGGACAGCTCGCCGAAGCTCCCAATGGATCTCGCGGGTAGGCTGACGTACCAATCCAATGCCGTGTCCCTCAGACTTTGCGAGAAATGCCGGCACATGAACGCCTCATCTACATCCTGCGCCTCCATCGCCCCCCGGTATTGTTGCACGTGCGTGAGGGGGTCCCCTCTTCTGTTGTAGGTGGTGAGGTGGGGAGGTTTGAACCTTACTGGCCTTGGGGCAGACGTGATCTACCGTGCCAGTGGTGTGGCCTCCTCCGGGTAGGTAGGGCACTCGGGCGCACCCCCCCTTCGCCATTCGGGGGTCTGGCTCCGGTCGCGCCTCTGCTGCCGGCGGTCTTCCCGCCCCGGGGAGTAGCGTGACGGTCGCCCGGGGGGACTCCTTCCCCGGGTTGAAGACTCGACGGGTTAAGGGCTACGGTTCTCCCAGTACCGTCGTCCCCCGGCCGCCTCCTCCCGGATCCCCATCCGTTCCTGATTCTCCCGCAGAAGCCTTTCGCGCTCGACGGTGAGGAAGCGTAGTTGTCGACAAACGGCTTCCTCATGCAGGCGATTGGGGGAGTGGTGCTGGCGAGGTGGACTCCCTCCTCCGGGTGGGGACCGGGCCAACAACGGGCCACGCCCGTCCCCGAGCCGCCGACCCGTCGCCGTCACCTCCGGGACTTCCCGGTTGTCTTCGTTCTCACTCCTTAGCCTTTCGTGCTCTGTGATGATGAAGCGGAGCTGGTGGCGGGCGGTTCTTCGTCCTGGTAGGCCCGCCGGGCGGTCTCGGCCGCTTCGTCCAAATGTCTCTGCGCGGCGGCCGCCTCCTCCCGGTGCCTCCGCAGCCGTGCGACCTCCATTTCCTCTTCCAAGAGCTTCTGTTGGGCCGCGATCTCCTTGGCGAGCCCCCTGTCTCCCCCCTCCTCCTCGAACTGAGGGTGAAGATTCCATCTCACGTTCAGGGGCTCCGAGGGGCCGGGCGGTGGCTCCACCCCCGCCGCTGCGTAGCCTCCCATCGCCTGAGTATCGGCCTCGAAGCTCTTCTGGATCGCGCGGGCCGAGATTTGGACCGTCCCGACGTCTATCCCCGGAGGGTGGTCGGTCGCCGGGGTGATTAGTAAAGAGAGCGGCTCCTGACCCACAGGATCCTTGCCGTGGTCAGGGTTCCGAGTGATCGGCATGGAGTCTAACATGGGTGTGACCCTTCGTTCCCACAGACGACGCCAATTGTTGCGGGGTGGAACTCGCGTACAATGAATTTGTATTGAGGGAAACCAAGGGCACGGTGGTTATATTGACAAGGGAATTTAGGTGGGCTATTTGACAAGTGGTTAGTGGGGTGACGAGGCTGAGCTTGCCGCCAGGGGAGACCACAGAGCTAAATCTCACCGGACGCGGCAGAGGATCAGGCGACGGGAACCGAGGACGGATGTCGACCATGGGGCGAGCTACCCTGCACAACGAGCAACTCGTCAGAAGGGCCGGGTTGGGATCCAACCTTTAGCCCCTCCGATGCCTAAGTCAGTAACTGGGCTTAAAGCAGGGGCTAGGCACGCAGGTCAGACTGAGGGTGTGTCGACCGTACGTGACGAGCTATCGGTGGGAGAACAAAGATATGGACGACCTTTGCTCTCGTGTGTGAATAAGAGGATTTAGAGGGAATTTGCCAACCCCCTCACCGTAAGAGGTGAGGGGGTATTTATACCTGATGGGAGATGATTAGTCGGGGCTGACCTGGCATGCTGACTCGACGCGCTGAGCTGGCCCGGCTGTCAGTGGAAGCTTCGGACGAGGATGTCAGGAACAGGAGTGTCTGCCCCGCTTTTGTCAGACGGCGCAACGACCTGGGGCACTTTTGTCAGGGTGTCAGGGCCGAAAGCATTAAGTGTCAGGGGGCTCAGCGGCCAGGGGGGGGGTGCTTTGTCAGATGGTCGGGCGGCGTTAGTGTCAGTCGTGTCCTTACACTAGGTTGTTTGTCGTGCGTGATGAACTAAAGGTCCGGCAATGCTATCCCCGACGGCGAGGTTCATGGGGAACTGCCGGGCCGACCTGTTCGAGGCTTGTCCGGCCCGGCCGCGCCCCTTTTCGGTCGCGGGTCACGGACCGCTGGCCAGGAGGGATATGCGCATGCCTCCGTCAGCATCCCGGGCGGCACTGTCTGAGCGTTCCCCGGGCGCACTGCCCCTGGTGGGCCGAGCGACTGCGGTTGTTCGCCTCGGCCGGGAGGGGGGAGTGCTGTGAGGCGCGCCCCTTCTCATGTAGCCTCGGACCTCCGGGGCGGCGTTCCTTTCGCAAAGGGGTGATTCAATGAGGTATGTCAGCAGATCTAGGCGGGAGTTGGACTCCCACGATCTTTAGGTCGTAGCATGTTTAATTGTTTAATTGTGCATGTAGTAATAAATTTTTTAAATTAATATTATGCTTAATTAATAATACCGTCACACCCCGCTTCCCATTATACTAGAGAGCGAGGACGCGAGCGGGTCCGCGTGGGCTGAAGCAGTGAAGCTCAAACCCAATAAGCGTTTGTGAATAAACCATACGCAGGAACTTGCATGCATTTCAGAAACAACAGAAATAACTATGAATTAAAGCCAACATACAGACGAGAGTACACAAAAGTAATAGGGCCCCAAGCATGGCTAATAACAATAGAGTTACAAAGAGGGTACACACCCTCCAAAAGTGCAATAAATGAAATTCTAAGCAGCAGCAGATAGTGTTCATCAACTAGTTCTCAGTGGAGAGAACTTCTAGGTCAGCGTACTCCTGGTCCAGTGCGTCAGTTTCCACAATCAGCTCGTCCTCAATTTAACATGTCTCGTGTTCTGACATATATTTCAAACAACATAGAAATGTATGTCAGCAAGGTCCTTGGCAGTCAATAATATGATTCGAAATAGTTTACATGGCAGTTAAGCATTTATGAATAAACGAATAATTACAATTTCTAAGCAGTTCAAACAGAGATTACATTAGCATGTCAATTCTATTTCTAAGCAGTAAGAACAGAAATTATACTCGCATGACAGTTCTACTATAAGTGAAAACATGGCAATTCTATTTAAGTGAAAGCAGAAACAATTCTACATGTCGTACATTTTCGGTATAGCATTTTCAAGATGTTCAAGAGTGTATTCAATTTACTGCACTAAGGTTCATGTCGTTAGGCGGAAAGCAAGTGAATCTACCTTCAAGTGCCCCCGACGGTGACCTGTTTACTTTCAACTAGTACCCATGAACCCAACCCCACCCACGTGTACTTTCTGGACCACGAGCCAGAATCAGCCAAACCGGCCATCAAAATTTGTAATACTGGAACACGAGCCAGACTAGCCAAACCGGCCCACGGGAATAGCCAAATCTTGGCATGCAATATCTATGATTAGCCAAACCAGCCCGCATGTCTATGGTTTTCAAGCAGTTCAAGCAATTCATGTACGTTCATCAATGTTTCGCATTTCATGTCGTTATAAGGCATTGTCAATTTACTTTATAAATGTCCACACACACGCACACACAGACTTTTATCTCGTAATACACAACACATAAACACGTGAAGTTTGATGTCACGATATTGAAAACATGTAGAAAGTGCACACTTACCTGTTTGGTGATTTTTGGTATTGTTGTATTCGTCTTGTCAAACATGATATTATGTTGATGTCAGTTTTCTGTTTTGTTCAACACGATAAATGGTTAATAAGAAGTTATACAACTACTAACCCGTATAACTGACGCACCCGCAACCTACACCTAGGATCCACCTGGCGGTGTCACGATCGCCAAGCATAGTATGGCCCCTAGGCTACGATTCCGGGCTCAATCCGCAAGCGGACGGTGTCGAGTTATAGTATAAAAGATAGTCGAATCCCACAGGGACGGTGGAAGTGAGGTAGCGGTCGGAGTGAAACAGATTTGGGGTTGGTTGTTGTGGTTGTAATATCAAATAAAAAGGACTAGGGCTTTAGGGATCGCCACTAGGATCATTGGGGGTTGATGTTGGATAGGATCCTTACATTTCATTAGGGTTATGGAATTAATCCCCCAATTCGTACCACTCTCGTGGGTTAGAATTGCGGGATATTTCGGTGGCTCTCGTTGACGCAATGGCGGTAGCCGTCAACGTAGCGGTATAGTTCGTCGATGGATCCCCTCAAGGCGCGAGCTGGGCATGGTCACGTGCCTTGGTGGGATCCATCGATTTCCCTATTCGAATCCCTAGATACCCTTTAAGCACATCAATTCCACAGACCGTGTGCATGATCTCTATACAGGTTATCTACGGATTCGGTAGGATCTACCGAAATACAACCATAAACCCCCAATTCAACGTATGGATCCAGATCTATATTTTTCTCCTCAAATCCTAGAGCTAACCCATCAACCCTAGATTAGATCTACTCAGACATTACAATAGGAACGCACAAAACATCAATTTCGCAGAAGAAAACATTTTGGCAATAAATAAATTAGGGCTCAAAGAACTTACAGTGAGAGTAGAAGAACGAATAATAGATTCAGACAAAATCAAGGTAATAATCTTCGATAATTAATCCAAAATTCGCTACAAAAATTAATCCCCAGTTTCTACAAAAAAATCGCTCCCTAAAACTCTCCAAAATTCTCTATTCAAAAAACTCTCCAATAAACTCCCGTCAACTCCCCCTGAGCCGTTCCCAATCACCAGCTTCACTGCTGCCCCTGATCGCGCGCATCGCGCGCTTCAAAAACATTCCAAAAATGCCCCAGGAAGTGCCGACCGAGTAGGTGACTCGGTCCGAGTCAGCGTAGCTCGGTCAGAGGCTCGGTCCGCGTAGGCAAGATGCTCGGCTGCTTGGAGATCTGGAAGTCGACCTACCCGGACCGAGTAGGACCTGCTCGGTCAGATGCTCGGGTATTGCTCGGGCTGTGAGATCTGGGGCTACCTGACCGAGTAGATGATCTGCTCGGTCCGCGTCAGCCCGTATCTGACCTGATACGGCTCAGTCCGAGCTGCTCGGACCGAGCATTTTCTGGGAAATGCAGGGTCTGAGCCTACAGCTTCTCTCTCTGCTCTCTCTCTCTCTCTCTCTCTCTCTCTCTCTCTCTCTCTCTCTCTCTCTCTCCCCTTCTTCTCTCCTCCAATGGCTCGGGGAACGTGGCGAACTCCTGAAGAGCCCCGCCAACGAGCTCATGGGCACGTCGGATGTGTCCATACCCAAGTGGGGGTCCGAATCGCTCCAAAATCCCTGAAAATTCACGAAACACTACGAAACTCGAAAATATCGTCAGAAATGCAGAATCGTAGTAAAAAGTGGGATTTGGGAGCAAAAATAATATGCAATGCGATGAGATAATGATATGAAAAAGATAGAAAATATGGACACATCAAAATCCCCCAAGCTTACCTCTTACTCGTCCTCGAGGAAGACGAATAATCGGTACGCCGGGAGGAAAATAAAATGAAAATTAGAAAAATGAAAAAAAAGAGGAATGAAAAACAAAAAGAGAGAGGTAAGAGGAAAGTGCTAAGGACGGTCGGTCAGATCTCAGGCTTAAAAGTCTATCACGATGCTCTGAGTGCTAAACATACATGCTATTTGTAATTTCTAGCTTTATATATCATATGACATGCAATAAAGGCAAATAACATGGATCTATTGAAATAACACCGTCAAATCATATCAATCTCATGCAATCCCTAGAGTCTAGTATAAAAGAGTTGGCAACGCCCTTTCAATCACAGATACACAAGGAGCACAAAAGACTCATACAACATGCCATAAAGAATAGGAAAGATCATGCCATTCAGATATTCGATTAGATACATGAAAAATCTCCAAAACTAAAGTAATTCATTAAGTTTGGGTTTTATAAAATCTCCCCAATGCGCACCGTCTCTACTCTAATGTCAAGCTCACTCGTATGATCAGTTGGTTTACCCCCCAAGCTTAGCTTGAGGTGTCGCATCAATGAAAATGATATGGAATTTTATTTTTCTTCCCAGAATGAAAGATAGCTACTAATGAAATAATACAAAACAGTATTTATTCATTTTCTTTCCCTTTTTTTCTCTTTTTTTATATATATACACATCTTTTTTTTCATCATTTAGAAGCTCTTTTTCTTTTCATATTTGGGAAGTGGGATGTGGTAAAGTAGCTATGGGGGTGTAACCAACTGATATGTAGAGATAAAAGAGATATGTGGAGAAGGAAGATAATGGGACTCTCGGTTCACTCATAAGATGGTGCACATCAGTTTGATAAAATAAAACCCTAACTAAACTCGTATAAAGTCTGAATATTTTCACTTCTCTAAATGAATATTGAAAATGGCATGCGGTAATAATCACAATATCAGCAGGCATGTAAGCAGAAGTGAATAAAATAAGAAAAACAGGTGCTCCAAGGGTTCTTGTGATGCGTGAACCTGGGTGCGTTTCCAAACATAAATCATAGTAAATACTAGTTCATGCAATTGCCTTTTAATTCATTTCAGGCATTAATTCAGACAGATCATCAAAAGAAGAGCATGCATATGATAATAAAACTGAAATTAACTCTAATAGCATGTCAAAGAGATGAGCATCACAAAAACTAATAAAGCTTAGAGAGATATCATCATGTGGACCATCCTTAGCAAAATAAAAATAAAAAGAAACAGAGAAAAAGGGAAAATAGATAAAAAGATATGCATGCATGGGGAAAGACAGAAAATATGATGCAAAATGAGAAGAAATAAAACAAGGTGGGAAAGTGGTGAAAAAGTGAAATAAAACTGAAAATAAGTGTGGAAAATGAAAAAGTAAAAATAAAGTGGGAGCGCTCATCCCCCAAGCTAAACCTAGCAGTGTCCTCACTGCTAAGAAAAAGCTCGTGAGCGGGAGATGATGCTAAAGGGGTGGTGTGGGTGGGGAAAGAAAATAAAAACTATGTAATAAAAGAAAAATAAAAAATAAAAATATGATACAATGCAATGCAATATGAGAGATGATGCATGCGTGGGTGTATCCTCCAAGCTATCTAAAAGTCGGGGCCCCGAAAAGACAGATGTGCACAAAAAGTATGGGGGAGGCAAAAAAACTGGGACGGACTATATCAAGCAGAGGCACCACCCTCTGGGGGTGGTGATGGGTCCCTCTGCTGTGGACCCGAGGTAGTGGGTAGAAGGTCAGGCTGTGACGCTGGAGGAGAACTGGCGGTGAGGTCTATGATGGAGGTGGAGGGCTCAGCAGTAAATAATACGAGGGCATAGAGTGGATCGACTGTGACCGACGACTCACTGGTGGTAGAAACAGGCTCTGCAGAAGCCTGGGGAAGTGAATCACTAAGTGGTGCGGATGTGGTCACAGTGTCCGGCCTGGTCGGTGGTGCGTGAGCAAGTATGACAGTGGGCAGGCCCCGCTGACGAAGAAGGTCTATGATGGATAGTAGATCCGACTCAACTCTCGATCTATGTGTCCTAGTCTCGACGAGAAAGTCATCGAAATTCCGCTGTAAGCGGAAAGTCAACTGCTCTAAAGCGGTAAGGCGAGAGTCGGAAGTGCTAGAGTCGGTTGGGGCACGTGTGGGATGTCTGTAAGTCACTACTCGCTGAAAGCGGCCCGGCGCAACTGAGGCACCGTGCCGGGTGTGGAAGGTAGGCGAGGGTGAGCTCGTAAGAAAAATCTGGGGTGGCGGAAAATAGAGTTGTCGTCGACATAGAGGTGTGAACAGATGTTGAGACAAACTCGTGAAAATGGCTATGGGTGAGGAGGAGGTGGTGCCAACAAGAGGAGCTGAAGCTAGAAGCTCCGAAAGAGGGGGGAGAGTGGGGACAAGGTCGTGCGAAAGAGCATCTAAATCTATAACGTCGTCAGAGAAAGGTAGATCAGTGCCCTCCGGCACCGATACAGCGGCAGAGGAGATCTGAGTCTCGGGGAAGGAAGTGAGTACAGTCCCCGAGGACTCGACGACGGTAGATACGGAAGATACAACGGTAGAAGGGTCGGCTCCTGAAGATGGGTGAGCTGGAGGAACAGGGAGGCCGGCTACAAGAGCAGCGATATCAAGGAGCTCGAACTCCGAGGAGAGTGGGTCCGGGTCATCGGCACGTGCCTCAACTGGAGCTCCAGGGGGCTCGAGATCATAAATGGGAGGGAGTGGGAAAACCGGAGGAAGCATCCAGTCAAGCAGGACTGGAGGGATATGTGTCAGGTGTGGAGCAGGGAGGACCATGTGAGGATCGTGGCCGGGTACCAACTAGGTAACGCCAGTGACGAGCACCATAAGGACGGAGTATATGCATGTGCTCAAGCACGTCAATGGTAAGGCGTGTCGGGCCAGGTGGGCGGTGCAAGTCAGCTGGGATGGGGATACCTAGCATCCTAGCAAAGATAGAAAAGAAAGCACCGCAACAGATGTTCGTGGAATGGAATGTGGTGGCAGTCTGGTAGAGGCGCTGACACAGCCAGTGGGCTGCGTCAGAGAGCATCAATGGCCTCAAAGAGCCATCCGGGTGGAATCTAAGAGGTCGGGTCATACCCCAAAGGTGGGTAAGCTCAGGTAGGGACATAGTCCCGACCTTTGGTCTGCAGAAGAGTGTGCATGCTAGGTGTCTCTGGGCGTAGCGAAGGCAGGGGTGCACTATGCACGATGCCTTCGCCCGGCTAGGACGGTACTCCAGTATGCCAGAAATGCGCTCCCAAAAGGTGCGCGCAGCAAAATCGGTGAGGTCAAAGGTAGGGGAAAAAGCTACCCTAGGATCAGGGACGGCGGGAAAGTGAAAATATTCTCTGATCATAGCGAAAGTGACAGTGTAATCATGATCAAAGAGACGGAATGTGATGTCGCCACCTGCTGTGGTGAAGGCAAGGGAGCTAAGATGCTCGAGTGTAAGGCGCGTGTAAGTGGGGGCGTGGGCACCGAGGAATCGGTCGAAACCAATCGCTCGGTACAAGCGGTGCACCCCCTGGAGGATGCCCAGGGACTGGAGTGCATGAACGTCAACGAAGACCGTAGGCACTAAACGGTGATGGTGGATCCTAGAGTATCGCACGCTGTGAGTGGCATCTCGGAAAGTAATGCCGCGTGTGGTAATGTGGGTGGTGGGGTCATCGTTGGGTGGGGGTGATAAGGTAGCCATGGTGGAGACGGAGGTGGAGGGGATATCAGCTGATGGGATGGGTGCCGTGGTGGTAGGGATGGTAGAGGTAGTGGTGGTGACAGGGGCAGGGGCAGGGGCAGGGGCAGGGGCAGAGGGTGTGGTAGTGGAAGTGGTGCGTGCACGGCGCAGTGGATGGGAAGAGGACGCGCCAGAAGACGGTCTCTTCCCACGAGCGGGGGGTGTGATAGATCCGCATGTGCGAACCATAGTGCTGAGTGTAGTATAAAGCTACGGTATAAAAAGAGAGCAGGGAACGAGTGTACCGTAGGAGCGAATGATGCGGATGCACAAAGTATCCCCCACGCTAGTCCACGCTACTGCCACTGATGTCAGCATAGAGGACCTACAATTTGAAATGGGCAAAACGTCAGATAATCGGTAAAAATGAGTTTAAAGAGGATATACTGTGACTCGGGCCGAGCAGAGTGCTGCTCGGTCCAAGTTATGCACTCAGGAGTAGGGGTGACTGGGTGCGGGTCTTGTGAACGAGCCATTCGACTCGAGGCCGGCCGCTGAACGAGCGGTGCCCTAGGGTACGACTCTGGGCTGGGTGAGACCGAGCACTAAGGTGCTCGGTCTGTGCCCTAGGGCACAGAGAGGGGGGTTCTGAACGAGCAGCTTGGCTGCTCGTTCTGTGCCCTAGGGCACGAAGCGGGGCGGGGTGGTTTTTGGCGATCGCCGTGAAGATGGTAGGCGGGGGGGGGGGGGGGGGGGGGGGTGGGTTTAGGCGATGGCAAGGGGATTGTGGGGGGGGGGGGGGGGTTTAACGGAGGGGGGTGATGGCCGGCGCCATCGACGGCGGTGGCGCTGTCGACGGCGCCGTCGCCTCAGTAGGGCGAAGAGGGGGCGAATCGGGGGAGGGTGATGACGGGAGAGGGAGAGTGGGAGGGGGGGTCTGTGAGTGGGGGGGGGGGGGGGTCAGACGGCGGCACCGTCGGCGGCGGCGCCGTCGGCGGCGGCGCCGTTGTGAAGTGGGCGGGGGGCGATGGGGGGAAAGAGGGGGAGGTCGGGGGAGATAGAGAGAGAAAAGGGGAGAGAGAGGAGGGTGGCTGACCGGAGTACGGCAGCGGAAGTGGGGCCGACGACCACGGCAGCGGAGCGGGCAGAGACGGTGGGGGTGGGGAGGGGTGGGGGGTGGAGAAGTTGAACGAGTAGGGGGGTTAGGAGCTCGGGGGGAAAATTATCGGGTGTAAGAAAATTTTTGGGGTAAAAAATAATTTAACGTCGAGATTAAAATGGAGCGGGTAGCGGGCGTAAAAACCGACCCGACTCGGTCCGAGTAGATGATCTGCTCGACCGGGTTAGTGTGAATAAAAATTAAGCAAAACGATCCGACTCGTTCCGAGCAGCTAGGATGCTCGGCTCGGTCAAAGTTAAAATTTTGAGCGAAATACTCCCTCCGAGTAGTATCCTGCTCGGGCCGAGCCAATAAATTCTGTCTGGGTCGACAGAGTGACGTTTTCTCCTCCAATTTCAACACTGTACGACTCGATCGAGCAGTAAGATGCTCGGTCCGCGTCATGTCCTGCTCGGGCCGAGCCAATAATGTTCTGCCCAGGTCGACAGAGTGACGTTTTTCGCTCAAATCTCTTCCCTGTACAACTCAATCGAGTAACTGTCTGCTCGGTCCGTGTCAATTTCTACTCGGACCGAGCAGGACCCTACTCGGGCCAAGCTTAAGTATCTCCTTTTTCCGTATCTGCTTGACTCGACCGAGCAGCTGAGCTGCTCGGTCCGGATTTCCTGTGTCTCTTTTTCTCTTCTTTTCCCTTGTTTTCTTTCTCAAATCTTCGATTTCCTCTGGCTTCCTTCCGTTTATAATGTCCATATGCATACCCTCGATTATCCGTCCTACAAAAAACACAAAATCGTCAAATTTTTATGATTTTTGCGATTTTACCTAAAAAATACAAAATAAAAATAGAAAAATAAGAAAATAGGAATACAATTTCAAAATCTACGGAATTGGGTTGCCTCCCAATAAGCGCTCGTTTTCAATCATGAGCTCGACTCCCTATCATATATCAATGTTCATTTGGCGAGCATGGTGGTCGCGCATCTATCTCCGGGGTGGTGCAATTCGGTGGCGTTTGACTTCGCTTACTCCAACACTCTCCTCCACGTAAGATGTGACCTCCAATGCTTGATGATTTGGTGAGCGACGTAGAAACTCCTCATCCAATACTTGGATGTATGCGGTGATCGCTTTGTTGTAGGTTGGGTCACCGTCGTCGTCGATGCTTGCTTTAACTGGGTCCTTCATGACCCCTTTGGCAGTAAAATCTTCAATCGCTTCCTCCTCCAGAAGCTCCAGATAACTAGCCCCTTCTTCATAAGCTCTCTCCTTCATCGGCCTTTGTAGCCGGAACTCAACTTCAATATCCCCCACGTTGAGGGAGAGGGTCCCTTCTCGGATGTCTATAAGAACTCCGGCCGTTGCCATGAAGGGGCGACCAAGTATGATCTGAGAGCTTCCTCCCTCCGCCATGTCCATGATGACAAAATCGACTGGGACACATAGGCCTGGAGGTATTTGGAGGATGACGTCCCTCGCTATTCCGATCGGATAAGTGATGGAGTGATTGGCGAGGTGAATAGACATGCTCGTCGATTCTAGCTCGCTTCCTGTCTGGAGTCTTCTGAAGATGGATAGGGGCATGAGGCTGATGCTGGCCCCCAAGTCAATTAGCGCTCTGCTGATTGGCATGCCGCCGATGGAACATGGTACGGTGAAGCTCCTCGGATCCGGCAGCTTCTGGGGGAGGTGATTTCTGATCACGGAGGTGGAATCCTCTAGCAGCTTAATTTCCTCGAGCTTCCTCTTTCCTATAATGAGATCCTTCAGAAATTTTGCATATGTTGGGATCTCGGTGATAGCATCTATAAATGGGATATTCAGCTGTATCCCCTTTAGTAGCTCCATAAACTTGGAGTACTTCTTCTCAAGTTTGGCTAGGGCTAGCCTCTGAGGGTACAGAGGAGGAGGTCTGGAGGCTTTGCCCTTAGATGCTTCAGCGGGAGGCGGCGTCGTAGTAGGTAGGACGGGAGGTGTATCCGCGCTCTCTTTAATAGTGACAGGCCCTTCATTGGCCTCAACTCTATCACTGTCTTTAGCAGCTTCTTCAATGGTAATCTTCTCCTTGCCAAGTACCGGAACCATAACTGGGTCAGTAACCCGGCCTCCTCGTGTGGTTATTGAAACCACGACGTTTGCTTGAGCTCTGGGGTTGGTTTCCAGCTGGGAGGGTAATCTCCCCTGATTCTTCAGCAACTACGACATTTGCCCCCTCAGTTCGTCAAGCAAAGAATTGATACTCTTAAATTGGTTTGACGTATCCTGATTGAACCGAATCTGGCTGCTCATAATGGTCTCCAATGTAAATTCAAGGTTTGAATTTGGAGGAGCCGGCGCAAAATTCTGCTGAGGTGGCTGGTTATACTGATATCCTGGCGGCCTATAGGGCCCAGCAGGCCTAAAGCTGCCCTGCTGCTGGTTCTGCTGCTGCTGAGGAGGAGGAGGAGGTCTCTGAAACTGCGGAGGTTGCAACCCTCTGCTTGGGTTTCCATATGAGAACCCTGGGTGATTTCTGGCGGTCGGATGCTGCAACTGGTTCCGTCCTTCTCCCTGGACGTACTGAACAGTCTCGGATGTCTCAGCACCCTCATAGTGACCCTCAATAGGAATGTATTCGGGATCTACATTCTCTTCCCCGGGATGATAAGAGGTGCTGGGTACCGCTGGGATAGAGTCCAGGCGATGCTCGATTCGGGCCACTTGCTTGCACAAGGTCTCAAAGTGAGAATCCAAGTGAGTGGTGACCTTGACCTCGGGAGTCCAGGTAACAACTGTCCACTCATCGCTCGACTGCTGGGTGTTGGCTGCCATATGCTCCAACAGATCTATGGCTTCCTCGGGAGCCTTATCCAACAGGGCGCTTTGCGCCGCAGCATCAATAATCATCTTGGTGCTTGGCTGGAGCCTGTTGTAGAAGCTCTGCACCAAATCCCAAGGCTGGATTCTGTGGTGTGGGCACTGGTGTTGGAGGTCCTTAAACCTCTCCCATGCCTCGTAGAGCGACTCCTGTGGGAGTTGCTTGAAATTTGAAATGGCCCCACGGATCTGGACCGTCTTTGAGGGTGGATAAAATTTATCCACAAAAGCAAGAGCAAGCTTCTCCCATGTGGTGAAGTGGTTGGGAGGATGAGCTCAGAGCCAATATGAGGCCTTGTCCCTCAGGGTGAAAGGGAAGAGCCGCAGCTTCACCGCATCATCACTGACGTCCTTCGCCTTGAAAGTATCGCACTTGGCCAAGAAGGAGTCAATGTGATGGTTGGGATTCTCGTGAGGATGCCCGTGGAAGGGATCCTGCTGCATCAGGTTTATCAACCCCGTCTTAAGCTCGAAGGTTGCCGCTGTCAGCTGCGGTCTAAGAATCGAGGAGTTGTTCCCAAAAGTCGGCTTCATATGGTCCCTGATGGACCCAGTGTGGGGAGGAGGAGGAGGAGGGTTCTCTCCAATCTGAGCAGATTGAGATGAACTTCTGGTGGAGGCTCTTAAAGCCCGGGCTGTCTTTTCGATCTCAGGATCGAACAATAACTCTCTAGTAGCCCCCTTGTGACGGGTGTTCATGCACCAACAAAACTCAGAAGAATACCGTCAGTAGCACCAGATAAATAAAAAGAATAAAAAATAATGGAGGGGTGAGAAATGGATAGAATGCTAGCAAACTTCACAGAATAAAAATAAACTGAGACAAGATCAATATTGCCGTCCCCGGTAACGGCGCCAAAAACTTGACGCACCCGCAACCTACACCTAGGATCCATCTGGCGGTGTCACGATCGCCAGGCGTAGTATAGCCCCTAGGCTACGATTCCGGGCTCAATCCGCAAGTGGATGGTGTCGAGTTATAGTATAAAAGATAGTCGAATCCCACAGGGACGGTGATAGTGTCTATAATACTCTCAGTCTATTTCTAAATTTGGAAGTGAGGTAGCGGTCGGAGTGAAACAGATTTGGGGTTGGTTGTTGTGGTTGTAATATCAAATAAAAAGGACTAGGGCTTTTGGGATCACCACTAGGATCATTGGGGGTTGATGTTGGATGGGAACCTTACATTTCATTAGGGTTAGGGAATTAATCCCCCAATTTGTACCACTCTCGTGGGTTAGAATTGCGGGGTATTTCGGTGGCTCTCGTTGACGCAATGGCGGTAGCCGTCAACGTAGCGGTATAGTTCGTAGATGGATCCCCTCAAGACGCGAGCCGGGCATGGTCACATGCCTTGGTGGGATCCATCGATTTCCCTATTCGAATCCCTAGATACCCCTTAAGCACATCAATTCCACAGACCATGTGCATGATCTCAGTACGGGTTATCTACAGATTCGGTAGGATCTACCGAAATACAACCATAAACCCCCAATTCAACGTATGGATCCAGATCTACATTTCCCCCCTTAAATCCTAGGGCTAACTCATCAACCCTAGATTAGATCTACTCAGACATTACAATAGGAATGCACAAAAACATCAATTTCGCAGAAGAAAACATTTTGGCAATAGATAAATTTGGGCTCAAAGAACTTACAGTGAGAGTAGAAGAATGAATAATAGATTCAGACAAAAGCAAGGTAATAATCTTCGATAATTAATCCAAAATTCGCTACAAAAATTAATCCCCACTTTCTACAAAAAATCGCTCCCTAAAACTATCCAAAATTCTCTATTCAAAAAACTCTCCAATGAACTCCCGTCAACTCCCCCTGAGCCGTTCCCAATCGCCAGCTTCACTGCTACCCCTGATCGCACGCATCGCGCGCTTCAAAAACATTCCAAAAATGCCCCAGGAAGTGCCGACCGAGTAGGTGACTCGGTCCGAGTCAGCGTAGCTCGGTCAGAGGCTCGGTCCGCGTAGGCAAGATGCTCGGCTGCTTGGAGATCTGGAAGTCGACCTACCCGGACCGAGTAGGACCTGCTCGGTCAGATGCTCGGGTATTGCTCGGGCTGTGAGATCTGGGGCTACCTGACCGAGTAGATGAGCTGCTCGGTCTGTGTCAGCTCGTATCCGACCTGATACGGCTTGGACCGAGCAGCTGAGCTGCTTGGACCGAGCATTTTCTGGGAAATGCTGGGTCTGAGCCTGCAGCTTCTCTCTCTGCTCTCTCTCTCCTTCTTCTCTCCTCCAATGGCTCAGGGAACGCAGCGAACTCCTCCAGAGCCCCGCCAACGAGCTCATGGGCATGTCGGATGTGTCCATATCCAAGTGGGGGTCCGAATCGCTCCAAAATCCCTGAAAATTCACGAAACACTACGAAACTCGAAAATATCGTCAGAAATGCAGAATCGTAGTAAAAAGTGGGATTTGGGAGCGAAAATGATATCCAATACGATGAGATAATGATATGAAAAAGATAGAAAATATGGACACATCAATAACTAATTGATCATTAATATAATTAAGCATATAACTTAAAGTATAACATATACTTAAAAATATTATTAACATCTTAAATAGCTTAATTAACTTAATCATCATTTTAATAACTTTAAAAACTTGATAACTTAAAAATAACTTACTAACTTAAAATAACTTAATAATTCCCATTTAACTCAATTAATTTACTAACTTTAATAAACCCAAACCCATTAATTCAATGGCTCAAATAAACTCATACCCAATAACTTAATTAAACCACTAACCAAAATAACCAATTAACTCAATCAAACCCAATTAAATTCATTTAAACCCAAAATCCAATAACTTCAATTGAACCCATTTAAAACCCAATAGCTTAATAGCTCAAATACCCAATAAAACCCAATAGCTTATAGCTCAAATACCTAATACCCAATAAGCTACTTAAACCCAAAACCTAATAAGCTTAATCAAACTGAAATAAACCCAAAAAAAACTCATACCCAATTAATTTTTGCCTTCAATTCTTCTTCCTCTTCTATTTGCTTCTTCTCCTTCTCCTTCTCCTTCTTCTATTCTCTTCTTCTCCTTCTTTCTATCTTCTTCCTCTTCTTTCTTTTTCTTACATGGAGAAGATGAGCTCAGGGTGGCGGGTGAAATAGCAAGGTGGCACGGCTCTGGCAGCTGGGCAGGCGGCAGGCTGCAATCGCGTGATGTGGCAGCTGCACAGTGGCGGCGCGCGCAAGCTGGGGTCGGTGCAGCATGCGGCTCCGGCGGTTGGGCGGTGCACGCGGCTGGGCACATGAGGCAGGGGGTGGCAGGGAGAGGAGGGTGAGGGCTGAGGGAGAGAGGTGGAGGAAGATGAACTGGTTCAATTTTAGATCTGAGAACTTAGATCTGAAATCAGATTTGATTTTTGATCGTCTCCATTCTCAATTT
Source organism: Scilla litardierei (assembly GCA_030789695.1). Lineage (NCBI taxonomy): Eukaryota > Viridiplantae > Streptophyta > Magnoliopsida > Asparagales > Asparagaceae > Scilla > Scilla litardierei. The sequence continues at coordinate 119,963,526 of CM061140.1, forward strand.
CAGATCTGATTTTGGGTTTTGATTTGATTTCGGTGTGGATTGGGGTGATGATGTTGTTGGGTTGGTTGATTGAGAACGTGAGGGGAAAGGAAAGAACAGAGAGAGGGGAGGAGGAAGATGCTGTCGTTGTTGTGCCGTTGTTGTTGTTTGATTTAAAGAACAGTGGAAGTGGGTTATGATTGACGAGGGTGAGTTGGATGTGGGGGAAGAAAAAAGATGTATGTTGGATCTCACCGATATATTTCGGTGGGATGTAATGGGTAGGGTTAGAAATTGATTAGGGTAGGTGGGTATGGTTAGGGTTAACAAGAAATTAATTAGGGATAAAAGGTAATTAATAACGATACGATAAAAATTCTAACAACAGAAATACGCTCGCGTTGATGCGTTGAAGAAAGGAACATACTGACGAAAAACATACGGACGACCGAATAAAATACCGGCACACACGAACTCAAACACACCTAAAAATACAGGCCATTACATTCTACCCACCTTAAGAAAAATTCCGCCCTCGAAATTCTTATCAACTATGGAACATGGAACAAATATGGATAACGCTCTCACATTTCATCTTTCTGCTCCTAAGTGGATTCTCCTGGCTAGTTATGATGCCACATCATTCTCACGAGCTCGACGACCTTGTTCTTGAGCGCCTTCTGACGTCGGTCGAAGATCTGCACTGGCTGTTGCTCATATGTCAGGTCCGGTCGAACCGTAATCTCTGAGTAATTAACAGCATGAGAAGGGTCGATAATGTAACGACACAGCTGAGTCACATAAAAACATCATGTACTCCCTCTAATGAAGGCGGCAGTGCTAGACGATAAGCCACCTCTCCAACTCGCTCTAGCACGTCGAAAGGTCCAATGAATCTTGGACTAAGCTTGCATCGCCTTCCAAGACGAATAACTCCTCTGTTCAGGGATATCTTCAGGAACACATGATCTCCTACCTTGAACACCAAAGGACGACGTTTAGCATCAGCCCAATGCGTGTAACGATCCTGTACGATACGAAGCTTATCCCTAATATTACGCACTACATCCACAGCCTCGACTATCATCTCAGGTCCCAACAGCTCTCTATCAACAATGTCATCCCAACTTAGCGGATATCAACATTTCCTTTCATAAACTGCAGCAAATGACACCATGCCAATGCTGGCTTGATAGCTGTTGTTGTAGGCGAACTCCACTAAATGCAAGTGATCCTCCCACGAACCATTAAGATCCAACATGCAAGCTCGCAATATGTCCTCTAATATCTGGATAGTACGCTCCGACTGTCCATCAGTCTGCGGGTGATACGCAGTACTGAAGCTTAGACTGGTACCCAGATTCGTCTGCAGACTCTTCCAGAATTGTGAAGTGAATCTCGTGTCTCGGTCAGAGACGATACTCACGGGAACTCCATGTAATCGCACAATTTCCTGCATGATTATCGATCACATCACAACGTATACTAGAAAGAAGCTATAAAGGTACAAGAAAGATAATTACCTCCATATACTTCTTCGCAAGTATCTCCGTAGATTGTCTTACTCAGAAGGGTATGAAATGCGCAGACTTGGTTAATCGGTCAACGATAACCCAAATTGCGTCATTTTACTTGATACTCTGAGGTAGTACAGTCACGAAGTCTATGGTGATGTACTGCCACTTCCACTCTGGAATCGGCAGAGGTTGAAGTAATCCAGCAATGCGATGATGTTCAGCCTTCACTTGCTGACACACAAGGCACTTAGCGACACTTCGAGCTACGCTCCTCTTTATATCATGCCACCAACAATTCAGACGAAGGTCCTGGTACATCTTGGTACCGCCAGGATGAATGGAATAGGGAGAGCTATGAGCTTCATTCATCAGCTCCTCTCTGATATCACCTGAAAGTACGCAGATCCTACTGCCGTATCTCAGGGAACCATCCTCATGAATGAGAAAATCTGTCCGAAGTCCAGCTTCAACTTGCTCTCTGATCTTCTGCAGTTTTACATCTCTAGACTGCGCAGCTTTCATCCGATCCACAATCATTGACTGAATCTGCATATTCATCAACGATGATGTGACTCCAGGTAAACCAACTTCTATACCCATCTTCTGCAGATTATGTTGTAGCCTCCACTGAATTGTAAGAGTCATGACCGCTGGAAGTCTACCCAAAGTGTCGGGTACGACATTAACCTTCTCTAGATGATACTGGAGGTCGATGTCATAATCGGCCATCAACTCTAACCATCTGCGCTGCCTCATATTCAAATCCTTATGGGTGAAAATATATTACAAATTTTTGTGATCAGTGAAGATTTTTACTTTCTCACTCAGTAAGAAATGTCTCCAAATATTCAGGAAAAAGATGACAGCGGCTAACTCCAAGTCGTAAGTCGAATAATTCTTCTCGTAAATCTTTAACTGCCGAGAAGCATATGCGACCACATGACCATGCTGGTACATGACACATCAAGGCCTTTGCCTGATGCATCACAAAAGATCTCAAATCCTCCAGTCCTATCTGATATAGCCAGAACTGGTGCAAACGTCAGCCTGGTTTTCAATATCCCAAATGCCTGCTCACAAGAGTCTGACCAGATAAACTTGACATCCTTCCTCGTCAATCGAGTCATCGGCTTGGCTATCCTCGAGAAATCTTGGATGAATCGATGATAGTAACCCGCCGATCCTAGGAAACTCATGATGTCTGATGTCGACCGAGGGGTAGGCCAATTACTGACTGATGCAACCTTCTCGGGGTCGACAGAGATACCGTTGCTCGATACCACATGTCCAAGAAATGCAATTCGCTCCAGCCAGAATTCGCACTTGCTGTACGTGGCATATAACTGACGACGACGAAGCGTCTCCAAAACAATCTGCAGATGCTCGACATGCTCCTCCTTGATCTTCGAATAGACCAATATATTGTCAAAGAATATCACCACGAATTTATCCAGAAACTCGTAGAATATGAGATTCATGAGATTCATGAATACTGTCGGGGCGTTGGTCACACCGAATGGCATAACAACGAATTCGTAGTGTCCATACTTGGTCCGGAAAGCCGTCTTGTAGATGTATTCATTCTTGACCTTCACTTGATGGTATCCACTCCTGAGATCCAACTTCGAGAAAACTCGTGATCCACCAAGTTGATCGAAGATGTCATCGATGCGAGGTAACGTGTACTTATTCTTAATATTGACTTTGTTCAGTTTTTGATTGTCCACGCACATCCTTCTCGATCCGTCCTTCTTCTTGACCAACAGAACAGGTGTACCCCAGGGAGACACGCTGGGATGGATGAATCCTTTCTGCAGTAAGTCATCCAATTGCTAACGTAGCTCTTCAAGCTCTGCAGGAGCCATACTGTAAAGCGCCTTCGAGATCGGTGGAGTATTCGGCATAAGATCGATGCTGAATTCCAAAGCTCGATCAGGCGGTAATCCAGAATTATCCTCTAGAAATGCATCTTCAAAATCTCGAACCACTGCAGGTTTCTCGGGTTCGACTTGCATAGATGCGACGATCAATTCGTTCGGCCGGGCCCGAAATTTGATATGTCCAAGCGAATGACTTCCATTGACGAATTCGAACACCGAATGGTCTGGAATCTCAAATACTACTTTCTTCTTGTGACAATCGATAGTAGCATATAATGTTTCTAACCAATCCATGCCGAGAATAGCATAAAGGTTGGGCGTGTCATGGACCATGAAATCTGCATAGAGCTCATGTCCGCAAATCACCAGAGGACATGATTTGCATCCCAAGGAAACACTCACCACGCCACTTCTGGTAGTGATATTCCAACTTTTGGAAAGTGGGTATGTGGGAATCGAGTGTTTGACCACGAATCTCCAGGATATGATACACAATGAAGCTCCGAAATCAAATAAGGTCAGAGCGGGGGTGGGAAGCCACTAAGATGACACCTAGATGATAATAACTAATCTTAGTAAGGGTGTCTAACTAACAAGCATGAATATAAAAGCAGTATGGAATACTAGATCTAGATGTTACCTGTAATCACTTCATCCTTAGCCTCAGCTTCTGCAGCTATCATAATGAATGCCTGGCGCTTTGGCTGATTGGCCTGCTGATAGGCTCGGTTCTACGGAATCAGGGGCGGTTCATGCTGAGCGGGTCCAGGGGCACCTTACTGAACATGTCCAGGTACTCCTCGCTGAACAGGTTCAAGTACTCTAGTAGGTGCTTGACGATCCTTGCCGTGGGGGCAGTCTCTGGCAGCATGATCATGTGCTCTACAGATCAGACATTGGTTCATCATCCTCCTACAATATTTCTTCTGATGTCCGGTCTTTCCACAAAAGAAACAGGTCAACTGAGCTTGACCGACATGAGCAGCTGGCCTCTTGAACTGTGTGGTCTGGGGAGGCCGAAAATTTCCTCTTGGCACCATCTTAGGTGGCTCGATGGGACGCTTGCTTCCTCCAGCTTGAAATCCCACTGGGAGTCTTGCTACGACTTCATGGCTCCATGTAGCATCCAAAACATCCTGGAGGGTCGTTAGTTTAACCGAGGTCATCGAGGCTTGAATTTTGGGATTCAGGCCTTGGCGAAACTGAAATGCACAGTCTTCGAGGTCCTAGACCAGTGCCTCATACTCGTCAACAGTCCTATCTCCTTGGACCAGATTGGTGAAGCGTTGCTGAAGTTCTCTTTTGGCTCTTTTGGGAAAATACTTGGCGTCTAACCTCTCTCGAAACATGCCCCCAAGAGATGGGTCTGACCAAATGTGTTTCTTCTAATTGCCACTAGCTCCTAGCATTTTCAACCAGTTAGAGTTTCGCGACATCGACCAATCCTGCCTGAGGGATACTGATGTGTCCTTATTTTACATGTTTTTACCGCATCATTTCATGTCATATTCGCCTCCAAAATCCATATTTTCATATATTGTCGCGCTTCTAACGCCATATTCGAGTTTGTATAGCTTTTTGGATTTTCAAGAGTTTTGGAGCGAATTGGAGTTATTTTGGGACATGGACACATCTGGCACGTTAGAGACGTCATTGGCAAGGCTCCATGAGAGTTCGTCGAGAAATGGAAGAAGATTGGAGGAGAAAAGGAGAAGAGAACGAGAAAATGGCAATGTTGAGATCTGTTTCCCAGGTGACTCGACCGAGTAGCATCAGCTACTCGGCCAAGCTGACACGCTGAAATCGCACAAGAAACGGCTCTGACCTACTCGACCGAGCAGACATCCTACTCGACCCGAGTCGTACCAAACAGATGAAGATTCCGAGCTTCTTTCTAAGGCATCCCAGCTCGACCGAGCAACAACAAAACTCGACCGAGCAACTCACCTGTTCGACCCGAGTCGAAAAGAAACAGAGCGGCGTTTTGGAGGAATTTCAGATCTACTGTAGCTCGACCGAGTAGGGGGGCTACTCGACCGAGTAGCCCATATCCACCAGACGTAGAAGCAGTAGCAAGGGAAGCCTGTAGCTGACTCGAACGAGCAGGCTCATCTACTCGACCGAGTAGCCAACACGATCAGCCTAGTTTGTGGGCCCAAGTGCCCAGATTTTCTGAGATTTTTTGGGATCTTTTCCCTATGTATTTAAGGACGTTTTAGCTTTATTTTCATAGAGGACCTTTAGAGAAACTCTTAGTTTAGTTTTAATTAGGTTTTTGAGAATTTGTGCCGTCGCTATTTTGTATGAAGCAAAGCTGGGATTTTTACTATTGTTTTACGCAAGGAATCTTGTCTTCTTTATTCTCTTTGGATTGCTATTGCTTCTCGACGCGTTGGTAACAATTCTCTACACTTTCTATTGCTTTTTAATGTTTTCCATTGCCATGATGAATTCCATTGCATCTATTGAATTTCTTGTTGTTATTTCTATGATGCGTGAGTAGTTCTATCTAGGGCTAATGGATTAGCCCATGGATTTTAGGATTGAGATGCAAAGTTAGGATTTTTTTGGTTGATCTTGCAAAGTTTGTAGGAGAACTTGTACTGAGATTGTGCCCACGGTCGGTGGAATCGATTGGCTTAAGGAGTATCCTATAGGCTTAATTAGGGAGTTAGTGGATTTAATTGGGACACGTGACCATGCTTGGCTCGTGTCTTGATGGGATTCACCGACGAACTATATTACTAATTGACGGCTACCGCCATTGCGTCAATAAGAGCCACCAAAATACATCGAAGCTCTAACCCACGAGCGTGGCGTGAGCTGAGATCATTCCGTCCACGAGAGTGGGGTGAATATTGTCGATTCTTAATGCACGTGTCGTGTGCGCCTACGGGTTAATGCGATATGTTAGATTTATGATGCTTAGAACCATGAATTCCACATCTTGGATGCGACAATCCCTATAACCAATGCAACGTAAGAGTCTTAACCAAGCATCGATGTCCGACGATCCTAAGGGTGAGTCTTAAAGCCCTAGTCTTTATTAATTGTTCTCAACCCTAAACAACCAATCTTTCGAAACCGACTGCTACCTATATTCTGAGATTTAAAAATAACCTAAGACAATAACATTCATACCTTCCTTATGGGATCGATATCTTTTATACTATTACTTGACACCGTACGCTTGTGTAAAGTGTCGGGGATTCGCATTTGGGATACATTTAGCACTTGGTGTTTGTGCCATTGATAGGTGAGTTCTAGGTGTTAGTTCCGGGACGAACAATTTTTTGGTGCCGTTGTCGGGGAAGGTAACAGTGTTACTTGGATTATTTTTCTATTGAAGAATTTGTTAGCAAATCTTATCATCTTTTATCTTTCCATACTCTTTATTCTTTTTTACGAATTTGTTACTAACGCTTCTCGCCAGCCAATATTCTTCATACGAAATTAGGTATAGTGGAGATGCAAGTGCACTGGAGCAGTGATTCTGATAGTGACTCAGATGGGTATAGCTTCTCTCCATACCAACCATATGGACTTCAAGACTCACGCATGGATGAAGCCATGGTCGAATGTGCAGCGAGAGAGCTACTATATGCAGTCCGATTCATCGGAGCAGGAACCTACGCGGCAGGTAATGAGAATCAATAGATGGTTATGAATCATATACTGAATAAAGTCTCTGATGCATGTACCGTTGAGGATGACATCTATATTAGCTTTGAAGGAGACGTGATGCATCTCTGTGCTGTTGAAACTCTGTCGGTTGATGCACATTGGGGAGCAACTCGTCAAATTGAATCGCTAGATGAGCCCCAGCTCTTAAGTATACTGGAGAGGGTGGTAAATGGTGTATGGACCAACGGCCCGGTAGAATTCCCTGCAGAATACCCAATTATTCAAGTACTCTCTGGCTTCATTCCAATCACCTTCCGGGATGCAGAGTCCTTGGATGGCGTCCCCATCTGGAGTCTACGTACAGTACGAGGGAGACACTCTACGCTTTTATGGTGACAATATCCTCCAAACTGAGACCTACGAAGAGCATGACCATGGGGAGCACGTAGATCCCGAACCACTCCAAGGAGATATCAATCAGGGAAGCCTTCCTGACTTTACACCTGACAATGCATGCGCATCTGAATACTCTATTCCTATTGACAGGTGCACTACTGAACCTTATCCCCATGGAGATGGACTTTGCAGACATCTACCACGTTGCGCCATCATTGCTATGCTCATCTTATGAATCTACCGACGAAGAATTCCCAGCATCCGAACCAGCAGTTGACGATGCATCCTTTTCACAGGCAACCGATGATGGGGGTACAACACCTCCTCAGGTAGAACTAAAACCCCTTCCCGCGAATTTTAAAATATGCTTTCTTAGGGGGAGAACTCCACTTACCCTGTCATCGTTAGTGCCTCCCTTACTGAGTCACAATTAGAAAGCCTTCTTAAAACCCTCAGAGCTCATAGGAAGGTGATAGGGTATAGCATTGCCGACCTGAAAGGCATTAGCGACACCATATGCACCCATAGAATCCATCTCGAGGACAAATACGCTACTTCCATTGAGCCTCAAAGGCGAATGAATCCTAATATGAAAGAAGTAGCAAAAAGGAGGTGCTAAAACTGCTAGAAGCCGATATCATCTACCCCATTTCTGACAGTAGATGGGTTAGCCCCGTTCAAGTTGTACGCAAGAAAGGGGGCATGACCATTATGAGGAATGATAAAAATGAATTGATATCTTCTAGGACTGTCACTGGTTGGCGCATGTGCATTTATTATAGAAAACTCAATAAAGCCACCAGAAAAGACCACTTCCCGCTCCCATTCATTGACCAAATGCTTGAGCGACTTGCCAAGCATAAATATTTTTGTTACCTTGATGGCTATTCCGAATTCTTCCAAATCCCATTGCATCGTGAAGACCAAGAAAAAACAACGTTTACATGTCCCTACGGCACCTTTGCATACCGAAGAATGCTGTTTGGATTATGTAATGCACCCGCAACATTCCAAAGGTGCATGATGTCCATTTTCTCGGATTTCATCAAAAATATAATGGAAGTTTTTATGGATGACTTTTCCGTCTATGACACCGATTTTGATGCTTGTTTAGCCAATTTGTCTAAAGTCTTAGAACGATGCCAAGATAATAATTTGACTTTAAATTGGAAAAAGTGCCATTTCATGGTAACAGAGGGAGTAGTTCTTGGCCATGTCATCTCTTCTAAGGGGATCGAAGTTGATAAGGCCGAAGTTGAGGTCATCAAAGACTTGCCACCCCCAACTAATCTTAAGGGTATCCGCGGTTTTCTAGGCAATGCAGGATTTTACCGTCGCTTTATAAAGGATTTCTCTAACATTGCTCGCCCTCTTACGGAGCTCCTTGTGAAGGATGCTCCTTTTGTGTTTTCTGACGCTAGCTAGCTTTTAACAGGTTGAAAGAAGCTCTCATTTCTGCGCCTATTATACAACTGCCAGATTGGAACCTACCTTTTGAGTTGATGTGCGATGCTAGTGATCAAGTGGTGGGAGTTGTTCTAGGTCAAAGGAAAGAGGGAAAGCTTCACGCAATATACTATTCTAGTAAGACCTTGGATGATACTTAAAAGAACTACACCACCGTAGAGAAGGAATTACAAGCCGTGGTGTACTCCATTGAAAAGTTCAGATCTTACCTCCTGCGATCCAAGGTAAAAATCCATATGGATTAAGCAGTGCTGAAAAACTTGTTAAGCAAGAAGGATGCAAAGATGCGCTTAATACGATGGATTCTTTGTCAAACTCTTTGGTAATGACCCCTCAAACTATTTAGTAACGAACCCTAAGAATTATTAAACTATTTAGTAATGAACCCTAAGAATATCAAAGACCATAGCCAGGATCCGTACTATCTTGGGGTGGGTCTGACTAGCCATAAATAGATCTAAACTACTGCAATGAAATAAATAAAATGCATTAAAGTACATACCCGAAACTTTGCCTCCGCAGATAACAAATGGTCGTTTTCAGCAACAGACTTTGGCCTTCCCTAAAGCTAGCCGCCTCCGCACTTTCGAACTGCACCACCCAAAGTGAGCAGACACCGCACCTCTGAGCCAATCAACCACCGAAGAAAGTTTCACTTTGAGAGCGATCCGTGTCGTAGACTTTGGATCGAATCCCATCCTTCTCATCGTCTTGCTAGAATGCAAACGAAGGAATTGGAAAAGTAGAGGAGAAAAGAATAATTTTTCGTCTTGAATCGAGCGTGCTCAAAACTTTTCGGAGCTACTCGATTCAAAGACTTGGTGCAATTTTTCCAAAGGGTGTCGACCCCTATTTATATAGGAGGCCTGACCCCTTGCTCATCTCACGAGCAATGTGGGATTAATCAATATGGGGATTAATTAGTGGAGAAAATTGGGATTAGTGTTTCTTACACTAACGCTCAACTTCAACCAATTATTTCTCCCTCATTGTTGAGCTTCGGAAGTGATATAACTTATCAATTCGAAGATCTTTGAATGGTAAACGTATAGAAACAAACAACGACGAATTCTGACTTCGTTTGACCCCTCAAACAATTGCTCAAAGTTGAGCAAATAGTTATAATTTCGCATTTTCGTAGCCGTCACAATCCCTCTTAGGGTTTCTGGACAGTGGGCCCCTCGGTGGGGCCCACCGTTCAGCTGGGCACGCCTAGTTCGCCTGGGTGTCCGCCCACTTTGGGTGGGCGGGTCTGACCCGCCCGCGGTACGGACGGGCGGTCTCGAGCCCCGCCCGCTGATGTGCCCATATTTTCCATTTTTTCATGGCATCATTCCATTGCAATTCATATCGTATTCGCATCCGAATCCCGTATTTTCCTACGATATTGCAATTCTAAAGCCATATTCGAGTTTTATAGAGTTTTGTGGATTTTTAGTGATTTTGGAGCGATTCGGGACCACTTTTGGATATGGACACATCCAGCATGCCCGTGAGCCCGTTGGCGAAGCTCTACAGGAGTTCGCCGAGTTTTGGAAGCCTATGGGAGGAGTGGATGAGATTTACAGGAGTAGAGGAGAAGCTGCAAGCTTCTTTTAGGAATTTTCCCAGGCGACTCGACCGAGCAGGGAGTCCTACTCGGTCGAGCTGATATAGCGGAGCTGATACGCACCCTGCTCGACTGAGCAGTATGGTGGCTCGGTCGAGCCACTCCTACTTCAAAGATTCACCAATCAACGTCCTGCTCGACCGAGCAGGACTTGCTCGATCGAGTCAGATGGCGGCTCGACCGAGTCAGATGGCAGCTCGACCGAGCAAGAGGGGCCGAGTAAACAGAACGACATAAACAGACCGAGCAAGGCATACTCGGGCCGAGTAAACAGAACGACATTTTTTGAAGAAACTCGAGCCACTGACAGACTCAACCGAGCAAAAGGGCTGATCGACCGAGCAAGCTTCTGCTCGACCGAGCAAGCTTCTGCTCGATCGAGTCATTAAATTGGTCGACGACAATGCAGGCTGATTTTGGAATTTTTCATGGGCCCGTCTGGATGCGCGCAGCGGGGGAGTGAAGTGCGGATCTAAGAGAGGCAACGAGAGAGCTCATTCTTTTTGGATGTTTTTGAATTAGGTTTTGAGGGAGAGAGGAGAGGGGAGAAGTATTGTAGATCTAAACATAGTTTTCTTTGATTTCGAATTAATTTCTGGGAGAAAATTGGCGCTATATTATTCTTGCGTTCTGGAATCTGCAGAATCTTTTTGGGTTATTATTGGCTATTGTTCTTTCCTGTCTTCGGTACGTAAGTTATTCAATTCTCACTCGATTAATTTGCCATAATGTTTTCTTTGATAAAAATCGTATTTTTATTTGTCAAAATCATCATGTGTGAGTAGTCTCCTCTAGGGTTGATGGGTTAACCCTAAGACTTTAAGAGGGAATGTAGATCTGGATCCCTACGTTGTATTGGGAATAAAGGGGTGTATTTCGGTCGATCCATTCGAATCCCTAGGATAACTCGTACTGAGATCATGCCCACGGTCGGTGGAATTGATGAGCTTAAGGAGTATCCTTGGGATTCAAATAGGGAAATTAGTAGATCCAATCAAGGCTCGTGACCATGCTCGGCTCGTGCCTTGATGGGATCCACCTATATCGCTACATTGATGGCTACAGCCATTGCGTCAATGAGGCCACCGAAATACCTCGAAATTCTAACCCATGAGAGTTGTATGAATGGGGGGACCAATCCCCTAACCTAACGCAACGTAAGGATCCCATTCTAACATCAACCTCCGACGGTCTTATCGGTGATCCCTAAGACCATAGTTTCCTTTATTATCAAATCAACAACACCATCACAACCAATCTTTCTAAACCGACAGCTATCTCACTCTGAGATCTAGAAATAATCTGAGACCTCAAATACACTGTTACTGTCTCTGTGGGATCCGACATCTTTTATACTATAATTTGACACTGTCCGCTTGTGGTTAGAACCCAAAGCTGACACCTAGGAGCCATATTACGCTTAGTGATCGTGACACCGCTAGGTGGAATTTAGATGTAAGTTCGGGGTGCGTTAAGTTTTTGGCGCCGTTGCCGGGGACGATTACGGTGTATCTCAGTTTATTTTTTTTGAAGAGTTTGCTAGCGAATCTTATCATTCCTTATCTCTCCGCCCTTTTTCATTCTCTTTTTATTGCTACCTCGCTATTAACATCTCCCTCCAGTTAGTGATCATACTTAAGAAATCAGACGCGATGGAGATGATGATGCAAGTACAATGGACCAGTGAGTCTGACAATGATTTAGATGAGGTTAGCTTTTCTCTGTATCATCTACATGGTCTCCAGGACTCTCGCATAGATGAAGCCATGATGGAATGTGCAGCTAGAGAATTGATTGATGCAGTTCGGTTTATCGGATCAGGAACCTATATGGCAGGTAATGTAAATCAGCAAATGGTCATGGATCATATAACGAACAAGGTTCCTGATGCAGGTACCATTGTGTGCGACATCCACATAAGCTTCGAAGGGGACGTGATGCTCCTCCAGACTATTGAAGCCCTGCCTGTTGACTCAAGCTGGAGAGAGGCTCGTTAATTGGAGCCATTGAACGATTCCCAGCTATTGAGTATAATGGAAAGTTTAGTGGCTGATGTATGGGCCCATGGTCCATTGAAGTTCCCTACAGACGACCCGGTTACACAAGAACTCTCAGTCTTTATCGCAAACGCCTTCCACAATGCAGATACCTTAGATGGCGTCCCCGTCGCTGACGGAGTCTATGTGTGATACGAGGGAGACACCCTACGCTTTTGCAACGATAGCACCCCATAGACTATGACATATAAAGAACACGTCTGCGAGGGATACACGGATTCCGAACCACTGCAAAACGACATTGACCAGGGAAGTTCTCCCAACTCTATGCTTGATAGCGAATGCGTACTTGAGTACTTTACCTCTATTGATAGATGCGCTATGGAAACAGAATCTGCAGACGTCTGACGTGACGTACCATCGTCTTCCTGCTCACCCTATAAATCTGCCAACGAGGATTTTCCAGCTTCTGGACCGCCAATTGAGGATGCATCCTTCTCATAGGTGAGCGATGACGGGGGTACAACGTCCCCTCAGATCGAACTAAAACCTCTCCCTGCTAATTTGAAATACACTTTCTTGGGTGAGAATTCCACATACCCCGTCATCATCAATGCAGCTCTCACCGACCCGCAATTAGAAAGCCTTCTAAAAGTCCTTAGATCCCATAGAAAGGTAATAGGATATAGCATTACTGACCTAAAGGGCATCAGTGAAACCATATGCACCCATAGGATTCACCTTGAGGATAAGGACGCCACTATTATTGAGCCTCAAAGGCGATTAAATCCCAACATGAAGGAGGTAGTAAAGAAGGAGGTTTTGAAGCTATTAGAGGCCGACATTATCTACCCCATTTCCGACAGTAAATGGTTTAGCCCTGTGCAGGTAGTCCCCAAGAAAGGGGGCATGACCGTTGTTAGAAACGATAAAGGTGAGCTAATATCCACTAGAACTGTCACTGGTTGGTGTATGTGTATCGATTATAGGAAACTCAATAAAGCCACCAGAAAGGACCATTATCCTCTACCCTTCATTGACCAAATGCTTGAACGTTTAGCCAAACACAAATATTTTTGTTACCTAGATGGATACTCCGGGTTCTTCCAAATCCCATTGCATCGGGAAGACCAAGAAAAGACAATGTTCACATGTCCATATGGCACATTCGCCTACCGAAGAATGCCGTTTGGGCTGTGTAACGCACCGGCCACATTTCAAAGGTGCATGACGTCTATTTTCTCGGATTTCATCGAAAACATTATGGAAGTCTTCATGGACGATTTCTCTGTTTATGGCACCGAGTTCGATGATTGTCTAGCCAATTTGTCCAAAGTTTTAGAACGGTGTCATGACAACAACCTGACCCTAAATTGGGAAAAGTGTCATTTCATGGTGACAGAAGGAGCTATGCTTGGCCATGTCATCACCTCTAAGGGAATCAAGGATGATAGAGCCAAGGTCGAGGTTATCAAGAGTTTACCGCCTCCTACTAACCTTAAGGGTATCCGTGGTTTTCTAGGGAATGTAGGTTTTTACCGCTGCTTCATAAAGGATTTCTCAAACATTGCTCGTCCTCTCACGGAGCTCCTCGCCAAGGATGCTCCTTTTGTGTTTACTAACGCATGTCTGCTGGCTTTTAACAGGTTAAAGGAAGCTCTCATATCGGCCCCAATTATACAACTGCCAGATTGGAATCTACCATTTGAGCTGATGTGCGATTCTAGTGACCAAGCAGTGGGGGTCGTCCTCGGCCAAAGAAAAGAAGGAAAGCTTCAAGCTATATATTACGCTAGTAAGACTCTGGATGATGCTCAAAAGAACTATACCACTACAGAGAAGGAGTTGCTGGCCGTGGTTTATTCTATCGAGAAGTTCAGATCGTACCTCTTGGGGTCTAAAATGATTATCCACACGGACCATGCAGCGCTGAAATACCTATTGAGCAAGAAGGATGCAAAACCGCGCTTAATACGGTGGATACTCCTCCTCCAAGAATTTGATATTGAGATCAAAGACAAGAAAGGAGCGGAGAATATAGTGGCAGATCACCTGTTGCGGTTAATTCAAAAGCATGGGGATGACAGTTTGCCAATTGATGAATCTTTCACTGTCAAACAGTTATTTGCAGCGAACTCATCTGAAGCCCCTTGGTACGCTGATATAGTAAACTACCTGGTAAGCGGCATAGTCCCGCAAGGGTTGGCGACTTACTCGAGGAGGAAGTTCCTACATGACACCAAGAGTTACTTTTGGGATGACCCATACCTATTCAGGACTTGCGTCGATGGGATCATCAGACGATGTATCCCAAAGGAAGCTGCGATCTCCATCATATCGCATTACCACGATCAACCATGCGGAGGACACACAGCTGTCACCAAAACCACAACAAAAATCCTCCAAAGTGGTTTCTATTGGCCCACCATATTTAGAGATGCGAATGAATACATTAGAAAATGCGATAGATGCCAAAGGACGGGAAACATCACGAAAAAGAATGAAACACCCCTTCGGGGCATCTTGGAGATAGAATTATTCGACTGTTGGGGTGTTGACTTCAAGGGGCCCTTTCCATTGAGTAATGGCAATAAGTACATCTTAGTCGCCGTTGATTATGTCTCGAAGTGGGTGGAGGCCATGGCCACCCCGACAAACAATGCGAGTGTAGTAGCCAAATTCTTCAAGAATACCATCTTTTCTCGTTTTGGAGTACCCAGGACAATCATAAGTGATGGAGGAAGCCGTTTCATTGAGAAGAAGTTTGAGACGATGCTAAAAATATGGAGTTCATCACAAGGTCGTCCTTGCTTATCACCCTCAAACTAGTGGTCAAGTGGAGGTGTCTAACAAGAAAATCACAGGCATCCTAGAGAAGACGGTGAGCGCCTCAAGAAAAGATTGGTCACACAAGTTGATGACGCTCTTTGGGCGTATCGCACCGCTTTCAAAACTCCCATCAGAACAACCCCTTACATACTAGTGTATGGAAAAGCTTGCCACATTCCGGTAGAATTGGAACACAGAGCGTATTGGGCAGTAAAGAAAATGAACTTTGACTACCAGAGTGCCGCCACGCGACGAGCCTTGCATGGCAACGAGCTTGACGAAATTCGGTGACACGCCTATGAGAATGCAAAGATATATAAGGAGAGGACCAAATCATATCATGACAAGAATATCACGGTGGTTCACCATGATGTCGGTGACCAGGTACTCCTCTACAATTCAAGATTACGCCTCTTCCCCGGGAAATTAAAGTCAAGATGGTCCGGCCCCTACATGATAGTTTACCTCTGGAGCGACGTAGAGCTCGAAGGGAAGAATGGTAATTTCAAAGTAAACGGCCGGAGGATTAAACCGTACAGAGCAGGAGAACCAATTGGGCGAGAGTAGACATGCCTCCTTGAGGAATGCCCCACTATCCATTGAAGAACCTGAGGGTGTCAAGCTCATGACTCAAAACGAGCGCTTATTGGGAGGCAACCCAATCTTTTATATCTTGGATTATCTTTTTCAATTTTTTGTTTATACTTTATTTACTTGAGAAAACCAAATAAAAATGCTATCTATTTCTCTTAAAAATGCAAAATCATAAAAATCTGATTGGTTCTTCCTTTCTACAGGTTGAACATAAAGGGGCAAACGAATGGATGTTTTAAATGGAAGAAAGCTGGGAGGAGAGTAGCTTATTTGAATAGCAGACCAAAGGAGAAGAGTCACAAGGGGACACAGGTGACTCGACCATGCAGCTACTTGCTCGGTCGAGTAGCGCAGGCACAAGAAAAGAAAAGGAAAACGTCGTTCTGTCTACACGGCCTGAGCAGCCTTTGCTCGGTCCGAGTGGACACTGACTCGACCGAGCAGCCACGTGCTCGGTCGAGTAGTGCATGCACGTGAAAACAAGAAAGAAATGACATTCTGTCTACACGGCCCGAGCAGCATCTGCTCGGTCGAGTAATCACTTGCTCGACCGAGTAAACCAACTGCTCGATCGAACTGAGAAAAGCGCATGGAAATGCTTCAAAATCGACGTTCTGCCTACACGGCCCGAGCAGCATTTACTCGGTCCGAGTGGACGCTTACTCGACCGAGTAACCATTTGCTCGACCGAGCTAAAGGGATACAAACAACGACAATTCTTGCTCGGTCGAGCAAGCTGAGGGATTATTTAACTTGTCCCTGATTTATTTAAGTAACCGGCTCGACCGAGCAATTAGATTGCTCGGACCGAGTCGCATGCTGTTTGATTTCGGGATCCATTCTAAGCCATGTCTGAGGCATTTACTTTCCCTAACACATCCTATAAACCCTAAGCGCTCATTACCCTAATCACCTCTCGAGTTCTCCTATCCCCTCCTAATCGGTCTAGACGGCTGCCACCTCTCCTCCTACCACCGTCGTCGCCTCCCACCGCCGCCAACGTCACCCCCTCTCCACCTACCGGTATACATTGTCAGCGACAAGTCCAGGAACAGCTTGGGGGATACTCCTGATCAGCAGTAGTCACGCGCCCGATACACTCTTCCCCATCATTATCCCCGCATCATTCGTATAGGTACACCCTTCCCCCTATATACTTTTCATACCTCGCCACATTTTTATACAACCTGCAAGATGCCACCATGCCGAGCTAGACCCATAAATTCCGACACCGGCCCACCCAACCCTAGGCCTACTCGACGCAACCGTCGTACACGCTTACCCACACCAAGCCATATCGTTGGAGAATCTTCTGCCCCTGCACCCCTGGCAACCAACACCACAACCCCTCCCGAGCGTCTGTATCTCCACGACTCGACATATGACGTTAGCTTTCAAGACACTGACAAGGGCGACCAGTTTGTCACCTTACTCCTGCTCCTAAATCATGGAAGCGGCACAACTCAGTAATCCATTGAGCATGACCTCCCTGTTATCTGAAACCTGATCAGGCACTGGCGATCCGACCCAGTCGTCGAGCCACAGCCAGCAGCTGCTGTCCCTGATCCACAACAAGGGGACCCATCACCACCTCCAGATGGTGGTGCCCCTGCTTGATGCTGTCCCTACACACTTTTTGCTTCCCTCACATTTCATTGCGCACATCTGTCTTTTCGGGGCCCTGGTCTTACACAGCTTGCAGGAGGACCCACCATGCATCATTTCATGCATATGCATCATCTTTTTATCACTGCATCATATCATGTTTTATTTTTTCTGCACAGTTTTATTTCTCTATTCCTTTCTATCCAATCACCCACCCACCCTTTCTAGCATTATCTCCCGCATACTAGCATTTTCTCAACAGTGAGGACACTGCTGCGTTTAGCTTGGGGAATGAGCGCTATCGCTTTATTTTCCATTTCCTTTTATATTTTCTTCCATTTTTCACCTTTTTACTTTATTTTTCCACCCGTTTTCCACCTTTTTATCTTTTTTCTCATTCAGCATCATGTTTTTTCACTTTCTGCCATGCATGCACGCCTGTGCTCATCATCTTGTTTTCTCCGCTTTTTTTCCTTTTTGCTAAAGTTGTTCTACATGATGATACTTCTCATAGCCCTCAGTAGCTACTCACGGTGCTTATATTTAATGACATGCTATTTATGGTAGTCTCAGTTTTACTATTTATATGCATGCATATTCTCTTGATGATCTCTCTAATTCAATGACTGATATGAATTGAAATTGAATGCATGAAATAGTATCTAGTATGTGATTTGTTGGGTAATGCACCTAGGTTCACGCATCATTAGAACATTTGGAGCACCTATTTGCTATCTCATTGACTTCTGTTTGCATGCTTGATATTATTGTGCTATTACAGCATGCTTTTCAGTATTTATTAAGATGAATGAAAATATCCATGCTAGTTATGAGTTTAGTTAGAGTATTATCCTATTGAATTGTTGTGCACCTCTGACGAGTGAACCGAGTGATATATTATTTTCCTTCTCCACATATCTCTATGATTCTCTACATATCATTTGGTTTCACCTCCTACAGCTACCTTTACCGCATTTACTTCCTAAAAAATCCCAAAAAAAGAAGATAGCTTCTAAAGTATATATATATATATATATATATATATATATATATATATATATATATATATATATATATATATATATATATATATATATATATATATATAGAAAAGTAAGCGTGTTAATAGAGTGTCTGAAAAGTGTGTGTGTGTGTATATATATATATTTATAGAGTGTCTGAAAAGTGTGAAAATATATATATATATACACACACACACACACTTTTCAGACACTCTATTAACACGCTTACTTTTCTATATATATATATATATATATATATATATATATATATATATATATATATATATATATATATATATATAAAATGTGAAAATAGAAGAAAAGAAAACGAAAGAAAAAGAAAAAAGAAGGGAAAATAAATTATTTCCTATCCCTTAATTAGAAGCTATTACAAACATTTGGGAAAAGACAAAAAATTTCCACATCCTATTCCTAGATGCAACTCCTCGAGCTAAGCTTGGTGGTGAACCTGTAACACCCCGCTTCCCAAAAGACACCGGAAGCGAGACGTTACGCGGTCCGCTTGAACTGGAGCGGTGAAGCTCGAGTCCAATAAGCGTCTGTGATAAAAACACAGAAGAGGTCCTTGCATTTGCGTATCAGAACAATCAGAACATTCAAAGGTAAATGCCACATCCAGATAGATAATGCGTACACGAAATTACAAGACAAGCCACAGCAGGGCCAAAAAGAACTACAATAACACACTAATCCTACTACAAGGAACTAAAATAAAACTCAAGCAGTGACGAAGGCCCTAGTCTTCCGCAGAAAGCGGCTCAGCGTCTACGACCAACTCTGGCTCTCCGAGCCAGGCGTCACGTACGAATCCACCGGGTACTCAATCGCTGAATCTGACATACATCCACAAACAATGAATGTATGTCAGCAAGGTCTGCAAGGAAGGGTTAGCATCCCACGGCAAGATGTACAAATAATATGAATTTAAGAAGCATTTAATTGTTAAAAGAAATGACTGCAACAATTTAATATTAGCAAATATATTGAAACGGAAACAACATCCCTGACATGCAGTTCTAAACAGTTGCAAGAATAAAGTTAAGATTTCCTCCGAGTCCATTAGCATTTCAATCATCAGGATGACCAAGTTAGCGTTGCAAGTTTTCATGTCAAGAATTAGCATGCTAATCTAGGGTTCTCGCCTTTAGGTCGTGATGAGAAAGTCGTTCCTCTCACGGGGGCTTACCGTGATTGACACTAACCCACCGCGTCGGGTGGTGCTCTTGAGGAGAGTACCTTTCATACGCCCAGTGGCCGCTCAACCCTAACCCCACCCAAAAGTTTTGCCGGAACACGAGCCGGCCTAGTCGACTCACACGACATCACGATATCACGAGTTCGCCTTTGAGGCGCACGATTTCACGATGCCACTCTCAAGTAAGATGTACATGACTTAGATGTTGTCAATGTTCTTGTTTTACAACATTTACAATAAATACAAGAGATGTCGAACATGTTGGTTTAATGAACAATTTATAGTAAACGATTTACTTCGCCAATGATTTAAAATTTGATTCTCGTCGAGTTATATGTCAAAGTGTCACATTTTGGTCTAGAACATTATAAAGACATTTTCATGCAGCATTATAAGTACGTGTTGCAAGATATACACATTAAAGCAAAAGACGCAATTATTCATCAACTTCAAAAAGTCATATTAAATTGCACACTTGCCTGCTTGGAGTGATTCTGGGGTAGGAGTGACGTAGCAAGGGCGTGAGTATCTGTGTCATCGAAATCGCAAGTTAAGGTAACAGTTCTCACCCAACAAATACTAGATCCAAAATTACTATCTATATGCTACCGTAGCTATATATGCTAATAAATATAATAATCCAACTTAGATAATCCCATATGTTATAATTATATTTTGGGGATAATAACATGCTGTTATATAATGGAAGTACTGTTAATAAAATAGAAGCCTACACATCTAACAGTATATGCATAACTAATATACTAACAGGACTAATTTTATACAGCAAGTATATTTACAAGTTTACAACTGTAAAATATAAAGTTAGATGTACATCAAAAATACTTACTTGGTATTTATATATTATAATATAATACTTACTAACAACATCCACATAAATTACAGTTATAAAACTTACAATTTCATTAGTGTTGCCTTGAGGTTGCAGGGGGAGCGGGGTTCGAATCTGTTGGCGACGGAGGTCGGTCCAGCAGCAGCACGAGGTAGGCCGGAGTCAAGCAGGCGGTGCATCGCCGAAACCCGACGAATGGCTCATGGAGACACGAGCGGGCAGTAGGTCAGCAGAACGAGGGGTTCCGAGCAGCGGGGTCTTCAGGCAGGCAAGGCGAAGGGCAGATCACCGGCGAGTTGGTCACCGTAGGGAAGAGAGGATCGGGGAGGGGCTCGTGCAGGTGGCGGCTGGTGAACGTGAAGACACGACGTCGAAATGGGAGTATGAAGGGCTGTGGGTTCGGTGACTTGGCGTGGGCCTGCAGCGAGAGTGGAGCCGCCGTGAAGGAGCTGGCTGAGGCGAGAGGAAGAGTGGGGGTGATGGGGTTGGTTGGCAAGCGGGGAGATTGTCGGAGGGCTCTCAGTCGGCCCGGGAGGAGAAGGGCAGTGCACACGATGGACAGCAGTGAGGCGCCAGCGATGCCTCTGGTGACACGTCGGAGCGGAGTGGATGGTGGCGTGGTGCGTTCGTCAGGGTGTTTGCACGATGGATCAGCGGGGTGTCGACGCGGGCGGGGTGAGGCTGGCCGGTGTCGCATTGGCATGGGGAGATGAGGGCGCGGAAGAGGGAGGAGGGGGTTCGTGAGTGGGGATGAACGGCGGTGAAGAGGTGCTGGGCGCGGGGTCGAACGCGCGGAGGAGGGAGGCGCTGCGACGCTGCGGCGTTGTGTGTTGCATGCGTGGGGAAGATGGTGATAGGGGGCGGCTGTGTAAAGTGTTGAGGGAAACTAAAGAAACCCTAGGTTATTATTACGGGAGGTAGTGGCAATTGGTTTTAGTGTCCTGTAGGGGTTTTTTTTATAAAAGGAGATAGGGTGCAGCTATAAAGTTTTTAGCCTTAGGGTTTTTGTAAAAGAAATGGAGTGGTTGAAGGCCTACACGTGAGGAGCTTAGGTTTCTATTCCAATTCCTATATATATTTATATATTTGATTTAGACCCATTCAAAGTGTGTGTGCTGTGAGGTTTTGAAAAGGACCATATGTGAACTATTCTTAGGGTTGGGTCTTTGGCTTGTTAGTATAGTTAGTTCACCTCCTTTTTTTTAATAATCCTCTTGGCCTCTCTCTCACGTGTGTTACCTGGGTGTGTGCGTGGGAAAAATGGGTACGGCCTCCAAAAGATTAGGTAAGTGGCTAGGTTATAATATGAATTAGTATGAATTTTTATTTTAAAGGAATTTGCATTTAATAGATTAATCAAGGAAATTAGGGCTTATCAATTAGATTAAATGGGCTCTAACAAGGAAAGTCTTATTTGACTTCTAAAAGATTTGAAAATCAAAATTTTGAATGTGTAAGTTTAGAATTTATAATAAGAGATATTCTAAAAATATAATGATACTAATAATAATCAAGATTCAGCTAAATGGTTTAATATAATGACGGAAATAAATAATAGGAAAAGTTGGTACGTGCACGGGGACCGAACGTTTAACTACGGATACGGAAAGACAATACCCTAGATAAAACAGATAATAGTAACGGTAAGAACCGATCGTTACAGAACCAATTGATCATATGAGTGAGTTTGACATTAGAGTAGAGACAGTGCACAACGGGGAGATTCGATGATGCTTGAACTTTACAAAATATTTTAGTTTTGGAGATTTTTTCATGATTCGAAGTGAATATTTAAATAGCATGATTCCTTTCCATTCTTTATTGCATGTTGGTGTTATTTTTCTATGCTCCACTGGTATCTATTGATTGAAAAGTGCATTGCTAACTCTTTTTATACTAGACTCTATAGATTGCATGAGATTGATATGAGTTGATGGCATGATTTTAGAAGATCCCTGTTTTTGTCTTTATTGCATGCTAGCCATATGATTAGTAAGACTTGAAAATACCATTAGCATGTGTTTTTACCATTCAAAGCATCGTAATATACTGTTGAGGCTTGAGATCTGATTGAACACTTTAGCACCCCCCTCCCATCTCTATCCTCTTTCATTTTTTATTCTTTTTGTTTATCGCCCGGCATACCTAGTATTCGTCTTCCTCGAGGACGAGTAAGAGGTAAGCTTGGGGGATTTTGATGTGTCCATAATTTCCATTTTTTCATGGCATCATTCCATTGCATTTCATATCGTATTCACATCCAAATCCTGCATTTTCCTACGATATTGCAATTCTAACGCCATATTCGACTTTCGTATAGTTTTGTGGATTTTCAGGGATTTTGGAGCAATTCGGGACCACTTTTGGATATTGACACATCCAGCATGCCCGTGAACCCGTTGGCAAAACTCTACAAGAGTTTACCGAGTTTTGGAAGCCTGGAGGAGTGGAGGGGATTTACAGGAGTAGAGGAGAAGCTGCAAGCTTCTTTTAGGAATTTTCCCCGGCGACTCGACCGAGCAGGGAGTCCTGCTCGGTCGAGTTGATATAGCGGAGCTGATACACACCCTGGTCGACCGAGCAGTATGGTGGCTCGGTCGAGCCACTCCTACTTCAAAGCTTCACCAATCAACGTCCTGCTCGACCGAGTAGGACTTGCTCGACCGAGTCAGATGGCGACTCGACCGAGCAAGGCCTACTCAGGCCGAGCAAACAGAACGACATTTTTTGAAGAAACTTGAGCCACTGACAGACTCGACCGAGCAAGAGGGCTGCTCGACCGAGCAAGAGGGCTGCTCGACCGAGCAGCTCGACCGAGCAGCTCGAACGAGCAGCCCGACCGAGCAGCTCGACCGAGCAGCCCGACCGAGCAAGCTTCTGCTCAACCGAGTCACTGACTTGGTCACGATAATGCAGGCTGATTTTGGAATTTTTCATGGGCCCGTCTGGATGCGCGCAGCGGGGGAGTGAAGTGCGGATCTGAGAGAGGCAACGAGAGAGCTCATTCTTTTTGGATGTTTTTGAATTAGGTTTTGATGGAGAGAGGAGAGGGGAGAAGTATTGTAGATCTAAACCTAGTTTTCTTTGATTTCGAATTAATTTCTGGGAGAAAATTGGCGCTATATTATTCTTGCATTCTGGAACCTGCGGAATCATTTTGGATTATTATTGGCTATTGTTCTTTCCCGTCTTCGGTACGTAAGTTATTCAATCTTTTTGGGTTATTATTGGCTATTTTGGGTGCATCACCTGCTGGGCAGGCGTGATTGACCTGCCCGCAGAAGCGGGCAGGTCAGACCCGCCTGCTTGGCGGGCAGGTCTAGCCTGCCTAGTGGGCTGGCCCACCTTTTGTGGGCGGGTTCAGCATGCCTAGCGGGCCTGCGCCTGCTCGCCTAAGCTGGGCTGGGCCAAAACTGGGCTTTTGCCCAATTCTGGCCTTTTGGGTTGTTTCTTGAGTTCTACAGCTCCGATTGAGCTTATTTTCAAACCGTTGGAAAGCAGGGTTCGAATGGGACTATCCCAAGAACCCTTGCAACCTTTTTCTATGCTTTTATTATGCAAAATATTCTTGTAAACATTTTACAATTTATTTTCAGTCCTTTTGCATCACACGAAATAATCCCTTATAGCATTCCACTAATGCTAAAATCGCAAACCTTTTGCGACATCATTAAATCCCATTTAATCAAGACTTATCGTCACAAACTCTTTGTGACTTCAATTATTCTCGTGCACGAGTGCACTCTTCCTGAACCCTTCCTATTACTAAGACGTAAATCCCACTCGGTGTGAGACCCTACAGCCTAACCCCACTACTGGTTGGGGCTCGAAACCCCTAGACGACAGTGACCACGAGCAGCATGTGTCGCCCCATGTTTTAGCATCATAATTACATGATTGACCCATTGCCAAAATGTCGTCGGGATCACTCTGACTGTGTAAGTGATGAATACCGCAGTTTTAGTCCCTTCGTCATAACTATGTCACTGCTTAGCCTAGGGTATGGTAAAACGTCAAGCCTACTAGCTAGCATTGGTCAGTATATATCGGTCTTTGGTATGTTCATGTTGTACTACCTACAACATACACGGCCAAGGTTTAGCACAAAGAACCGTACTGAGCATGTGACACTGACGTCCCTTAACGGAAGAGACGAATCCTATCTTAGTCCCTACTTACCTCGTACGCTTCAAGTGTCACCCAACCTAAGACCTTTAAACGAGTGAAGACTCGAGACTAGATCATAGATATAAGTGACACCGTTCACGCACAAGTTTGTACAATGACCTCAAGTCTAAAGGACCAACTAGCCTATCATCACCAGATAGTTATCAATGACAGTTTATTTAAGGTTAACCATTTGATAACTCTTTATTAGGTCGTTTGGTGAACTCATTCTCCAATGAGCACCGGTGTCTCGTCTCCGACTTTGCCAGGTCGGATGATTAGGAGATCATCATTACCCTTTAGGATAAGACAAAGACACAATGGTCTGTTCGATATGCCGATACCCATTTCTCGACACATCTATGACCATGAACATTTACAACTCAAGTTCCTTGATCACTCCATATTTTACACCTTTTTTCTGCATGTTTGCATGCTGTTTTGATCGCTCATATCGCGGTTTTCACGATTATTCGACAATATTGTGATGCTTTTCACTGTTTCTTGTTTTTGTCGTATTTCAGGAGATATGGAGCGATTTGGAGTGATTTTGAGATCAAGAGGATTTGCACCCACTCCGGAGTGTCACCCACAGCTCTTTTGAGGGCCATTCAGCGATGGAAGACGAGTGGAAGAAGAAGGAACTTCGTAGGAGCGACGAGGAGGAGAAACAAAGAAGATTGGGCATCTACAGCATGTCACTCGGCCGAGCAAAGAAGCTCGCTCGGCCGACCAGACCGGACACGCACAACAGAAGAATATTAGCGTGCCCTCGGTCGAGTGACGATAGACCACTCGGCCGAGTATGGAGATCCCCTCGCCCGAGTGGCACGGGAAAATCCATCCAAAAAGAGGCCAACTTACTGGAAATCTACAGTCGACCTGAGAGTTTTGACTCGGCCGAGCATGGAATGCCCCTCGGCCGAGTGAGTAAAGCCACTCGGGAAAGTCACCTCCGAAGATAGACCCCCGAAAACCCTCGACTAACTGGAAATCTAAAGGGTTTGTCACTCGGCCGAGTGAGCCGTTCCGCCTGCTGCGTAAGTTGCGATTTCTGGGCTGCGCAGGGGCATTTTGGTCACGATTTTCTGGGCGATTTTGAAGGGTATTTAAACCCAGTTTTTGCCCTAGTTAGAGAGGACTTTTTAGAGCTTTTTGGCAGCCTTTTTGAGAGCTTTTTAGATCATTAGATTTAGCTTTTCTTTTGGAGATTAAAAGGCTACTTTTGTTGGATGCTATTGGATTCTCATTGGTTTGTTTATTCTCTTATCAAGAACCCTATTTTTGTTAACAATTTCTCTATTGCAATGAATTGTACTGATTTTATTATTGATTTTCCTAAGTATTGCATGATGATTAGTGAGTAGTGCCATTGTCATAGGGCGTAGGGATGTACCCTATAGACCCTATTTCTAAATTGTGATGAATTGGTGAAATTCTTGCTAGAATTGATTAGGGTTAGGTTGGGATTGATTAATTACGGATAGCTAGGGATTCATATCGATTGGGATTTGCAAGAGATTAGGTCCCAATTGATAGGAAGCCCTAGAAATTCGATTTAGATTTACGATTGGACTTCTCTATAATTGGTTTGCAAGAGATTGGACCAAAGCTAGGATTTTTAATTGTGTTTCTATACCAATATCCGTTTGCAAGAGATTGGACGGGAAGGAACAATCTCAACCTAGGTCGTAGCTCAAGTTTGCACGAGAGTGGGCTCGAGATACGATTGAACGATGATGTCGTTCTTCACACTAGCGGCCTAGGTTAGGGTTTGCAAGAGATTGGGCCCTACCCTATGTTTGCTATAGACTGGCAATAGCGCGAGAGCGTGAGCCTGGTTCTACATTTAGTTGCGACTAGTTCACCTAAAATTCAAGTCTAGCAATGATGAAACCTATGAATCACAACGATGAGATACGGTCCGTAACAGGGATTCCCTATCCCTAGGTGCTTTATTTTATTGATATTTCTCTTGACATTTGAACGATTGTGACCATTTTACCCCAAATTATTCTCGGCCATTTTGATAGCTAGGTGATTAGAAGGAGACACGGTCATTAGTCCTCCCTGAGTTCGATACCCGCTCACCGCTACACCGTGTGCTTGCGGTAAGACCACGAGTCGCTTGTCCCGGGTGTGTATCCGGGGCGCGCCCAAGTTTTTGGCGCCGTTGTCGGGGAGGCGACATTGTTTAATTCTACCTACTTAGCTATTTCTTTTTACTTTATTATTTTTATTTTTACCCTTCTATCGTGCTAACAATTCCATTGAAATTATATTTTCCTTTGCATGTACACGAGATCTACGGCAAACCCCGAGGAAATACTATTTGATCCGGAGATCGAACGTACCGAGAGGAGGATCAGAGCCGAGAGAAGGCACGCTACGTAGGATAATTGTATGAACCGCACGGAGACACTGGAGAAACTAGCGGCACGTATGGCGAGGATCATATCCATCAGAGATAGGCTTAGGCCTAAGACTTCCTCCACTACCTCTTCCATCGCTATGCCGGAGTTGGCGGTGGACAAGAATTTTGAGCTAAAGACGGGATTGGTAGTATTGATGCAACAAGACCCGTTTTATGGGAACTCCCATGAGAATCCGCATTATCACATCCAGCCTTTCTTGTCCAAGTGTGCCACCTTCCAAATGCCGAGCGTTTCCGTTGATGCAATCCGACTGCGGCTCTTCCCATTTACACTCAAAGACAAAGCTTTATAATAGTTGAGGACACAGGCGGAAGGTATATTCACTACTTGGGATGAGTTGGCTAGCGCCTTCGTTGACAAATTCTACCCGCCATCCAAGACGGTGAAGATACGTAGTGCTCTCATGTCCTTTAAGCAAGAACCGCAGGAGACCCTATACGAGGCATGGGAGCACTTCACGGATTTACAACATCAGTGCCCCCATCATAGTATAGAATATTGGGAGCTTGTTCACAGTTTTTATAATGGACTCCAACCGGGCACAAAGCAAATTATAGACGCAACCGCCAATGGAGCCATACTATCGGAAAACCCCGTATGAAGCTACGGCCTTATTAGAGGAGATGGCCTCTAATAACCAACAATGGGGCGACGAGCGAGGTCATTCTTCTTCCTCCTTAAAGCCTACTAGCATATATGAGGCCAAGGCCGTATCGGAGCTTTCGAACAAATTTGACTCTCTTCACAAGGTAGTGGAGAGATTAGAGAAGTATATCATCGAGCCACATGGAGCACCCTATACATATATGCCGATAAGCAATATGAGTGATTGGCAAGACCAATCTCAAGTCATGTATGTAGGAGGAGAGCATGGAGAGGGGGCCTTGGAACAAGTGCAATATGTTGCGGGGAACTCCGGATATTAGGCCAACTCGGCCGCAAGAAACCATCCGGGCTTTTCGTTTGCAAACAATGATGGTGCTTTAAACCCGCCGCCAAAACAACCTCCTCAAGCTCGGCCTCCACTACCACAACCTCAGTATCAACTGAGGGGGCCACCGCAACAAAATTACTTGCCTAGGTAACAAGCGGGACCGTATAGACCGCCCGGTTACAACCAAGGTTGGAGAGCTCCCAACCCACCTCAAGCTCAACCACGATCGGACCACGAAGCTAGGGTGGAGGAATTCATGGTGGAGCAAAGAAAGATCAATGCTAGGTTGACGGCGGGACAAGATTCACTAAATACTGTCGTCGCTCAACTTGGAGAGCAACTTGCATTGCTAAACAAGAACGCCCAACAATTGCCGGCTCAACTCGAGCCCAATCCACGGAGCAACACCGGACACATCAATGCGGTGGTGGCGGTTATAATAAGGGGCGGGGAGGATACCACTCCCGCTATGACCCAAAACAAGCAACCCGTGGTAGAGATTTTGGAAGAAAAAGAGCCGGCAATTGAGGAGGAGAGCCAAAAGGAGCCGCTAGGAGGAGGAAATTCTGAAGTGGCGAAGCCTAATGACGAGCGCCGCTACATGCCACCGGTGCCATTTCCACAACGGCTAGCTAGATCCAAGATAGAGAAAAGGCTCGCCAAGTTCCTTGAATATTTGAGGGGAGTAAGCCTCAATATTCCTTTCCTAGATGCTATAGTGGAGATCCCGTCGTATGCAAAGTTCTTGAAGGACTTGATATCGGGAAAGAAAAGGAAGGAGAAAATCATGCTTGCCGAACAAGGAACTTGGTTTACCCGGAAGGAAAAGGAGCCCACGAAATTCAAAGATCCCGGGAGTTTTCGCATCCCTTGCACACTTGGAGGCGTCCCGTTGCAAAAAGCTTTAGTTGACTTGGGCGCGAGTGTGAGCCTAATGCCCCTTAGCATGTTCCGGAAATTGAACACGGGCACCGACTTGAAGCCGACCGACATGAGAATTCAACTTGCGGATGGTCGGATTACTAGGCCGGTAGGGATTGCGGAGAACATTCCACTTCAAGTTCCGGGAGGAATATGCTTACCTTGCAATTTCGTTATCATGGACATCAAGGAAGATGGAGACACTTCACTTATATTTGGACGCCCGTTCCTCGCCACCACCGGTGTTATAGTCGACGTGCGAGAAGGAACTCTATCCTTGAATGTCGGGAACATCGAGGTCGAGCTTCACATATCCAAAGCCATGAAGCATATGCCCTATCACGAGGAGTTGGACTATGTGGATCTCCTCGATGAAGTGATTGAAGAAGCTATCCCCCACACTATTGGCGCTCTCCATAAAGATGGCTTTGAGGAAGGCCAACCTTCTAGCGAAGAATAGAAGTTGGATGACCCTCCAGATATCTCCATGGCCGATAATGAAGGCGATGCTGATGTCGCAAGAATACGGGAGCTTTGTAAGCTCTCAACGGCCAAGAACCCAAAGAAAGCTCCACCGAATAGAAGATCGGTGTCACCGGCCAAGAAGAAGATAGGAACAAGCTCTAGCTTGGGGGACTTATCCCCCAACATTACCCATGATGAGGGGGTACCGAGGAAGACCAATAATCATCACGACCCAAATCCAAGTGGCCTTCCTGGTAAATTTGACGGGCGTATCTCGTATGCGCCCAACATCACGAGCTAAACAAATATCTAAAGGGGTCGAGCTCATGACCTTAAACGAGCGCTTGCCGGGAGGCAACCCGACGGTTTTTGCATTGTTTTTATTTGATTTTCATTTTTGGTTTAGATTTTTATTAGTGTTTAGAGTCTAGTGTCTATGAAAATCGTGACAACGGGTCCTAATTTTCATGACAGGAGATGGAGAAAGAGAGGTCACTCATATGGAGGATGACCGAGGCAAGGGAGAGCACTCCAGGAACGCGCTCAGGCCTTAGGAGGAGGAAGAAACTGATTGGAGGAAGAAAAACAGAGACTGGAGCGAAAACGGAGAGCCGTTGCAGAAAACAACACGTCACTCGGCCGAGTGCATATGCCACTCGACCGAGCAAAGACTCCACTCGGCCGAGTGGAGCACCAATCAGGGAAGTTTCTATAGACCAACTCTCTGTCACTTTCTGTAAGTTTCAGTCTTAATTACCACTCGGGCGAGTGACTTGTCACTCGGCTGAGTGAAACAGATACCCTCCCAGTTCTATAAAATTGCCGAGTGGCAGAGCCACTCGGCCGAGTGGAGTTTTTCCATTCGGCCGAGTAAAACAAAGCCACTCAGCCAAGTCGTAAGTGGAGAAGATATTTTCAATTTTTTTTAGTTTACGCCACTCGGCCGAGTGGCGTTGTCACTCGGCCGAGTCGTAACAATCTTATATATAAGCGGCAGCGGCATCGACGCGGTTTTCGAAACGAAAAATCCCTAAACCATGTTCGAGCCACTGCCGCTTCATCTCCCCTCGCCCGCTGCGATCGACCCTCCCTCGCCCGAATCACCGCCGCACTGCCGATTCACCGACGACGACGACCGCCGACGCTGCCTTGCAGCCGCCCACCGCCGGCGCCGGCCTCCCTAGCCGCCGATCACCCCTTTTTCGCCCTAAAATCCCCATTTCTCCTCATTTCTCTTGATTTGTACGCCCGTTACGCCCCAAATTCAAATTAATTTGCATATCTATCTATTATCCCTTATTTCCCCCATACGTATTGATTATTATTCACTGATTTTATCGTTTTCGTTTCAGGCTAGCTTGGGGGAGCTTTGTGGAGTTTTAGGACGTGTACGGAGCTTCGCGGAGGAGGCATCTCTTTGCACACACTGTTGATTGCTCTCGCGATGTGTTCAGGTATACTCGTTCCATTATTTTGCACGTCGCATTACTTATTTGGGTGAGCACGTCTCGCGGCACATATGCCGCCGCGCACTAGGCCACGTACACGGGGAGCCGCTTTGAAGCGGAAGAGGACCGATGATCCTGGTCCCTCTTTCACTAGAGAGGAGTCCCCTCCACCTAGCCCACCACCACCTACACAGCCGCTTCCTGCCGATCCCGTTCCACCACCCGCTCCCGCCGTCGGGCCGATGGGGATTACGTTTCGAAATGACGCACACCGCGTCAGATTCGAGCGTATTTGCCATCGCTCGATAGTACCCTCTAGGTTTACACACCTAGCTGACCTAGACCGCCTAGGGGTACTTGAGGGGCTTCTCACGTTGTACGACAACGTGGGATGGCGTGATTTTCTTTCGGTGTCGGCGGATACTTACATCCGTCCGACACTAGAGGTCCTTAGTTCCATTGACCGGACCCCTGGAGGATGCTCCTTCTGTTTGATGGATCGAGAGTGCGAGATCACTCTCGACATGCTTAGAGCATTTTTCCAGTGGCCCGCTGTCCCTGACCCAGACCGCGCCTACGCTCCCGTGCACATCCCACCCCCGTCGTTCGACACCCACACCTTCTGGACACGGATCACGGGATCCCCACTCGCCTTTGACCCTAGTAGGGCCAAGGCCTCAGATATCCTCCACCCCTGCCTCCGCATTGCACAGCGCCTTATGGCGACTACTTTCCTCGTGAGGTACGAGCCCGGGACGCTATCTACGCCAGAGCTCTACATGCTCTATGCGATGACATGCCCTAGGGTTCTAGATAGGGGCAGTGACGATTTGGTCCCCGCCGTCGAGATCGACATTGCCAGTTGGTTTTTGGACCGCATTATCATTTCTGTCGACGCTCGTACGCCTATCTGTTGCGGCGATCTGATCACCCTCTTGGCCCTTATGACCGGTGTTGACCTACCTGACGACTTGCGTCGACCTCCGGGCCCCACTACACTTTCTATAGATGTTATGGCCCAGATGAAGATGCTTCGTCCCCACGGTCGTCAGCACTGGGTGTGGTTGCACGGTCCCTTCAGCGCTGATTACATGGTTCTCCTAAGCCCCGCTCGGACACATATTGGACCGGCTCACGGGGACTGGATTTCAGCGATGGATCTCCTTATCCCCGCTGCCTACATGCTTGAGCCCGAGGATGCTGAGCAGGCACCCCCTGCATCACCTGTCGACCCTGTGATCCCTCAGCCTGCACCTGCACTGTCTGCACCTCCCGACACCTCTGTCCACACGTCTGTTAATGTCGGGAGAAATTTAGCTGAGTCGTCCACCACCACCACCACTGCGCCTATTTCCGTCGAGCCCATTACCACACTGAGCCCCAAGCGTCCACCCACCATTCTTGAGAGCGACGAGTCTTCCTTTACCGCTGCCGTGTAGACCCTCTCCCGATTGCTGTTCTCGACTCCTGGGGAGTCATCTTTTGTGCCCTTCACGGCCTCCCCAGTCGTCGACCTTTTGGTCTCCACTGCCCCTGTCTTTACCGAGAGCGTCGTGACTTCTGTCCCCACATCTGCGTCACTGACCTCTCCCGCCGCCTCGTCGTCTGTTTTCACTTCCACTTCCGCTGCTGCTTCCACTTCGTCCTTTCCTGCGTCCCAGCCTCTCACAGAGGCTGTGCATCATGTAGTGAGCACATCACCACTACCCCACCTCCCTGTTGGACACATCCTCTACACTGCCCGCGTAAGACAGCCCCGCACTTCACCTGTTAGACATGTGCGTCCCTTTGCTCCACCACCCCCGACACTCTTGTTCAGAGCATTCGTGCTCTTGAGGGGGCTGTTAGTGGATTGAGAGGGGATTTCCGGGCTCTCTCTGCCACAGTTAGTTCCGTGCAGACCCGCGTCGCCATCCTTCCCAGTATTCAGGCTTGCCTGAACCAGATTCTGGCGCGTCTGCCTCCACCACCGACACCCACCCAGCAGCTACCACGCCCACCACCTCCACCACCACCTCCGCCACAGGATGGTGCTGGTGCACCACCACCAGCCTAGGAACACACTGGATGCCTTCTATATTTCTGTTGTTTTGCTGGTTGTTTTTGGAGCCTGATGATTTTTGATCCCCTCCTCCACATATCTGTTTTGGTACCTTTTTGATCATATCTGTTTATATCTCTTTGGGAGTGAGGGAGCTTCTTTTTGGGGACACTGATATTTTGCACCATTTTGACCTCTGCATGCATCACCTGCATTACCATATCATTTCTGTTTCTTTTATTTTCATCATGCATGCATCCTCACCCACCCCACCCATTTCACGTCTCTCGGTGTGCCACACTTTGCACATTGAGGACACTGTACACTTTAGCTTGGGTGAGTGAGTTCTCACACTTTTTTCTTTTCGTCACCTTTTATTTTTATTTTTTTCCACCTTTTCTTTGTTTTTACACCATTTTCACTCACTTTTTCGTTTTTATCATGCATCACGTTTTCTTATTTTCTTTGTGTGCCGCATTGTACACAGTAATTTCTATTTTCTTTTATCTTTATTTCTTTCATCTTTTGCTAGAGATGACTTTTCTGTGATGATGATGACGTGGTGTTAGCTTATCTCTGTATGCATGCTATTTTTTCATGTCCTAACTTTTGTTTCAGATATCATAGGCTATGTCCTACTTTGCATTTGAAATAGTAACCCACTCTTTTTCTGTATGAATATGGATGAAATTCTGTTATTAGCTGATGTCTGATGATTCGTATGTATGCTTTTCGTAGAAAACACACCAAGCTTCACGCATTGATTGCTTATATCTGGAGTACTGCTTTCCTTTCTCATATCACTTCTTATTGCATGAATTGTACGCTTCACTTTCAGGTTGATTGAATGACTGCTAGGATGACATATCTGGACTAGTTTACTTTTTGAGATTAAACTGAGTAGATTACATTGCTCTGCTGAAAGTTGTCGTGCACGTCCTATAGAGTGAACCGAGTGATACATTTATTTCTTTCTCCACATATCTTGAGCATTATTTCTCTACTTAAAATTCATTGGTGAATCTCCCTTTAGCAAGTCTATTATTGGCATTTCCCCCGCTATTAATTTCCATGCTCCAATTCCCCAAAATCTATATATATATATATATATATATATATATATATATATATATATATATATATATATATACACATGTATATCATTCTCTCTTTTGATTTGGGATTGCTTGTGTATATATGTTTATTGCAAAAAAAAAGAAAAAGAAAGAAAAAAAGAAAAATTGAGAAAAAGAAAAGGAAAGAGAAAAGAAGTTTATACATGATCACATCTCACACTCTTTCTCTCTTTCTTCCCTCTTTTGTTTTTATTTTTATCACGGAGCTTCAAAAATGGGGAATATATTTATTGATTTGTCTTACGCCACCACGCTTATAGATAAGCTTGGGGGAGAGGATCCAATGATGTGTGAGAGAGTGACTACCTGACTGTGCATAACAACCTAAGCTAGGTAATTTTCTATACTTGGTAAGATCACTAAAAGTTTTACGAAATCCAGGAATTGACACTTAGCATACATTTCATGAAAACCATGCTTTTCTATTCTTACTACTCCATACTGTGTGATATCTCTTATACTCCTTATAGAAAGCATTTAATTGAAAAGTATGTGATCTATGATTATGTATACCGCTTTAGATGCTTCAGACGATGTTAATCCTAGAATGATTCCATATTTCACGATGTTTTGATATTCTTGGGTTTTCTATTTCGAATGCATCATTATACTATGATATCGGGATAAAAGTCTTTGGCATGTGTTCTATATTCGATGTATGCTATATGAGTAAGCAAAACCCACGTCCTGAGAAAAATGATCTAGTACCTCCGTCTTCGCTTTCTATTCTATTTTTTCATTTTTTTCGTTTTCCTTCTTTTCCATGGTTTTACCCGTCAGGTTTGCTTTTTACTCATCTTCCTCGAGGACGAGTAAGAGGTAAGCTTGGGGGATTTTGATCACTCCATATTTTACACATTTTTTCTGCATGTTTGCATGCCGTTTTGATCGCTCATATCGTGTTTTCACGATTATTCGACAATATTGCGATGCTTTTCACTATTTCTTGTTTTTGTTATATTTCAGGAGATATGGAGCGATTTGGAGTGATTTTGAGATCAAGAGGATTTGCACCCACTCCGGAGTGTCACCCACAGCTCTTTTGAGGGCCATTCAGCGATGGAAGACGAGTGGAAGAAGAAGGAGCTTCGTAGGAGCGAGGAGGAGGAGAAACGAAGAAGATTGGGCATCTACAGCATGTCACTCGGCCTAGTGAAGCACTCACTCAGCCGAGCAAAGAAGCTCGCTCGGCCGACCAGACCGGACACGCACAACAGAAGAATATCAGCGTGCCCTCGGCCGAGTGACGATAGACCACTCGGCCGAGTATGGAGATCCCCTCGCCCGTGTGGCACGGGAAAATCCATCCAAAAAGAGGCTGACTTACTGGAAATCTACAGTCGACCTGAGAGTTCTGACTCGGCCGAGCATGGAATGCCCCTCAGCCGAGTGAGTAAAGCCACTCGGCCGAGTCACCTCCGAAGACAGACCCTCGAAAATCCCCGACTTATTGAAAATATACAGGGTTTGTCACTCGGCCGAGTGACATTTGTCACTCGGCCGAGTGAGCCGTTCCGCCTGCTGCGTAAGTTGCGATTTCTGGGCTGCGCAGGGGCATTTTGGTCACGATTTTCTGGGCGATTTTGAAGGGTATTTAAACCCAGTTTTTGCCCTAGTTAGAGAGGACTTTTTAGAGCTTTTTGGCAGCCTTTTTGAGAGCTTTTTAGATCATTAGATTTAGCTTTTCTTTTGGAGATTAAAAGGCTACTTTTGTTGGATGCTATTGGATTCTCATTGGTTTGTCTATTCTTTTATCAAGAACCCTATTTTTATTAACAATTTCTCTATTGCAATGAATTGTGCTGATTTTATTATTGATTTTCCTAAGTTTTGCATGATGATTAGTGAGTAGTGCCATCGTCATAGGGCGTAGGGATGAACGCTACAGACCCTATTTCTAAATTGTGATGAATTTGTGAAATTCTTGCTAGAATTGATTAGGGTTAGGTTGGGATTGATTAATTACGGATAGCTAGGGATTCATATCGATTGGGATTTGCAAGAGATTGGGTCCCAATTGATAGGAAGCCCTAGAAATTAGATTTAGATTTACGATTGGACTTCTCTAGAATTGGTTTGCAAGAGATTGGACCAAAGCTAGGATTTTTAATCGTGTTTCTATACCAATATCCGTTTACAAGAGATTGGACGGGAAGGAACTATCTCAACCTAGGTCGTAGCTCGAGTTTGCACGAGAGTGGGCTCGAGATACGATTGAACGATGATGTCGTTCTTCATGCTAGCGGCCTAGGTTAGGGTTTGCAAGAGATTGGGCCCTACCCTAGGTTTGCTATAGGCCGGCAATAGCGCGAGAGCGTGAGCCTGGTTCTACATTTAGTTGCGACTAGTTCACCTAAAATTCAAGTCTAGCAATGATGAAACCTATGAATCACAACGATGAGATACGGTCCGTAGCGGGGATTCCCTATCCCTAGGTGCTTTATTTTATTGATATTTCTATCGACATTTGAACGATTGTGACCATTTTACCCCAAATTATTCTCGACCATTTTGATAGCTAGGTGATTGGAAGGAGACACGGTCATTAGTCCTCCCTGAGTTCGATACCCGCTCGCCGCTACACCGTACGCTTGCGGTAAGACCACGAGTCACTTGTCCCGGGTGTGTATCTGGGGCACGACCATTCCTATCGATCATTCACTTCCCACAATCGAGATCTCCATCTAGATACGTGTATGACCTTACTTTAAGTCTAAAGAAATAATCCAAGTATATTATAAATATATTAAACATACTAGGATAATTAGTACCATTTATATTTGAACAAGACATATTCTAGGATAAATTGCCTCGAGGGCATATATCTCCCTACATATCCCACTTGCACTCAGGTCATTTATCTCGATATCTCATACTGTTATAACATATCAATCATATGTCAAAGCCTAAAAGGGGATCTGCTAAAACGTATCATTATGTAGTATTACAGAGTCTTATTACTTATGCACTATAAATCCCACAAGGGTGATTTCTCGAAACCATCTTTGGATCTCATCCAACGATTTTTTTTTCTTATGTATAGCTAACAATTAGCACATACGACTTAATTTTAATGTTTATCATTACATACTAGTCGGTCATATCATAACATATTCCAATATACTTATGTCATTTATGCCTAGCACATTTATGACACCAAGTATTCTATATCTCTGACATAATCAAACTCTTTTGATTGTACGTCACATATAGATGTTTTATAACTTAGAACTTTAATTTAGCTCCAAAAACTGGAACCAAGTATTCTATATCTCTGACATAATCAAAATTCTTTTGCTTGTACGTCACATATAGATGTTTTATAACTTAAAACTTTTACTTAGTTCCAAAACCCTGAATCAAGTAATATGCTAGCTCTCACAGACTTTGAGAACTGTCTGGTTTTATTACTTAACTTTCTAAATCTCATTTAGAATGTTGATTATTAAGTATAACCAGCCCATATGTGCTGAATGAATTAATATGGAATGAATTTGTGTCAGGTCGTTCCAACGAATCAGTTACATCAAAATTCGTTTATAGAAGTTTTTATGATGACTGACTCATTCAAAACTACTTACACTATCAATTTCTTTATCTGCATTAATATTCTAACTTGAAGTATTATATGCAGGCCCACCAAGAACTTTTCTTATTTTGCGCATAATCAAGATCACATCAAAATTACATGCACTTGGAATTTACTCGTTACTATATTTTTTTTTAAAATTATTGACATCTCCAATCAATCACATTAACTCAGAAGCATTCACAACAACTCAGAAAACCATATGCAACAACTCAAATAGCCACCAGAGCATATTCATCAAGATACCAGAAACAACGACTTCATTGAATTAAAATTGTTCACAACATATCTCCCTAGTGACACTCACTCAATCATTGTTCATAAAAACCATCGTTACATTTATTCAAAAAAACGACTGCTTCATCGATATCTCTGAAGTTCCTTGACGGCCCCGACAACAACGATTACTCTGATTGCCGACCGCACTTGGGAACTTCATCCATCCAACGCTTCAAGCACCTGTAGACATTATACAGATGTTTTAGTAATCATACTCGTATCTCATACCATGTATTAAGCTTCATGGAAATTAATATACTCTTTAAACAAGATTCGTACCTGAGGTTGAGGCATTACCATGCCCCTTTTTCTCCACAAGGTAGGCCTTGAAGTTCCTCTTCCAATATCCTGGTTTGTGGCAATGGAAACACTCAGACTCCGACGACGCCCCTTTCTTCTTTTTCCCCTTTTCCCTTTGGTAGGTTACATGATCTGCCTCTTCTTACCCTTGCCCTTAGGCTGGTGAGAAGAAGCAGAGTCGACAACCAACACTGGTGATTTCTTCTCGATTCTCTCCTCGAACTGTTGGAGCATGTTCAGGAGACCTAGAAGTTCCACCATTGTATTGTTCGTTATAAAACTTGTAATGAACTGGTTGAAGTTAGGGGTTAAAGACTTTAAGATTATGTTCGTGCTCATCTCATTTTCAAGGACAAATCCTAGCTGGGCTACGTCCTCTGCGAACCCAATCATCTTTATCATATGATCCTGGACGTGGCCCGTCGTCATCTTTGTCTCCCAAAGGTTGCAGGTGGCCTCAAATCTGGCAGCCCGATAACGCTTGCCATACAATTCTTCTGTGTTCAAAAGCATACTCTGAACATCCATAGGTTCATGCTTTCTGTAACGACTGGTTTTCATGTATCTGGATTATTTATATTATATATATATATGTTTTGGTGGATTTTCTCCTTATGCGTGGTTTTCGTCTCCGTAGCTTTCACTTTCGATCGTTTCGTCGTGATTTTCTAGCTTCTTCCTTAGAATCGTTGGTCTTGGAGTAAGTCATTCATGACGGGCTTCATATCGGTCATATCTTATCATTAGATCAAGCCTCAGAGTCTTAGGAATCGATCCCGGAGTTTCGCGCTCCATTTCGGAACTTTCTGTGCACGTTAGTCGGTACAAGAAGGGGAACCGACCGATTAGATGACGATTTAGTCGGTCGGCAAACCTTCATGGACCAACTAGTTTCAGTCAGTAAATTTCTCCTAGGCTACTGTTTATCGTTAGTCGGTCTAAGAACATTTGTCGACTGACTAGGTTGCAAACTAGTCGGTCAGCAATCGCTCTTTAACCGACTAGCTCTATGATCATTTTTATACCAAGTACTATTCATTCTTAGTCGGTCTAAGAACGTTCGTCGACCGACTAGATTAGAAACTAGTCGGTCAGTAGTTGTTCTTTGACCGACTAAATCTAAATCCTATTTTTGTACAGGAGTTACTGTTTACACTTAGTCGGTCTGCGTTGGTCAACCGACCGACTAGTTCCTAAACTAGTCGGTTAGTGGTTGCTCTTTGACCGACTAATCAGTGTTAAAACCCTAATTTCTGAGCAGCCACCAGCACTCCCTATTTAAACCCCACCCACGATTTCTTTCATCCCTCTTTCATTCTCCTGAGCCATTTTCTCCCCCAAATCACCCTCCAACATTTTCCCCAAGGCATTCCTTCCTCCCTTGGAGTTTCACTCTCCATTTTGGCCTACCACCATGCCCTAGGCCATCTCCAACCCCCAAAATCCCCAAAACCCCATTTCTCCAGATTTTCCTCATCCATTCCAGATCTGAACCCTAGGTTCCCCGGATCATTTCTTCCGTTGCCATGCTTGCTCGGCATCGTTCTTCTGTTTCCGATACGGTAATAGCTCGATCTCTTAATATCCTCATAGCCCATTTGTGTTTTTGTGAAACCCTAATAAAACTAGGTTGGATGTTGTTCTAATATTGTTTTGCCATGGCAGCGATCTCAACTCCGTAGTTAGCATTTGTGTGACGAACCTTCGTGATCATCATCCTCGGTGCTAGGCAAGTGAAACTTGACACTTAGGGTTTTGGGCCATGTCTTAGGCCATTTGCTTATTGTAGGCGTAAAAGAGACTAGGCGACGAAATGATACTCGCCTAGGCGCAATTTTAGGAACTAGCTTGACAACGAAGCTAGATCCGACATTTATCATGTTGCACAACTACCATGTCATGTTTAATTTCCATTAACGGTACGCGAATTAATTGTCATGTCATTGCATTCTTTGAGTGTTCCTGTGATTGCGTAGCTCCGCTACACCTTGTGAAATGATTGAGGCTAGGTGCACCCCTATGCCAAATGAAATACGCTTCTGGTTTGTGATCCAGGAAACGAGCTCTTGTGCGGGGCAACCCTGGCTCATTTACTGAGCATCGTGTACAGGGACCCTGGCTCGTTTACACATGGGTTTTGGGGTAAGAGTTAAGCGGCCATTCAACTGGGAGTCTGCCCGATCAGCAACTTCAGTTGTAAGGCGTAAACTCTGGATTCTGGGGTAGTGTTAAGCGGCCAATCAGCGTGAATGATAAACCGTTCAGCTGTAAGGAGTAAACATCTACAAATAACTCGAAACGTGACTAGTGAAAAGATTGAGATTGTTAGTAGCTTGGCTACTCCTGTCATGTCATGATAATTGTTCTCTTGCACCTATTGTTACAACATGTCTTACTTGTGCACTTTTACCATAACTGCCATGTCATGCATACTATAACTGCTAGGATGCTAGTTTACCTTCCTTTCAGTTTCCTTGCCCAAGTCTTTTAGACTTGCTGACATGTGCCCCTTTACTCTTTTGGGTGACACATGTTAGATCCTGAGCCTGAGTTCATTATTGAGGACGAGGTGTTTGCAGACGCCGAGCCCGAGCCTGTGTTTGATGAGGACTTCGTGGACACTGGCGATCAGTCGTAGAGACTGTTTATGCTGTTGTTTAGACTATTTTGTTGTCGGTGCGTGGCACCAATATTTTGTTATGTTTGTCCTTGTTGGCCTTGTTCTGGGCCTTTAGACTCTTTCCTTTAGCCTGGTGGCTTTTCTGGATGTCGAACTTAAATTTTTTTAATGTTGGACAAATTCTGAGGTTTGAGATTTTATTTCTGTCTCTCCTTGTGTTATTATTGTTGTTCCGTTTATGGTTACAGGGACCTGCTTATGTTTTATTGACGCTTATCGGGTTTGGGGCTTCACAGCTCCACTCTCGTGCGGACCTTTTCGCGTCTCGCCTCCATTTTAGGGAAGCGGGGCGTGACACTTTCTCTGCAGATCATTGTTCATTGAGACCAGAGTAAGGCACCTGGCCTTATCTGCATCGCTTTGCCACTGCTTGTATGTCTCCTTCTCTTCATTGGTGGCATCTTCATTGGGCTTCTCCGGAGCAGTTTTCGTCAGTACGTAACCTATTCCAGCTAACGAGAGAACTAGCTTGATGTTCCTCAACCAGTCCTTATAATTCGTCCCATTCATCACATTCTTCTCGATAATGAATTTAAGTCTAGACTCCATACTGCATTTTAATAGAAGTTGAATTAGCATATGTTCTTTTATAGTTTAAGAGGTTTTTATTAAACTATATTCTTCCACTATTTTAATGAACAGTTAAGCCATAACATTAATAAAAAAATTAGTGGAAGTTGGATCCAATTACCCTGAGTCTCCCAACCTTAAGTGTGTTCAACAATTTGTTTGACTCTGCAGTCGGTAAATGAACTCTTCATCAATCCTATCATATATGACTCCCCATAGATTTCTACCCCTAGTCACTTATGATCATGAGTGCGCTCATCCAAATCATAATGACTAGTCTAGTCAGACCATTGTTTTCGTGTCAAGCTTAACTTACGCCGGTGCTCGGTGTATGCATGACACGACGGTTTGGGTTAAGTTTAGACTACATCATATGTAATTAAAAGTTACTTTCCATAAGGTTTTCATGCCACAGCTTGAGTGTGCTCAACAACTATAACATGTAACCTATAGTCACTAATACTTCAAAACAAGGAGGACTACGATTTATCTTGAAGAAGATTATTAACGTATTAGACTAGATCTAGTTGACGGTGTCACATAATCATGATTCTCATCCTTGCGGTCCAGCAGAACACGACCAGGGATTTTGACTAGGCCAGGATCACTATCCCCAGTCTAGCTTAGGATGATCTTCAGCACTAGTCAAAAAACACTAGGCCGGATCATGGTCCATTGAAGGAAAACTCACCATTCATATGTGTGCCATCAACTAAAGTGTCTTCATTAAAGCTAGTTAATCATATCAACTAGTTGAATCCTAAAATTCGGAATTATTAGGATTTGGTTAATAACTTTTATTAGAGTCCTTATCAACTATAAGGTTTTAAAATTTCAACGTGCTATCCTAATCAAGTATTAGGATTTTAATAAATACAAATTACAACAATTTAAAGTGTAGCCTTTTATTAGAATTATTATTAGAATGTTTAAAATAATAATCGTTGTAAAAGGCTACCCTAATCAGGAATTAGGAATTTTAATTGTTGTAACAATTTATTAAACATAGCATGTCAATCTAAACTTTATCTCATAAGTTTTAGATGATTTTTAATGGCTATCCTAAAGGGTTTCCTTGAATTATCACATAATGTAAAAGAAAACAGAATTACCATTAAAACATGTCAACTAAATTTTATCTCATAAAAATTAACATGCAGACTAGCAACTTAAAACATCACATAAATTAAGTTACTAACTTTTTAATAATTATCGCATAGTTATTTACTAAAACAACTTATTAAAAGTATCACATAAATTTTAGCATGCATATTAAAAATTTATCACATAATTGATTTAAGAGCATCTAAAATTAAATTGTTCCAATTATAA
The DNA here is from genome assembly GCA_030789695.1 of Scilla litardierei. Taxonomy (NCBI): domain Eukaryota; kingdom Viridiplantae; phylum Streptophyta; class Magnoliopsida; order Asparagales; family Asparagaceae; genus Scilla; species Scilla litardierei. The sequence continues at coordinate 120,006,411 of CM061140.1, forward strand.
CAATTATCACATAATGTTAAAAACTAGATAATCATATTAACATGTTCTTAGCATGCATTTATTTCATTGCATTTATAGATCAGAAATAGACCAGGCTCTGATACCAATGATGGGTTTTGAGGGACCCTTAGGGCATAATTCTATGCCCATCCAACGTCGGACGGACGAAAGAATTAAAACAACAGCGGAAAAGAATTATTGAATTATTTAATAATGAACACAAAGAATATCAAAGACCATAGGCAGGATCGATACTATCTTGGGGTGGATCTGACCAACCCCAAAATAGATCTAAACTACTACAATGAAATAAATAAAATGCATTAAAGTACATACCCGGAACTTTGCATCCACAGAGAACAAAGCGTCGTTTTCAGCAACAGACTTTGGCCTTCCCCAAAGCTAGCCGCCTCCACTCCTCCGAACTACTCCACCCGAAGCGAGCCGACACCGTGCCTCTGAGCCAATCAACCGCCAAAGAAAGTTTCACTTTGAGAGCGATCCACATCGTAGACTTTGGATCGAATCCAATCCTTCTCGTCATCTTGCTAGGACGCGAACGAAGGAATCGAAAAAGTAGAGGAGAAAAGAATAATTTTTCGTCGCTACTCGATTCAGAGACTTGGTGCAATTTTTTGAAGGGTGTCGACCCCTATTTATATAGGAGGCCTGACCCCTTGCTCATCTCACGAGCAATGTAGGATTTATCAATATGGGCATTAATTAGTGGAGAAAATTGGGATTAGTTTTGCCTTACACTAAGGCTCAACGTCAACCAATTATTTCTCCCTCATTGTTGAGCTTCGGAATGGATACAACATATCAATTCGAAGAACTGTGAATGGTGAACGCATAGAAACAAACGGCGATGAATTACGACTTCGTTTGACCTCTCAAACAATTGCTTAGAGTTAAGCAAAAAGTCACAATTTCGCATTTTCGTAGCCGTCACAAGCCCTCTTAGGGTTTTTGGACTGTGGGCCTCTCGGTGGGCCCACCGTTCAGCTGGGCACGCCCAAAGGTCATGCCCAGTTTGCCTGGGCGCCCGCCCAGAGACCTGCCTGCTGGGCGGGCAGGCTCTGGGTTGAACCCGCCCAAGCGGGCTTAACCCGCCCGCTTATGCGGGCGGGTCAAACCCGCCTGCTTGGCGGGAGGGTCCAGCCTGCCAAGTGGGCTGGCCCCCTTTTTGCAGACAGGTTCAGCCCACCTAGCGGGTCTGGGCCCGCCCGCCCGCCCAAGCTGGGCTGGGCCAGAACTGGCTTTTGCCCAGTTCTGGCCTTTTGGACTGTTTCTTGAGTTCTATAGCTCCGATTGAGCTGATTTTCAAACTGTTGGAAAGCATGGTTCGAATGGGACTATCCCAAGAACCCTTACAACCTTTTTCTATACTTTTATTATGCAAAATATTCTTGTAAATATTTTACAATATATATTCAGTCCTTTTGCATCACATGCAATAGTCTCTTATAGCATTCCAGTAATGCTAAAATCGCAAACCTTTTGCGACATCATTAAATCCTATTTAATCAAGACTTATCGTGACAAACTCTTTGTGACTCAATTATTCTCATGCACCTGAGTGCACTCCTCCTGAACCCTTCATATTACTAAAACACAAATCCCACTCGGTGTGAGACCAGCCTGACCCTACTACTGGTTGGGGCTCGAAACCCCTAGACGACAATGACTATAAGCAGTAGGTGTCGCCCCAGTTTCGGCATCATAATTACGTGATTGAACCATTGACAAAATGTCACCGGGATCACTCTGACTGTGTCAGTGATGAATACCACAGTTTTAGTCCCTTTATCATAACTATGTCACTGCTAAGCCTAGGGTATGGTAAAACGTCAAGCCTACTAGCTAGCATTGGTCAGTATACATCGGTCTTTGGTATGTCTATGTTGTACTATCTACAACAACATACCCGGTCGAGGTTTAGCACAAAGAACCGTACTGAGCTTGTGACACTGACTTCCCTTAAAAGAAGAGACGAATCCTATCTTATTCAATATTTACCTCGTACGCTTCAAGTGTCATCCAACCTAAGACCTTTCAACGAGTGAAGACTCGAGACTAGATCATAGATCTAAGTGACACCGTTCACGCACAGGTTCGTACAATGACCTCAAGTCTAAAGGACCAACTAGCCTATCATCACTAGAGAGTTATCAATGACATTTTATTGAAGGTTAACCATCTGATAACTCTTTATTGGGTCGTTCAATGAACTCATTCTCCAATGAGCACCTGTGTTTCGTCTCTGACTTTGCCAGGTCGAATGATTATGAGATCATCATTACCCTTTAGGATAAGACAAAGACACAATGATCTGTCGGATGTGCCGATATCCATTTCTCGACACATCTATGACCATGAACATTTAAAGACTCAAGTTCCTATCAGTCATTCACTTCACACAATCAAGATCTCCATCTAGATACGTGTATGACCTTACTTTAAGTATAAGAAAATAATCTAAGTATATAATAAATATATTAACCATACTAGGATAATTAGTACCATTTATATTTGAACAAGATGTATTCTAGGATAAATTACCTCGAGGACATATATCTACATACAGCATGTTATAGTGAATTTATACACACTTAATGTTGAGTATTGGACTTCTCCCTACTTGGTGTTAATGATGAGCAAACATAAATACTTGTGACTAATCTCCTATTTGCAGTTAATCCATTGCCTAAGCATATCATAAAGATCAATTAGCAATGTATGTCACTCAAAGATCAATGAAAACAAGAAAAGTGGATTGGATGATCAAAGATGGTGATTGAAGCTCTTAGAAGACTTCAAGCTCATACTTTGGATAGAAGAGAGAGTTATACATAATGTAATCGTTTTTTCTCTTCTAGTATGTAGCTCAGAAGTAGAACTATGTTGGAGTACATACACATCTTCATTTCAGTCCTAGGAAATCATTAAATCACTTTTCCTTAGACTCCAATTCATATTTCTCAAGAATGTGTATGTTGTGATTTCAACAGTCGACTGCTGAACGATTTACAGTCGCCTGTCTAAAAACAGTTGACGTGCGTTTATATTTCATACATTTACGCACGTTTTCTTCCGTGTTTCTCCGTATTTTACCGACGTCTTTTATTCGTTTTCTCGTGTTTTCTTGTGTTTTCTTGTTTTCTTTCTCTTTACGTGTTTTCCGTGTTTTGCAGGAGTTTGCTGGCATTTGGGGCATAAAACGATGATATCATGTGTCCCTGGAGCAACGGGAGGAGTCACGCGTGATCCAGGGGGTCAAACGACGAAGATTGCATCTTTCAGCCCCTCACCTGGTCGGTTGGTCATCTCCAACCGATCGGGTGATGCACGCGTGCACCACCCGGACGCAGCTTGGAGCTCACGAGAAGTCACCCGGTCGGTTCAGTGACCGGGTCAAAAGCTCAAAGTCTCTGGAATTCGGAGCTGATTTCCAACCGATCGGGTGACCTTCACCCGATCGGTTCACCTGTAGCTGAATTTCAACAGCCAAGACTCAAAGTTCCAACCGGTCTCCTTACCCGGTCCGGTCGGCACCAAGATCCAACCGACCGCACCAAGTTCCAACCGACCGGTTCATACTGACCGGGTGAAACCCCCGCTTTGCGCTGTAATTTTGTGAAGCGGCTCACCCGACCGGTTGACTTGTCAACCGGTCGGGTGATGTCGTTTTCTATAAATAGAACCCTAGGTTTCCCAGATTCGAGAGTTGGTTATTTTTTACTGTTTTCTTCATTTTGTGACGGCTGTAATTTTCCAGTTTTTGTAAGTTTTCGGATCTTTGTAAAACTTTAGTATTATCTTAATTGCTTTACTACCTTTGCATTCCTATTGCCTGATTATGATTTTGACGGTCCATTTTCATTTAGATCGCTTTTTAATGAATATTTGTGAGTAGTTCCCTAATCCGGGATTTTGGCGGAAACCCCTTCGGGGGCTCTTCCCGATGCGTCCATAGGGTTAGGAAATCGATAGGGATTAGGAATCTAACGGTTACGCGGGGTGTTTTATTGTCATCGGCGGGAAAAAGACCGCCTTTGACCGTCGGGCCAAGGGGGAATAAACTTGGCGGTTGACTCCCGAGCCATAGCTCACGCCCTTAGCGTAGACGCCGAATCCTAGCGCGCGGGAGCGGCAGGATGAGACGTTGGGAGTTATCGTTGCGAGCTTAGTGCTCCTGGAGTCGATCAGTGTTAATGGACACGGGAGTGCTCACTGATCGAACCCGGGAAGTCCGGCGTATCATCCTGGGCACCGACCGAAATATCGGACCCATGGGATGCCGGTTTTACTTTTAGAGGCAACGTCTCACCATTAGACCCTAATTCCGATCGCCATCCTACCCGTAGGCCGTATCGGCGAGAGTTGCTCGTTGGGGCGGAAACCAAAGTCCCGGGTTTTACTTTCATATTGTCTATACCTTGCATTCTTTTACCGTGACAACCCACTTTCGATCCGGGCTAGCTCGCTCATGGGGTGATTTTGGTCCTTTTTGACACAAGCACATCCTAGCCTCCCTGTGTTCGACCCCCACGCCACACTACAACACCGTGCGCTTGCGGGTACAAATTTCTAAACCTCCACCGGGTCCCCCGGCCATTTGCGGCTCGCAAACCGGGGGCACGTCAAGTTTATGGCGCCGTTGCCGGGGAGGCAACGTGCTTGTTATTTTAGGATCTCATGAACCCTAGTGTCTAGCTCTTATCCCTACCTCGCGATAATTTTCACATTCTTCTTTTTCCTTTTTATCTTCTTATTTTTATTTTTTATTTTTATTTTTATTTCTTATCTTATCTGTTTCTTTCCCACTTGTCGCTTCACGGGTGTTTGTTGTTTTTAATGCGCAGGAGTTCAAGAAGTCTCGACGACTTGATTCCCGTTGATCCGGAGATAAACGCCACCCTAAGACGTTTGGCCGCCGAGAAGCGAAGAAGAGAGGATCCTAAAACCATGGGGGAGAACACCACGCCTCACAAGTCCCTGTTGGAGTACTCGATGCCTTCCATCGACTCCACCTCCGACATCCGTCCCCCAGCTATTACGGCCCAAAGCTTCGAGCTTAAGCCGTCTTTGGTGACGTGGATCCAGCAGGATCAGTTTTCGGGTGCACCCATGGAGAGCCCGATCGAGCATCTAGACTCCTTCTTGGAGAAATGTGACACCTTCCGGATTAACGGTGTCACAACTGAGGCGATCCGACTAAAGTTGTTCCCCTTCTCCTTGAGAGATAAAGCCAAGCTGTGGCTTAGGGGGAAGGACCCGAATACATTCAACACCTGGGAGAAGCTCTCAAATGCTTTCCTGACGAAGTTCTTTCCCCCGGGGAAGACCATGAAGCTGAGGAGTGAGATCTCCTCCTTCTCCCAGGCCAGCCACGAGTCCTTGCATGAGGCTTGGACAAGATACAAGGAGATGCAGAGAAGATGTCCCCACCATGAGCTTCCCAAGTGGCAGATCATAAATCTGTTTTATAATGGGTTGAGGGACGATTTAAAATCTTCCATGGACGTGGCGGCTGGAGGGTCCTTCATGTCAAGAAGCGAAGAAGATGCCGGGCAAATTTTGGAAAATATGGCATCCAACAATGAACGATGGTGTGACGAGAGAGCCACACCAAGGTCTGGGGGCATCCATAGAGTGGAAGACGTCGATAAATTGTCAAGCAAGTTTGACTTGATGTCAACCCAGATCTCCACATTGATGGTAGGCGCCGGTAGCGCTGGTACACAACAGATTGCTGCGGTAGAATCCGAAGTTTTTGGAGAGTTCGACGGTGGTGACATCTCACCACCGTTGGATCAGGCGAGCGCATTGTTTTACAATCCCACGGGAATGCGCCATTTCCACCACGAACCAACTCAAATCCGGCCTACTCTCCAAACAACCAGAATCATCCGAACCTTAGTTACCGGGCGCCTTACCAACAGCCGACTCAGCAACAACAACAGATATATCAGCCGGCTAGGCCCCAGCAGTAGTTTCAGCAGCAGCAATATCAGCAACAACCACCACCACAACAGTATCAACAGTACGCTCCTAGGAATCAGCAGCCCACCCAGCAGCAATACGGCCAGCAGAGGGCCATTTCTCCGGTTGAGTCCTTCTTGACTCAATACATCGCCAATCAGGAGAAAATAAATCTGAAGCTGGAGATGGGACAAAGAGTCCTCACTGATCAGGTAACCCAGCTGGGGTTGCAAGTGGCTAACCTTAAGAGGCCTCAGAATCTTTTACCGCCACAGCATGAGGTGAACCCGAGGGGGGTAAATCGGACCTTGGCGCTCACACATGAGCATGAGAACGTGTCCGCCATCGTCTTGAGGAGTGGAACTCAAATACCTACGAGAGAGCCCCCCAAAGGACCGGAAGCACCATTGGTCGTGGAACGACCAACTGAGAAATTAAATGACGACGGTGCTTTGTCACCCAAGACAACTACTCCGGAGGGAGTTGATGAAGAAGAGAAGAAGAAAAAAGAAGAAGAAAGAAGAAGGGAATTTGAGGGTATTCAAGCCCGTTGTGCCCTTTCCGCAACGTTTGGCCCAAGCAAAAATTGACGAGAAGTACGGCAAATTTTTTGCCATGGTCAAAGATTTGAGCCTTCAAATCCCCTTCCTAGAAGCTATTGAAACGATCCCCTCCTATGCAAAATTCTTGAAAGACTTGGTGACACGGGGATCTAGAAGAGAGAAGGTCATGTTAACAGCGGAGTGTAGCGCCCTCATTCAGCGCGCAAATCCGCCCAAGCTCAAGGACCCAGGAAGTTTCTCCATCCCATGCTCTATTGGGGAAGTGCAAATTCAGAGGGCGCTCGTTGATCTTGGTGCGAGCGTCAGCTTAATGCCCCTATCGTTGTACAAGAGAATAGGCATGGGAGATTTAGAGCCTACCGGCATGACATTACAACTTGCTGACCGTTCGGTCAAGTATCCGGTGGGAGTAGTGGACGACCTCCCCGTCGATTTGAAAGGAGTGCATGTACCGGTCGATTTCCTGGTGATGGACATGGCATAAGACAAGCATACCCCAATTATTATTGGACGACCCTTTATGGCAACCACCGGAGTTTTAATAGACGTAAAGAATGGGAAGCTTTCCCTCAATGTGGGCCAAGAAAGGGTCGAATTTGACTTAGGCTTGTCGATGAAGCATCCTAATCCCCCGGACGATCCTATTGTCAATATGCTGGAGAATGAAGAAGATAGAGCTGTTGAAACGAGTGCCTGGGAAGTGCTCTCAAGGAATCCCCCCGATAGCTTGGGGAACCTTGGAGAGCAAGTTGGCTCCCCTAAGAATGAAATTGCTAAGGAGGCAGTCGCGCGACATGTGATCCCTCCCAGATTTCCTAAGTCTCCTCCTACGAGGAGAAAAGGGAAAGAACCAATGGACCTCACCGGTGACGAGGTCCGGATCCTGAAAAAGATGGCGGTAGACGCCAATTTGAGGGAGAAGCCCCCGGATCCTGAAGACAAAGGGAGGATAGTCGAGAAAATATTTTTACAGCCACCGACTACACCAATAGCCACAACCTCTGGAGCAGAAGAGATGCCGGATTTCGGGCATCACCCGTATCTCCCACCATGAACATCATCAACGGGCGTCGAGCTAAATGACGTTAAACAAAAGCCTTCATGGGAGGCAACCCATGTTCCAAACTTTTACTTCGCTTTTTAGGACTTTTTCTTAACTTCATTTTCTCTATTTTTATAAATAAATCCAGCCGAAACAACTTCCGTGAAGGAACTTAGGCGATTTTTGGGTTTTTGCAGAAAACAAGGCCTCAATCGGTCGGGTGAGTTATCACCCGATCGGTTGGGATGTATCAGCTTACGGCCGTGTCTGTCACCAAATGAACCGACCGGGTGGAGAAAGAAGAGACTGGGTGAACAGACCGGGTGACCTGGGGAGACTCTCGGAAAAATTTCAGAATTCGTCAACCGACCGGGTGGCAAAATGCGAGACCGGTTGAGGGACAGGGTGAGAAACTTTGAGTTCTCGGGAAAATGTGTGGAGCGGTGAACCGATCGGTTGAGTTCTCAACTGATCGGGTCGCCTGTAGCGTTTCTTCAGCATTAAATTTTCGACCTAAGTTGAACCGATCGGGTGAAAACTCACCCGACCGGTTCGACTTAAAACCTATAAATAAACCCCCGACCACCCATTCACAAACCCTCGCCTGATCTCCGCATCTCGCCGTCGTTTCGTCTCCTCCAACCACCCGACTGCCAAAAACCCCTCTCCCTCAACCTCAAATCCTCCATTAACCTCCCTCTCCACCTCCGCCTCGCATTTCTCCATCTATTTCTCTCTCTCCCTCTCCTATTTCGTATTCTAGCCCTAATTCCCAACACCCACTCCCACTTTCGAATTTTTTGCTGAAAAAGGAGTGTCGCGGCTCCACACTTCTCCCATTCCACGGCATTGGGTCATCTACAAGCGAGGAGCTCTAATTGCTACGGGGTAACTTCGCTCCACTTCTCGAATTTCACTTTTTACCCTAATATTTTATTTGCTTGATTTTCGTGTGTGTGCACTTTAATAGTATTTTGCACCCATTTGCATCACCCACCCACACATGGCCCGGGAGAGAGATAAAGGAAAAGGTATCTTGCGTGAGGAGGAACCGTCTCGTAAGAAACGGAGACAAACACGTCCTCCTCACCGCATACGTGAGCTGACACTTGCCCCTCCCCCGCCTATCATTCCCCCTGTGGACCCCATGTTGGGCCCGCATGGATACATATTTAGGAACCAAGAGCAGAAAGACTTTTACCACAGACTAGATGCTAGAGGGCATTTATCAACCAAGTTTGCCCACACCCAATCACTCGTTGACCTCGGTGTTTTCACCGAGGTCGAGACTCTTTTTGCTAATCTAGGTTGGTTGGCCTTCCTTAATGCCTCTGCGGTATCCTACCCGTCACTCACCCTAGAATTCCTTTCCTCCCTCGTTTGTGAGTCGGGGTCGACCGTCACTTTTCGGGTGCGTAACCAAACCATTCGTACAAACCTTGACACCATCTGCAATATATTTGGTTTCCCTATTCTAGGGAATGACGCTATCCGGCACTACGGATATCCCCTGGAATTTGACGTCGATAATTTCTGGTTCCGCCTCACCATACTCCGTCGCTATCCCCAGGGTAAGGCCAAGGCCTCCTCCATCATCCATCCCATATTTCGTCTGGCCCATAGGATCATATCATCTGTATTTTTCCCGTGGGATGAGTCAGGCACCGTGACTATCCCCGATCTTTTTATTCTCTGGGCCATGAATTTCCCCTTTGTTCGTGATGATGATGGAGTTAGTTTCAGGGCCCCGGTTTTCCCTGTCCATGCTGGCGATTGGCTTGTTTACAAGCTTCTCGAGATTAGCAGGGCCGGGAAGGGCAAGATCTGCTGTGGGGGCATTATCACTATTATTGCTTCATACCCCCGTTTAATATCCATATCCCCCGTGGTCTTCCCATCGCTGCAGGACCCTCACGTCTAGATCTTGACGTCCTGTGGCACATTCATATGATTAGGCCCCGCCCCGATGGTCGTTTCGAATTCAATTACGGCCACCCCCTTGCCCTACACTATTCTCCCCATCCCCGCTCGCATGACTGTGGCTATCGTGGCGGATTGGACTTTTGCGCCCGACCCTGAGTTCTTTGAGGGGTTGCACCTTCCTTTCTTTCCCGCGGACGCACGTAGACCACCTTCCCCTGCCGCCCACTTAGGCGAGCAGGATATTCCTGCGTCCTGGGGAGATATGGGGGCTGGCCCGAGTCACCCTATTTCTGCTCCTGGCCCCATTACTTCTGAGCACCTTTTTACGACCATCTTTGGCCTTATGTCCAGTGCCGGCATGACCACTGCCGCCGGCACTACTTCTACTTCACTTGCCGGGACCACTTCTGCCTCACGTCAGTCTACTTCCTTTGGTCACCGTCAGGTCTCTGCCCGTCTTGCTCTAGAGAGGGAGGTCGCTGCCCTCCGTGATCTCGCCATGTCCTCAGCCCCCTCGGACCCATCACCGTCCTCCTTTCTCGCTCACCCACGCTTCCTCGCACTTGATAGGAACGTGGCCACCATTCTTCGCCTCCTCACTCACCTCCACGGACCACCACCACCCACACCACCACCTTCACCACCTCGACGATCTTCTCCTCCACCCTCCCACACATCACCTCCCCCATCACATTATTCCCCTCTACCATCCCACCCACCCCCACCTCCCCCTCCCCCACCTAGGCGATCATCTCCCCCACCCACATCCATTCCCATCCCTGTATCCACTTCTCCTCTCACGACCACCTCCGTCGCGCCCACACCACCTTCTACCTCCTCCACCGTCACATCATATGTGCACCGCAGGAAATTGCTGATGCGCTCCAAATCTCTCCCACCCCCACCCACTACCGTCACCATCACATCTTCTCCCCCCATTTCTATTCCTTTCACCACCGCCTTGATCGACGTCCTTCCACGTCCACCCACCACCACCGACACTCAACCCATCATTCACACCACCACTGCACCTATTCCTCCACCTCTTTCTCCACTTCTCCGCACACCCCCAGTCTCCCCCAACCACCCATCCCCTCACTCTTCCGAGGAGTGCGAGGATTCGCCTTCTCCTGATTCTTGAATTCTCTTTGTTTTTTCTGACCCCCCCTTTGCATATTTCTGCACTTTCACGTTCATATTTCTTTGCTAGCATTGTCATGTCTAGCTTGGGGAAGTCTGTTTTGCTGTGTTGTCGTGTTTTATTTTCTTTTTGTGTGTGTGCTTGTTTTTCTTTTTGTCGTGTCGTGTCGTGTGGTTTGATCGTGTCGTGTCCTGTCGTACAGTTTGTTCGTTTTCCTTCTTTTTTTTCTATTTTCGTGTCGAGTTGTTTGATTTTGATTTTTCTTTATTTTCAGTTTCGTTCGTGTGTTTTTCGTGTTTTTCATTTCTTTTTGTGTCGGTGCGTATTTCCCCCCATTTTCATTGCCCTCCCATACTCACTCTTATTGCATTGAGGGCAATGCAAACTTCAGCTTGGGGGAGTTGTAGGGAATTTGGCGGTCCCTCAGGGCACAAAAATTCTAGTCCCGTCCTAAGTCGGACGGAACATAGACACAAAAATTATAGCAGCGGAAGAAAAACTATGTTAACTAATTAACATGCAAGTTAAAACAATTTTAACTTGGCCCTAAGGTCCAAGACCCTATGCCAAGATCTATGCCGACTTGGGATGGGTCTGACCATCCCAAGAAGGATCTAGCCTACTGCGATTAAACTAAACTAATGCTAATAAACTACTTTTACCACATACCCGGAATCTCAGCCCTGGAGCAGGCGAGATGTTCCGCGCCGTCTTCTGAGCTGCTCCCGTCCCACGCCGAGCCGCTCCTTGAACCGCTCCCCGAACCGCTCCTCGAACCGCTCCGCATCTCGAGGCGATCAATCCCCGTGCCGCCGAGCCAACCACGCGCCGAAGAAAGTTTCACGCGAGTGAAACCTCCGCCAAGATTTCAGATCCAGAATCCGAACTCCTTTGTGGCTTTGCCAGAGCCCGCAGGAGTAAGGCAGAAATTTAGGGAGAAGAGAAATATTTATTTAAGCTTAGATCCGAGCGTGCTCCAACATTTACGAGAGCCGCTCAGATCTAGAGCTTGGGACGAGTTTTGAGGAAGGGGGGAGACCCCTATTTATATAGGCGGCGGACTCTCCCCTTTTCTCAAAATCCGATGTGGGACTAAATGATGAGTTAATTAAAATCAAGTTAGTTTGCACTTCACAAAGTGCAAACTTCCGTGAATTTTAACTCACTCACCGTCGAGCTTCAGGATTGATACAACCTATCAATACGACAAGCGTTCAACGGTGAACGCATAGGAAAAAACCGTTCGTCAATCGGAGGTCGTTTGGCCCTCCAATTGAGTGTCCAAAGATTGACAAAAATCAGATTTTCGCCAAAGAAATCAGCCGTCATGCAAATCTGTGATTAGGGTTCGAAACCCTAGGCTTGGGGCCCACCAGTGGGCCCCGCTGCATCAATCGCGCGCGTAAAATGGCCTGGGCAGAGCCCAGGCCGTGCCTGGGCGCGCCCAGGCGGCCTGGGCTCGCCCAGGCCCGCGCCTGGGCAGAGCCCAGGCTTGCGCCTGGGCTTGCCCAGGCCGAACCTGGGCTTAGCCCAGGCTTGTGCCTGGCTAGCCCAGGCCGAGCATGGGCTTAGCCCAGGCAGCGCCTGGGTTAGCCCAGGCAGCCTGTTCTGTCTGGGCTTGTCCTGGTCTGATTCTTTGGACTGTTTTGGCTCTAACTTGAGCATTTGGTGTCCGATTTGGACGCCGTTCGAACCTGGGTCTAGACCGGGACATTCCCGTCTTACCCGTGAACTTTTCCTTGCGTTTATTTTATTAAATATTGTATTAAACAATTTAATACACATTTAATCGCTTTTGCATCAAATGCAAAATAGTCCCTATCTAAGCTTAAATTATCATATTGCATCAAATGCAATTATTTCATCCCTTGCATCAAAAATGCAATTATTCTCCCTAACTAATTTCTACCTATTACTAGACGAAGCGTTAGCACTCTGTGTGAGACCCTACAGCCTGACCCTTACAACAGGTTGGGCTCGAAGCCCTATACGGCAGTGACCACGAGCAGTGGTTGCCGTCCCTGCTTCAGGAATCATCATTATGTGGTTGACTCATTGACATGAGTATTGTCGGGACCACCTGACTGTTTCCGTGATGAATTCCGCAGTTATAGTCTCTTCGTCTTAAATATGTCGTTCGGATCAAGTCTGGGGTACGGTCAAACTGTCAACCCCAATACCTTGACTCCGGTTAGTTTCTATCGATCTTTAGTCAACTAATGTTGGACTTCTTCCAACATACTCTGCGCAGAGTTTTTACTAAAGACCGAACTAACTCTACGACACTAACTCCCATTGACCGGGAGAGACGAATCCTCTCTTGGTCATTACTCGCCTCGTACGTTTCAAGTGACACCCAATCAAAAGACCTTTCGACAGGCCTTGCCTCGAAGCTAGGTCAGTTGATCTAAGTGGCACCGTTCACGCACAGGTCCGTTAAAATGACCTCAAGTCAAAAGACCAACTATCCTATCATCACTCAGAGATATCACTGACAGATTGGTCAATATGACCATGTGATAACTCTAGTGGATCGTTCAGTGAACTCATTCTAATGAGCACCTGCATCTCGTCTTCGACTTCGCCAAGTCAAGCGATCATGAGATCATCGCCACCGCTAAACGGTGAAGACTAAGACACAATGGTCTATCCGATGTTTCGATATCCTTGTCTCGAAACATCTACGACCACGAACCATTTTAGACTTATGCTAAGACGGTCAAACGTTTCTCCATGATCGAGATACTCATCTCGATACCCGTTTGACCTTGCATAAAGTCTCAGGACTTTACCTAAGTTGATATCTAATGTTAACTACATTACAATATAACTTAGATAAATTATTACCAAACAGCTTACTGTTATTTCGAACAAGATGTTTGTGCTATTCACACAGGAATAAATGGCCTCGAGGGCATAATATTCCTACAGGAGTCGCACTTTGTGCGTCGTTTGAGTCTTTCTTTTTCTTTTTCGTGTCGTTTTCATCGTGTTTTTAATTTTTCTTTTCTTCTTTTTTATCTCTTTCTCCTAGAGATGAACCCTATGATGAATTGGCACAAAATCACACACACCTAGCATGGCATCGATAATCACACTCACTAACCCTAGGATATCGAGTCCCCTGCATTTCACGCATCGTGGGTCCACTTAGTTTTTTTTATGAGTCGTGTGTCGTGCCTAGCCGTGTGGTGTGCTTCTACTTTGTGATTCACTTTATATACCTGTCCAGGAATGACCCCTAGATTATTATGTTTCGATATGAATATGCGGTACTTATTTCTACTATCTGCTTCTTCTGCATGCTATATATATCGTGTATTTCATTTCGCATGTGTCGGGATTCCACAATTAAGGACTAGGATAACCCATTTAGCCCATGCTCTAATTAGCGAGTAGAGTTTCCTCTGCCCAAGTGTTTAGATTCCGAATTCTTCTTTGTTTTACTTGGTGCAAATCCCCTCGTCGTGTACCGTTCTCCCACTTGGGAGAGTACACATGTATATACCCCAATATCCAAAAATCCAAAAAAAAAGGAGAAAAGAAAAGAAAAACCCAAAAACAAAGAAATGAATAAAAAAAATTGTATTGCCAAAAATCCAAAAAAAATACAAATACCCAAAACCCAACAAAATTCCCGTGTGAATATTTTTTCATACTTGCCGTGAATAAAGGGAAGGCGAGAATTTGCACCGAGTGATCTACTCCACATCATCTCAACCCCCATCGTTTTCGAAAACACTTGGCTTAGGAACTTTTTAGCTATTATCTAGGCTATAGTGTGGTGATTTCCTTAACCCTAGTTGTGGAGTCCCCGATGCATGATACGCTTCTATTCTTATACTCTTCTCATGCATGCTTGAGCTAATATTCACCGCAATTTCAAATTCGAATCGGTATTTGGGTCGTTTCCTAGATTTGTGTATATCGAGCTTTATTGCACATCGTAGATAGGGACACAGACTGCTAGCGCACGACCACACTCACTCGCGCTTCACCGCGTGGACCCACGGCACTTGTCTGGACTCGTACTCCTAGGTTTAGTGATGTGATTTGGCGTTTGCTTGCTTGGTGTGTCGTTTTTGATTTTGTTGGCCCTGACGGGCGATCTAGGATATAGAGTTTTCTTTTTCTCTCTTTCTCTCTATTTTTCCCCTCCGAGCTCCTACTCTCACTCGTCTTCATCGAGGACGAGGAAGAGTTCAGCTTGGGGGATTTTGACGTGCGTTTATATTTCATACATTTACGCACGTTTTCTTCCGTGTTTCTCCGTATTTTACCGCCGTCTTTTATTCGTTTTCTCGTGTTTTCTTGTGTTTTCTTGTTTTCTTTCTCTTTTCCGTGTTTTGCAGGAGTTTGCTGGCATTTGGGGCATAAAACGATGATATCATGTGTCCCAGGAGCAACGGGAGGAGTCACGCGTGATCCAGGGGGTCAACGACGAAGATTGCATCTTTCAGCCCCTCACCCGGTCGGTTGGTCATCTCCAACCGATCGGGTGATGCACGTGTGCACCACCCGGACGCAGCTTGGAGCTCACGAGAAGTCACCCGGTCGGTTCAGTGACCGGGTCAAAAGCTCAAAGTCTCTGGAATTCGGAGCTGATTGCCAACCGATCGGGTGACCTTCACCCGATCGGTTCACCTGTAGCTGAATTTCAACAGCCAAGACTCAAAGTTCCAACCGGTCTCCTCACCCGGTCCGCACCAAGATCCAACCGGTCGGCACCAAGATCCAACCGACCGCACCAAGTTCCAACCGATCGGTTCATACTGACCGGGTGAAACCCCCGCTTTGCGCTGTGATTTTGTGAAGCGGCTCACCCGACCGGTTGACTTGTCAACCTGTCGGGTGATGTCGTTTTCTATAAATAGAACCCTAGGTTTCCCAGATTCGAGAGTTGGTTATTTTTTACTGTTTTCTTCATTTTGTGACGGCTGTAATTTCCCAGTTTTTGTAAGTTTTCGGATCTTTGTAAAACTTTAGTATTATCTTAATTGCTTTACTACCTTTGCATTCCTATTGCCTGATTATGATTTTGACGGTCCATTTTCATTTAGATCGCTTTTTAATGAATATTTGTGAGTAGTTCCCTAATCCGGGATTTTGGCGGAAACCCCTTCGGGGGCTCTTCCCGATGCGTCCATAGGGTTAGGAAATCGATAGGGATTAGGAATCTAACGGTTACGCGGGGTGTTTTATTGTCATCAGCGGGAAAAAGACCGCCTTTGATCGTCGGGCCAATGGGGAATAAACTTGGCGGTTGACTCCCTAGCCATAGCTCACGCCCTTAGCGTAGACGCCGAATCCTAGCGCACAGGAGCGACAGGATGAGACGTTGGGAGTTATCGTTGCGAGCTTAGTGCTCCTGGAGTCGATCAGTGTTAATGGACACGGGAGTGCCCATTGATCGAACCCAGGAAGTCCGGCGTATCATCCTGGGCACCGACCGGAATATCGGGCCCATGGGATGTCGGTACCACTTTTAGAGGCAACGTCTCACCATTAGACCCTAATTCCGATCGTCATCCTACCCGTAGGCCGTATCGGCGAGAGTTGCTCGTTGGGGCGGAAACCAAAGTCCCGGGTTTTACTTTCATATTGTCTATACCTTGCATTCTTTTACCGTGACAACCCACTTTCGATCTGGGCTAGCTCGCCCATGGGGTGATTTTCGTCCTCTTTGACACAAGCACATCCTAGCCTCCCTGTGTTCGACCCCCAAGCCACACTACAACACCGTGCACTTGCGGTTACAAATTTCTAAACCTCCACCGGGTCCCCCGGCCATTTGCGGCTCGCAAACCGGGGGCACGTCAACAGTCGACTATGATTTGTTCTACAGTCGCCTGTTATGCACATACTTAACCAATTGATTTTTGGGCTTTCTAAACTTTAACTCCTTCAGGCGACTGCTGTACATTTTACAGGTGCCTGTCCAAGAGACAGTCGACTGTGATTTGTTAATCAGTCGCCTGTCTATTTTCAGCCCAAAGATCATTTTCCTTTTCATCTGGCCAGTTGACTGATGTTGTATTTATAGTCACATGTCCAAGGCACAGTCGACTGTCAATGCTTCAATAGTCACCTGTCCATGATTCCTCTGCAGAACTTGCTCTCTGGAATATTTCCAGTTTTAGTGCCAGTCGACTGATGTTGTATTTACAGTCGCATGTCCATGGAACAATCAACTGTCAATGCTTCAATAGTCATCTGTCCTTAAACTTCTCTGTAGACTCAACTCTCTGGAAAATGTCAGGGTTTGTGACAGTCGACTGATGTTGGTTTCACAGTCACCTGCCCATGGCACATGCACCTATGTATTCCACATCAGTCGTCTGTCATGTCTTCCCAGTATTGTCTGAGATTTTCTCAACTTACCCCTATTGCGGCCAATCGCCTGTAGAAGGATTTACAGTCGCCTGTTGGATTTACAGTCGACTGTGTTCTCTTCATCAGTCGACTGTCCACGTGGTAAGTTACCGTTTGAATTCTCACCTACCCTCTGACACAGTGCAGCAGTCGACTGTGTTTTGTTCAACAGTCGACTGTTGCGTGTGTAAATTCTATTCGTTGGCTTTTCTCTACAGATTTCAAATGGGTTTTTGGGGATTCAGTTTGTGGGATTTGAGAAACCTATAAAGGCAGCATCTACTGTTCCATTGAGAGGTTAGTCACTCATCTATTGAAACCCTAAGATTTCATCTTCAAGCTTCTCAAGCTCTCAAATCCTAAAGCCCTAAAATTCCTATCTTTCAATCTCTTTCTCTCCAACCTAGAATCAAAGAGATATCTTCTAGGAAATTGGTGGTGACAAGAGAAAGTAATTTCCTCTCTTCCAAGAGAGACATCAACACACAACACACTTGCTCCTTCAAGTTCTACTTCAAGGCGTAGGTGATTGTAAGTCTTGCCATTTAAATATTTCATAACTTTTGTTATTAGATTAACTCTCGGTTTGTGAGAGTGATTTGCTTGCTCCCTAGTTGTGGGAGTCAAGGACATCGAGTGTACTTCGATTTCACTTGTCGGGTTGCTACAAGTGGGGTTTTAAGGAAACCTCAAGTTAGGGTTCTAACTTGAATATCCGGTGGCATCCGGGTGGAAGGGACGTAGTATTACCGGGAACAAGTCGGGAGTTGACTTGGGTAATCCGAACCCTTGAAACATCATTGTGTTTGCATTGTTTCATTTTAGGGTTTATTTTCATTTCGCATTAATTGTTGGTTAGTAATTTAATTTGGTGTAATTATCATTTTAAATTGCATAAACACTATTCAACCCCCCTTCTAGTGTTTTCCTCATAGCCAGGGACCTTACAATTGGCATCAGAGCGTTGGTTTATAGCTATGGCATCCAACAACAACAACGTTCCTCCGCCGACTTCGTACAACAATCACTACCATGATAGTGCGTCCACCGTCTTCGAAGGACAATCAACGGTTCGTCCTCCACGTTTCAATGTCACGAATTTCGGCTATTGGAAATGCCTAATGGAGACGTTTCTAAAGAGTGCTTCTCTTTGGAGAACCCTCCACAAGGAATATGTCGAACCCTCCGAAGATGATTTTGACAAATGGACGCCATCCGAGAAGTATGCCGAAGTCAACAACGGCAAGGCAATGAATGCTCTTCATTGTGCATTGGATCCGAATGAGTTCAACAAGATATGTACATGTAAGAATGCATATCAAATTTGGAACCATCTAGTCGTTACCCACAAGGAAACGAATAAGGTAAAATTGCCTAAACTATATGTTGCTGTACAAAATTTCGATATGTTTCACATGCAGGAAAATGAGAGCATAGCAACGATGTACAGACGGTTCACCGAAATCACCAATGAACTCGAAGCTCTTGGGCAAGTCTACTCCCAACAAGATAAGGCAAGAAAGATTATAATGGGAATGACCTCCAAATGAGAAAGAAGAGCTGTCACCATCGAGGAGGTCAACGACATGAAGAACTACAATGTGATAAATCTCATCGGTACTCTCATGTCTTACGAAGTACGATGGGAGAACCATTGAAGATTCGAGCTATGATGAACCCAACGGAGGCCAAGAAGAAAGCATTAGCATTCAAGGCTAATCTTCATCCTCCCACGGTGAAGAATCAGAGAAAGAGATGGACTTGGAGGAAATGGCTCAAGTGGCAAAGAAGTTCCAACGCTTCTTTTGCAAAGGTAAATTTCCCTCCAAAAATAAATTTGATTCCACTAATAACACTTCATCTCTTTGTTTTATGTGTAACAAGCCAGGGCACATCAAGAAGGACTGCCCAATGCTCCGAAACAAAGAGAAGTGGAACAAGCCAAAGTACCACAAGTCCGACAAATACAAGAATGACAAGAAGAAAGGACTTGTCGGTACCTTTGATGATTCAAGCGGAGATTCCTCAAACGAATCCGAGGATGAGAAGGGTGAAAGCGCCCATATGTGTTTCATGGCCTGGGAAGATCCACTCTTTGATGAGAGTGATAGTGACATCGATGAACCCGAGGTAACAATGGATGAACTTTGTATAGCTAACGAAGAACTATTTTCTAAGTATAAACCTCTCATGCTTAGATATACTAGTTTAAAGAAATTAAATGTTAGCAAACCATCCATACATGACACCATTGTTGATACATTAACTCTTGAGAAAGCCTCTTTGGTTTCTCAAAATGACATATTGAGAAATGAGGTGAATTCCCTTAAATCTCAACTAGATCAAACATATTCTAAGGATAATAGTGATCTAGCTTCACAAAACACACAATTGGGTATAGAGAATGATTCTCTTACAACCCAAGTGCACGAGCTCAAAACACGGGTGTCCACCTTGGATACCAATATTTCTTCTTTTAAGGAGAAATATGAGCTCATGTCCTCCCGAGTTATGAGATTTAACAAAGGGAAAGGACAATTGGATGAATTGCTCACAAACCAATTTCCAGCCACACATCGTGTTGGACTTGGTTATGTGGAAGCGAATGCATCCAATGCTCGCACCTCCTATAGTGGTGTTACTATAGATTTTGTGAGGCCATCCTCCGGTGCATCCACAAGTGGTGTCAAAAACACTATTGGTAGCAAACCTACCAAGAAGGCCACCACTTCACAATCGCTTCCTTTTGGCAAGAAACCCACTAAGGGGGAACCAAAAGAGAGGCCATGCTTACATGTACACCAACCTTCTTCCACGTAAGAAATCTCCTACTTTTCAAGAGGACACTCATGACACTTTTTATGCTCCATACCCACAGACAAGTTCAAACTCACACATGAGAAATACTCATGCACGTGCCCCTACATGATCATATGCTCATACGCATCATTCTTCCATGTATGCACATCCACCTCATGTTATGCATGCTCCATATGTTGCATATAACATACATGCTCCTCAGTTTGCATATAACCCATATATGTCAATTGCTTATCCACCTCCATCTTCATATGCTAGAACTCATGTTCATAGGAAGCATGCACCACATAGAAATCAATCGATTGTGCATGCAACTAGGAAAAGGACACCTAAAACATACACAATTTGGGGGTCCTAAGAACACAAGCTTAAATGATAGGAATGCTTATGTTGATTCCTATTGTAATGATGAAATAAATAGTGGTAATTATGTTGGGAAGCGGAAGTCCACTTGGACTTGGCTTCCAAAGGGCTAATCTCCTTGGACCCAACAAAAATTGGGTACCATGAGCTTATGGTATATTATGTAGGTACCCAAGAAAAAGAAAGATGGTAATAAAGATCATATTGGCTCTAAAAGGAAAGGATGGATACTCGATAGTGGTTGCTCCAAACACATGACGGGAGATCCCACATTGCTCTCTGAAGTGATTAGCATCAAGGATGGTGCAACGGTCACTTTTGGAGGTAATCAAAAGGGAACCATCATTGGCGTAGGTAAAGTTGGCAATCCTCCCAAACCACTTATTATAAATGTTTATTTAGTTAGTGGTTTATGTCATAACCTTATCTCCATTAGTCAACTTTGTGACAAGGGTTACATGGTTAACTTTGGAGAAGGTATGTGTAAAATTGTAGATTTTGATTCACATGTTTTATTTACCAGTATTAGGCGTAAAAATATTTATTATTTGAGCTTGCATAAAACCATAGAACATTTCTTAATTGCTAATACAAATGAACAACTATTATGGCATCGCCATTTTGGTCATGTTCATTTTAAGCACTTATATAAGTTAGCTAACATGATCTAGGAAAAGGTTTTCCGAAAATTGCTTTTAGTAAGAAAAAATTTTGTGATTCATGTCAAAGAGGTAAACTTAATAAATCATCTTTTAAACTTAAAGAAGGCATAACTTCTAAGAGGCCCCTAGAATTACTTCGTCTAGATTTGTTTGGGCCAACTAGGACCACCTCTTTAGGTAATGCTCACTATGGATTAGTTATCGTTGACGACTTCTCTAGATTTACTTGGGTTTCATTTTTAACCAATAAGAATAAAGCCTTTGAAGAGTTTACCATATTTGCAAAGAAGATTCAAAATTTCTTAGGATCCACCATTATCACTATTCGTAGTGATCATGGAGGAGAATTTGAGAATGAGTCTTTTACAAAGTTTTGAGATGACACTGGGATTACTCACAATTTTTCTTTTCCTCGCGCACCACCATAAAATGGTGTTGTAGAGAGAAAGAATAGGACTCTAATTGAGTGTGTTCGTACCATGCTCTATGATAGTCATCTTGGACTACAATTTTGGGCGGAGGCGGTGCACACAACATGTTATGTGCTTAATAGGATCCTAGTGATACCCCGAACGAACAAAACTTGTTTTGAGTTATTTTATGACAAAATGCACAAGTTAAATATTTTCGTGTTTTTGGTTCAAAATGTTTTATCAAGAACGCCTTTGGTAACTTAGATAAATTTGAGCCAAGATCCGATGAAGGAATTTTTGTTGGATATTCCACACGTAGGAAAGCATACCGGATATACAACAAAACCTCTTCAATGATCGAGGAATCACTACATGTATCATTTTATAAAGATTTTGATTTTCTTCATATTGTTAATGATAGTGTAGATGTTTTATGTGATTCTCTTAGTAATGTCAAGATTAATGATTCTATTATTGAGACTAACAATACTAATGAGATTGTTGAAAATGTTCCAAGTGATTCAAGGATTCCCAAAGCTTACCCAACCGTTCGTAATCACCCCCATGACCAAATATTGGAGATATTGGTGTGGGTATTCGAACGATGTCAAGAATTGATGAATTCTCTCACTGCGCATTCGTCTATACCATTGAGCCAAAGAACATCCAAGAAGCATATGAAGATAGCTCTTGGATAGTTGCAATGGAAAAAGAACTCATGCAATTTGAGAGAAATGAATTTTGGGAGCTCGTTCCTCTTCCAAGTGG
This sequence comes from Scilla litardierei, assembly GCA_030789695.1. Classification (NCBI taxonomy): domain Eukaryota; kingdom Viridiplantae; phylum Streptophyta; class Magnoliopsida; order Asparagales; family Asparagaceae; genus Scilla; species Scilla litardierei. Next base: position 120,028,463 of record CM061140.1, read on the forward strand.
TCACCAAGTTATTGGGACCAAGTGGATCTTCAAGAACAAGACCGATGAGAACGAGGTCATCACATGGAATAAAGCAAGGTTAGTAGCTTAAAGCTATCGGCAAAAAGAAGGTATTGATTTCGAATAATCTTTTGCCCACGTAGATAGATTAGAAGCTATTAGCTTGCTTTTATCTTTCACATCCCATAAAAATTTTAAGTTATTTCAAATGGATGTTAAAAGTGTATTTTTAAATGGTATTGTTAATGAAGAAGTTTATGTTTCTCAATCACCCAGTTCCATTCATGAAAATTTTCCAAACCATGTTTTCAAACTTAAGAAAGCGTTATATGTGTTGAGACAAGCTCCTAGAGTTTGGTATGATCGACTCAAAACCTTTCTTTTGGATTAGGTTTTAAAATGGGTGAAGTTGATTCAACTCGTTTTATTAAAGATTATGAAAATGACATCCTTTTAATTCAAGTTTATGTAGACGATATTATATTCGGTTCTACTAACTTTAATCTTTGCCAAGAATTTTCTAAGTATATGAAGGATGAATTCGACATGATCCACATGGGTGAGCTCAACTACTTCCTTGGACTACAAATTCGGAAAATGAAGGATGAGACTTTCATTCATCAAACAAAGTACACCGGGGAGCTTATCAAGCAATTCGGGATGGAATCGTCTTCAAGCAAAAGGACTCCTATGCGTACGACAACTCATCTACACAAGCATGGGAACAGAAAAGATGTAGACGTTTGTCTATATCGAGGTATGATCGATAGCTTACTTTACTTAACTGCAAGTAGGCCCGATATTCTGTTTTATGTATGCCTTTGTGCTAGATATCAAGCTAGACATAAAGAGTCACACTTGATTGCAGTTAAACGAATTTTTCGTTACCTCAATCATTCACTAGATTATGGGTTATTTTATCCTAAGTCTAGCACATATGATTTAATCTCATATAGTAATGCTGACATTGTCAGATGCAAATCCGATAGGAAGAGTACTAGTGACACTTGCCAATTTCTAGGAAATTCCCTAGTTTCTTGGTTTTCCAAGAAACAGAACTCTGTATCATTGTCCACGACTGAAGCGGAATATATTTCCACGGGTCTTGCATGTGCACATGTTATTTGGATGAGACACACTCTTAAGGACTAAGGTGTCAATTGTGATACTTGCCCTATCATGGTTGATAACCAAAGTGCTGTTTGTCTTTCCAAGAATCCGGTACATCACTCCTGTACCAAACACATAGATGTGAGACACTATTTTATTAATGATCATGTAGCTAAGAAGGACATCATCTTATAGTACATTGAAACCCAAAAACAAATCATAGACATCTTCACTAAACCTCTTAAAGAAGATTCATTTGTGAGGTTACGTGGAGAATTAGGGATTATGGGTGAATCTGAATTGTAGGAGTTCATACTTTCATGTTATATCATGCTTGAAGTCATATCATCATTTTTACTTCTCTTCTTTTGATAAATTATATGTTTCACATCTATTTGTTTTAAGAGATGAAATTGAGATTTTGATGATTTCGATTGTTTGGATTGATTTATGATTTTTTGTACGTGAATCTATATATGTTGATATTGATTTCTTGATTAGATTTGTGTTATAGTATAGGTCTTAGGGTGAGTTGTCTCTATCCTTTGGATTTTTACCTCACTATGCATTTCTGGACCAGGACAGACGACTGTCATTCCTTCGACAGTCGACTGCCCATCTCTATATTTTCATACAGCAGACTGTATTTTTCGCACAGGCGACTGACGAAGACTTTACAGTCGACTGTCTCTGTGACAGGCGACTGCAATTTGGTCATCAGTCGACTGTCTAAATCCTCAGAGGTCTCTGTTTTTATTATCATATTTTTGATTCTCCGTTAGACGACTGTCGTGTAAGTTACAGTCGACTGTCTCTCCGACAGTCGACTGTGAATTGCGCACCAGTCGACTGTCTGTCAACCTAAGCTAATTTCTATCTTTTTGTCCAGTCGACTGAAGATTGTTTATCAGTCGACTGTCAACTGCTGTGGCGGTTCGTTAACTGGATCTGAGCCGTCGATTTTTCGATCCAACAGCCCAGATTCGTTTGACCCCTTCATATATCCTCGAGGGCCGTCGATTTCGTCAGATATTTTCTCTCTCATCCGACGCAAGCTCCTTCATCTTCCTCCTTCGAATTATACTGTTGATGTCGATTTCTCTCCGATTCGAAGCCCCAGTCTCTGATCACTCCTTCCGATCATTCGATTACTAGGTCGACTGTCTCCTTCTCCATCGTTCTCCTCGGATTAGGTATCGTTTTCTCTTGTCGATTTAATTTGTGCATTATTTCGTATCGTTTGATTCATACAATGGCTCCCAAGACCAAAGGAAAGGCTGTTGCTCCTAGACGCACTAGGAATCCTAAGCTGACTATTGTCAAAACCAAGAGATCCCACACAGCCCGCACGAAGAACCCTGATCCTCCATCCGACACTTCGGGTTCCTATTCCCCTTCTTCATCCTCCGAAGAAGAAGCCTATACGGAGCCTCTCGTGAAGTGTCCGCGTAAGCCCATTGGTGTTAGCATCAATGAGCCTGTCGTTAAGGCAGAACCCACTTGGGTGGCTGCTGACACCCACCCCGAGTCTAATCTCGATTCTCCCCAAGGCCAAAATCCTATAGTGCCTCCTGCTGATCCTCTAGTTCCCATTTGCCGAGACGATGCTTATCTGGTAAAGTTCCATGATATGCTAGAGATCAAGCTCTTTCATGAGCGTTTTATTATATATGAGTCCTTCACGGCTGAGAGACTCTCAGAGATTCTCTCGTCGACCCACTTGGGTGATCTTTTTCTATACTCTCATGTCGACTCCCCATGTGCTTATCCCTTCCCGGTCAAATTATTTTATGCCAACTGCATTCGCTGTGAGTATATTGATATGGGGAGATAGAATTGGTTGTTTAGGGGACCCGTATCCGGCTTGACCCAACTCTCCTAGGGACCATTCTTAGGATCCCCTCCATTGGCTCCCTTCCTGCTGACATCTCCATCTCTGATGTTGGAGATCTTGATCAGAATGTCCTTCAGGACATGTTCACTGTGATCCCCTCCTTCCTTTCTTCTGGAGTCAGGGCCTCCATGTTCTCGGCTAGAGGTTTGGCTGTTCACCTTGTGGCGAAGTCCAACATCTTGCCAAAATATGGCTCTTTCGATCAGCCCACTCAGGAGATCCTTCGGTGCATGTATGTGATGTGTCATTATATTCCACATTTTATCGATAAGATTACATGTCAAAATGATTTCTCAATTACATATTTCATATGCTTTTACGCTATTATTTGGAATAATATGACTTTCGGAGCGTTTATGTCCATTTCAGGTATTTGGGCGATATTGGAGCAATTTGGAATCAATAAGACGATCGGCGACGTGAGAGCACCAATGAGACTCATGATGACATGCTCGAGGTGCCAATAAAGAATACTGGAGCAAGGAAGGGGCAATAGAGAAGGTCGCTCGATCGAACTTGATGCGTCGAAGGAATCGAGCGACCCGAAGTGCTGGAAACAGGACAGCCGTGCACTATTTCTAAATCTTCTATCACCTGGGATTTTTCACTATTTTTCTGATATTTTTTCTAGATAATAGACTTCAAGGTGGTTTCAACTCCACCAAGAACGTGCCAATCGGAGGTCGGATGAGCCCTAGAGAATTTCATTGTTCTTAGCAGCCTACTCGGTCGAGCAGTACACTACTCAGTCCGAGCAGTGCACTACTCGACCGAGTCAAGTGAAAAATGGTGCTGAAATGTGTTTTTTACGTCTACTTGACCGGGCAACCTCCTACACAGACCGAACAACCTCCTGCTCGGTCCGAGTTACGTCCTACTTGACCGAGCAGCGTCGAATCAGCCCGGGTTGGCAGAGCGACATATTTTGGAAGATTTCGATTCCCTGTGCGACTCGACCGAGTAGCCGAATGACTCGATCGAGCAGCATTGTGCTTGGACCGAGTCGCCGTGGTCCCAGGATCACATCCAGATCAGATTTTTGAGGGGTTGTGCTGCGAGGGGTTTTGAGGAGGAAAACGTGGGAGCAGCCAGGGGAGTTCTACAGGGATTTGGGGGAGACGTTTTGAGAGCAAAAAAGAGAGCGAATTATTTTGTTGGATTTTAGATTAAATTTCTGAAGACGTTTTGGATCGAATTTTATTGAAGCTTGTTGGCTACGTTCTTGAGTTCTTGGAATCTGAGTTTCTCTTGAGATCTGTTATTCGCTCTGTTAGTTTCTGATCTTTATTTTACCAATTGTTATGATGTTCTCATCTATAAAAATGGTGTTTTTATCTGTTATTATCGCTATGTATGAGTAGATCTTTCTAGTGTTGATGGGTTAGCCCTAAGATCCTAGGGGAGAAATGTAGATATGAATCCCTGCATTGAATTAGGGGTTTAGGGAAGTATTTCGGTCAATCCTACAGAATCGATAGACAACCCGTATCGAGATCATGACCACGGTCTGTGGAATTGATGTGCCTAAGGGGTATCTAGGGATTCGAATAGGGAAATCGGTGGATCCAACCAAGGCTCGTGACCATGCCCGGCTCATGCCTTAAGGGGATCCATTGACGAACCATACCGCTACGTTAATGGCTACCGCCATTGCATCAACGAGAGCCACCGAAATACCCCGCAATTCTAACCCACGAGAGTGGTACGAATTGGGGGATTTATCCCCTAGTCCCAAAGCAATGCAAGGATCTTATTCCAACGTTGACCCCCGACGATCTTAGCGGCGATCCCTAACGCCCTAGCTCTTTTTATGCGATGTTGAGTGACACAACCTTCGCATCCATCACCATCATAACTCTCAATACTCCACATCCATCAATAAACCCGCAAGTCTAACTTAACCTAGGAGTAGATAGGTAGTGTAGCACCGCTTTCCCGTGTTCGATACCCGCTTGCCACTATACCGTGCGCTTGCGGTAAACGACATCGTTTCGGAGTTAGTTCCGGCTCGATCAAGTTTATGGCACCGTTGCCGGGGAAGCGTTCCGCCATATTATCTATTCACCACAATTAGGTTGATTAGATTGCGTTAAATAAAAAAACAAAAAAAACAACAATAGAAAAAACAAAAAAACAATAAAAAACAGAGATAAAGATATATTTTCCTTGCCACCTGCTTCATCATTATCTCTATTTTCTTGTACCACTGATATCTTTTCCAGGTTGTTGTTTTTGACTATTCAGGTATAATGGAGCAGTCTTGGGATAATTCAGGCGATGATATTTCAGCACAGTATGAGGCTCCAATGGGAGAATGCGAATATTATTCACAGGACCCATACTATCAAATGGAAGGATATGATCAATATTCAGAGTTCTATGCCTACTGCGAGTCTTGTGACGTGGAGGGACCATGCCCTACGAAAGCCGCGTCTGTCTCTTGAGTCCTGACCATCCTCTCAATTTGACATTTAATGCATTCATGGCATCGGTAGAGGAGAGCACGGCTGTCAGCGCTATGCTGAATGAGTCACATGATCGATGGCAGAAGTATAAGGACGAAATCAACGAGTATCTCTCATCTTTTGAGCCTGTGGGGGTGATGCCCGAGCACATAGATCCACCTCATCCTTCCACTGACGCCGAGGACCACCCACCAGAGCTTATTGCTCCAACTCAGGGAGATCTTTTTACCCACTCCATTTCCGAATCACGCACCACATTTGAAATTTATTCTGGTTCAGATCTTTTTGACACGTCGTACCTGTCGCAGGACACTTACAGTTTTGGACCGGAGGTATGCTTGGACGTGACCGTGCTTGAAGAATCTGAGAATGAGGAGGAGTTGCCTGATGAGACCCATACTCATATGCCAGATCTGCCTGAAAAGCCTGAGATGAACGACAAGGAACTGCCTGTCATGGTACATGAGAGCGGAGATGTATTTTCAGGGAAGTATCGTCTACCTATTTTTCCTTTACATATTTCTTTTGACGATCTTCTTTGGAAAAATTTTATTTTAGGGGAAAATATTCCACATCAGATTAATGCGGCTTGTCTCTCACAGGGTACAGGTGGAGTCTTTGGAGAGAAGCTGGGAGCCGCATTGCTGGAATCTGATGGAGCCTGTGGAGATACGCACCCAACGGAACCACAGAAAGTGCAGATAGAGCAGCTGCCTGCATCGGCAAAGATATTGGACCCGCCTTTTGCTACAGGTGGTACCAATCTAGTAGTGTAGTATTTTATGCTTTAAATAATCACGAATCCTCTTGGCAGCGAGAGGACCGTATAGGATTTTATATGTTTTTTTAGTTTAATAAATTCACCCTATTTGATGGCTCAATTATCTTTTGCACCCAACCCACTATCTATTATCCATGCTCACCCTTATATTTTGGCGATTATTTTGCATCTCTCCCCAATTTTTATGTGATGTTTAAGCTTGGGAGAGAGAAACTATTTTGTTGAGTGGCTCCCATCTGGTCATTGTCCTCCATTTATATCATACACACATTGAGGACAATGTGATGTTTAAGCTTGGGGAGTGCATAGTGCACGCAATTTTCTTCATCATAAAACACACTTCGAAATCTCCATGTGAACCATGTCCACTTCTATTTTTATGTCTCATATGCTTTATTTTTTATGAAATATCGTGGATTTAATTTTTTATTATGAACTCTGATATCTGTTAGATTAGAGTTCGATTCCTTGATTAGTATATCTTTGTTAATATGCTTTTTCATAGTAGAATCCAAAGTTTTATAACCACATTCTCGAAGCAGTTAAGCTAAAACTGAATGAATCAATTTTGAAAATTATTTGACTTCTGCGTGTTTTGATTGATAATTATATTGCTTCATGGACGTTTAGTGATTCAAAAGAGATAGGATAACACCACGACAACCAAAGTAGTGATGATTAGGATTCCTGAAACCGAGCCATGTCTAAATTCTATGCTTTTTCTTTTTCTTTTGTGAATAGAAAATAAATGATCTTTGATCATACTTTGCATTCCATAGCGTTTACGTGAGTTTGCAAAAATCCCAAAAATGCAAAACATCAAACAAAAATCATGAATAAAGGCCCTAGGGGTTCTTCGTAACCCGATGCCCTAAGACCGTCTGGTCTAGGATGCATAGGCCGCTTTTTGTATATATTGAGTTATCTCGTGTATGCAAAGAAAGAAAAATGCATATGAAATTTTCATATAGCCAAAAACAATATAAAACTACAAAATCCCATATCCTTATCTCCATTTCTTTATAGAACTGAGACATGGCAAAGTTGATGGGGTTTAAGAGTCTTGAAATGGTCGTAGTGTGGTGATGCCTTACCTTGATTGAATTTGCTAAATTTATTCTATAAAGTATAACAAAAAACCACGCATGCTTGAAAATGTTTGATCATGACATATTATACTGCTTAGAGAATGAGTTATGAACATTGGTTTCATTTCTGTGAACTTAGTATATTGCATGATAAACTATGATATGATATAACTCTAATCTCTTTTTATTGCTTATCAAGTTCATTTTATTTATTGAAATCCACGTTATTTCAATTTGAGCGAGATTTAATTATTTGGGGGGCATATGTGTTCTAATTTCATATTGACGTGTGTTCACGAGATCTTGCATATCTTGGGTTCTTGTAATTTTCTGAATTTAAGATTGAACCCCCTGTCTCCATTTACACATCACCGCCTCACATCTTCATTGTATCCCACTCCCGTGTTAGCTTCTTACTAGTCTTCCTCGAGGACGAGTAAGAGGTAAGCTTGGGGGATTTTGATGTGTCATTATATTCCACATTTTATCGATAAGATTACACGTCAAAATAATTGCTCAATTACATATTTCATACACTTTTACGGTATTATTTGGAATAATATGACTTTCGGAGCGTTTATGTCCATTTCAGGTATTTGGGCGATATTGGAGCAATTTGGAGTCAATAAGATAATCGGCGACGTGAGAGCACCAATGAGACTCATGAAGACATGCTCGAGGTGCCAATGAAGAATACTGGAGCAAGGAAGGGCAAGAGAGAAGGTCACTCGATCGAACTATGATGCGGCAAAGGAATCGAGTGACCCGAAGTGCTGGAAACAGGACATCCGCGCACTATTTCTAAATCTTCTATCATCTGGGATTTTTCACTACTTTTCTGATATTTTTTCCAGATAATAGAATTCAAGACGGTTCCAACTCCACCAAGAACGTGCCAATCGGAGGTCGGATGAGCCCTGAGAAATTTCTGTAAGTTGATGGTGCAGTGCTGAAATTGTTCTCAGCAGCCTACTCGGTCGAGCAGTACACTACTCGGTCCGAGCAGTGCACTACTCGACCGAGTCAAGTGAAAAATGGTGCTGAAATGTGTTTTTTACGTCTACATGACCGGGCAACCTCCTACATGGACCGAGCAACCTCCTGCTCGGTCCGAGCAACGTCCTACTCGACCAAGCAGCATCGAATCAATTGCTATGATGTTTTTAGATTAAATTTCTGAAGACGTTTTGGATCGAATTTTATTGAAGCTTGTTGGCTATTTTCTTGCGTTCTTGGAATCTGAGTTTCTCTTGAGATCTGTTATTCGCTCTGTAAGTTTCTGATCTTTATTTTACCAATTGCTATGATGTTCTCATCTATAAAAATGGTGTTTTTATCTGTTATTATCGCTATGTATGAGTAGATATTTCTAGGGTTGATGGGTTAGCCTTAAGATCATGGGGGAAAATGTAGATATGAATCCCTGCATTGAATTAGGGGTTTAGGGAAGTATTTCGGTCAATCCTACCGAATCCATAGACAACCCGTATCGAGATCATGCCCACGGTCTGTGGAATTGATGTGCCTAAGGGGTATCTAGGGATTTGAATAGGGAAATCGGTGGATCCAACCAAGGCTCGTGACTATGTCCGGCTCGTGCCTTGAGGGGTTCCATCGACGAACTATGCCGCTACATTGACGGCTACCGCCATTGCATCAACGAGAGCCACCGAAATGTAGGATCCTGCCAAAACAGAGTTAGGATCGATAAATGAAGTTTAGACTTACGCTTGCGTATGCGGCACGGTAGTCTACGAACTTCGCCTTCGGATTCGCCACGACGGATCGAGTCTTCTCACGAACGGAGTAAGGCTACTAAATCCACAATCTAAATCTCTACTTTTAGATTAAGAACTTGGATAAATGGAGAGGAAGTATTTCGGCAGAGCTTCGCTAGAATGAAAATGCATGCAAGAATGCCATGCAAAAGTGTAAAGAAATGGCTAACCCTTGGGTCTTATTTATAGCCCCCAAGGTAGTTATTTTAGGAGCAATTGCTCCTTTGGAACAATTTAACTAAGGTGTACCATCGTACATGGCATATTATAAGCTTAAGTTGTACCATCTGCATGGTACAACATAAGCTTAAGATATTACCCCTTTATTAGCCATATGTCGCATGCATTTATGCACATATAATGCGACTTTCCCATCAATCTAGAGATCCTCTCCGCAAGGGAACATATTCCCTTTGCGCACGACTTCGTGTACGCGATGTTCGAGGTCCGTATTCCCTCGTACATCCCCTACAAGGGTGTACTAACGTCTTCCATATCCAACATCTCCCACTCACACTTGAGGGGATTGTAAGAGAACGTCTTTCTCTTAGTTCTTTCATCTATCATACCGAGAAATAGACCGTGCGACCGTCATGCGCGTAGAGTCTGTTGTTGTGCACTTGTTAGAGATACACAACGACCTCGAAGGTGCAAAGTTGAGTAGTTCAACGCATGCTTTACCCTAGATTATTTCTTCACATTTCTTATACTTTATATTCAACAATTGAATCCCATCTGGATCACAATTGGCTGGCCAGCTTTGAATCATTAAAGTCCAAATGTGAATATGAAATCAATCTTCCTCTTCTTGCGAACCTTCTGATCTTGACTTGATTCGCTTTTCTAACGTGCCCCGCCGAGCCGAATTATCATAGCCCATTAGCAACACGCTAAGATAGCGATCATCTCATCAAATCTAAAGGAACCAATTGGAGTCCTTGAGGGTAAGAGTTAAGGCCCATATGGCCTTTGAGTCTCACATAATAGCAAACACTATTGCTACTAACTCAGTGGTCGAAATGCATACGTGGTATGAACACGTATTACAACATCACTCCTTTCCCAGGGAGAGTATGTCTTAATGATGTTGTACGGATGAAAGATCAGACACCACAGTGCCTATCTTTTGAGTCCCCTTACTACCCATGAAATATTCCCGGACTCTCATCCTGCATAAGACAGATAGGATTTAAAAAATCCTATGAGATCCTTTTTTAAAATATCCTTGTGATACAGATCTCAGATCTTTGTAAGCATCCATATGATGCAGATCTTTCATTCGACTATCTTGTTTAAGTCACGACTCTAAATCATTCGTCTAATGATTTTGACTTTAAACTAGTCTCATCTCTATCTTATCCATTTGATAAGATAAGGCGGTTGCTCATGTGAGAGAGCCAACCTTAATCTGTCCGACATACACACAATTCAGCTGAGATTTCAAAAATGTACACAAACATTTCTTAAGAAATTCATATGCAATGTTTGAAAAAGAACTTATTCTTTTATTAATTTTGATCATTTACAGACATGGGAATCTACATTGGTACAACTCAGTTCTTACGCAATCCTTGAGATGATAAATGTTTGTAAAACACATTTCTGGGGATCGCTTTCGTAAGCTGATCCTCTATCATCTCATGCGTAGATATGTACCTTATGTCTACCTTCTTGGTTTTATCATAGTTTTTTGCAAATCTGCAGTTCCTTTAAGATACTACATCATGCTCTTAACCGCTTTCCAGTGTTCTTGCCCTGGTTTGGATTGGTAACGTCTTACCATTCCAACGGCAAAACAGATGTCTGGTCTTGTATGCATCATAGCGTACATAAGACTAACAACTGCACTGGAATATGGAACTTTTTCCATAATTTCCCTTTCCTTTTGGTTCTTTGGACATGATTTCAGATATAAATTATCGCATCTGCTTATAGGAGTATCAATTTGACTTGTAGTCCTACATATTAAACCGTTCTAGAACCTTCTTTATATAAGTCTCTTGTGAAAGAGAAAGAAGTTTCTTCGAACGATTCCTTGAAATCTTAATTCCAAGGATATATGTGACTTCCCCATGTCTTTCATCTCAAAACTGATGAAAGTCAAGCCTTGATATCCATCACAAAGCCCTTGTCATTTCTGGTTATTAAAATGTCATCTACATATAGAGACATAATAACGTGCTTGCTTTTAATCCTCTTGATATATACGCAGTTATCTTCATCAATCATAGAAAATCCATTTGATAAGACAACTTCTTGAAATCGTATATACCATTGCCTCGAGGATTATTTAAGACCATATATGGACTTACGAAGTTTACAAACCTTATGTTCGTTTCCTTCTTTTACAGACCCTGTTGGTTGTTCCATATAGATCTCCTCGTCCAATTCTCCATTGAGAAAGGCAGTCTTTACATCCATCTGATGTAATTCGAGGTTTAAGCAAGCTACCATTGCCAGAATCAGGCGAATCGAGGTAAAACGCACAACAGGTGAGAAGGTCTCTTCGTAGTCTATCCCTTCATGTTGCGTAAAACCTTTCGCGACAAGGCGAGCTTTATATCTATCTATAGAGCCATCAGCCTTATGCTTAATCTTGAGAACCCATTTGTTCCCAATTGCTCTATGTCCTCTGGTAAGTTAACTAAGTCCCAGACTTGGTTAACTTTCATGGATTTCAATTCCTCCTTCATCGCTTCCATCCATTTGTCTTTTACAGGGCAAAATACGGCCTGTTTGAAAATAGCAGGCTCGTCATTTTCTTGTAGTAAAATCATAAAGGTTTGCGGAAATTTCAACCTCAAATGTTAGAGGAGCCAACCTTGTATGACTACTACGTCGTATTTGAGATTCTTCAAGTCCTTGTTGACTCGAAGTTAGATCAATTCTAATATCACTCCCACTTGAAATGTCGTTTAGAATTGCTCCCACTTGGATCATTATTCCCGTATGGAATCGGATAATCGTCATTCGTATAATCCATTGGTGAAGGTTGAAACGTATCTTCGTTTTCACCAAGAATTCTCCCACTCGAATGAGGTAATCCTTCTTGATCATAAATCTCAAATAGAGATAAGTCCTGACTTATCTCGCCCTGTCTTGGAAACTCGTTTTCCAAGAAAGTGACATCCCTCGACTCAAACTCAATTAGCCCACCATTGTCTTCCTGACTAACAAAAACATAACCTTTGGAGTTTTCTGCGTATCGTTTAAAGATACATTTCCTTCCCCTTGGCCCAAGTTTGCCATATTTATGGGAGGAAATATGTGCGTAGAATGCACAACACGAAGGTTTCAAAATGTTTAAGTCAGGAGACCTTTGGTTCCACAACTCATAAGGAGTTGAGCTAACTGATTTCGAGGGTACGCGGTTTAAAATGAAAACGGCCGTCAATAATGCATCACCCCAAAAAGTGATTGGCAAGTTAGCTTGCGCCATCATTGAACCGACCATTTCCATTAAAGTCCTATTTCTCCTTTCTGCAACACCGTTTTGTTGAGGAGTATAAGGCATAGTTACCTGATGTACCATGCCTTTTTCATCACAAAGTTCCTTAAAACTTGTTGATTGATATTCACCGCCCCTATCGGTTCGTAAGACCTTAATCTTGCGATCTAATTGATTCTCCACTAAACTCATATAGTTTTTAAAGTAAGCCAAAGCTTCACTTTTGTGGGATACCAAATAGATATGTCCGAATTGGGTGAAATCATCAATAAAAGTGATGAAATAGGACTTTACGCGTCTTGTCTTGACATTCATCGGACCTCATATGTCCGAATGGATAAGCTGTAATGGAACCACGGCCCTTGTGCCGGTTCCAAACGGCTTGCGACAAGATTTCCCCACAAGGCAATGTATGCAGGTCGACATTTCAACCTTTGAAACATTTGATAGAAGGCCACGGTTGGCAAATCTATCCATACGCGTTGGTCCAATATGACCAAGCCTTGTGTGCCAACAAATTATATTAGACTCATTATTCAAAGAATTTGTCACAAGGAAATTTTCATTACATGAGGAATCATACATTGTACTTATTACAATAAATCCTTTGAAATACAAACCCAGTACCAATAAAGGAATTATTACAAAATAGGTCCATATTACAATCATGAAGGAACCAACTATATAACCAAGACCCATTAAATTGACCACAGTTTTAATATTCCTTTGAATATATGGAATGAAGAGAACATCATGAAGTAGGAGAGTGCGGCTGTTGTCCAAGACTAGCTTACGAGTCCCAACGCCTTTCACTTCAACACGTGTGTTGTGTCCTACATTGATCCACTTCATTCCTTGGGGTATCCGGTGATACTCCACGAAGGACCGTCTGTCCTTTGCTATGTGGTCGGTGGTACCTGAATCAATTATCCCAAAATGGATTAGATTCCACAAGAAATATTGAACTAGAAACACATATGTAACTAGTATTACAAGTTACCTCGTCACTTCCACTCGTACACGAACGAGCATAGTGACCGAGCTTGTTGCACTTGAAGCACTTGATACTTTTCAAGTCTTTCTTCTTGTGCCATTTCTTGTGCCCACCCTTATGTTTGGGTTCCTTGGTAGACTCAGGTTGCTTATTACGTTCATTAGAAGACTTCGAACGATCTTTACGTTTCTTTCCCCCGTGTGAGGAACTAGCAACCATGTGCACTTCTGCACTTGGCTTGGCAGCCGCAAGCCGCTCTTCCTCTAATTCGAGGTGCTTGGAAACATCGTTGAAGGTCTTGATGCTCTCATTATGAGTGAGATGCATCTTCATCTGATCCCACCCATTTGGTAGGGAACGTATGACTGCTTGGATTTGTTGCTCATCCGTGAGCACATGACCTGCATCCTTTAACTCCGAGATAAGGTTCGCCATATGTCGCAGATGTTTCCCCATGGAATGATCTGGACGTTTCTTATATGAATCGAACCTTATAGTTAAGGAGCGAAGTTTGGACACTGATGTGCCACCGAACTTCTCCTCTAGCTTGGACCATATGTCCATGGCTAGGTCATGTTCTCGGAAGATGCGCATTATGTCATCAGCCATACTGCTTAATAACGTAATGCGCGCTATCTTGTTCTTCCGAGACCAAGCATCAAAAGCTTCCTTGTCTCGTCGGTGTTGGGCCGTAGTGCCCAACTCGGGTTCAATCATAACGTTCTTTAGAGTTTCGAGCACTTCTTGCTCCTCTAGAACGTATTGTATCTTGATGGACCAAAGTTTGTAATTATCGCCGTTGAGTTTTTCACCTCTGTTTAACTCAGCGACGATATTCTTTGAAGCGGAAGACATTTTACTTTTAAAATGATGCAAAAGACACAAAAACCGAAGGTTTGATCAAAACATTGCATAAAAATTCTTAAAATATAACTCCCACTTGAAATGATAATAGAATATCCCATTTGGATAGTTCTAAAAATTCAAATCCCACTTGGAATTATATTATATTTGATAAGTTACTTTCGAAAAATATTGAAGATGTTGTTCTAGAATCGAAAAGGTCTCTATGATTCCAATCACCATCTAGAACAACCTTCAATATGCCCCCATCACTTATCAAACAATCGTACTCTTATAGTACTTCGCAGCGGAAAATTACTTTTGAAAAACATATCTTTCAAAATGGAATAGGTGAGAGTTTGCGCAAAGAATTTTAGCGCAACAATTGCCAAGCCACGAGACCTGTTCTACACACCCATGGGTTAGATAACCATGGCCAGATCGTGGTAGGACTTGGAATTCTAAATTGCGCTATCCCGATTAAGGACGGGACATAACCTATTTGAAAACATCTTTTTCAAAAAAAATTTAAAATACATTGGCTAATCTCCGTAGAGTAGAGCACAACGTCATAAGTACATTGGCTAATCTCCATAGAGTAGAGCACAATGACATGGCTAATCTCGCATGAAGTAGAGCACTATGGCTAATCTTCAAGGAGTAGAGCCCAAGGAAAAACTTCATTAAAATGTTAGCCCCGTATGGGCTATTCGGCACTGTGGTTAGCCCCGTATGGGCTAATCGGCACATTCGAGTTTGACCAAGGCCTTTTGTCACCCCGTATGGGTCAGTCGGCAAGTTTGCGATCGTCCAAGACCTTCTGCCGGATTGGTCGACCAAAACAACCAAATTGGTCGACCAATTATTTGGTCTGCAACTTCTCCCGGCCAGGGCCTCTGCCCTGGCCGAGGCTTGGCCAAGGGCCGGCCAGGGCCTCTGCCATGGCCGGCCAGGGGCCCTGGCCCCTCGGCCATGGCCTCTGCCCTGGCCGAGGCCGGCCAGGGCTGGCTAGGCCCTGGCCGAGGCCAGGGCATTGGCCCTGGCCTCTGCCAGGGCCGGGCAGGCCCTGGCCTCTGCCAGGGCACCGGCCCTGGCCTCTGCCAGGGGCCGGCCCTGGCCTCTGCCAGGGCCGGGCAGGCCGGCCAGGCCGGCCATTGCCGGCCTGGCCTTGGCCGGCCACTGCCGGCCTGGCCATGGCTGGCCATGGCCGGCCATGGCTTGGCCATGGCCAGTCATGGCCAAGATTTTTGCCTTGGCCGGCCATGGCCCTTTGGCCATGGCCGGCCTCCCCTTATGTGGGGTGGCCGCACACCCCCACCGGTGGGGGTTGCCGCGGTGGTTATTGGCCGTAGCCAACCCCCTCCGCATGGTGAGGGGGGTGCATGGCATTCATAGCCCATTTGGCCATGGTGCACATGCACTAAAATTCATCTTCCCCAATGGGAATAACCACCACCTTCTTCCTCGATGAAGCACCCGTTCGTCGAGAAAGTGGTTATTTTCTAATGGCCGTGTGCCAAAAATGAAAAATAACATACTACGTGAACGGTCGGTTCTTCCCGTCACGGAGAGTTCCTACCATATCCGTAATGATAGGAGACCCTAACGTGAAAAGAACAACCGTTGCGTTCTCTCCGTCACGAAGCGTTCCTACCATATCCGTAATGGTAGGATACCCATTCGTGAAAAAGACAACGACTCGTTCATAGTTTCGACGGGGCGACGGTTTGACCGGGGCGAACTCGTATGGCTCTGATACCGATGTAGGATCCTGCCAAAACAGAGTTAGGATCGATAAATGAAGTTTAGACTTACGCTTGCGTATGCGGCACGGTAGTCTACGAACTTCGCCTTCGGATTCGCCACGATGGATCGAGTCTTCTCACGAACGGAGTAAGGCTACTAAATCCACAATCTAAATCTCTACTTTTAGATTAAGAACTTGGATAAAGGGAGAGGAAGTATTTCGGCAGAGCTTCGCTAGAATGAAAATGCATGCAAGAATGCCATGCAAAAGTGTAAAGAAATGGCTAACCCTTGGGTCTTATTTATAGCCCCCAAGGTAGTTATTTTAAGAGCAATTGCTCCTTTGGAACAATTTAACTAAGGTGTACCATCGTACATGGCATATTATAAGCTTAAGTTGTACCATCTGCATGGTACAACATAAGCTTAAGATATTACCCCTTTATTAGCCATATGTCGCATGCATTTATGCACATATAATGCGACTTTCCCATCAATCTAGAGATCCTCTCCGTAAGGGAACATATTCCCTTTGCGCACGACTTCGTGTACGCGACGTTCGAGGTCCGTATTCCCTCGTACATCCCCTACAAGGGTGTACTAACGTCTTCCATATCCAACACGAAATACCCCGCAATTCTGATCCACGAGAGTGGTACGAATTGGGGGATTTATCCCCTAGTCCCAATGCAATGCAAGGATCCTATTCCAACGTTGACCCCCGACGATCTTATCGGCGATCCCTAACGCCCTAGATCTTTTTATGCGACGTTGAGTGACACAACCTTCGCATCCATCACCATCATAACTCTCCATACTCCACATCCATCAATAAACCCGCAAGTCTAACTCAACCTAGGAGTAGATAGGTAGTGTAGCACCGCTTCCCTGTGTTCGATACCCACTTGCCACTATACCGTGTGCTTACGGTAAACGACATCGTTTCGGAGTTAGTTCTGGCTCGATCAGTATGCTATCTTTTCTGGTATGTCAGTGAACTGGGCCGGTGTCCTCCTTGATCGGATGGACAAGGTTGAGTTCACTACTGCCTCCTCTCATATTCCATATGTAGGTCTCCTTACTCTTGTCTTTCGTCACTTTGGGATTGATTTGACTCCTTACGAGCCTATGCCCATTGGCCCTCTTCTATATGCTTCTACGAAGTCGAATTCCTCATCGGCTCTGCAGTCAGCATCTAAGAAGAGGCAATCTACTTCTGATCATTCATCATCCACCATTCTATCATCTGATCAGCCCTCTTCCTCAGCTGCACCCTCTCGTGACCTGTTAGACGAGAAGGTTTCTAGTTTGTATGAGTTGTTTCATCGGATGTTCCAGCATCTGGAAATTCCTTTCCCTGATCACCTCAGATCCTTTGTACCTCCTCAGCCTTCTCAGCCTCCTCCACTTGTCGTCTCTAAGATTTTGGAGCATCCTGGTGTTACTGCTCCTGAGCCAGTTGTTTCTCTGGTTCCTCAGGATGTCTCATCTGCTGCTGCTACTGCTCCTCCTCCTCCCAAGGATTCTTCGGTTGATCCAGAGGCACATGAGTTCCAGGTTGAGCTGGCTACCTCCTCGGCTGCGGATATGGATTGACATTCCGCTTAGAGCACTCACCCTTAGACCTAGATTTTTTTTATTAGGGTTGAGAGTCTTGATTGTCAGTTTGTATTTTGATTCTTTTTGAGTTCTGATGTATGGATGATGTTTGTAACTTGATCATATACTTTTGAATGTACTTGGAGTTGTGGTTACATTTTATACTCCTTGTCATTTTGGTATGTGTGTGTGTGTATATATATATGAAAATGTTTTGTACTTCATATGTTGCTTCACACTTTGTCTCCTTTTTATATGTGTGAAAATTGTGAAATTGTCTCTTTGTATGCTATATCATATAAATGATGAGTTGTGAGACGTTTTTCTCATTTGGATTGAAATGTTGATATTGGATTCTCGTTCCTATAGTCAACTAAGATTTCTTGTGTTTTATGAGTTTTTGGTATGTATGTCAATGAGATGCTCCTTTCGTGCTTAGTTTTTCTCCGATTATACGTTGGCATCACATTTGTTATATATCCTATCTTTAGACTCTTATGATAGTTTTATTACTTATTTAGCACGATTGTTGTTGTTATTCTACTCACACCTTTTTGGATAATGCCATTGGGGGAGAGAAATAAACATATTATAATTATACGCTAAGTAAATTCTAATTCTAAACTTGATCTAAGATTGAAGTTGTCTTAGATTCACGGGGAGTGAGATATAATAAATTTGGATTATAAAATCCTAGATTTCTAGATTTCATGAAAATCATCTCATTCATTCATATCTTACATACTTGCTTCATTTGATCAATATATGCCCTTATATTCATTGACTGACTTGATTGGCATCTATATTGGGGGAGTAAGTTTTCTTTAAGCACAATTATTTATCTTTTTGTTTTTGTTGGTTTTCCATCATCAAAAGGGGGGAGAATGTTGAGTATTTGACTTCTCCCTACTTGGTGTTAATGATGAGCAAACATAAATACTTGTGACTAATCCCCTATTTGCAGTTAATCCATTGCCTAAGCATATCATGAAGATCAATTAGCAATGGATGTCACTCAAAGATCAATGAAAGCAAGAAAAGTGGATTGGATGATCAAAGATGGTGATTGAAGCTCCTAGAAGACTTTAAGCTCATACTTTGGATAGAAGAGAGAGTTCTACATAATGTAATCTTCTTTTTCTCTTCTAGTAAGTAGCTTAGAAGTAGAACTATGTTGAAGCACACACACATCTTCATTTCAGTCCTAGGAAATCATTAGATCACTTTTCCTTAGACTCCAATTCATATTTCTCTAGAATGTGCATGTTGTGATTTCAACAGTCGACTGCTGAACGATTTACAGTCGCAAGTCTAAAAACAGTCGACTGTGATTTGTTCTACAGTCGCCTGTTTTGCACATACTTAACCAATTGATTTTTGGGCTTTCTAAACTTTAACTCCTTCAGGTGACTGCTGTACATTTTACAGGCGCCTGTCCAAGAGACAGTCGACTGTAATTTGTTAATCAGTCGCCTGTCTATTTTTAGCCCAAAGATCATTTTTCTTTTCATCTGGCCAGCCAACTGATGTTGTATTTACAGTCGCCTGTCCAAGGCACAGTCGACTGTCAATGCTTCAACAGTCGCATGTCCATGATTCCTCTGCAGAACTTGCTCTCTGGAATATTTCAAGTTTTAGTGCCAGTCGACTGATGTTGTATTTACAGTCGCATGTCCATGGAATAGTCGACTGTCAATGCTTCAACAGTCTTCTGTCCTTAAACTTCTCTGCAGACTCAACTCTCTGGAAAATGTCAAGGTTTGTGACAGTCGAATGATGTTAGTTTCACAGGCGCATGTGTACTCCATATTAGTCGACTGTCTTGTCTTCCCAGTATTGTCTGAGATTTTCTCAACTTACACCTATTGCGGCCAGTTGCCTGTAGAAGGATTTACAGTCGAATGTCTTCTCTTCATCAGTCGACTGTCCACGTGGTAATTTACCGTTTGAATTTTCTCCTACCCTCTGACACAGTACAGCAGTCGACTGTGTTTTGTTCAGCAGTCGACTGTTGCGTGTGTAAATTCTATTCGTTGGCTTTTCTCCATGGATTTCAAATGGGTTTTTGGGGATTCAGTTTGTGGGATTTGAGAAACCTATAAAGGCAGCATCTACTGTACCATTGAGAGGTTACTCACTCATCTATTGAAACCCTAAGCTTTCATCTTCAAGCTTCTCAAGCTCTCAAATCCTAAAGCCCTAGAATTCCTATCTTTCAATCTCTTGCTCTCCAACCTAGAATCAAAAAGATATCTTCTAGGCAATTGGTGGTGACAAGAGAAAGTGATTTCCTCTCTTCCAAGAGAGACATCAACACACAACACACTTGCTCCTTCAAGCTCTACTTCAAGGCATAGGTGATTGTAAGTGTTGTCATTTAAATATTTCATAACTTTCATTATTAGATTAACTCTCGATTTGTGAGAGTAATTTGCTTGCTCCCTAGTTGTGAGAGTCAAGGACATCGAATGTACTTCGATTTCACTTGTAGGGTTGCCACAAGTGGGTTTAAAGGAAACCTCAAGTTAGGGTTCTAACTTGAGTATCCAGTGGTATCCGAGTGGAAGGGACGTAAGATTACCGGGAACAAGTTGTGAATCAACTTGGATAATTCGAACCTTTGAAACATCATTGTGTTTGCATTGTTTCATTTTGTGGTTTATTTTCATTCCGCCTTAATTGTTGGTTAGAAATTTAATTTGGTGTAATTATCCTTTTAAATTGCCTAAACATTATTCAACACCCCTTCTAGTGTTTTCCTCATAGCCAGGGACCTTACACTTAAAACTTATCATTTAGATATCATACATCTCCATCTCTCATGTCTATTATCATATATACAAAGAGAGAGAGAGAGAGAGAGAGAGAGAGAGAGAGAGAGAGAGAGAGGTCCCCCTTTTTGACATTCATGTCTATGGGGGAGAGACCTTCATGTCAATAGGGGAGAGACATTCATGTCCATCCTTTTGATAATGACTAATGGAGAGAAGTGATGATGTAAAAATATGCTTGAATTAGATTGGTATTTCTCATTGCATCATTGCAATTCTTCAATTGGAATCTGTTTGGTCCCCGGGTTTGCACCACGGGGGCACGAATCACTGCAAGTGCACAGTGCACTATAGTATAGAAAGATTGTCGAACTCAGGGAGGCGATAGTTTAACGCTTAGCTATATATGGAAGGAGGAGAGTATGTGGTCGGGGGCTGTCACGAGTGACTGATTGGTTGATTATGGAAGTCGAGAGTTAACTAAGAAATTAAACGTTTAAGGCTTTCGAGATTCCCCTCTAGGCCGTTCGGTCATGGATGCTAGGTCAAATGGCCATACATCGGACGATGGGTTAAGGTAGGAGTGTCACATCTGTAGATGAGAACGAGTATTTAACTTTCGTTGTTCCTACTCGTCTAACGTATCACTATGCGAAACCGTGCTCTCACAGTTGGCTTCACACGGGGATGCATGCATTAAGCTTGACACTTGGTCCCACCTCGCAACTCCGTATCCACTCTCGTGATCTACGGGTTGTGACACTACCCTATGGTCGGTTCTAGCAATCGGCGTGCTCTTGCAGTCGCCGACTAGCGGATTGGGGATTAGCGGTCGCCCCTAGCTCTCGAGTCACTCTCGTGATCACGAACCCTAGGAACGGTCGCTAAGCCCAAATCGGATTCGTGGGGATTCTCCCTAGGATAGGAATCCGCCTTTGCGATACTCCGATCCTAAGGCCAATCCCCCAAAACCCTTGTTCAAACCACCATATGGCAACCCTAGATTGATCCAACGGGGGCCTAACTGTCACGCCCTGCTTACCAAAAATGTGGAGGCGAGACGTGAGAAGGTCCGCTCAGACTTGAAGCTACAAAGCTGCAAGTCCGATAAGCGTCAATCAACTTTAAACTGCAGGTCCTTGCAACGCGAAACGAAACAAAGATAATAATAAGGAAACGAGACAAAAGAGAAATCTCAGAATATCCATAATAATAAATTCCATCATCATAGAAAAGCCACCAGGCTTAAAAGAAAAGAATCTAAGGGCCCCAGCATGGCCAACAAAAGTACAAGATACAAAACAAAGGTGCCACGCACCAACAACTGACAGAAATCCTAAACCAAAAGAGAAAACAACAAGGTCACTCAGAAAGGTCACCGGTGTCCGCAAAACTCCTCCTGGGCAGGCATGGACTCAGGCTCAGCATCAGCGACAACCACGTACTCAGCTACGGTCTCTGGCTCATGGTCTAACATGTGACACCCAAAAGAGCAAGGGGCACATGTCAGCAAGTCTACAAGAGACTTGTGCAAGGAAACTGAAAGTAAAGCAACCTAGCAGTTCTAGCATGATGCAATGACATGGCAGTTATAACATGAGTGCAACAAGTAAGGTAAAGTAAAGTAAAGTACGAGCATGGCATTTTAAACATGGCATGGATGTCAAGTTTTACATGAACAAGCACAAGTACAAAGACAAGTCTAGTAAGCACGTCGTGCACAGAGATTCCGCCTTTTGGCTAGAGTGGCTGCGCGGCCAGCTCCTAGCTCAAGTGATCGTTTATCCCTACCCCTCCACGTGTATCGAGCCAGGACCTTACCCCCGAACACGGAATGCTCGCTTCTGGATCACGAGCCAGGAAGTGTATTTGGCATAGGGTTGTGCCCGCAAAAGCAGGTGCCTAGCCTGGCCTAGGGTTGTGCCTGCAACGCAGGTGCCTAGCCTGAACAAGGAAGTACAAGTATAGTAGCGTGTGCCATGAATGCAACAATCAACTTGGACGACATGTAAGATGCAATGCATGGCAGTTAAAAGTGCGTACAGATAAGCAATTTAAACATGACAGATAACAATGCATGCATGACATGGCAGGGTGACAGAACTAGCTTCGTTGTCAAGCTAGATCTTAAAGTTGCGTCTAGACAGCTATCATTTCACTGTCTAGTCTCTTTTACGCTAAAGCAAGGAAGTGGCCTAAAAACATGGCCCTAAGCAAGAATTGGCAAGTTTCACTTGCCTGCAAGGCTGCTGTCAGAAAAACACCGTCCAGAGGAGTCCAGAGTCACAAATAACCTACGTGCACAAGTCCACCAGCCTACAGTCCCGTATTCATTATCTTCAATTAGTGAATTAACCAACACATCAAAATTACAGTTTTTATCTTGTTAGCATGCAGTGTGGGTTCCTACGGTTCAGGTATACCTTAACACGACGCGAGAGCTACACTAACGTCGGGTAGCGACGCCAGGTGTTGAATTCCGGTAGCGTATAAGGTAACGACGTCGGCTCGGGGACGGTAATGGACCGCGATGAAAACGTTGCATCTCAGTCACACAGCCAGAAACTTGGGCAATTTGCTGATCAATGAATTACAGGCTTGAGGGGATGTGCTCTCAGTTTGGTTAGGTCCAGATTTGAGTCCAGTTCTTCATCCAACTCTCCCACAATGCTTATGTTATCACCCCTTATAATGTATAACCCGAGAACAAGTTGCTGAACACCTTCCTTTGTGGAGTACACCCGCTCATGTGACTCGTCAAGAATGATATTGGTAGCCTGAACAAAGCCTTTTAAAACTCCCACAATATTCCGTCCATCATTTGTAATGACTGAAATAGTTTGATCCACAAGTGACTCCAGGCCAGGACCAGTAAACATTGTGTGACCTAAAAACCTCAGTCAAATCGTCTTCCTCCTTGCAAATAGAACCGCAAGGGCAAAGGATGGCCCGATTTTGTTACGGCTTTCGATGTGTCTCGATGTCCACGCACGGTCGACGTATTCTTCTCATTCAGTCGGAGGCTCCCTGATCACGTGGGAGATCGCCGATTTCGTCGGAGATTCTCCTTCGCCGTCGCTAACGATGGTTACCGTCGCCTGACAGTGCCTGGGGTGTTCAAACACTGCTGCATCGGTGCTTGGAGAAGAACTGCAGGGCAGATGGCGGTCTACGGTAGCTAGGAGCGACTGCACATCGGAGGAGGGAGTCAGAGTGTTCGCGAGCGACGCCAGGGCTTCGGGTCGAAGCTGGGCGGAGCACAGCGATCGTGAGCGCCGGAGAAGCGTCAGGGATTCGATTGTCTTGGGGAGTTCCGGCGGTGCTAGGGTTTAGATGGTCGGAGATGACGTCGAAGGGGGAGGGAAGGGTGGCTGCGACTCCTAGGGTGTTGGCGGCGGCTTGTTGTTAGGCTGGGAGAAAAATAGAAAGGGTTATAAAAAGTCTTACCCTAGAGTTTCTAATAGGCATTAAGTATGGGCTATTTTAATAAAGGAGAATGGGCTGCCATGAGTTTAGTTTGCTGCTTGTGTACAGGTTGAAAAGCCCAGCACGAGATGAGTAGGCCTGGGGTCCGTTGAAAAGAAAATAGTTATAAAATTATAGTTGTCATCCAATATTAAAACAAGAGCCACACACCCTCTCTCTCCTCTAGGTGTGCGGCCTAGGCATAGGCTATGGGCTGGGCTTCAACATTAGGGAGTAATATTATTATCATGAATTATTAGGGACAAATAACTAGGTTAAACTTAGAGCTAATCCAATAATTGGTTGGGCAGAAGGCGAAAATAGGTCAAACAAAGCTTAAAAATTGTGAAATAAATACTGGGGTGACCAGGATGGCGAGAGAAAGGAGACGGAGAAGCCGGATCACAATTTCGACGTCGAGAAACGAAATTAAAAATAGAAAGGCCTCTCGACAAAAGTGAAAATCGCGACGTCTCCTCAAATAAGATCAAATCGTGGGAGAACGACCCGTGAAATGACGTTCCCAATTAACATCACAATTTTAATACTCCCAGAGAGGGTCACAACGGCATATCGCACTATAGGGTTCGGATACGGACAAGATCTAAAATAAATACGTGCACGAAAAGCGTATATAGGATACGGGGTCCGAAAGCGATGGTAATCTCAAGTTGGGCACACGTCGGGGTTTGGCTTGCTAAGGATGCAACCAAGGTGCTACGGCCCTATCAACTCAACGACACGACTCACATACAAAGCATCAAAACCAATCAGGTACCCGAAATTGCTATATACACAGCCGTATAACGAATAGTGGGTACCGGCCGTTACACTAACCTAACATCCGATCCCTAGGATCCTAGGGATCGTCCCTAAGCCCTACAAACCCACTACTCTAGCATGGCAAAAGCTCTAAAAATAATAGCAATAGAGTTAGACACATCCAACCGGTCAAATTGCATGAAATTGATTTCAATAGAGAGATCAAGAGAAATAAGAGCAATAGTAAAGAAATCAAGAAAATCCAACCATAAATAAAGAAATGGATTGCAAAAGAAATTACATATAAGAGCTCCCAAAATAGCTCTAAGGGTTTTTGCCACAGAAAAAACTGCTTAACCTACTCTAAAAAACGTTTACTATTTATACAAAACAGTTTGGGTTCGGGTTTTTACAAGAAAACCAACTCGAAACCCATTATTTTAAGTCAAAATGGAGTCTGCCGACATATCACTCGGTCGAGCACAGTGGTCACTCGACTGAGCAGTGCCTTGTGTACTGCTGCGCTTGGCGCTCGAGAAGGGGTCGCTCGGGCGAGCAAGTTGAGTCGCTAGCCCGATCGTCATATCGCTCGGCCGAGCGAATTAAACTTCAAAATTTCCAGAGCTTAGGTCCTTCGTTTGATGGGCTCCTCTGACGGCTAGCTCGGGCGAGCGGGCTGGTCGCTCTGCCGAGCGAGCTTGTCGCTCGGCCAAGCATCCCGAAGAAGAATTCCATTTCTCCTTGGCGTATCACAGCTCGGCCGAGTGCATCATGCGCTCGGCCAAGCGATCTAGAAACTCCTCCAAATCTCCTTCTCTTCTCTTCATTCTCCTCTCTTCTTCTACTCCTCTCCCTCACTTCTTTGGCCTCCTTGGGTCGTCGTGGCAAGGCAAAGCGAGCTTTGGCGTTGATGTTGTGTCCAAAACCCCATATCACCCCAAATCGTGCCGAATTCCCTGAAAACACATAAAACATCGAAAGGATCAAGAATATCGAGAAAAGTGTGATATAATATGAAAATATGTATTCGGGCGATCGAAATGACATGGAAATGCATGGTAAAACATGGAAAATATAGACACAACAGTATCTTGAGCATTGTTTTTACATATGTCCTATTATATGCATTATGTGTTTAAATTGATTATAATTGGTATGCATATATATAGGGAGAGTATTAATATGTTTTTAATGTTTATTTTTACATAATGGGTGTTACCATAAAAATGGGGAGATTTTTAGATATTGGCCATTAAGCCCAGTATGGATATTGAGTCTCCACCCGTGGTTGTTTTGATGATGAGCAACATATTATGCTACTAATGCTTTCATTGAGGTTGTGGGTAGGAAGTGCATTTTTAATGTCGGTGATGAAGCATGGAAATTTAAGAGCCATGATTCAAAGAATGAAAGTCAAACTTATAATATGTTGGTACAAGCAAATCAAGGAATGCACAAAATCAAGTTGCATCCAAGGCTAGAAGGTTAGGAGCATTGAAGAACAAGCACAAAAACTACATGCATCAAAAGCTCAAGTGAACGCCAAGGCAAATGGACATAGAGTTGCATGCTAGCTCAAATAATGTTATGTAATATTTTGACTTTTATTTGAGTCTTAGGAAATTGTTAAGGCCTTTTTGATTAAGCTCTCACACACTTAAGATTATGCCAAAACTGATTTAAAATGATTTAAATATTTTTTCTAAGTTTTCGAGCCAAACCCATACTAGGAAATCCTCTGAGAGTCGACTACCACCTTAGGAGTCGACTACCAACAGACAGCCTGGCATCTGGGTCAAACGTATAGATTTTCAAAATCGTTTTAATTATTACATATAGCTATTGGAGAAATATTTTTGAAATGAATTTGACATTATTTTCAAAAGTCTCATTGTTTAAATGCATATAAATGTTGGAAAAGTCTTTTGGAAATAATTTAAATTTCAAATTTCAAATCTCCTTGATTAATGCAAACATATTTGGGAAATAATTTGAATTTCAAATTTCAAATCTCCTTGATTAATGCAAACATATTTTGGAAATAATTTGAATTTCAATTTTCAAATCTCCTTGATTAATGCACTTTTGAAATGATTTTTTGAAATGATTTTCATCTTTATAAATAGAGGGATTGAGCTTGGATTTCAAACAAGAAGATTTTTCATCTAAAATTATTGTTTCAAAAGGTTTTTCAAAGTTCTTTCTCAAGCTCTCAAAATCTTCTCTTGGCCATATTTTAAATTGCTTTTCAAATATTTTTTGGCCTTATTTTCTTGATCTCCCAAAGCTTCCAAATTTCTTATCTTTGAGATCAAGATCATCCTATAGCTACACTTCAACACTTGGGCTTCAAATTGAAAAGGCTATAGGTAATCCTACGAAAGCGTTGTAAGTATTTTTCTCACTTGGGTGTAGTGAGTTGTGAAAGTCCTCAAATTGTTAGGCAATGAAAAGTCATTGGCTTGTGAGGCAAGGGAAAATCCTTGTTGTAGGCAAGGTGGTTGTAAATCCTCTTGGCGAGAGGTGGTTTTTACTATTTACCAATAATAGTGGATTAAAGGCCGACAAGAGTTTCGGGGACTGGACTACCCGGCAATGGGAAACCAGGATACATCATGGTGTTCGTGGTCGTTATCTTGGTTTGATTACTTGCTTGCAATTTATTATTTCTGTTGTGCTTATTTCATTGATGCAAGTACTTGTTGATTAAGATTGATATTAGGTAATTCTATATTAATCTTAGTGAGAAAATTTCTAGAGGAATTTTAATCTCTAAAAACACTATTCACCCCCTCTAGTGTTCTCTTTGCCATCTCAGGTCCTAACACTTGGTATCAGAGCAAGGTTACAAGATGTCATCAATTGATTGATTCCCTGAAGGATAATCTTCCACCCGACCACCAATTCACAACGGATCAAATTATGAATCTTGGAAGAATTGAATGCAAATGTACCTTCTTTCTATTTCCTATGAGTTATGGAAATTGGTGGAGAACCCTTATGAAGCACCCACTCTTGAGGAAAAAAGTGGACCAAGAAGGAGACGAACAAAGTGTCCTTAAATGCCAAGGCGATGTCCATTCTATATTGCGGACTTGACACAATGGAGTACAACAACATCTCCATGGCTACCTCCACGCACCAAATATGGAAAATCCTTGAGGTAACGCATGAAGGTAACCAAAAAGTTAAATCATCGAAATCTTCTCTTTATGTTGGCAGGTATGAACAATTTATGATGGAGAAGGGCGAGAACATAACGGAGATGTACATGCGATTTACAGAGATCGTCAATAGACTTGCGGGATTGGAAAGAAGTACACGCAAGAGGATCATGTCTGCAAGATCCTTAGATCCCTCACTCCCAAATTGCAATCCAAAGCTTCGACGATTGAAGAAGGCAACGACACCTCAAAGCTAACCTTAGAGGAGCTCATCGGCAATCTAATGGCATATGAACTCCTATTGCAAGAGAGAAAGACCAAGGAGCACGGTGAAAAGAAGAACATCACATTCAAAGCCACATCGGATATGGAGGCGTCCGATGATGAAGTCAATGATGAGATAGAGAAACAAATCTCCAAAGGATTCAAGAAAATCCTAAATGCACGTAGGTCCTACAACCATAAGTTCAATTCCACTAATGATGTTATTTGTGATGAATGTAATAGACACTGTCACATAAAGGAGTGTCCACTAAAGAAAAACAAAGAAAGGAGAATGAAATCTAACAAAAGCAAAAAGTCAAAGGCATTTGTTTGGATGTGATAAGAGTGATATTGAAGATTCCGATAGTTCATCATCATCTTCCAAAAGTGAAGGAGAACTACGAAAAAGGAATGAGCGGAACTACATGTGCTTCATGGCACGGGAAGACTCCAAGGTAAATTCATACCCTAACTCTAGTGATAGAGATAGTAGTGATGATGATGAACTTGATTATGAGGAGGAATTTCATAAAATTTATGCTCTATATGAGGTCCAACTCAAAGAGCTTTTAACTCTAAACAAGATGCGTACATTTTGTGGTTCTAATTCTACTAATCAAGAGCTAGAAAAGATTAGGGAAGAGAACTTAAAATTGATTAGCAACAATAAGGATTTAATTGAAAAGAATAGGTTGCTTAATGTAGAACTCAAAGACCTAAGAAATAGGTTTAGATACTTAGGAAAGAACATGGCCGCCATTAAAGCAAAGCATGATGACTTGGTTAATAATGTTGCTAGGTTCAATAAAGGTACAGAAAAATTAGATAGCTTGATTAGTTCACACAGACACTGTCACTCCAATTATTGCCGGCCTACGTGGCCACCTCAATGGCTTATAAATCCGACGATTAAGACATGCACTTACTCCTTCATCAAGGATATCAGCAATCAGGGTTAAACACTTCCTTATTAGCATGCCATCATCAAGGACGACATTAAATCCTCTTTATTGCCTTGGAGATGAGAGGGGTAATGGCTCGCCTATATAAAGACCGGGAGGTAGCAGCTTCAAAGGGGCTCTGTAATCAGCGATGGAGGTAGCATCATACAACTCCCACACCTTCTTCCACCTAATATTTCTTATCCACAGCTCAGCCAGAGGATCTGTGTATTGGTCTCCCCGTGAACCATACTCGATCCCACCGAGCACCCTTCAGACTAGATCTGACTTAGGCATCGGAGGGGACTTGGTCGAAACCAAGGTCCAACCCTCCTGTCGAGCTCTTCATTTTGCAAATCCGAAGTGAAGTCAGCATCGCCGAAGCTACCCTTCGACGTCCCATCGCCCGGATCCGAACGCCCTTGCACCAAGAGTTCGTTTGGCCGGTCGATCCCAGAGGCAGTAGCTCCACCAAAGCTTCCTTTCGGTGCACCGATGCTTGGATCTGTGCATCCTCGCACCAGAGTCTGCTCATTCGATTGATCCTGAAGGTCACCTGCCTCGCTCACGTCTGACGACCTTCGGACTACCATCTAGCGGTGAGAAAAACCCCGAAACATCTGGCGCTGTCTATGGAAACGAGTCGACACCCACGTCGTCAACCACATCGGTAATGACTTGTTCCATTGATTAAAGATCTGAAAGACCAAACTGCCGAAGGCATGGCAGACCACATGATCTTTCAAACTTGACTATGGCAATCTCTCATCTCATGAGGATTTAGACCCCACGTCTAAAATCCCATTGGATGAAGAGTTTCCACAAACAACCGTTCTATCCAAAGAGTTTCGACAAACTCTCAATTGCACAACACCATCTCCAAATGCCCGTGCAAGTAATAAATGGAGATGCTAACACTGGGTTTGTTCGGCCTCCATGTGCATCCAGGCTCTGGATACATCACTCAAACAGCTGCTTCAAATTAGACTGTTCTTGCAACGTCATCAGAGGGATGAACCCACATAGCCATCCAACAGCGTGCAGAGCCCCCACAAAAATAGGCAGGGGTGGTTTCTCGGGGCCGAGCCCCACAGTCAATTTGCAAGGGCGATGCCTCAACTGTAGAGGGCTGTCAACCGACAAAAAGAGTGGCCTAGTTCTTTGGACCCGGGATTTCACCAAACGGATGACTTCTGGTCGTGCAACTAGAGACAGATCCCCAGGCCTGATCCCATTGATCATTCCTGCATGGAGCAAAACC
The DNA here is from genome assembly GCA_030789695.1 of Scilla litardierei. Lineage (NCBI taxonomy): Eukaryota > Viridiplantae > Streptophyta > Magnoliopsida > Asparagales > Asparagaceae > Scilla > Scilla litardierei. The sequence continues at coordinate 120,058,837 of CM061140.1, forward strand.
TCATCGAGCAAACAAGGGTCGGCCTCCCCTTTCACCGATCGACAGTGGCAAGGGGCAAAGCCCTTCTAGTCGAGCGCCAGTGGCATGGGGCCAAACCCTATAGACAGTGAATGTTAGCAATTGGGCAAACCTAGGGCCTGGGCAGGGGGCGAACCCTCCTCGTCCGATGAATGGTTGGGTTAAAGGCCAAGGCCCAAGTAGTGGGGAGCGGGGGCGAAGCCCCAGGCCCGAGCGACAGCCAACGAAGGGTGGAGTCCCTGTACCTATCGGCAGCACGGGTGAATCCCCCATAGGCTGATCCAAGAGGAGGCCGACCAGTACAGTGATCGGCCGCCCTGAACACACACCCGGGGCGGGATGGCTCGCTAGTCTTACCGCAAGCGCACGGTGTAGCGGCGAGCGGGTATCGAACACGAGGAGGGCAAATGACGGTGTCTTCTTCAATCCACCTGGCTATAGGAAAAGTCTAGAAATATTCCCTATAAAGCGGTCACAGTCGTTCAATTGTATAAAGGAAATATCAAATTAATAAAGACGCCTAGGGGTAGGGAATCCCCGCTACAAACCGTATCTCGTCATTGTGATTCATAGGTTTCACAATTGCTAGACTTGAAATTCAGGTTAACTAGTTGCAACTAAATGTAGAACCAAGCTCACGCTCTCGCGCTATTGCCGGTCTATAGCAAACCTAGGGTAGGGTCCAATCTCTTGCAAACCCTAACTTAGGCAAGCTAGCATGAAGAACAACATCATTGTTCAATCGTATCTCGAGCCCACTCTCGTGTAAACTCGAGCTACGACCTAGGTTGGGATAGTTCCTACCCGTCCAATCTCTTGCAAACGGATATTGGTATAGAATTGCAATCGAAAACCCTAGTTTCGGTCCAATCTCTTGCAAACCGATTCCGGAGAAATCCAATTGTAACCCAATTCGAATTTCTAGGGCTTCCTATCGAGTTGGGATCCAATCTCTTGCAAATCCCAATCGGTATGAATCCCTAGCTATTCGTATTAAATCAATCCCAAACTAACCCTAATCAATTCTAGCAATAATTTCACCAATTCATCACAAATTAGAAATAGGGTTCGTAGGGTTCATCCCTACGCCCTAAGACGATAAAACTACTCACAATTCATAATGCAATTCAATGGAAATTCAATAATAAAATCAATAGAATTCATTGCAATATTCAATATATCAATAAAAATGAGGTTTTTGATAGAGAGAGAGAGACAAACCAATGGAGATTCAATAGCATCCAACAAAATAACACTTTTCTCTCTCCCCAAAAGAACTAAATCTAATCTCCTAAAAGTATTCTAAAAGGGCTGCCAAAAGTTTTGAAAAAGCTCCCTAAACTAGGTTAAAAACTGGGGTTAAATACCCCCCAAAATCGCCCAAAAAACTGTGACAAAATTGCCCTTGCACAGCCTGAAAATCGCAATTTACGCTACAGGCAGCGCGGCTCACTCGGCCGAGTGACAAATGTCGCTCGGCCGAGTGACAAACCCTGTAAAATTACAGTAACTTCGGACTTTTGGGGGTCAGCTCCTCGGGAGTCACTCGGTCGAGTGACTTTCTTTGCTTCGGCCGAGGAGACTTCTTCACTCGGCCGAGTCGGAACTCGGGAGTTGACTGACAGATTACAGTAAGTTGGGACTTTTCGTTTGCCGTCGTCTTGATGCCACTCGGGTGAGTGGGGTCTCTGTGGTTCGGCCGAGTGGGATGGAGATGCTCGACCGAGTGCACGCTGATACTCAGTCTGTCGCGTGTCCGATCTGGCTGGCCGAGCGGGCTTTCGATGGTCGGCCGAGTGACTCCTTCACTCGACCGAGTGACATACTGAAAATGCCCAATCTTCGTATTTTTGCTCCCTCGTCGCTCCTACGATGTTCTTTCTTCTTCCACTCCTCTCCAATAGCAAAATTCCCCTCAAAAAAGTCGCGGGTGACACTCCGGAGTAGGTGCATCTCAGAATCACTCCAAATCCCTCGAAATCTCCTGAAATTCGACAAAAACAAGAAATAGTGAAAAGCATCGCAATATTGTCGAATAATCATGAAAAACGCGATACAAATGATCAAAATGGCATGCAAACATGCAGAAAAAAGGTGTAAAATATGGAGTGATCAAAATCCCCCAAGCTTACCTCTTACTCGTCCTCGAGGAAGATGAGTAAAAAGCGAACCCGGTGGATAAAGAAAATAGAAACGATGGAAAGGTGGAAAATGAAAAACGAAAAACAAAATAGAAAACGAAGAAGGAAGCTACTAGATCATTTTTCTCAAGACGTGGGTTTTGCTTACTCATATAGCACGCATCGAATATAAAACACATGTCAAAGACTTTTATCTCGATATCATAGTATAATGATGCATTTGAAATAGAAAGCCCAAGAATATCAATATAGCTTGAAAAACGGAATAATTCTAGAATTAGCATCGTCTGAAGCATCTAGAGCGGTATACAAAATCGTAGATCACACACTTTTCAATTGAATGCTTTCTATGAGTAGTATAAGAGGTATCACACAATAGAGTAGTAAGAATAGAAAAGTGTGGTTTTCATGAAATGAATGCCAAGCGTAGATTTCTGGATTTCGTGAAACTTTTAGCAATCTCACCGAGTATAAAATATTACTTAGCCTAGGTTGTCATGCACCGTCAAGTAGTCACTCTCACACACATCATAGGATCCTCTCCCCCAAACTTATCCATAAGCGTGGTGGCATAAACAAAACTATATTTACATCCCCCATTTCTTTTGAAGCTCCAAAAGTAAAAGAAATAAAAATAAAAGCGAAAGAGGGAAGAAAGAGAGAAAGGGTATGAGATGGGATCGTTTTCGAATTTCTTTTCTCTTTTCTTTCCCTTTTTTCAAATCTTTTTCTTTTTCTTTTTCTTTTTCTTTCTCTCTCTCTTTTTTTTTCAAATGATATATATACACAAATGATCCCAAATCAAAAGAGAAGGATATAGAAGTATATTTTTTTTGGGTTTTGGGAAATTTGGAGCATGTGATATAATAACGGGGGGAATGCCAATAATAGAATTGCCTAGGGGAGATTTACCAATGAATTTAAAATAGAGAAATCATGTTCAAGATATGTGGAGAAAGAAATAAATGTATCTCTCGGTTCACTCTATAGGACGTGTATGACAACTTCAGCGGGGTAATTTAATCTACTCAGTTTAATCTCAAAAAGCAAACTAGTCCAGATATATCAATTCTAGCAAACATTCAATCAACCTGAAGTGAAGCGTACAAATCATGCAATAAGAAGTGATATGAGAAAAAGAAAGCAGTACTCCAGATATAAGCATCAATGCGTGAATCTTGATGTGTTTTCTATGATAGCATACATATGAATCATCAGACATCAGCTAATAATAGAATTTCATCCAATTTCATACGGAAAAAGAAGTGGGTTACTATTTCTAAATGCAAAGCAGAAAATAGCATATGATATCAGAAACAAAAGCTATGACATGACAAAATTAGCATGCATATAGAGAATAGCTAACACCACGTCATCGTCATCACAGAAAAACCATCTCTAGCAAAAGATGAAAGAAATAAAGATAAAGAAAAAACAAGACTATTTACAATGCAGTACACTAGGAAAATAAGAAAAACGTGATGCATGGTAAAAAATGAAAAAGTGATGAAAAATGGGTGCAAATGTGGAAAAACGTGAAAAAAACTAAAAATAAAGGTGATAAAAGCGAAAAGTGTGAGAACTCACTCCCTCAAGGTAAAGTGCACAGTGTCCTCAATGTGCAAAGTGTGGCACACAGAGAGACGTGAAATGGGTGGGGTGGGTGAGGGTGCATGCATGCTACAAAGAAAGAAAATAAACTGAAAATATGATGCGGATGTGATGCATGCAAGGATCAGAGTGATGCAGGTAATGTGTCACCAAAAATACTCTCCCTCTCTCCCAAAAAAAGATATAAAATGATGTAATCGGAACAGGGACCAAAATAATGAGGGGAGGAGGAGGGGGCAAAAATCTCCAGGACCAGCGGAAAATGGGCAGCATAACGACAAAAAAGATCAATGGCATCAAGGGTGTGCCTAAGCTGGTGGTGTTGCACCATCTCCGTCCTGTAGCGGAGGTGGTGGTGGAGGTGGTGGTCGAGGTGTCGGCTGGGTGGGTGGGTGTAGTGTAGGGAGTCGCGCCAGGATCTGATTCAGGCAAGCCTGAATATCGGGGAGCATGGCGACGCGGGTCTCCATGGAACTGACCGCGCCAGAGAGAGCCCTAAAATCGCCTCTGAGTCCACTCACCGCCCCCTCAAGAGCACGAAGGCTCTGAAGTAGAGTATTAGGGGGTGGTGGAGCGGAGGGACGAACAGGTCTAGGCTGTGAAGGACGGGGCTGTCTGATACGGGCAGTGTAAGTAATCGGCCCAGCAGGAAAGTGTGGGAAGGGTGCTGTGCTCACTAGTGGATGCCCAGCCTCAGTGCGAGGCTGGGACGCAGGCTGGGACGAGGAGGCAATAGCAGCGGTGGTGGAAGACAAAATCGACGACGAGGAAGCAAGTGAGGTCGGTGACACAGGTGTGAGGACAGACGTTACGACACTCTCGGATAGAACAGCTGCTGTGGAGACAGAAGGGTCGACCACTGGGGAGGAAGTGTAAGGACCAAAAGGTGACACCCTAGCGAACAGCAAGCTGGAAAGGGACCGAACAACAGCAGGGAAGGAAGACTCGCCGCTCTCTAGTATGGTGGGTGGACGCTCAGGAAGAAGTGAGGAAATAGGCTCAACCGAGATAGGAACATCAGTGGTGGGGGTGGTGGTGGACGTGGTGGACGGCTCAGCAAGGGTACTCCCGACACTGACAGAAGTGGGGACAGAAGTGTCAGGAGGTGCAGACAATGCGGGCTCGGGCTGAGGGATCACGGGGTCAGCAGGAGGTGCAGGGGGTGCCTGCTCAGCGCCCTCAGCCTCAAGTACGTAGGCAGCTGGGATGAGGAGATCCATCGCTGGGATCCAATCCTCGTGGGCCGGTCCTATATGTGTCCGAGCAGGTCTCGGGAGGATCATGTAATCTGCACTAAAAGGACCATGCAACCACACCCAGTGCCGCTATCCGTGGGGACGAAGCATCTTCATCTGGGCCATGACGTCTATCGAGAGTGCAGTGGGGCTCGTCGAAGGTCAGCAGGTAGGTCCACGCCGGTCATCAGGGCTAGCAGAGTAATCAGACTGCCGTGCAAATAGGTGAGTGAGCGTCCATCGAAATGATGATGCGGTCTAAGAACCAGCTAGCGATGTCAATCTCAACGGCAGGCACCAGGTCATCGCTACCCCTATCCAGAACTCTGGGGCGAGTCATCGCATGGAACATGTAGAGCTCAGGCGTAGACATCGTCCCAGGCTCGTACCACGCTAAAAAGGTGGTCGCCATGAGGCGCTGTGCTATGCGGAGGCAGGGGTGTAGGCTGGTAGAGGCCTTGGCCCTACTAGGGTCAAAGCCATGGTGGGAGCCCGTGATACGTGTCCAGAACGTGGAAGTTTCAAACGACGGCGGTGGGATGTGAGTGGGTGCGTAGGCTCGGTCGGGGACGGGGACATCGGGCCACTGAAAGAACGCACGAAGCATGGCGAGAGTGACCTCGCACTCTCGATCCATAAGGAAAAATGTGCATCCTCCAGGGGTCCGGGCGATCGAGCTAAGAACCTCAAGTGTCGGACGGACGTAGGTGTCCGCCGACACAGACAAGAAGTTGCGCCAACCCATGTTGTCGTACAACGTGAGCATCCCCTCTAGCACCCCTAGGCGATCAAGGTCTGCTAAGTGAGCGAACCTAGAGGGCACTATAGATCGATGGGTGATACGATCAAATCGGACGCGCTGTGCGTCGTCTCTGAACGTGATCCACAGCGGCCCGACAACGGGAGCCGGTGGTGGGATAGGGTCGGCGGGGATGGGATGTACGTGGATGGGATCAGCGGGAAGCGGCTGTGTGGGGGGTGGTGGCTGTGGCGGGCTAGGTGGAGGGGAGTCCTCCCTAGCGTGGGAGGGACCGGCATCATCGGTCCTTTTCCGCTTGGAAGAGGCTCCCCGCGTGCGTGGCCTAGTGCGGGGCGGTATGTGTGCCGCGAGTGCTCACCCAACAAAAATATAGTGCGGCGCGCTCAATAAAAGGAACAAGTGTACCTGAACACGCCGTGAGAGCAAATCAGCAAGTGCGTGCGAAGAGCACCGCCTCCGCGAAGCTAAAAATACGTCCTGAAGCTCCCCTAAGCTCCCCCAAGATAGCCTGCAAATCAAACAACGATATCAGCGGATAATATTCAAAATACATGGGGGAGATGGGGTATAATAGATAGATAAACAAATTAATTTGATTTTTGGGTTCAATGGGTCTACGGATCGAGAGAAACAAGGAAAAATAGGATTTTTGGGGCAAACCAAGGCTAAACGAAGCAATGGAAGCCGGCGCCGGCGAGATGGAGCGGCGGCCCCACGTCGGCGTGGGAGGGGACGGCGATCGACGGTCGGCGGGGTTTGATTCGGGCGAGGGAAGTTGAAGCAGCGGGCGTGGGAAGTCGAAACAGCGGAGGCTCGGGCGAAAAACGTAAGAAATTGGGGTTTTAGAAAGTCACACCCGCGCCCCGCTTATATATAAATTGTTACGACTCGACCGAGTGACAACGGCACTCGGCCGAGTGCGTAAACGAAAATAAATTTCGAAAAAATCTCGTTCCCACTTACGACTCAGCCGAGTGGCATTTATTCACTCGGCCGAAGGGAGAATACTCCTTCGGCCGAGTGGCACAAGCTACTTGGCAATATTCAGGCTAGGAGGGTATCTGTTTCCCTCGGCCGAGTGACTAAACGTACTCGGCCGAGTGGAAGTTAATACGAAATGCACAAAAAAGACAGAGAGTTGGGTTCAGCAGACTTCCCTTGGTGGTGCCCCACTCGGCCGAATGGGGTCCTTTGCTCGGCCGAGTAGCATATGATGCTCGGCCGAGTGGCATGCTGTTTTCTGCTTCGGGGCTCCGTTTTCGCTCTACTCTCTGTTTTTTCTTCCTCCAGTTGGTTTCTTCCTCATCCCAAGGCTTAAGCGCATTCCTGGAGCGCTCTTCCTTGCGTCTATCTTCCTCCATATGAGAGATCTCATTTTCTCCTCTCCTGTCATAGAAATTAAGACCCGTTGTCACGATTTTTATGGGCAAAAAGACTCAAAAAACTAATAAAGTCTAAACCAAAAATGAGAATCAAATAAAAATAATGCAAAAACCGTCGGGTTGCCTCCCGACAAGCGCTCGTTTAAGGTCTTGAGCTCGACCCCTTTAGATTTTCAATTAATGCGTGATGTTGGGTGCATATGAGATGCACCCGTCGAACTTGCCGGGAAGACCGCTCGGATTTGGATCATGGTGGTGATTGGCCTTCCTCAGTTCCCCTTCATCATGAGCAATGTTGGGGGATGGCTCCCCCAAGCTTGAGCTTGTTCCGGTCCTTGACTTCGCCGGTGACACCGATCTTCGAATCGGTGGAGCTTTCTTCGGATTCTTCAATGTCGAGAGCTTGCAAAGCTCCCGTATTCTCGCGACATCAGCATCGCCATCATCATTCGCCGTGGAGATATTGGGAGAGTCCTCCATCTTCTCTTCTTCGACCAAATCTTGGTCTTCTTCGAAGCCGTCATCATGGAGTGCACCGACGGAGTAGGGGAAAGCCTCTTCTATAACCTCATCAAGGAGGTCCATGTAATCTAGCTCCTCATGATACGACATGTGATTCATAGCCTTTGGTATATGGAGCTCGACTTCAATGTTGCCGACATTCAAGGTAAGAGTCCCTTCCCGCACATCGACGATTACACCGGCGGTGGCGAGGAATGGGCGTCCAAGTATGAGCGATGTGTCACCCTCCTCCTTGATGTCCATGATCACAAAATCACAAGGCAAGCATATGCCTTCCGGAACTTGGAGTGGGATGTTCTCCGCGATCCCAACCGGCCTTGTAATCCGACCGTCCGCGAGTTGAATCCTCATGTCGATTGGCTTTAAATCCGTGCCGGTATTCAACTTCCGGAACATGGTGAGAGGCATGAGGCTCACACTAGCGCCCAAATCAACCAATGCTTTTTGTAAGGGGACGCCTCCTAGTGTGCAAGGAATCCGGAAGCTCCTGGGATCTTTAAATTTGGCAGGCTCCTTCTCCTTCCTAGTGAACCAAGTTCCTTGTTCCGCGAGCATGATCTTCTCTTTCCTTTTTCTTCCCGTGATCAAGTCCTTTAAGAACTTCGCGTAGGATGGGATTTCCACTATGGCACCAAGGAAAGGGATATTGAGGCTCACCCCTCTCAAGTATTCGAGGAACTTGGCTAGCCTCTTCTCGATCTTGGCTCTAGCTAGCCGTTGAGGGAAAGGCACCGGTGGCATGAATCGGCGCTCATCAATAGGTTCCTCCTCTCTAGATTTTGCTCCTTCTTGCGGCTCCTTCTCTTTTTCCACCTCAATTACCGGCTCGCTCTCTTCTAGAATCTCCACCATGGGTTCCTTGATTTGAGTCATGGGAGGAGTGGTATCCTTCCCTCTCCTTGTCGTAACCGCAACAACCGCATTGATATGGCCGGTGTTGCCCCGTGGATTTGGCTCGGGTTGAGCCGGCAATTGTTGGTTGTTTCTATTGAACAACGCAAGTTGCTCCCCAATTTGAGCGACGACGGTGGTGAGAGAATCTTGTCCCGCCTTCAATGTGGCGTTAATCTTTCTTTGCTCCGCCATAAACTCCTCCACCTTAGCTTCAAAGTCCGAACGTGGTTGAGCTTGCAGAGGGTTGGGATTTCTCCAACCTTGATTATACCCGGGTGGCCTATAAGGTCCCACTTGTTGCCTTTGTGGGAAGTTTTGTTGCGGTGGCCCCCTTGGTTGATAATTCGGTTGTGGTGGTGGAGCCCGAGCTTGAGGAGGTTGTTGAGGCGGGGGGTTCAAGGCACCATCATTATTAGCATAGGAAAAACCCGGATGGTTTCTAGGGGCCGGGTTGGCCCAATATCCGGAATTCCCCGCAAAATACTGAATTTGCTCTAAAGCTCCTTCTCCATGCTCTCCTCCTACATACATGGCTTGGGATTGGTCTTGCCAATCACTCATATGGTTTGTCGGTTCGGATGTAGTAGGGGCTCCTTGCGGCTCGGTAATGTATTTCTCCAACCTCTCCACTACCTTGTGGAGAGAGTCAAATTTGCTAGCAAGCTCCGCCGCGGCCTTGGCCTCATAAATACTCGTGGGCTTCAAGGAGGACGAAGAATGTCCTCGCTCATCCCCCCATTGTTGGTTGTTGGAGGCCATCTCCTCTAGCAAGGCCGTAGCTTCATCGGGGGTCTTTGACAAAATGGCTCCGTTGGCGGTAGCATCAATAATCTGTTTTGTGCCCGGTTGGAGTCCATTGTAGAAACTGTAGACAAGCTCCCAATCCTCTATGCTGTGGTTGGGGCATTGATGTTGCAAGTCCTTGAAGCGCTCCCATGCCTCATAGAGAGTCTCCTGTAGTCCTTGTTTGAAGGACATGAGAGCACTTCTTATCTTCACCGTCTTGGAGGGCGGGTAAAATTTGTCGACGAAGGCACTCGCCAATTCATCCCAAGTGGTGAAGGTTCCTTCAGCTTGCATCCTCAACCAATATAAGGCCTTGTCCTTGAGTGTGAAGGGGAAGAGACGCAGTCTGATAGCATCTATAGAGACGCCCGGCATTTGGAAGGTGGCACATTTTGATAGGAAGAGCTGGATGTGGTAATGAGGGTTCTCATGGGAATTCTCATGAATAGGGTCTTGCTGCATCAGAACTACCAATCCGGTCTTTAATTCGAAATTTTTGTCGGCCGCCAACTCCGGCATAGCTATGGATGAGGTCGTGGAGGAAGTCTTAGGCCGAAGCCTATCTCTAATGGAAATGATCCTCGCCATTCGCGTCGCCAATTCTTCGGGTGTCTCAGGATTGGTCATACAATTCCCTTCCGTATCGAGTCTCCTCTCCGCTCTGATCCTCCTCAATGTACGCTCGATCTCCGAATCGTATAGTATTTCTTCGGGGTTCGCCGTGGATCTCATGTACATGCAAGGGAAAACAGAGTTTCAAAGAAATAGTTAGCACAAAGGAAGGGTAAAATAAAAATAGAAATAATAGAAAAAAAAAGAAAAATAGCTAGGTAGGTAGAATCAAACACTATCGCCTCCCCGGCAATGGCGCCAAAAACTTGATCGGCCGCCCCGAACACACACCCGGGGCGGGACGGCTCGCTAGTCTTACCGCAAGCGCACGGTGTAGCGGCGAGAGGGTATCGAACACGAGGAGGGCAAATGACGCTGTCTTCTTCAATCCACCTGGCTATAGGAAAAGTCTAGAAATATTCGCTATAAAGCGGTCACAGTCGTTCAATTGTATAAAGGAAATATCAAATTAATAAAGACGCCTAGGGGTAGGGAATCCCCGCTACAAACCGTATCTCGTCATTGTGATTCATAGGTTTCACAATTGCTAGACTTGAAATTCAGGTGAACTAGTTGCAACTAAATGTAGAACCAAGCTCACGCTCTCGCGTTATTGCCGGTCTATAGCAAACCTAGGGTAGGGTCCAATCTCTTGCAAACCTTAACTTAGGCAAGCTAGCGTGAAGAACAACATCATCGTTCAATCGTATCTCGAGCCCACTCTCGTGCAAACTCGAGCTACGACCTAGGTTGGGATAGTTCCTACCCGTCCAATCTCTTGCAAACGGATATTGGTATAGAATTGCAATCGAAAACCCTAGTTTCGGTCCAATCTCTTGCAAACTGATTCCGGCGAAATCCAATTGTAACCCAATTCGAATTTCTAGGGCTTCCTATCGAGTTGGGATCCAATCTCTTGCAAATCCCAATCGGTATGAATCCCTAGCTATTCGTATTAAATCAATCCCAAACTAACCCTAATCAATTCTAGCAATAATTTCACCAATTCATCACAAATTAGAAATAGGGTTCGTAGGGTTCATCCCTACGCCCTAAGACGATAAAACTACTCACAATTCATAATGCAATTCAATGGAAATTCAATAATAAAATCAATAGAATTCATTGCAATATTCAATATATCAATAAAAATGAGGTTTTTGATAGAGAGAGAGAGAGAGACAAACCAATGGAGATTCAATAGCATCCAACAAAATAACACTTTTCTCTCTCCCCAAAAGAACTAAATCTAATCTCCTAAAAAGTATTCTAAAAGGGCTGCCAAAAGTTTTGAAAAAGCTCCCTAAACTAGGTTAAAAACTGGGGTTAAATACCCCCCAAAATCGCCCAAAAACTGTGACAAAATTTCCCCTGCGCAGCCTGAAAATCGCAATTTACGCTACTGGCAGCGCAGCTCACTCGGCCGAGTGACAAATGTCGCTCGGCCGAGTGACAAACCCTGTACAATTACAGTAACTTCGGACTTTTGGGGGTCGGCTCCTCGGGAGTCACTCGGCCGAGTGACTTTCTTTGCTTCGGCCGAGGGGACTTCTTCACTCGGCCGAGTCGGAACTCGGGAGTTGACTGACAGATTACAGTAAGTTGGGACTTTTCGTTTGCCGTCGTCTTGATGCCACTCGGGCGAGTGGGGTCTCCGTGGTTCGGCTGAGTGGGATGGCAATGCTCGGCCGAGTGCACGCTGATACTCAGTCTGTCGTGTGTCCGATCTGGCCGACCGAGCAGGCTTTCGATGGTCGACCGAGTGACTCCTTCACTCGGCCGAGTGACATACTGAAAATGCCCAATCTTCGTATTTTTGCTCCCTCATCGCTCCTTGACGTTTGCCCCCGGTTTGCTAGCCGCAAATGGCCGGGACCTGCGTGAGGGTTTAGATATTTGTAACCGCAAGCGCACGGTGTTGTAGTGTGGCTTGGGGGTCGAACACAGGGAGGCTAGGATGTGCTTGTGTCAAGGAGGACCGAAATCACCCCGTGAACGAGCTAGCCCGGATCGGTTGATGGGTTGTCACGGTAAGGGAATGCAAGGTATGAACAATAAGAAAATAAACCCGGGACTTTGGTTTCCACTCCAACGAGCGACTCTCGCCGATACGGCCTACGGGTAGGATGGCGATCGGAATTAGGGTCTAATGGTGAGACGTTGCCTCTGAAAGTGGTACCGGCATCCCATGGGCCCGATATTCCGGTCGGTGCCCAGGATGATACACCAGACTTCCCGGGTTCGATCAGTGGACACTCCCGTGTCCATTAACACTGATCGATTCCGGGAGCACTAAGCTCGCAACGATAACTCCCAACGTCTCATCATGCCGCTCCCGCGCGCTAGGATTCGGCGTCTACGCTAAGGGCGTGAGCTATAGCTAGGGAGTCAACCGCCAAGTTTATTCCCCCTTGGCCCAACGGGCAAAGGCGGTCTTTTTCCCGCCGATGACAATAAAACACCCCGCGTAACCGTTAGATTCCTAATCCCTATCGATTTCCTAACCCTATGGATGCATCGGGAAGAGCCCACGAAGGGGTTTCCGCCAAGATCCCAGATTTGGGAACTACTCACAAATATTCATTAAAAAGCGATCTAAACGAAAATGAACCGTTGAAATCATAATCAGACGATTGGAATGCGAAGGTAGTAGAGCAATTAAGATAATACTAAAGTTTAATAAAGATCCGAAGACTTACAATAGAAAAGTAATTACAGCCGTCACAAATAGGAGAAAACAGTAAAAACTAGCAGCTCCCCCGTTTCTGGAACCCTAGGGGTCCTATTTATAGGATCTCGTATCACCCGATCGGTTGACAAGTCAACCGATCGGGTGATCCGTTACAGATAATAAACAGAAAACGGCGGACTTTCACCCGGTCATATGAACCGGTCGGTTGAGTTCTTGGAGTGACCGGTTGGATCTTGGCGCCATCGGGTGAAGGGATCGGTTGGGTGCCCGTGTCTCGGCTCCTCAGCATCAGCTACAGATGAACCGATCGGGTGAGAGTCACTCGATCGGTTGGAATTTGGCTTGAAAAGATAGAGAATCAGCCCTGTTTGAACCGGCCTGTGAACCGGTCGGGTGACATTCACTTGAGCTCCGGCTGAGACCGGGTGGTGCACGCGTGCATCACCCGATCGGTTGGAGATGACCAACCGACCGGGTGAGGGGCTGAAAAATGTAATCTTCGTCGTTTGACCCCCTGGATCACGCGTGACTCCTCCCGTTGCTCCAGGGACTTGAGATATCGTCGTTAAACATCCCCTACGTGGGCAATCTCCTGCAAACATGGAGAAACAAAGAAAAGTGAAAGAAAACGAGAAAATACGAGAAAACGAATAAAAGACGGCGGAAAATACGGAGAAACGCAAAAGAAAACGTGCGTGAATATATGAAATATAAACGCACGTCACTCCTACGACTTTCTTTCTTCTTCCACTCCTCTCCAATAGCAAAATTCCCCTCAAAAGAGTCGTGGGTGACACTCTGGAGTAGGTACATCTCAGAATCACTCGAAATCTCCTGAAATTCGACAAAAACAAGAAATAGTGAAAAGCATCGAAATATTGTTGAATAATCGTGAAAAACACGATACGAGCGATCAAAATGGCATGAAAATATGCAGAAAAAAGGTGTAAAATATGGAGTGATCATACAGGTCGACCGACCCAGGAGGAGGCCGACCAGACCAGGCTGACTGATCTAGGAGGAGGCCGACCAGACCAGACCGAACGACCATACCAAGCCACCTGACCCAAGGAGGAGGCCAACCAGACAAGGTCGACCGAACAAAGAATGGGCTGACCAGTCCAGGCTGAGACTAGGCCAACCCATCCGATTGACCAACGCCAGTATGATGAAACTTCCAATGACTCGGGTTTCCTACTTTCTGAGGAACCCCTGAGGCATGGAGGGGGCCAAGATAACACATGGTGGGACTCGGACCACCACCTCCTTCCAAGCTCACCCAATGGTGCCTTCCAAGTTTTCCCAATGGTGCAGAAACTGAGGCAGGGATGCAAAGCCTCCATCGAATCTTCTTCTGAAGAGCAAGCAGAGCTACCAGCCGAGCCCTGCCATGTATCCTTGCCTTTGTTCAAACTCACCGATAGTCTCAACTGGAGCTCGAGGACCGTATCGGTGACTGCATAATGTTGTTCCATTGACATCGAACTCCGCACGCGATGCAAGCATATGTCATTTAATGCGACGATCTCCAGTCCTCATCATTGTTCCCCCAATCAAAGAAGACCTCCCGATCTGGTAACTCAGGGACCGGATCGGTAAGGTGGCCGCAGAGGAGTTCATATCTTGAGATGGAGCCAGAGCGAGAGCTGGGATCTAGACAATAGCTGGAGCAAGAGTTGGAGCTGAGATCGGTCATAAGGGTGGGGTCCACTCTCCCAGCATGACAACCAAACCAGGATCGGTTGTAAGGCTGGGGGCAACTCCTCCAACAGGCTGATCATTCGATCGACCGTAAGGCTGAGGGCAACTCCCCCAGCAGGCCGATCATTTGATCGACCGTAAGGCTGGGGGTAGCTCCCCAAGTGGGCCGATCAACCTGTCAACCGTAAGGCTGGGGCAACTCCCCCAGCGGGCCGACCTGTCGATCGTAAGGCTGGGGGTAACTCGCCCAGCAGGCTGACCATTCGATCGATCGAAAGGCTAGGGGTAGCTCCCCCAGCAGGTCGATCAACCTGTCGATTGTAAGGCTTGGGGAAACTCTCCCAGCAGGCTGACCAGATGACTGTAAGGCTGGAGGCAACTCCCCCAGCAGGCCGATCATTGGATCGACCGTAAAGCAGGGGCAACTCCCCCAGCAGGCCGACCGGTCGACCATCAGGCTGGGGGCAACTCCCCAGCAGGCCAACCCACCTGGTTTGTCGAAAGGCTGGGGGCCACTCCCCCAGCAGGCCGACCCATCCGTCGGCTGTAAGTCGAGGGGCCACTCCCCTTGCCACTGAACGAACAGATCGGTTGTAAGGCTAGGGGCCACTCCCCAAGCTGGTCGACCCACTCCTTCGTCGGCCGTAAGTAGAGGGCCACCTCCGTCGCCACCAAACGAACAGATTGGTCGTAAGGTTGGGGGCTACTCCCACAGCCAGTAGACCCACTCCTTTGTCGGTCGTAAGTCGAGGGGCCACCCCCTCGCCACCGAACGAAAAAATCGGTCGTAAGGCTGGGGGCCACTCCCCCACCTGGCCGACCCACTCCTTCGTCGGTCGTAAGTCGAGGGGTCACTCCCCTTGCCACTGAACGAACAGATATGTCGTAAGGCTGGGGGCCACTCCCCCAGCTGGCCGACCCACTCCTTCGTCGGTCATAAATCGAGAGGCCACTCCACTAGCCACCGAACGAATCTCAGACCGACAAATTATTGTCCATATCTGACTTCGCAAGCCGAACCAAGTCCTTAAAGATGCCACATCTCTCTCTCCTACTATATCTCCCGACCTTAACCTTAGCAGCGGTAGAGCTTAGGAGATGGGGGCAATTGTCACGCCAATTATGGCCGGCCTACATGGCCACCTTCATGGCTCATAAATCCGACGTTTAAGGCCTGCACTTACTCCTTCATCAAGGATAGTAGCAATCTGGGGTCAAACACTTCCTTCTTAGCATGCCATCATCAAGGACGACATTAAAGCCTCTTCATTGCAGTGGAGATGAGAGGGGTGATGGCTCGCCTATATAAAGGCCGGGAGGTAGCAGCTTCAAAGGGGATCCGCAATCAACAATGGAGGTAGCATCATTCAACTCCCACACCTTCTTCCACCTAATATTTCTTCTCCACAGCTCGTCCTGAGGATCTGCATATTGGTCTTCTCGTGAACCATACTCAATCCCACCGAGCACCTTTCAGACTAGATCTGACTTAGGCATTGGAGGGAACTTGGTTGGAACCAAGGTCTGACCCCCCTGACGAGTTCTTCGTTTTGCAGATCCGAAGTGAAGTTAGCACCACCGAAGCTTCCCTTCAGCGTCCCATCGCCCGAATCCAAACACCCTCGCATGAAGAGTCCATTTGGCCGGTCGATCATGGAGGCAGTCGCTCCGTCGAAGCTTCCCTTCGACGTGTTGACGCTTGGATCGGCGCATCCTTGCACCAGAGCCTGCTCATCTGATCGATCCCAAAGGTTACCTGCCTCGCTCATGTATGACGACCTTCGGACCTCCAGACCTCCGGAC
The DNA here is from genome assembly GCA_030789695.1 of Scilla litardierei. NCBI lineage: Eukaryota > Viridiplantae > Streptophyta > Magnoliopsida > Asparagales > Asparagaceae > Scilla > Scilla litardierei. The sequence continues at coordinate 120,074,994 of CM061140.1, forward strand.
TACCACCCAGCGGTGAGAAAACACCCCGAAACAGACCCCAATCTAGCAAACATGGATTAGGTTATATTGTGACCGATCAAAATGCTAGGAATTCTCATCATCAAACTAGAGTTCTTAAAACTGAAAATGGATATGTCAAAGTTTGGATTCCCAAAATTTGAACTGTCCAAATGAAAGACAATTAGATTTCTAGTTTTATGAACAACGTTCATTTTTGTAGGGATTATAGATTTATTTATGGAAAATTTGTGATATCCTGTTTCCGTATATCTATTATACATTTGACAACGTTTTTTGAATTCTAGGGCTGTCTGGGACAAGATAAAGAGTGGCTGAGATTTGATCTTCGTAAATCAATGGTTGAGATTGGATTTTGTGAAAATTTTAGTTGGAAAACTTAAATTTTGGTGAAAAAGGAGTCTTGGAAACCAAAACTTTGAAATTAGAAGTGTCTTGAAAAAGATTGTGGAGATTAAATTTGGTGGAAAAATGCCTTGGAAACATAAACTTTGAAATTAGAAGTGCTTTGGGAAAGATTGTGGGTATTAAATTTGGGGAAAAAGTGCCTTGGGAACCTAAACTTTGAAATTAGAAGTGCCTTGGAAAAAATTGTGGAGAAGCATGATCCATTAAATTAAACAAAATAAAAAATTTAGCGTAAAACAATTTAGCGAAATAACAAATGAGGTTTGTTGTTTCGCGCCGAAGGCACTCGCGCAAAATTTTTTTACGCTAATTTGTTGTTCCGCGCCGAAGGCACCCACTAAAGTTTTTTACACGCGGGCGCCAAATTTGTTGTTCGACGTCGAATTTGTTGTTCCGCGCTGAAGGCACCTGCGTCGAATTTGTTGTTCCGCACCGAGGACGCCTGCGTCGAAGGTGCCTGTTCGGCTAAATATTTTTACGCTAATTTATTGTTCTGTTAAATTTTGGCTGTGGAAATAATTTTTCGGGGAACAAAGATTTCGTGGGGGAAATCTTAAATGAACCGTGCCCGCGGGCACGTGTTATGACTAGTACGAGTATAATGTACGTATTTTTAGATGTATTTGTACATATGAATTATTTTTGGGTATTTCATGAATTTTCCATAATTTTCTAATAACTAAATTATTTTTAAATAATTTTAAAGATCACATGGATTTAAATAAATAAGGTATTTGGATTAAATACATCGTATATGGGGTTGTATGTGGTATTAATTAATGTATTTCCTATTTTCAAATTTTAAAATTTTGTAAAGTTTACTTGTTGACACCTAAACACCTTATGTGTCATGGTATCCTTAATTCTCACCTAGGGACACTTGGAGAGATTAGGAAGAAAGAGAGTACGATGAGGATGATGACATAATTTTTAATTGAGAAAAGAAAAGAAAAGGGAAGAAAAAATCTCTCTCTCTCTCTATTCCCCCCATTTCCTACCCAAAACCGCCCAAAAATTTCCTCCTCCATCTTCCCCCTTTGCACCACCACTCCCACCACCAAACACCTCCCTTCGCTCCTCCCCTTCCACCACCAAATAACCTCCATCAAAAATTACCTCAGAACCCACCTTTTCCATAAAAAACAAGCCTCATTTTTTCTCCCAAAAAAAACTTCATCTTCCACCTAAACTTTTGGAGCTTAGAGAAAGGAGCTTTGGAGAAGGAGGAGGAAGCTTAGGAGAGAGCTTGAAGTTCTTCAAGGAGAAGAGGGGCCAAAGCTTAAAGATTTTAGAGGAAGGACATCTAAGGTAGGATTCTCTAACAATCATAGTTAGGTGCTACTCTTAGAATTGTGTAGGAGTTCCATATTTTAGTTAATACATTAGTTCTCCATTTTGATGTTGCTGGAATTTGAGACAGATTCTCATGCTCCTAGTTTTGCTTTTATGTCCTAAACTAAGCTGAGATTGAATTGAAATTTTTATGACAAGGGTAATACGTTATTAGCTACACCTTTCATGTTGAAATATTTTTTAAATTCGAACTGTAATTATGGATAAAAATTATAGCTTTTCTGCATGTCAAATTCAGTCAGTTTCAGAGCCATATTGCTACAAAGGCCACAGTTTTCTTTGTAGTTATGCAGATTGAGTGTTCTTGGTCAATCTGAAAAGATGGCATCTTAATTTACAACTTTACCTAGGTCACAATTTCGTAAATATACCTGCAATATGTCTTAAAATTATGATGTTTAAAGTACACAGATTCTGCCTAAAAACAGATTTGACATATTTCACCAAATAAATCACCATAAATCACACTGTTTGTATTTATGCTTGAAAGTTTATCAGTGAAACCCAACATATATATCTACAACTTTCACTAGGATGAAAATGCCATGTTATATGTAAAATTTGTGACATATCTGCTCAATTTGTGACCATCAATTGACAAAAACATAGTCTGGACAATTGAGTGATTATTATATTGGTGAACATTTTCATGTTATACCTCTTTAAATGTTGTTAGATGGAAACATGCTTGTTAGTAATGATAGTATGGTGGTTGTTTGCCAAGTTCAGGATGTTCTATTATGTAACACATTGCATGTGTGCTATGTTGCCAAGAAATTAGCCAATTTTCTACATATTGCCATGTTCCCTTGAATTGCAGCTCGTTTTAGTACAATTTTAATGTGCCATTCTATAATGTTAATTATGCTCAAGCCATAAAAGCATGTTATGTTGAAATATTCCTTTTTATGAAATGATGAGTAGATCCTTTGATGAAATATTGATGTGATGTTCGTTGTTTAAATCACGACATCGGTGAAGTGATGAAAGAAATGAAAAGATGTGAATGCGGTAAATGAGACTGCGAAAACAAATGAAATGATGAATTTTTCTATAAACTAAGAGTGAGGAAGCGAGATAATTTCTGGAGCTCTCGATCCATTCTAAAACGGGTGAGACTCCAGATACGGGTTTGGAGGAAACATGGGTAAATTATAGGAGTTAAGGAGCGGACAGATGATAGATTTCTCACTCGCCATGTCACTCTCGTGAGGGGGAGTTGACTAGAGTTGGAGAAGCCGGTGGTGTACTCGTGATGCACCATGACGGTAATTGATGGTTTTCTCCATTTGTCCCATGAAAAACCGAGATTTGTCTCACTCCTTTGCCTTGCCCCGTTTGGGTATGGAGTTACAAGAGGCCCCTCCAGTGTCCGTGTCGCTGGTTGAGGTACAACTTTTCACCCACCTTAGATGAAGTCCGGCTCCTTAGTGTCCTACGATTTACCCGGGTTTCCGAATCAAATTTATAACTGAAAAGTCTTTGAAGAATAATGTTCAAATGAAATTTCTTAAATTATTATCTGTGGTTGTGCATTTATCGTGCGTCTGTTTCTTTTATGCATATCAATTCTCCAGTATTTTCCTTTATGCTCAGTACATGCAGTATTGCCTGTTTTACGTTATGCATTTCTTTCTTTCAGTACATGCTTATGAAGTTTTGCCTTACTTTATGCATTAATCTGTAGTTATGATTGTCACCAGTAGTTAGACCTTTGTAGTGTAGAGCAACTCTGAGACTGGTCCCTACCTAGGGTAGTTAGGTTTCCTATGGGTCACGCTGTGACATGTCCCATCTTGTGGTTTCAGGTTTGATTTGATATCAGGAGTTATGTCAGGAAGCTGGAGCAGTATAGATTATGTGAAGGTTGTATACATGAGAATTGGGCTGGAGATGATATGAGTTGAGAGTGTGTTGTACCTTTTGGGTTTTGTTTGGTGGGAATTATAAGGTGATGTATATGAGGTTTTGTACACGAGGATATTGTAAAGAAAGAGATTATGTGATATTGATGATGTGTAAATAAAATCAATAAGTTTTCATTATTGTCTTTTGATTATTTATCTGTTGTTCATGTGTTGGTTGTGTTGTCTGTTTGGTTGGAGCATAACACATGCTTCCCTGCACGTGCGCAGTGGCATGCTGGTTCTTTTGACTTACTTCATATTTCTCTTCGTAGCACTCGCCACTCTAGGGTCACCTGGAATAGATTCGTACTTTTCGGGTATCCTGGGGAGCGGGACGTTACATTTGGTGGCCCATGCAGGTCTCCATACTGTGGCATGCGTAAGTATAGTACGGGTAATGCTCCATAAGGGTAGTTGTGTCCTAAGGTGGGTAGGTGATCAGCCTTAGGATAAAGCCCTCATATTGTGACTCAATGTATAAAGCTTCCTGAGGATAAGCATGAGTAGTCGTTTCTATATATATACATATATGAGTGGGTGGTTACGTGTTTGCATAGATATATAAGTATTGTAGGTATATTGGCATGTATTCATATAGGCATGTATCTATAGCTATATCTGGATGTAAGCTACATTATATATACTTGTATGACTACTTGTGTGTATCCTTATAGGTCATAATGTAAGTGTTCGTATATGGACGAACTATGAGGTGTATGTATAGAAATGTTGTTTATATGGATTGAGGAGTAGATAGTATATGATGTATACATATATGTGTAAGGCATACTATTTGTGTGTATAAATATTGGTGTATAAATAAATTCATGATATATATGTTGGTATATGGATGTTTGCTTGTACGTCTAGGTGGATGTATATTTGGATGTATAAGAGAGTATGATGGTATACAAAGAGTAATTGTATGTCTATGCAAACTACAAATATGATTATGTGAATTGATGTAGTAAGATATGTATATATAAGTATAGTTACATTTGAATATAGATCATAAGTAGTGTATGAAATATATTGGTTTACTAAATGGTGTGTATAGATATACATAAGCAGGTATGCCAAGTTATACAATATTGGTGTGTATTTATATGTGTATATATATCGTGTGAAGATATGTGAATGTAACATGTGAATAAGATTTATATATGGATATGTCTTGTGTATACAAGTATGTATATATAAATATATTGTATTGATATAATTCTTATGCTATAGTATATATATATATATATATTCTACGTAATATATATGAATAGTTGACTGTTGTATGAAAGTATACTTGTGCAGGTATATATGTGGTTAAATATAGAACTACATAGATTAAAATTGGATGTGAATACATATGTATGTATCCTTACATATATATTAAGTGAGTGTGTACTGGAATGTTGATATACTATACATATATCCTAACAGGACTATTTACTATAGTGATTTATACTGTGAACATATTTGTGTGCGAACGATTATATATAATTGTCTGTTTAGTTGTAAGTGTTTATACATATGTGCTTAAGTGATATATTTGTGCATGGTTACCCACTGGATATGTGGTGCATCATATCAGTGTGTATAAGAATTGGTGTATGACTATCTACTATAAGTATATCAATATTTGGATATACCTATTTACATATGTATGTTAGTAAGGTTGTATGCATATTGGATGTGAAGTATATAATAGTATGTGATTCTATAAATGGATGTATACTTGGTCTATAATTGGATGTATCTAGGTATATTTGTGTGTGTGTATATGTATAAGTAAGCTAGCTCTATGACTTAGGAGTATGGTGTGTTTAAATATCGTATGAGCATGTATGTATATAGATATATATAATTATAAGGAGGGTGTGTGATTACATATATATGTGTATGCATTTAGATATATCTATATGTATATCCATGAAATAATGTATATCGTTATACGCATACTTGTGTGAATCTTTATGTAAGTACATATGTATTGGGTAAAGTAAGTGTATAAATGTGGGTGTGTATATTGATGCCTTGGGTGTATCTATATTTCTACTTATTACTGTGAACAGGTATTGATATATGTGTCTGTATGTATATGTGTACTAGTATGTGTGTATAATCTATGGTATAGTGTGTGTATATATGAATGTATAATTTATACAAATATCATTGTTTGTATTTCAGGGGTGGGTAGACCCTTAGACCTAATTAACCTCATGTTATACCATTAGTTTTACAAAGTCCGAGGACGCACTTTGTTTTTAAGGTGGGTAGAATATAATATCCCGTTTCCATATATACGAGTATAATGTACGTATTTTTAGATGTATTTGTATATATGAATTTTTTTGGGTATTTCATGTATCTTCCATAATTTTTAATAACTAAATTATTTTTAAATAATTTTAAAGAGCATATGGATTTAAATAAATAAGGTATTTGGATGAAATACATTGTATATGGGGTTGCATGTGGTATTAATTAATGTATTCCCTATTTTCAAAATTTAAAATTTTGAAAAATTTACATGTTGACACCTAAACACCTTATGTGTCATGATATCCTTAATTCTCACCTAACTAGGGACACTTGGAGTGATTAGCAGGAAAGAGAGGATGATGAGGATGATGACTTAATTTTTAATTGAGAAAATAAAAGAAAAAGGAAGAAAAAAATCTCTCTCTCAATCTCTCCAGTTCATACCCAAAACAGCCCAAAAATTTCCTCCTCCGTCTTCCCCCTTTGCATCACCACTCCCACCACCAAACACCTCCCTTCGCTCCTCCCCTTCCACCACCAAATAACCTCCATCAAAAATTACCTGAAAACCCACCTTTTACATACAAAACAAGCCTCATTTTTTCACCAAAAAAACTTCATCTTCCACCTAAACTTTTGGAGCTTAGAGAAAGGAGCTTTGGAAAAGGAGGAGGAAGCTTAGGAGAAAGCTTGAATTTCTTCAAGGAGAAGAGGGGGGCTAAAGCTTAAAGATTTTAGAGGAAGGACATCTAAGGTAGAATTCTCTAACAATCCTAGTTAGGTGCTACACTTAGAATTGTGTAGGAGTCTCATATTTTAGTTAATACATTAGTTCTCTATTTTGATGTTGCTGGAATTTGAGACAGATTCTCATGCTCCTAGTTTTGCTTTTATGTCCTAAACTAAACTGAGATTGAACTGAAATTTTTATGGCAATGGTAATACGTATTAGCTACAACTTTCATATTGAAATATTTTTCAAATTCGAACTGTAATTATGGATAAAAATTATAGCTTTTCTGCATGTCAAATTCAGTCAGTTTCAGACCCATGTTGCTACAAAGGGCACGGTTTTCTTTGTAGTTATGCTGATTAAGTGTTCTTGGTCAATCTGAAAAGATAACATCTTAATTTACAACTTTCACCTAGGTCACAATTTCGTAAATATACCTGCAATATGTCTAAAAATTGTGATGTTTAAAGTACACAGATTCTGCCTGAAAATAGATTTGACATGTTTCACCAAATAAATCACCATAAATCACACTGTTTGTATTTATACTTGAAAGTTTATCAGTGAAACCCAACACCTATATCTACAACTTTCACTAGGATGAAAATGTCATGTTATATGTAAAATTTGTGACATATCTGCTCAGTTTGCGACCATCAATTGACAAAACAGAGTCTGGAAATAGAGTGATTACCATATTGGTGCACATTTTCATGTTATACCTCTTTAAATGTTGTTAGATGGACACATGCTTGTTAGTAATGATAGTATGGTGGTGGTTTGCCAAGTTCGGGATGTTCTATTATGTAACACGTTGCATGTGTGCTATGTTGCCAAGAAATTAGCCAATGTTCTACATGTTGCCATGTTCCCTTGAAGTGTAGTGACGTGCGTTTATATTTCATATATTCACGCACGTCTTATTTTGTGTTTTTCCGTTATTTTCCACCGTCTCGTATCCGTTTTCTCGTATTTTCTAGTTTTCTTTCACTTCTCCATGTTTTTGCGTGTTTGCAGGAGTTTGCCAGCATAGGGGACACATAACGAGGATATCATAAGTCCCCAGAGTAACAGGAGGAGTCACGCGTGATTCAGGGGGTCAAACGACCAAGATTACTATCTTTCAGTCCCCACCCGATCGGTTGGATACAGCCAACCGATCGGGTGATGCACGCGTGCACGACCCGGACAGCCGCTGAAGCAAGAGAGCATCAACCGACCGGGTCGACGACCGGTTCAGCCCATCTGTCTTCTCGGGAAATCGAAGCTGAACTCCAACTGATCGGGTGACCTTCACCCGATCGGTTCATCTGTAGCCGTTTCCCCCCAAGACACGACCCGGAGAGCTCACCCGACGGCCAGCTGACCGTGCCAAAACGTCGCAACTTTCTGTATTTTGGGTGACGTTTCCAATCGATCGGTTGATTTATTAACCGATTGGTTCACCCGATGACAGCAAGAACCAAACGACGAGCTGCTTCCGCCAACCGATCGTGTCGCCTGACCGGGTGATGTTTCTGAAGACCACTGTCGAAGATCGCAACAGGTCACCCGATCGGTTGATTCTTCAACCGATCGGGTGACGTCATTTTCTATATATAGAACCCCTAGGTTTTCAGAAACGAGAGCTGTTTTTATTTTCTGTCTTTTCTCTATTGCGACGGCTGGAATTTTTTTGGTTATTTGTAAGTGTTCAGATCTTTATGAAACTTTGATATATTGTTAATTGCATTACAACTACCACATTTCAATTGCCCGATTATGTTTTAACGGTCGATTTTCATTTAGAGTGCTTTTTAGATAAAATATGTGAGTAGTTCCCAAATCTGGGATTTTGGTGAAAACCCCTTCGTGGGTTCTCCCTAATGCGTCCATAGGACTAGGATATCGATAGGGAATATGAATCTATTGGTTACGCGGGGTGTTTTATTGTCATCGGCGGGAAAAAGACCGCCTTTGACCGTTGGGCCAAGGGGGAATAAACTTGGTCGTTGACTCCTAGCCATATCTCACGCCCTTAGCGTAGACATCGAATCCTAGCGCGCGGGAGCGGCAGGATGAGATGTTGGGAGTTATCGTTGCGAGCTTAGCGCTCCCGGAGTCAGTCAGTGTTAATGGACATGGGAATGCCCACTGACCGAACCCGGGTAGTCCGGCGCATCATCCTGGGCACCGACCGGAATATCGAGCCCATGGGACACTAGTATCACTCTTAGAGGCAACGTCTCACCACTAAACCCTAATCCCGACCGTTATCCTATCAGCTGGTCGTAATAGCGAGAACACATGATAGGATGGAAACCGAAGTCCCGGGTTTCCCTTTATATTGTTTAACCCCGTATTTACATTCCGTGACAACCCATCCATCGATTCGAGCTAGCTCATCCATAGGGTGAACATGGTCCCTTCTGACACAAGCACAACCACGCCTCCCTGTGTTCGACCCCCAAGCCACACTACAACACCGTGCGCTTGCGGTTATAAATATTTTAAATCTGGTATCCCCAATCCATTTGCACTCTTATGCTACAAAACTAGGGGACGTCATGTAGCATGTTTTAGTACAATGTTAATGTGCCATTCTATAATGTTATTTATGCTCAAGCCATGAAAGCATGTTGTGTTGAAATATTCCTTTTTATGAAATGATGAGTAGATCCTTTGATGAACTGTTGATGTGATGTTCATTGTTTAAATCACGACATCGGTGAAGTGATGAAAGAAATGAAAAGATGTGAATGCGGTAAATGAGACTGCGGAAACAAATGAAATGATGAATTGTTCTATAAACTGAGAGTGAGCAGAGAGATAATGTCTGGAGCTCTCGATCCATTCTAAAATGGGTGAGACTCCAGATACGGGTTTGGGAGAAACACGGGTAAATTATAAGAGTTAAGGAGCGGACAGATGATAGATTTCTCACTCGCCATGTCACTCCCGTGAGGGGGAGTTGACTAGAGTTGGAGAGGCCCGTGGTGTACTCGTGATGCACCATGACGGTAATTGATGGTTTTCTCTGTTTGTCCCATGAAAAATCGAGTTTTGTCTTACTCCTTTACCTTGCCCCGTTTGGGTAGAGAGTTACGAGAGGCCCCTCCAGTGCCGGTGTCGCTGGTTGAGGTACGACTTTTCACCCCCTTGGGTGAAGTCAGGCTCCTTTGTGTCCTACGATTTACTCGGGTTTCCGAATCACATTTATAACTGAAAATACTTTGAAGAATAATGTTCAAAAGAAATTCCTTAAATTATTATCTATGGTTGTGCATTTATCATGCGTCTGTTTCTTTTATGCATATCAGTTCTGCAGTATTTTCCTTTATGCTCAGTACATGTAGTATTGCCTGTTTTACGTTATGTTGTTCTTTCTTTCAGTACATGCTTGTGAAATTTTGCCTTTATGCATTAGTCTGTAGTTATGATTGTCACCAGTAGTTAGACCTTTGTAGTATAGAGCAACTCTGAGACTGGTCCCTACCTAGGATAGTTAGGTTTCCTACTGGGTCACGCTGTGACATGTCCCATCTTGTGGTTTTTGGTCTGGTTTGACATCAGGAGTTATATCAGGGAGCTAGAGCAGTAGAATTTATGTGAAGGTTGTGTACTTGAGAATTGGGCTGGAGAGTGAGATGAGTTGAGAGTGCGTTGTACCTTTTGGATTTTGTTTGGTGAGAATTGTAAGGTGATGTATATGAGATTTTGTACATGAGGATATTGTAAAGAAAGAGATTATGTGATATCGATGATGTATAAATAAAATCAATAAGTTTTCATTATTGTCTTTTGATTATTTCTTTGTTGTTCATGTGTTGTTTGTGTTGTCTGTTTGGTTGGAGCATTACGCATACTATCCAGCACGTGCACAGTGCCCTGCCAGCACGTGCGCAGTGGTCTACTGGTTCTTTTGGTTTACTTCATATTTCTCTTCGTAACACTCGCCACTCTGGGGTCACCTGGGACGGATTCGTACTTCCCGGGTATCCTAAAGAGTGGGGCGTTACATCAACCCAACCGGGTTTGGTTCCCTATTGGTTGATTTTTATATTATTATGTACGACTAATCCCACGGACCTACAAAGAACGGGTACCAAAAATATATGTTTGATTTTTTAGGTACCAAAATTATAAGTAGAGGAGATCAAAATGAACCTCTAAATCCATGCATACATTAAGGGGGAGACCCAATTACAATGATGCAAACTTTGAGGGTGAGCCTATGTAAGAATTTTTTTCCACTTGGTATATTATTCGTTTTTACCTTTTTAAATGATGCCAAAGGAGGAGAGAGACATATGCACGACATTGCAAAGTTTTTATGTTTTTATGCATTATGTTGTCATCATCAAAAGGGGGGAGAATGTTGGATATTGAGTCTCCACCTCGTGGTTATTTTGATTTTGAGCAATATATTATGCTACTAATGCTTTCATTGAGTTTGTGTGTAGGAAGTGCATTTTTAATGTATGTGATGAAGCATGGAATTTTAAGAGCCATGATTCAAAGAATGAAAGTCAAACTTATATGTTGGTACAAGAAAATCAAGGAAGGCACAAAATCAAGTTGCATCCAAGGCTGGAAGGCTAGGAACATTAAAGAACAAACACAAAAACTATGTGGATCAAAAGCTCAAGTGAAAACCAAGGCAAATGGACAAAGAGTTGCATGCTAGCTCAAATAATGTTATGTAATATTTTGACTTTTATTTGAGTCTTAGGAAATTGTTAAGGCCTTTTGATTAAGTCCACACACACTTAGGATTATGCCAAAAATGATTTAAAATGATTTAAATATTTTTTCCTAAGTTTTCGAGCCCAAAGCCCATACTAGGAAATCCTCTGGGAGTCGACTACCACCTTGGGAGTCGACTACCAGCAGAAACCATGGCATCTGGGTCAAAAGACTAGATTTTCAAAATCATTTTAATTATTGCATATAACTATGGGAGAAATATTTTTGAAATTAATTTGAAATTATTTTTAAAAGTCTCCTTGTTTAAATGCATGTAAATGTTGGAAAAGTCTTTTGGAAATAATTTGAAGTTCAAATTTCAAATCTCCTTGATGAATGCAAACATATTTTGGAAATAATTTGAATTTCAAATTTCAAATCTCCTTGATTAATGCAAACATATTTTGAAAATAATTGAATTTCAAATTTCAAATCTCCTTTATTAATGCAAAAATATTTTGGAAATAATTTGAATTAATTTCAAATCTCCTTGATTGATGCATTTTTGAAATAGTTTTTTGAAATGATTTTCATCTTTATAAATATAGGGATTGAGCTTGGATTTCACACAAGAAGATTTTTTCATCTAAAATTATTGTTTCAAAAGGTTTTTCAAAGTTCTTTCTCAAGCTCTCAAAATCTTCTCTTGACCATATTTTAAATTGCTTTTCAACTAATTTTTGGCCTTATTTCCTTGATCACCCAAAGCTTCCAAATTTCTTATCTTTGAGATCAAGATCATCCTATGGCTACACTTCAACACTTGGTCTTCAAATTGAAAAGGTTATAGGTAATCCTACAAAAGTGTTGTAAGTATTTTTCTCACTTGGGTGTAGTGAGTTGTGAAAGTCCTCGGATTTTGAGGCAATGAAAAGTCATCGGCTTGTGATGCAAGGGAAAATCCTTGTTGCAGGCAAGGTGGTTGTAAATCATCTTCACGGGAGGTGGTTCGTACTATTTAACGATAATAGTGGATTAAAGCCCAATAAGCGTTTCGGGGACTGGACTACCCAGCAGTGGGGAACCAGGATACATCGTGGTTTTCGTGGTTTGTTATCTTGGTTTGATTCCTTACTTGCAATTTATTATTTCTGATGTGCTTATTTCATTGATGCAAGTACTTGTTGATTAAGATTTATATTAGGTAATTATATATTAATCTCAGAGAGAAAATTTCTAAGGGATTTTTAATTTCTGAAAACACTATTCACCCCCCTCTAGTGTTCTCTTTTTCATCTCAAGTCCCAATAGAAGTGGATGATTGGTTGATTACCCTTCGTGGTAGATGTCATTGTTGTTGTTGCTTGATGATGCTATCCCATAACTAAGCTCTGATACTAGTTGTTGGGACCTGCGTTGATGGCAAGTAGATACTACATGGGGTGATTAATGTATAAAAATTCTCTTATAAATCTATGTAGGTTAACAACTATAGTTACCTAATTTTAACTTAATCAATATTAATTATCTTGCTAAAGGAAATGCAGAGGAAATATATCACAAGCAAGAGAAACAATTGCAATAATCACAAAAAATACATAGCCAATGTAAACACGAGAAATATCCTGATTTGGATACCCAAGTCCCACTTGGTTAGTATCTTACTGTAGCCACACGAATCTCCTTCGGCTCAATTAACTATTTCCTAAATAGTTACAGTTGCATGTTTTCAAGAGGTCTTCCTTATAATGATTTTTATCTCAAGAAAATAAAACTCAATACCTCAACACTGGAAGATTTTACTTACTCAATTGAATGAATAAAACACTTTTACATATAGCCTTGCATTGAAGCTTGTTGAATGTTAGATGGCTATAGTATTGATCCCCAAAGATGAAGAAGTTGAGAGCTTTTGGGAGATCAAGAAATTTGGCCAAAGACATTTAAGAAATATCAAAACATAGGCCCCGAGAGTTTTTGAGGGCTTCTGAAAGAACTTAGTAAATGCTTCTAAGACTAAATTTTTAATGGCAAGCTTGTAAATACGTGATCTTGTAACAAAAATCCAAAATGTTTAAATTGTTGTGAACGGATTATACCGAGTCGGTTAGTCGGTTGGGATCACAGCTTATCTTATAGATAAGGTCGTATCTTATGTATCTTATCTGTATACGCTCCTCTACAAGCTATAAATAAAGAGTTGTGGATTCCTCCACAGTTGTTGATTCATAACACGTTATCAGCACGAGCCTCTAAACAAGTTTTTCCACAAAAATCGATCGTTGCGAAAGCGAAGAAAGGCGGGAGATCTATGCACGCGTTGTCAAGCTTCATCAAATGAGCATCGTCATCCGCGTAGACTTCGTTCAACCGTCACTATATCTGGATGACGGATATACAGGTTAAAACTTACTAAAAATGTCGTTTTTATCATACGTATGATGGTATTCTCCATAGATCTCGCAAGATTAAAGTGGAATTTTGGGCTAATCGTCCAAAAATCATGTTTTTAACATGATTTAATATGAAATTATAGTAAAATAGGGTTTTATACCCTACCCTAACCTCGCCGGTAGCCTTGCCGCCGCCCCCCATGCACTCGGCACGGCGCCGCTTGGATCCCCCCCGAAGGGGGGATCGGTCGCCCACCATCGTAATCGCTTCCCCCCAAAGGGGGAGCGGCTGCCCGTCGCCCCAGATGGACCCCCCCCCCGAAGGGGGGCCGGTGCCTCGCCGCAGACGGACCCCCCCCGAAGGGGGTTTCCTCGTCGCAGACGGACCCTCCCGAAGGGGGGCCGGCGCTTCGCCGCAGACGGACACCCCCGAAGGGGGGCGGTGCCTCGTCGTGAGTCTCCCCCTCTGAAGGAGGGCAGCCGCTCTTTCCCCCCCGCTCCGGCGAGGGGGGGGGCCTGCCCCCTGGCCACGGCCCGATGGCGACCCACTGAGGGGCGGCGACGGCTAACCCTAGCAACCGCCCTTCAACCCTATTTTTTACTTGGGCCCGAAGCCCAGTCAACAAAAAAATTCAAATTACAGCCTTGCAGGCCTAAAGCCCATAGGCAAACTGCGGGCCTCGGGCCCGCATGCCTTATACTCGAAAAAAAACAGGGGGGCTTAGATATAAGCTTTAAAAAGGCTTTTTGGGCTTAAAAATTAATCAAAAAATGCCGTTTTGGAGACCTTAAAAATTCATGAAAAATCATGATAAATTATGGGGCTATAAGGGGACTTTTGAGGTCTTTTGGGGATATTAGGGGATGATTTAAAAAGGAAATTTTTTTTCTTTCATATAGAACATGTCTAATATTGGGCTCTTGTTCAATGTCTCTGAATAAACCCAATCAACACAACCACTGCATTAAATGATTTCCTCTGTAGAATCATTAATATATGTTTTGCGTCATTTTGGCCTATTCTCCGATAAACTATGTATGGTTGTGCATATTTTTTTAAAAACTTAATAATTAGGAATATCCTGTGACCGCTCTGCCGTTAGTCGCTAACCTAACGGTGTATAACGTTGCCGAGTGATCCAATAATTATTAAGTAATTAAATTGTTTATCCCTTTCTGCGAATATAAATGCATGTAATGCATGCGATGAAAATGTCTGCTGAAAATGTTTGATGAGCACAAATGTTTGCATGGATAGCTAATTGCGATTTTGGATCGGTTGTTTAAGTCCCACATTTTATTTTCCTGCACTTTTCTTTTGCTTTTGAGAGAAATTGTAGTGAGAAATTTATGTAAATGTCCAAGACCGAAGACCACTTTCCATGGAGACGGAGGCCACAATTGAAGCTGAAGATCCTATATGGGACCCACGGGGTTTCCAAAGTTGTAATTTCTTTTTAAAAGCTTTCCTTTGTGTAATATAGACTGTAATGGACTTTGGACTTTTTATTTACGTGGGACTGGCCGATCCACGCAATTAGCTCTTCATATTAAAATTGCCTCCGCATGAAAATGTTTATTGTTTAAATTATTAATTCATGCATATTTGTGCTCTGCTAGATAAAATGGCTAAAATCGCAAGTGTCGATTTCGAAGTGCTGGATGCATTAGGGAGAAACTATTTGAGCTGGCAGCTCGATGTAAAGTTCCATCTGCGGGCTAAGTACCTTATTTCTACTGTGACAAAGAATGAAAATGTAAGCGATATAGAAAAGGCGCAAGCCATTATCTATATTCGCCGCCATGTGGACAAGATCCTTAAGGCTGAATACCTTACGGTCGAAGATCCATTTGAGATGTGGACTGCCCTTGAGGACAGGTATAAACATCAAAAAGATGTTATACTGCCAAGGGCATGATACGAGTGGGTGAACATGAGACTGCAGGACTTTAAGTCCATAGCTAAGTACAACTCAGCTCTTTTTAGCATCACCTCACGCCTGAAGTTGTGTGGTGAAAAAGTCTCAGAAGATCGCATGCTGGAAAAGACGTACACATCTTTCCATGAGAATGATGCAATACTTATGCAGCAATACAGTGAACGAAAGATCACCAAGTATTCTGAGCTGCTGTCATGTTTACTCATGGCTGAACAAAACAGAGAGCTTCTCCTCGCCACTCACAACATGCGCCCCTGGCACTGCCCCCTCCCAGAAGATTATAATGCCTTTTCTTCTCGAAAGAAGAGGGACACCAAAAGAAAAGAAAGACCACATAAATGGGGATAGAACAAAAGGGCTAGGGCCAAGTCCAGTAGCGAAGAAATGAAGGAAAGCGCAAGTTCACCTGGTGCAGAAATGACAACAAGAAGAATGATGCACCCCCACCCAAAAGGGATTGGGAAGACCAGTGCCATAGCTGTGGCATGAAAGGCAACTGGTCCAGACTGTGCCGAACTCCACAGCATCTCTAGGAATTATATAAAGAAAACAAGAAAAAGAAAGATTGAAATAAACCTGGTGACATCTGATACTCCAGTCAAGCTCTCAGCTAACGACTTCGAAACTGATGACATGCTAGATTAGCTTTCTACTTTTATCTTAGCAAATTGTTTAGAACATTTCATGTTATGAGAGCTTTCGTATTATGTAACTTTGAATTTGAATAAATAAAATTTATGTTCCTGAAATGCAAATTTTT
Organism: Scilla litardierei; assembly: GCA_030789695.1. Classification (NCBI taxonomy): domain Eukaryota; kingdom Viridiplantae; phylum Streptophyta; class Magnoliopsida; order Asparagales; family Asparagaceae; genus Scilla; species Scilla litardierei. The sequence continues at coordinate 120,091,427 of CM061140.1, forward strand.
ATTCATCCTTAAAGATGGATCGCTCTCATGACTGCTTGGTAGACAGTGCTTCGACACATATGATCCTTCAGTATAAGTGCTATTTTCATAGCATTATACCATACAAAAGCCCTGTAAATACAATTTCAGGGCCATCGAACATAATTGCATGTTCTGGGAATGCAACCTTGTTGCTCCCTAATGGAACGGAAATTAAAATTAAAGATGCACTATTCTCTCCGAACTCCAAACAAAACTTACTAAGTTTCAAGGATATCCGCTTAAACGGACTCCATGTGGAAACAACAAATGTAAATGAAAAAGAATTATTTTATGTAACGTCTCAAGAAAATGGAGTAAAATCCATACTTGAACGCTTTGAGAGCCTTTCATCAGGCCTCTACCAAACAAAGATTCGGAGAGATGAAGCTAACTCTACGGAGCACCTGAAGTGCCCGACAGCAGCCAAGGTTTTACTTTGGCATGACAGACTTGGCCACCCTGGATCTGTGATGATGCACCGCATCCTAACACAATCCCATGGGCACACCCTGAAGAACCAGAAGATTCTTCAGAAGGGAGAATTTCATTGCATCCCCTGCTTCAAGGGAAAATTAATAACAAGGCCATCACCACTAAAAGTGGATATCGAATCTCCAAGCTTCCTCGGAAGAATACTTAGAGACATATGGACCTATCCACCCCCTAATGGGCCCTTTCGATACTTTATGGTACTGATCGATGCATCTTTAAAATATTCGTATGTTTGTCTGCTATCAATCCGCAACTTAGCTTTTCCAAAGCTACTGGCACAAATTATAAAGTTGAGGGTGCATTTTCCAGACAACCATATAAAGAAAATACGTCTGGATAATGCTGGAAAATTTACCTCCCGGTCATTTCAAGATACTGCCAGGCAACGTGAATAGAAGTTGAACATCCAGTGCCGCATGTTCACACCCAAAATAGGTTGGCAGAGACACTGATAAATAGACTTCAATGGATTGCACGTCCATTGTTAATGAAATCCCAGTTGCCGGTGGATGCATGGAGACATGCAATTTTGCATGCTGCATCGTTAATAAAAATTAGACCCTCTGGAGGTCAGAGTCTCTCTCCAATGCAACTTGCATATGGAGGGCCACCAAACATTTCTCATATGAGACTCTTCGGTTGCGCAGTCTGCATCCCCATTGCACCACCACAGAGGACAAAAATGGGTCCTCAACGTCGCCTAGGCATCTATGTAGACTTTGACTCACCCTCAATTATAAGCTACCTAGAACCCAAACGGACGCTTTTAAGGCACGTCTTGAAGACTGTGAATTTGATGAGACCGTTTTCCCTAAAATGGGCACAGAAACTGAGAAATCTGGTGCGAAGCACATCATAACGTGGATCCTATTACATTGGATCTCCTGAAGAGATCGCTGAGATATCTGTAAGTCTGACAAAAGAATTCGAAATGAAAGACCAAGGCAAAACGAAATTCTGCCTTGGCTTACAGATTGAACATCTAAAAGACGGAATCTTATTACACCAAACCACATATACAAAGAAAATGTTACAAAGATTTCATATGGACCAATGTCATCCACTTAGTACACCTATGGTGGTACGATCTTTGATGAACATAAAGACCCCTTCCGACCGCTGGAAGGGGGTGAGGATATACTTGGTCCAGAAGTCCCTTATCTGAGTGCTATTGGAGCACTTCTATATCTGGCCAACTGCACGTGTCGCGATATAGCGTTTGCAGTAAACTTACTAGCCAGATACAGTGCAGCACAGACTTCATGCGCAGACTTCCATAGCTAAAGGTTTTAACGAGGCAAACCTCACCAACTCAAAATCCTGAAGTATCCACCCCATGTGAGACTCCTACTACACTCAGAATCCTGAAGTATTCATGAGCAGAGTCATGGCTGGATAAGGGGGAGTGTTGTGAAGGGATTATACCGAGTCAGTTAGTCGGTTGGGATCACGGCTTATCTTATAGATAAGACCGTATCTTATATATCTTATCTGTATACGCTCCTCTACAGGCTATAAATAAAGACCTGGGGGTTCCTCCCCAGTTGTTGATTCATAACATAAATGGTCTTCTTGTAAATATTTATATCTATTTTTAATGGCAAATATATAATAAACTGCTAAAATTTTGACATTCTGCCAAAAAATAGGGCGCGCCAACTCCCCAAAAAAATGGGCGGTCTGCCAAAACCTAGGGCATGTCGCTCCCCCCATTAATCTTCCAATTCCCTTCAAAATTAGAGGCTTTAGGGCCTGTTCTTTTGTCTGAAAGTTGGTGAAAAGTTTGGAAATTGAAACTATTCACCTATTGTTAACACCATGTAGCAGAGAATCCCCGGTTGTTTTCAATGTACGCGTTCTTTTGCCGAGAAAATGGAAAGGGGAACGGATGCTGAGGTGGCGGCCAAAGTAGGATTCATGATGCCATCTCGTTTGCTCCGTGTTTCACCCGGATTACATCTGATTTCAATCCCAAATGTGGGTCCCCACACTCTTACCTGCCAATCAATGAAACCCAGCATTTGTTTTTAATTTTTTTCATTGTCATGCTGTAATTATATAAGGCAACATACTATTTGCACCTTGATTATAGATTTTATTATTAATTATATAATTTAATATGTAATTAGTTTAGATTTAAAAGTAATAAATTAAAGTTGAGTGGGTCCCACTCCACTTTCCACCTCCAACTTTCTTCAACCAAAAGAACACACTATACGGAGTGGGCCCCACCTCAACTTTCCAACTCCACAATCCAACTCCACATTCCAACAAAAGAACACACTACACCACATTTCTCTCTCATCAGATTCCACACATCTCAACTTTTATACTTTCTAACAAAAGAACATGACCTTAGACCAATCTCATCAATGAGAAATCTTCATATCAGAAGACCAGAAGATCAGAAACCCTGCATTTCCCCATCACCGATAAAAAATCTTCAGATCGATAGCCGATCATAAGATTAGACCCCTCCGCCATGTTCATCGTCACCACCCCTCCGTCGTGTTCATCGTCACCCCGTAGCCGTGTTTGACGTCACCCCATCGTCGATCCTGTCGATCGTCGATCATGTCGATCTCGATCCGGTCGATCGTCGACCCTGCCGATCACCCCATCGTTGTCAAGTTCGCCGTGTAGGGTTCTTCAAACTGTAGCCGTCAAGTTCGCTTTGTGGGGTTCTACAACCTATTGCTGGTAAGTTTATACTTCAATATCATCTTCATCTCTACGTAGAAACACTAGAAAAAGTTTGGTTTATTCTTCGGTTTTTCTCATATTAGTCCCTTAAATTATGTGTATTTTGATATTAGTCCCTTAAATCTTTGTAATTTGAATTTGGTCCCTTAAATATTTAACGTTAACCTAAATAGTCCCTTTTGGATCATTTACGTTAAAAAATTAACCCGACTCAAATTTGTGTTAACCTTGGACAAACTTGCCCTTGGGTTAACGAAACACGTGATGGTCACGTGTATGTGCCTAAAACTCAGCATGGTAAAAACTAAGCCCAAAAAATCCCGCTAGACACATTTCTCTATGCACTTCACACAAAAATTTAACCCTAGAATTTAACCCTAGCAGCGCTGGCGCAAGAGGGAAGAAATGGTGGCAAATCAAGCGAGAATTTTTGGGCGATCGAGTTCTAGCAGGCTGGATACGAAAGAGTTGAGGTAATAGCTAGTTGATTTTGATTGTAATTTGCAAACGAATGAAAAATTCCAATGTAGGCATCAATTTCACTGCTAGTTGATTTTGCTTTAGGGTTTTTTATCTTAGTTGTTGTTATAAGTGATAAGGGTTCTTAGAAGTTGCTGTTAAATGTGATTTAGGGATTGTATTGCGTAAAGATTGAATTTTTATGTGGGTATGACATGAATATTAGGTTGAATGTTATGTGATGCATGCATGTATAGGTATATGTTGTGGCATAGTTGGCTGACTGCATGATTATATATATGTATATGAATAAGCCGCATCTTTTATTGAGTTAGGCTGGCTGCATGTATATGTAGAAGGATGACTGAATTGATTTTGTGAGTTTGGCTGACATGCATGCATGTTTGACAAATATATGTATATGACTGACATGCAGGACAAGTTGTGAATAAATTGCTGCTTAACAGGATAATACATGATGGAAGATGGTGTTGTGGAGATAGCCCTCAGATATAATGGCTACTGGAGAAATATACCAAGGACATGGAGAAAGAAGTATGAGTGTGGGAATAGAAAGACAGTGAGAGTGGAAGTGAGTAAGTTTAGTTTGGAATCTTTTTCAGATTATGTTGGTGAGTTATTGCCTCCTGCAAAGGAGTATATGCAGAAGTTTTCGTATACAGTACTTGGGTCAAATCCTAGGAAGTTTAAGAGGATTAAATCAAATGATGGTTTAATGAAGGTGATGAGAACACATGATGTGACGAAGAAGAGAGTGGCGATGTTTTTAGTGCTTGATCAGAGAACTGATGATAGAGGCATGAATTATACACCTTATAAGAGGAGAAATCCTCCAAGAAAAGGTTCAAGGATGTCAACTTCAACATGTGAAATCCACATTGAAGACAGCTCCAGTTCCAGTGAGGATGAAAGTTACTCACCTGAAGATGAAGCAGATATTGATGGGAATAATGTGAACTATGACCAAGATGATGATGCAGATAACATGGTGGTTGAAGGAGATCAATTAGATGCTGACAATGAAGAAGTTGCTAATGATGATGCAGATGACTGCTACTCTGAAGAGGGATACCATTCTTGGAACAGCTCTGAAGAGGAGGACATGTCAGATGATGATGAAGTTGGGGAGGGTTTGCATGAAGAGGTGTTCAAGGTCAATTGGGATGATCCATTGATGGATGTGGGTCAGAAGTTTAAAAATGTGACGGAGTTGCGATTATGTTTGCAACAATTCAGCATAAATCATAATTTCAATTACAATTATGTTAAGAATGATGTAATAAGAGTTGTCGCAAGATGTTTTGGTAAGGGTTGCAATTGGTATCTTAGAGCTAAGAGGTTGGTGGATGTGCAGACAATAGAGATAAGCAAAGCTGTTAGGGAGCATTCATGCATGGGAGTGAAAACTTGCTGGAACTACCAGGCATCAGCAGCTTGGGTGGCCAGAAACATTGAGGCAGAGGTGTAGCAGAGGCCTAGCATCACTCCAAAGGAGATTATTTGGATGATGCAAAACAAATATGGAGTCACCATCAACTATAATATGGCATGGAGGGGCAGGGAGAGAGCAAGGGAAAACCTGTATGGCAATGTTGAAGATAGTTATGACTTGGTGGAAACTCTACATCATGAGTTATTGAGGACAAATCCAGGCAGTCACATAGCAGTTAAGTTGGAAGAAGGCAAGGAATTTCAGAGGATGTTTGTATCCTTTAAAGCATCAATGGTAGGATTTAAAGAGGGTTGCAGACCATTTGTAGGACTTGATGGATGTCATCTGAGGTCAAAGTATCTGGGGACATTACTGTCTGCAACAGCCCTTGATAGAAACAATGGATTATTTCCAGTTGCATTTGCAGTGGTAGAGGGGGAGAGTAGTAAAACATGGTATTGGTTCGTACAACATCAAATGCAGGAGAAGTGGGGAACTTGACAATAATTTCTGATCAGGAGAATGGATTGTTGGATGATGTTAGTGTGTTGATGCCTAATGCAGAACATAGAGTATGCATGAGGCATTTTTGGAAATCATTAAAGAAAGGTTACCCTGGTGATTTCTTTGAGCAAACAATTTGGGATGCAACAAGATCCTTTTCTAAATCTGATTTCAAGCTTCATTTGAATGTGTTGAGGTCAGTTTCTAAGACTGCATACACTAATTTGATAGGGAGAGACAAGTATGTGTGGTCTAGGAGTCAATTTTCTATAGTATCAAAGAATCACTACATAACAAATAACTTGTCTGAGTCTTATAATGCATGGATCATTGTTGCAAGATATCATCCTGTTGTTGATCTTATTGCCATGATTAGAATTAAGATTCAAGAGAAATTTTATCAAAGGTCCAGGTGTGCAGTGAAGTGGAAGGGAGTATTGGTGCCATATGCCGCAAGGTACTGTTAGGACATCAGTAAGAAGGTTGGAGGGTATGTTGTTAGACATGTAAATGAGTTCCTGGTGGAAGTGGAGAATGAAACAGGGAGAATGATCATCAATTTGCAAGACAAAATATGCAGTTGTAGAAGGTGGCAGTTGACTGGTCTTCCATGTATCCATGCAGCATCTTACATAGCCTCAGTGAGGAATGCAAAGTGGAGCATGTATTGTGATGAGTACTTTACTGTTGAGAGGTAGTTATTAGTAGAAATCAAATTAGTTTACTATATTAGATTGTTGTTAAATGTAAATATTGGGTACACTTTGAATATGCAGGTACAAGAAGGCATACAAGTTGTCAATTGGCCATATGGCTTCTAATGACCAATGGGAGGAATTTGTGAAGGAGTACAAGATAGGCCCACCTCATGCAAAGAGGCCTAGAGGGAGACCAAAGAAGAAAAGGATGAGGGGGGAAGGATGAGATTGATGTGAAGAAGGTGTCTAAGAGGGTGCACAAATGTAGAAGATGCAAAGGCCATGTGCATCACAAGAATGCTTGTAAGATGCCCATCAATCCCAGATCAGTTACATCATCAACTGCTGCATCATTGCTGATATTGGGCCAGAGCAAAGTCAACCAACTCAGCAAGCTTTTACTGATTTTGATGGGTAATATGTAACATGTCAATCTAATTTGCAGTTATGAATCTACTGTTTAACATGTCAATCTAATATGTATTTATGAATCTATTATTAAATTCAACTTTTTTAACATGGTAGCAGAGGAATGCATCAGTATCCTATGACTTCATTTGGAGCACTCCTACAATCCCATGAATCAAGGTACATTCTCATTTTCATTAGTTGAGATTACATCAGTACACAGTGTAAACTCTACTTTTTGAACATGCTAGCAGAGGAATGCAGCAGTACACAGTGGATTCATTTGGAGCACCCCTACAAACTTAGGAATCAAGGTACATTATAAATTTCCAAGAATACTTTTCATATTGTTGTCTCATATATATGCAAGAATAGTATTCATATTGTTGTCTCATATTATTGGAGCACCACTACCTATTAATGTCACATATATTTACACTTGCTTATATGCCTACTATAGGTCTACACCCTCAACTGGAAGAACAAAACTGGCATCATCAAGAGGAAGAAAAGAGACCCATGTACCAAGACATAGGACTGGTGTCATTTTTGGTACTCCTAGAGGTGCTCAAATGTCAGATACTGAAAAGAGAAGAAAGGGAAAGGAATAGCAAGGGGGCATGCATCAGAAGGCGACAATCTAGCTGAAGGCAACAATCCAATATCTCAATTCAATAATCCTAGTTCTCAAGGCAACATTTCAGCAACAACAAGGCAATGGAATTTTGCAGCAACTCCAGGCACCAATCCTGTTGGTGTTATAGGATCTCAAGAATCTGAGCAGTCTTATGCTGGTTTTCCTATTGGAAAGGTCATCTGGAGGTAGGTAGTAATATATGGATCAGTGATGGGGGAGACTATGGTTATAGAGTCGGCTGACATAACTCAGATTTTGTATGTATGGTTCTGGTTCTTATCAGTGATGGAAACAACTATATTTTGTATGTCTGGTGATACAACAATGGTTCTGGTTATAGAGTAGGCTGACATGGTGATGGAGGAGGGTGATATATCAAGAACATGGTGATTCTATGGTTTGGTTTTTTGTATGTAAATGGTGATGTTGTCTGTTGTAATCATATTATGAATGTCAGTCATTTGTGGTTAATGAACTCATATATCTGGATTGGGTTTTGTTGAGATGAGTAATTGGTTCCATATGCTTGCTGTTGAGATGAGTTGTATGCAATGCAGCAATTCCAATTGGTTCCATATGTTTGTGTAAACTCATATATCTGGATTGGGTTTTGTTGAGATGAGTAATTGGTTCCATATGATTGCTGTTGAGATGAGTAGTATGCAATGCATCAATTCCAATTGGTTCTATATGTTTGCTGCTAATACTCTCACTTTTTGTTGCTAGTACTCTCACTAATTGGTTCCATATGTTTGCTGTTGAGATGCAATGCATCAATTCCAATTTGATACACAAACAAACAACTCCAGTGCACTTCAATGCAAACCAAACAAATCCATACTTTTTCTTCCCAGGATTAGAAAAATCATGTTGGCCATCTACTAATAGTTTAATCACTAGAAGAACTAATATTTCTTCCTCCTGATGATCTCTACCAATGCCCCCCTTTGGAATTACCTTGCAAGCACAATCTTTCCAATTTGAGTTGTTAAGCAGCCTTCCCTTGTTTGGTTTGTTGTCTTGCTAATTGCTTGGTTCACATCAACACTAACATGATTTACATCAGCACAATTGCTTACAGCAGCACAAACTTTGCTTTTTATGAACAAAATGAACCAAACACATAATACAAACAAAATGAACCAAACACATATGAACATCCATTCATTGGGGGCATTTTAACAAACACCTTGAGTTCACACCATATTCAATGTGGATTTCAACCAGTACAACTAGCCTACTCTACCCAACATTGGAGATATTACATTTACGTATTACAAACATCCTCATTACATTAACTTCCCAATTAAGAAAACAAAAACTACCAAACCAAAAATCACAGCACATTTCAAATATAGGAGAGTTGAATCAATCTTCTCCACTAATACTCCTAACTCTTTTCTTAGCATCATTCTAACATTGTTCCTTGGATCTTCAACCCACTCAAAATACCAGCAGCCTTTGCATGTGGACCCCTGTATTTGGGGCAGCTGAAAAATCTAACCCTGCACTATCTCCCTTCTTGCATTTCCACACCTTGCATGCCAGTCCACAGGAACACATCCTTGAGCGTGTGCCACTAGAGACAGACCCATCTGCGTAATCATCTTGGTAGCATGTCGTCATTGGAGTCTGGATTTTGGTTTAGGTTGGGGAGAGCTGAAGGAGAAGACCCTTGCAGCACTGTCGTTGGTGTGGAATTTGATAGACAAGAGAAAGGAGGAGAAGAGGAGGGTTTGGGTAATGTAGCTGGCGGCTTGTTTTGATTTAGTGACCGTTGATTTATAGGGAAGAAGATGAGGGGGAGGTAGCCGTTGGGTTTTTTAACGTTGGGGGCTTACAGGGTAAAACTGTCAGCCCGTATTAAAGTTTAACAGAGTTAGCACCTACCGTTCAAAATTTGACTGCTGCTAACTCGAAGGACTATTTAGGTTAGATTCATTAAATTTAAGGGACTAAATTTAAATTACAAAGATTTAAGGGACTAATATCAAAATACACATAATTTAAGGGACTAATATGAGAAAAACCCTTTATTCTTATTGTTGCCTCGTCACACCTAATAAATCGCATGCCAATTAGACACCAGCTAGTTGTTTTTTTCACGTAGACATTCCATTTTCGGTCTGGCACTAGTACATGATGCTGGGATACATCGAGTATAGTTATTGGAGTTAGCATCGTCATCTTTTAATACATGCATTTTACATACGAATCTCAATTTTTATAAATATGTATGGTAACAATGCTATTTAAGCTTTACTTGGGTGTTGCTCTAAGACGTTGAAAGAAGTTTAGCATATTCCAAAACTCATTGCATGGGACACATCAATATGGATATCAAGCTGACACAACAATTCTAAAAAATGCATATGACATGCTTGTCCAACATGTCCTTTATAAGACACAGCTTTACAATGAGTGTACATGCTACATAATTCCATAATGTGTCTGTTGGGTTATATTAATTTTCCTGTGTTATTCGCCTTTATTGAGTTTTTGCAATTCAATTTTATCGCCTATTTCTATCTACACCTTGACTGATTTAGATCCAGCCATGTTATCTAAAAACATGCTTCAAAACTGTACCCATATTTGGGCTAGACTTGTCATTGTTCCCTCTTAATGTTGCAAAATGTGTGTCATTGGCGAGTTATTCAGTTTGATCACTCAATCTTTCTGAAAGCCACCAGATGCATATACATATTGGCTAGTTCTGCCATCAATCTTTCTTCAAGTAGACCTTCCTATTTTAATGGTCTAGAGCCCGTTGATTGAAAACTTGGTGCCAATTCTAGGTCTTGACATCAGGTTGAAGGTTGTATGTTTATATTACTATTTTTATTTAACAACTTTTAAACTGGTTGTTAACATTAAACTGTAGACACTGCACCCAAAGAATCAAATTAATCCTTGCACATGAATGTACAGTGTTGGCTTTAACTTTCTGTAGGTACAGTGTTGGTTGCAATACGTCTACCTCTACTTAAAAAATTCATCTGCTTATCTAAACTGTGTTTCCAATCAGGGCCCTAAGGCTGTGTTTGGTTGCAAGGAAAAGGAAAGAAAAGGAAAGAAAAGTGATGGGAAAGTTAATTTCAATTGTTTGGTTGTAAAGAAAAGTAAAAGGAAAGAAAATGAGGGAGAAAGTGAAAGAAAAAATACATAGAATTTTTCTCTCAACTTTTCTCTCCCAAATAAGAAGGAAACCGTTTTCTTTCCCAAAAATTTTTCTTCCCAAAAAATATATACCATTTTCTTTTTAATTTTCTTTATCATTTTCCTCACTAACCAAACATAAAAAAGAAATTGGTTTCCTTTTCCTTTTCTTTTTCTTTCCTTTTCTTTTTCATTTCATTTTTCTTTCTCTCAATTTCCCACCAACCAAACACAGCCTAATGGTTATCCTTAGTATTTTTATGCAAATGGTTATCCTTAGTATTTTTATGCAAAAAATTTTGTATTTTTGCTCAATCCAACTTAATGACCCAACAAAAACCAACAGCGCGCAGTTTGTGTGTGGAGTTTTTTTGGTTCCTTTATTGCTAGTGCTAAAATATTAAGAGATTGAATCTACCCGGGTTTTAAGCATTATATTTGCGGTTTGTTTACAGGACTAATGTTTCTACTTTCTAGCAAGCAATGTGCTAATTTAATTGTATCATATGATTAAGCTTACGTTTTATCAAAAATAGTAAACTTAATATGTTGTTAATTTCACTCAGATACCAATATTTCAGTTTAAATTGACAGAGAGTTTGTTTATCTTTTATAGAATGAAATAACTTGTTGATTGTGATGAAGATTATTACTTTATAATAGCTGGACACCGATACCCGTTATAAAATTAATTTATGATAGATAGTATAATGTCATAGTGGTTATGATAATTATTTTGTCATAATTTTGTCAAAATGGAGGTCTAGAAGTAACAACGCATACCAAGTCCAATAACAGTACTTAACAGGCATTCAAATCTTCTGAAAACATCCTTGCACAGACAAGATAGATGGGGAGTAAATATGAAATTAGATATAAGATTTCTTAATAATTCATTTTGTACATGAGCATAACAGAAATATACATTTTATGTTTTAACATCCTTAAACCATAAAATGCACTTATCTAAATTTCTTGTGTTTCACTCAGATTCGATGTGTGCAAAGCTTGTGTCCTTTTTTCTCAATTTTTATACTTCTACGTATCTAATTACATTTGTAATGTTGCATGGCAAAAGTTAAGAGAGATCATTCTAACAATCATAAATTTTTGTTGTTTCAGCTTCATTTAGTTCAAAATTTATTTTGGCTCAATTCTACCTTTACAATCATTCATGTAGTTTTTCAGATGCTTGTTCTTTCTCAGCGTTGTCAGTGCTTTAATTATCCAACTTTTGAGTTCTCATTTTTATCAAATTTTTTTACCAGATATTGAATGGTTGTAGGTGAACATAAAGCAGTGTGCTACTAAGTAAATTGTCGTCTTAAATTTGTCATGTTTTCGTTGCATTTACCGACTACATGAATATTTTTGCTCTTTGTATGGCTTAGTGAAATATGTCCTTTTTTTTAAAATCATAAGAACCACAATTCATTTTCGGGTATTTATTATGATGTTTAAAAATTTTTTTGGCATAAAAAATTGAAGAGAAGGCCATACCTGAAGTTTTTCTGAAGATGTTGGGCAATTATATTAAGCGGTGTAAATATCTGGGTGTCTGAATTGCATGGAATAGGTAATTACAGAATATCTACTTCCTGGAGATATCTCTTTGCAATATTGGGTAAGGGTTTGGCATTGCTATGCTTGGAATTAGGGGTTGTTAAATACTCAGTTTTGATGAATATTTGGGATTTTGAATGCTTCGTTATAAGATCACGTTGAAAAAATATTCAGTTTTTATTTTTTTTAAATCATTGAACCTACCTATTTGAGAATTGGACACAATAATATTAACATCCTAATCTTGCATCGTAGGAGTGGAGTGTATTTATAATAATTGCTTAAAATTTTCTATTGTTTTGTTCCAGTTTGATGTAGTTTCTGGACTTCCTTCCCTTAGTACTCAAATAATTAATCAAATAATTTATTAGATATCTAATCACCATTTTGTTTTGGTTTTTAAAAAAATGATATAATTAGCTTCTCTCTAAACATCGTGAAAGTGGGCCAAATGGTGTGTATTAGCATCCGCTCTATTTTCATAGACATCATCAAATGGTTAATATCTTGATACTTCTGTCTTCCAAGTTCATTAGTCTGGCAATGTGCTAAAAACTTGGCTAATATCAAATACAGCTTCCATAAATACATCTTGGTATAAATATCACGAAAACGAACGGTGTCTGTCTCCATAAATACAGTTTTTTGATGCATTTTATTGAGTACTTTAAGTATCCATTATGAATGTTTTATGTCAAAAAATTATATATTGTAAGTGGCATTCTGTGGATCCATGCTGTATTGTTTTGGGGGTTGTTCTGCCCCTACGCTGGCTGTTTGGGGGCTCAGCTTGATGTTTTGAAGGCTATTCTGCTCCTACGATTACTGTTTGGGCCGAGCTTAATTTATTGTGGGCTAATCTGCCCTGTGCTTGATGTTTTGAAGGTTATTCTACTCCTGCATTTGCTGTTTGGAGCTCGAATTGCTGTTTTAGGGGCTGTTCTGTTCGTGGGCTTATTGTTTTATGGTTCAGCTTGATTTCTGATGTTGTCTTGTTCTTTGTTGCTGTTTGTGAGTTCTGTTACGCAATAATACGATGATAAAAAACAATCGAATGAAAAACAACAAAAGAAAGACACAGAATTGTTTACTCAGTTCGTCCGAAGACTACGTCTGGGGGCGCCGTCAAGTCAGGGATTCTCCACTAATTTGATGAGATAAGATTACAGATTACACACGATGCTACGAGGGGCGCAACCCTCGAATAATACCGCACAAAGAAATTGAGGACACAACCTCAAAAAAAATTAATTAGCAGCTCACGCACAAGCACTGTTTTCTCCCAAAAACACTCTGCAGTTAATAAAGCACACTTTAAATCACAGAGAGCATTTTTGTTTAATGCACAGAGCCTTCAAAAGCATGGGGCAAGCAGTAACGCATAGGACTCATTAACGCACAAAGCTCCCAAAAAAACAAATTCTGTTTTTTTAGCCTCAACCGCCGAACAATCTTTCAACCCAACTCGATGCTAATTGATGCAAATCGCAGCCAAATTTTTGTTGATCAGAGGAGATCGTAACTCCTACTCTTCCAAAATCGCAACTGATTTCGGCCGGCTGATTTGTTCAGGCTCCAAATCCCAACAATCTCCCACTTGGAGACTGAACCCATGTGTAATCATCTCTTCATCTTCTCATCAATAAGTAACCCCAAAAACAACGGCGGCGCCAAGCCTCGAACTCATCAAGCTCCAAGGCCAGTTGAAGCCATGCATAGCTTCAACTTTTCTAAGGTCACAGCCTTAGTCAGCATATCAGCAGGATTCCCATTTCCTCGAATCTTCACTAGCTACAAAATCTTCTCTTTCAAGAGATGTCGAATGTAATGATACTTCAACTCAATATGCTTCGTTCTCGAATGAAAGGTTGGATTCTTGGCTAAGAAAATAGCACTCTGACTATCGCTGTAGAGAATACTATTCTTCTGCTCTTTTCCCAATACACTCAAAAAATTCTGCAACCATACCATCTCTTTACTAGCCTCAGTCACTGCTACGTTCTCCGCTTCTGTAGTAGACAAAGCCACGATCTTTTGCAACTTAGAAGCCCAAGAAATCGATGTACCACCCAATGTAAACACATATCCGGTCGTACCCTTTCTCTTATCAAGTCACCTGCCAAATCTGCATCAACATATCCAGTCAGCTTTATACTCTTACCTTCGAAGCACAATGCCTTCTCTGTTGTAGCTCGCAAGAACCTAAGGATCCACTTTACTGCTTCCCAGTGTTGCTTACCCGGATTGCTCATATATCTGCTCACAACTCCTACTGCATGCGCAATATCTGGTCTAGTGCACACCATAGCAAACATCATACTACCAATTGCTGAGGCATATGGGGTCTTCTTCATATAGGCACGCTCCGAGTCACTACTAGACGACTCCTTTTTAGATAGCCTAAACTGGCTACCTAAGGGAGTACTCACAGGCTTTGCATCTTGCATACTGAACCTCTTCAAAACTCTTTTGATATATTCAACTTGAGAAAGATATAACTTACCTGCCACCTTATCTCGATTAATCCGTATACCTAGGATCTGTTTAGCCTCTCCAAGATCCTTCATAGCAAACCGTTCAGACAATTCCTCCTTCAACTGATTCACCTCTTGCGCACAAGAACCTGCTATCAACATGTCATCAACATATAATAGCAAAATGATAAAGTTATTGTCAAACCTCTTGAAGTAGCAACAACGGTCTGCATTGCATCTAACAAAATCAATTTCATGCATGAACCCATCAAACTTCATGTACCACTGCCTTGGAGCCTGTTTCAAACCGTACAAGCTCTTCTTTAGCTTACACACAAGCTCACTATTACCTTTGGACAAGTACCCTTCTGGTTGCTTCATGTATATATCTTCCTCAAGATCCCCGTGAAGAAAAGTTGTTTTCACGTCCATCTGCTCTAAAAATAAATTCTCCGCAGCAACTATACTCAAAACTAATCTAATAGTAGTTAGCTTCACAACGGGAGAAAATATATCTGTATAATCAATACCTTGTTTCTGCTGAAAACCCTTCATGACCATCCTTGCCTTGTAACGCTTGCTTCCATCGGCCTCTTCTTTAATTCTGTAAACCCACTTGTTATGCAATGCCTTTTTACCCTTTGGGAGCTCCACTAGTTCCCAAGTGTTATTAGACATTAAGAAATTCATTTCATCTTTCATTGCAAGCTACCATTTGCTCGAATGCTCACTCTGCATAGCCTCAACATAACATTCTGGCTCACCACTATCAGTTGACAAAAGATAATGTAAAGAGGGGGAATACCTTGCTGGTGCATGACACTGCCTTTTTGATCTCCTCATGGAGCTACAGGCGTACTCGGTTCTGCTTCAATAACCGCTTGCCTCAAGGGAGATACTGGCGAATTCGGTTCTGCCTCAACAATTGTTTCTCTCAAAGGAGATACTAGCGAATTCGGTTCTGCTTCAACAACTTGATCATTCCGAACAACTTTGTTCACACCTGAATTCGAGATATCTAATTCAACAACCTGAGGGCTTTCAACCTGAGTACCTGCACTTTCAATATCTGATGCGCCCAACCTGTCTTTGTACAAAACATGTTCATTAAATATGACATCTTGACTACGAATTATTTTCCGATTCTGATCATCCCAAAATCTATAGCCAAATTCATCACCACCATATCCAATAAACGTACACTTCACAGATTTAGCATCAAATTTACTTCTAGCAGTATCATCAATATGAACATAAGAAACACAACCAAAAATTTTAAGGAATGATAGACTTACCTCTTTACCAGTACAAGCCTCCTTTGGTATGCCATTATCCAAAGGAACTGATGGTCCTCTATTAATCAAGAAAGCGGCTGTGTTAACTGCTTCTGCCCAAAACATCTTCGATAACCCACACTTCAGTCGCATGCACCTAGCACGTTCGTTCAAGGTTCTGTTCATACGTTCTGCAACCCCATTCTGCTGAGGGGTTCCTCTAAGAGTCTTCTCCATGCGAATACCATTCATAGCACAATACTCTTTGAATTTAGCAAGCTCATATTCACCACCATTATCTGATCTTAAGCACTTCACTTTCATACCTGTTTCATTTTCTACCAAAGCTTTCCATTTTCTAAAAACATTAAAAGCATCAGATTTATGTTTCAGAAAATAAACTCATACCTTACTCGTGGAGTCATCAATGAAAGTCATGTAATATGACGCGCCACCAAGGGATGTTACAGGCGTTGGTCCCCATAAATCACTTTGTACCAGCTCCAGCTTCTGTTTCTTCAAGGTTCTGCCATCTTTAGAAAAACTGACCCTTTTCTGTTTCCCAAATACGCAGCCTTCACATAAACCAATGTCAACTGTTTTTAGACCTGGCAGTTTACCTTCTGAACACAACTGTTTCATCCCCTTCTCACTCATGTGGCCAAGTCTGCAATGCCACAAGTCTGCATCTCTGTTTGCACCTGCAAGATCAATACTATCATGGTTGATAGTGGTCATATACAAAGTACCCTCCTTTGACCCTCGAGCTACCACCATGGCCCCTTTGGTTATCTTCCAAGCACCCGAGCCAAATGATAAATGATAACCCTCATCATCCAACTGTCCTACAGAAATCAGATTCCTCTTCAAACCAGGAATATGTCTCACGCCACGCAGCTACCACACAGGTCCATGCGGTGTTTTGATCCGAACATCTCCCTTTCCTACAATCTTCAAAGGCTCATCATCATCAAGATAATCCTTTCCAAAATTTCCAGGGGTATAATTATCCATTATATCACTATCAGGACATGCATGATACGATGCTCCAGAATCCAAAACCCACGATTCTAATGGACTGCACACACTCAAGATCAATGCATCATTGATCTCCTCTGATGTCACGTTTGCTGAGTTGTCAATCTTCTTTTCCTTCCTCGGTGCTTTACACTGATTCGAGTAATGACCCAGCTTCTTGCAATTCCAACACTCAATGGAACTCTTGTCTTTCCTCGACTTGCTCTTATGTCTTGACTTCGATCTACCTCGATTCTAATTCCTTGATTCTGATCTGCCTCTATTTTCTGTACTCAGAACTGATCCCAAAGTGATACCCGATTCTTTCCTGCGAATTTCTTCACTTATAATCTGATCTCTTACTTCGTCAAACTTCAGTTTCTCCTTCCCTGCTGAAGCACTAACAGCAGTAACCGTACCGCTCCAACTTTCTGGTAGAGAAGACAACAGAATTAAGGCTCTAACCTCATCATCAAAATCAATCCCGACTGAGCTTAATTGGGATGTTATCAGATTGAACTCATTTAGGTGATCAACAAAAACTTTGTTCTCCATCATCTTTAGGTTGAAGAGACGCCGCATCAGGTGAACCTTGTTCGCTGCTGAAGGCTTCTCGTACATGTCTGCTAAAACCTTTAGAATGCCTTTGGTGGGTTTCTCCTTCGTGGTATGGAACACAACATTCTTCGAAAGAGATAGACGCACCACGCTCATCGCCTTCCTGTCCAACACATTCCATTCTTTGTCTTTCATCTCTTTCGGCTTATCCTCCATAGATTGCCACAAATCTTTACCATAAAGATAATCTTCGATCTGCATCCTCCAAAACCCATAATCCGATCCGTCAAACTTTTCAATCGTTGTTTTTTTCTCCACCCATCGTATCTGATTCCACCTAACCCGGTGCTCTGATACCAATTGTTACGCAATAATACGATGATAAAAAACAATCGAATGAAAAACAACAAAATAAAGACACAGAATTGTTTACCCAGTTCGTCCGAAGACTACATCTGGGGGCGCCGCCAAGCCAGGGATTCTCCACTAATTTGATGAGATAAGATTACAGATTATACACGATGCTACGAGGGGTGCAACCCTCGAATAATACCGTACAAAGAAATTGAGGACGCAACCTCAAAAAAATTTAAGTAGCAGCTCACGCATAAGCACTGTTTTCTCCCAAAACACTCTGCAGTTAATAAAGCACACTCTTTAAAACACAGAGAGCATTTTTGTTTAATGCACAGAGCCTTCAAAAGCATGGGGCAAGCAGTAACGCATAGGACTCATTAACGCACAGAGCTCCCAAAAAAACAAATTCTGTTTTTTTAGCCTCAACCGCCGAACAATCTTTCAACCCAACTCGATGCTGATTGATGCAAATCGCAACCAATTTTTTGTTGATCAGAGGAGATCGCAACTCCTACTCTTCCAAAATCGCAACTGATTCCGGCCGGCTGATTTGTTCTGGCTCCAAATCCCAACAATTTCAACCCGCCTTAAGGGCTATTCTTGCCTATTGATGATACCTTTTTTGATTGAAACCGACACTGAATGAATCTGCGCATGCGTTATGGAATTATTTTCTGTCGAGGAATGCTGAAAATCTACCTGGCATGTGTTTGACACACAGAAATTTGAGTTGAGCATGTAAGCTAGGCTACTTCTGGAAGCATTTTGACACGTTGTTCATATAACATGTAGCCGAAAAATCAATGCCTTAAAAGTAATGAAAAAGCATGGCACATATTGTTTCATGGTTGAGCACCATGCAAAAACACACAATATCAGGAATTGTTTGTCTGAAACATCCCTTGCTTTATCTGGTGCATTTTTCATTTCATTTACTTTTAGCAAGCAAAAAAAATTAGGAGCATGGTAATTGACATCATTGTCTTCACTGCATGTCTTCATCTTTTCACTCCTAACATGCTCGTCTTAGGATAAAGTAAGTTCATCAATAACTAGATTTTTGTTCTGACCAACTTTCGTGTATCGTATCTGACATGTCCCTCGTATGTTGGGTGCAAATACAGGTTCTCGATGCTAGTAGCAGGCCGTCATGTAACTCAAGCAAAGGAAGTTATCCAGCAACCAATGAAAACTGAGTAAAAAGGGCAAGAATAATGATACCGATATTCCAAATTTTTGAGGTCAGCAACAAGGTTATTTTGCTATTTTTTTCTGCGCAGTTCGTGCAATAAAAGTATTAGTGTATATTCATGATCTGATTCATTTTCTTCCCACAATCTATAGGAGTAGTTGTATGCACGTTTTGGTACGTTCTTCTTAATAGTTAAAAATTTGAAGTTTCAGATATAATCTATGATAGATTAATCTATTCAATTCATAGTGAGTTACAGATTTTGATATACTATTTATGGGCAATAGACCATAAATATTGTCCAGACTTTAACATGCTAAGCCCCTTCACCCTTGCCGGCTTTGAGTGGACTCTCTTCACATGGGTATAGCAGTGTCAAGTGGACACGAGAAATGGGTGTCATGTCCCAAGGGTCCTAAATTAAAAGCATTCAAACCAGGAATTGTCTAAAAGCTGGACGAATGGATGCAACTACATTTATAGGAAATAGGTACATGACATGTTTGTAATGAGGGTTCAACCAAATAACATTAGATGACGGTTCGATACAATCTACTATTAACATCTTCATTAGTTAGGAAATATCTCAGATGGCAATAGCATTGTGATCTTGTACATTTAAATGACTTAATGCATCATTTAAGTGTTTAAGAAGTGTCAGTAGGTATCTAAGTCTCCAAGGACTAGATTGTCAACCAAGTTTCTAGCACGGGGTTTCATGTTATAAGCTAAAATGAAATAATTGTATGCATTATCACCATTTTTATTCAGTGTGGAGTTTCTGACAAAAGTTGTATTTGAGACCGAGGTTTAAAAAACTCCATAATGGTCGACAAACACATTATTTGAGGTTTCATAAGGTTTGGCTAACTCCAAAATAGTTGTCAAACAAGATTAATTTTCAATTTCTAGAGCTTTGCTTTAAACCCTTGCAAAACCCTGATTCAGGAAAACTAACCTCTATTTCCTAACTAGGCCCAAGTGTCCGACCAAACCCTAGAAATTAATGAGTTGTCCTGGTAACACTAGGGTAAAGTTATGCATTGGCCTAAGGGATTGAAGGCTGTGTCCACAAAACTAGGATTTTGAATCTACATATCTGCTTAAAGAATAAATAATATGCCCAACCATTAAATTGTTGATGTGTTGTCGAATAAACATATGTAAAAACCATATGTTAAACGTTAAATAATATTTTTCATTATTACAAACTTCTTTCAATAGGAAAAGAAATATATTGAAATTCAGGGATGAAACATAAATCCAGGCTTTAAAAGGTTCTTGACTATCAGCTGTGGTTGGATAGGACCCCAGCCCCAGCCCCGGCGCCAACCGCAGCCCCAGCCCCAAAATTTTCTAGGCCTAAAATCTCAGCCCCACTCTTATGCAAGTTTATGGGGGGATCGGGATAGAAATGGATTCCTTTTGCAACCGGGATGGGGCTTCCTCAGGCCCGGCCTGTCCATTCATGCAGATTCTGAAAGGAAACAGTATAGAGATAATGGTTTGGATTCCCCGAAACACAATATCAGGAAGGAACATTGCAGGCTTAGCTTATTATGTACAACATTGACTCAAAACACACACATACTGATAATCAAAATGAATATAAGACTATCAGTTTGACAGACTGATCGTTCATAGAAATAAATGCCACTAACCTTATGTCAACTTAGTGCGATGGATCTGGATTAAACTTCAAAGACTCCCTCCAGATGAGCTCCTTTATATTTTCTTCAGTGAAGGATGGTTGCTCAAAATCAGAATTGAAAGCTCATGGACAGTCTGGCTCATCATTTATGTCATGAAGAGATGCAAGATATGGGTGACAAAGAGCTTCATCAATTGCAAGAAAGAAAGTGAGGCTTTGCAGATAAGACATACCAATTATATATTCATTGGAATATCATACCTGTAATTTGCTGGCTTGGATCAAAAACAAGAATTTTCTCTAGAAGATTAATAGCTCCAGGAGACATGTTTGGAAATCTCATAGAAAAGTTTTGCTTTGGATATTGAGGAAGCTCTCTTACATATCTCCTTGCATTGTCACTTTGGAGAAATCCAAGACTTGAGTCGTCAGGTGAGCCTATCAGTTTTATTGAATAAAAAATGATAGCAAGTCATACTTCAAAGGAAAAGCTAGACGAACATGTCCTCCAATCATGGCATAACAGTGTCAAATGCAACAAGTAAGAATGGGTGTTATCCAACTGCATAACTGTTAGTGCACGGGTACGGATCCTGTTGGAGTATTTGTGTACCCGGCCCATTTGGCACCCGCAACCCGATACCCGTCGCTCAAAGTAGGGTGTTGCCAAGTCAGACAAACGGATCGTTCGACCGTTAGGCTTGCGTTAATATTTAGGGGGGAAGTTAATGGGGACGAGTAAATGTGCAGTCGTTATCTCGAGTCCCGGAGGAGATCGTGCCCGAATTAATGAAGGACAGTTACATACAATCAAAGATCAAAGATGAACAATATATAAATGGACGAGAGGACAAATGTAAAGAGGCTCCCAATTCAATGTACGAGATCTAAGACATAGAACTCTACTTTTCTCAGCTGATATTTTTTACATTATAGAGCTAGCGACGTCAGATCTGAGGCGAACCTACGTGGGTCGATCTCAGCTGTTCATAGGTCCCTCTCATCCTTAATTCCCAAACTAACTTAAGCATCAGAGGGGATTTGGGTCGGAACCCAGATCCGACGTCCCCCCTAACGTGTCCCTGTGGTGCAGATCGATGGGTCACCATCCAACGTCGAAGGTCGTTACCAAGCTTCCCAGCCTCGAACGACCGACACATCAGCTGTCCGAAGGTCGATCGAGCGTCACATCATCATCTACATCCATCACTCGACCCATGTTCTTCCAACCTCGGGCCCTACTTCACCTGCTGACGATGCTCCAACTCAGCCCGAAGGACCCACGTCAGCCTGACAACTATCTCGGTCAATTTTGGCCTTAACAATTTGGCGTCGTCTGTGGGAAACCACGAGTCGACATCCCGATCGACCAACCTCTCGACCATGTCGACTCATCCATCAACATCCTCCGGGAACGCCTCAACACCTCCCATCGTCAGCCTCATCAACATGATAATGAGAGGCCATCCGCACCTGGAGCTATCAACCTCTCTCCAAAGCTCCTACGCCGGAAGCTTGATGACAGTGTCTGTGGGGCGAAAGCGTCCCAGAGATTCTACACCTCCTATCTCCTTCTCGGATGAGGATCTGGAGGGTGTGGAACTGCCGTATGATGATACTGTCGTCATCACGGCCACCATCAACGAGATCGTTGTAAAGAGGTTACTTATCGACACCGAAAGCTGGTGCAATATACTCTTCTTCACTGCTTTGGAGATGATGATGTTGTCATCCGTGGAGTTGACACCCTGCTCAGGGCCCCTAATGGGATTCACCGGACACTCCGTCCCAATAGCAGGCATCATCACCCTACCGGTGACCCTCGACACATACCACGACAAGTCACTCGCTTGACCAATTTCATGGTGGTGAAAATCAACTAGGCGTACAACGGGATCATCAGGAGGCCACTACTGAATGCTATAGAAGCGATGGTCTCGACTTTCCGTAAGATGATCAAATTCCAGATCCCCGAGGGAGTCGGGAAAGTAAGAGGGAATCGGAAACAGGCATGGTCGTGCTATACACTGTCCACCGCTTTGAGAAGGATCAAGTAGGCAGACCCAGTCGATCTCTAAGGCGAAGATCGACAGCCTGCAACAGTCGAAGAAACGGAGAACATCCGGATCTCCGAAGAAGAATGAAAAATTGTCTCTATCGGATCGCAGCTCCCTTTCGACCTAAGGGAACATTTGATCACTCTCCTGAGAGAGCATACAGACATTTTCGCCTGGTCCCCGAAGGATAAGCCCGACATCGACTTCGAGTTAATATCCCACAAGCTGGAGGTCGAACCGACTTTCAGACCCGTGAAACAAAAGAAGAGAAACATGGAGGCGAGAAAATGAAGGCTACGATCGAATAAGTGGATCGACTTCTAGAAGCAGGCTTCATTTGGAAAGTCAAATATCCTGAATGGCTCTCGAATGTCATGATAGTGAAGAAGGCGAACGGCAAATGGTGGATGTACGTTGACTTCACCGCCCTTAACAAAGCGTGCCCAAGGATAGTTACCCCTTCCACGAATCGACCATCTGGTCGACAGTGCTTCGGGCTACGAACTACTCAGCTTCAGGATACAACCAGATCCAAATGGCACCGGAAGACGAAGAGAGGACTTCTTTTATCATTGATCGAGGTATTTTCTATTACACCAAAATGCCATTTGGTTTGAAAAATGCAGGGGCCATGTACCAACGCATGATGACCGGAGTATTCGAGGCTCAAATTGGGCGGAACCTAGAAGTCTGCGTCGACGACATGTTTGTCAAGTCGAAGAAGCCAACAGTTCACATCGCAGATCTTCGGGAGATATTCGCACAGATCCGACGATACAACCTTCGACTAAACCCTGCCAAATGTACATTTGGGGCTCGATCGGGGAAGTTCCTTGGTTTCACGCTAACGAGCCGAGGGATTGAGGCCAACCCCGATAAGATCGCTGCGATCATTACAATAAAGGAGCCTTTGACCATCAGAGAACTCCAAAGGCTGAATGGAAGAATAGCTGCTTTGGACTGATTCTTGTCTAAGTCGGCCGAGAGGTCGTTGCCTTTTTTCAAAGTGTTGAGAAAGGTGATAGACTCCGCGTCGAGTGAAAAGAGAGTCATCGAATGGGTGCAGACTGCAAGAAGGCCTTCTCTGAGTTAAAGGAGTAACTCTGCAGCCAACCTCTCCTAACCAAGCCAAATAAAGACGACCAACTTATCATCTATCTGGCCGCTATCATGGAGGCCGTAAGCTCGGCACTCGTCAACGAAGACTCGGGAGTACAACGGCTCATCTACTACGTCAGTCAGGTTCTTTGAGGCACGTAGATCAACTATTCGAGGATAGAGAAGATGGCTTTTGTGCTGATCCAATCTGCCAGGAGGTTGTGACCGTACTTTTAAGCACACACCATCCTGGTCCTCACCAACACTCTCTTACAACAGACCCTGAAGAGGCTCGATCGTTCAGGAAAAATGACGAAATGGGGGGCGAGCTAAGTGAATTTGACATCCAGTTCAAGACGAGGACCGCCATCAAAGGGCAGGCTCTCGCTGACTTCATTGTCGAACTGACTTACAACGACGGCCCACAGGAAGAGGTATGTGTTACTAACATACTACCTGAGGCTACCCCCTCACCCTCGACTGGTATCAATTCGCCAACTGATACAATTGAAGACGAGGGAAGCTGGATCGTACAAGTTGACGGTTCGGCCACTCAGACTCGGAGCGAGGCCGAAATAATTGTCCAAACGTCAGCGGGCAACATATTTGAATATGCTATCCGCTTCGGTTTCCAAACCACAAATAATGGTACCGAGTACGAAGCGGCCATCAACAGACTCCGATTGGCTCATGTCCTAGGAGCAATAGTGGTCCAGCTACTCAGCGATTCCAGCCTCGTAGTCCACCAACTAAACGGAACCTTCGAGGCTCGCGAAGACTCACTGCAGAGCTACACTCAAGTTGCCAAAGCAGAGCTCGCCAGGTTCAGACGTGTGGAAATCCATCATGTACCAAGGTCGAAGAATCACCGAGTTGATGCCCTGGCGAAGCTCGCGTCCTCCCCTGCGGGGCTCGGTCGTACAGTGTACATTCAACATCTATCACACCCCAGCGGGCTGGAGCAGGAGTTGATAAGCCTCTACCGAGAAATCACTTGGATGGATACCATAATCCATTACCTAAACACGGGGAAGAAGCGACTGACCCAGTGGATGCACGAAAGCTGGAACGGAAGGTCTACTAATACGTCCTGCTAGATGGTTCATTGTACAAAAGGCGATGGACCAGGTATGATGTCCTTCCTTACCTCAAATGTTTAGCCCCGCAGGAAGCACACTATGTGATCCAAGAGATCCATGAGGATGATTGTAGAAACCATTGCGGGGAAAAGCTATAGCTTTGAAGGCCGTGAGACAAGCTTATTTTTTGCCAACGATGTTCAAGGATGTCGTCGAATTCGTTTGAAAGTGCCCGACTTGCCAAAAATTCTCGAAGATCAGCTCGGCCCCACCAATTGATCTGATCCCCATCACCAGTCCAGTTCCATTCGCTAAGTGGGGATTGGACCACCTTGGTCCATTCAAACAAGCGAGCGGGCAACGAAAGTTCTTAATAGTGGCGATCGACTACTTTACAAAGTGAATCAAAGCAGAGACCATGTCTCGAATCACCTGGAAGGAAGCTTGGAGCTTCGTCAGGAAGTCCATCTTCTGTCGTTTTGGCATCCCACAATCCATTATGACGGACAATGGGACACAATTCGACAGTACCAGCTTCAAAGACTTTTGCTCCGAGCTGAAGATCAAGCTGCACTTTGCCTCTGTCGCACATCCCCAGTCGAATGGATTGGCGGAGGCAACCAACAAAGCATCCTCGGACCCCTTCAAAAGAGAATAATGGGGCTCGAAGGGACCTTGCCAGAAGAAATCCCTGGCATACTATGGTCGTACATAACGACCCACAAAACTTTGACGGGGGAAACGCCATTCATGCTAGCTTATGGATGCAAGGCTGTCGTCCCAATGGAAGTTAATGAGAGACCACTTTGTCTCCAATACTATGACGAAGAAAGAAACTCGGAAGGATTCGAACTCAACCTAGAACTGGTGGACGAGATCTACGAACGGGTTTTGGCGACCCTCATTGAACAAAAAGGATGCATGGCCCGCTATTTCAACTCAAGGGTCCGCAAACATAGCTTCCGTGTAGGTGACTTAGTGCTGTGTAAGGCTGCTTTCACGCCCGAGATTCTCAAGCAAGGAAATCTTGCTGCGAAGTGGGAATGACCTTACACAATGATCGATGTGCTCGGTCCTGCCACCTACCAACTCGTTACATTGGATGATAGAGAACTTCCTCACCTTTGGAACGCAGAGCATTTGCGGAAGTATTATCAATGATTATACTAACGAGGACAAGTGCACCAATCGATCGAAGGTTATCTTTGTTTTTTTATCCTATGCCTATTCATGATAAATACAAAGTCGATCGTTTTTTATATCTGTCCAACAATTTTCTAAGCATAGTCGCCGGTCGTAAGTCGAAGGGGCCTCGCCCCTCGCCATCGAACGATCCTCGACTTTCGTTGACTCTGTGAGGCATTGCCCTTTGCTACTAAACAAAGCGTGATTTATGGTTTAAAAGGTTGTATTCAATCTTTTGAATGTGCATATCTTGTCAACGACCTAACTTATAAATGATTTATACGAAACTGGAAGTTGAGTCGTTGAGGGGCCATTCACACGCATATATCCAAGTAAAGGAAAATGCAAAAGTATGCCAAAGTTGCAAAAAAGTTTTAATTTATCTTCATTTCAAACGGAAAAACAGTGAAAACAGAAAAATTGCAAGATGTCTAAACTAAGGCATGCCGGCCTAAGAGGGAGGAGGAGTGCCTTCGGATGCAAAGACGCTGGAGAAAGCTTCTATCGCCTTTGTAAACCTCGCTGTGAGCTCCATCTTCTCTCTCGCAGCGGCCTCCTCGAACTCGGCGACTTGGGCCCGAAACTCAGCGGCCTCTGCATTGCAAGCCTCCTCCCACCTCTTGGAGTCTGAAGCTTTGGCCTGAAGCTCAATCGTTTCCTTCTTGAAAGCGTCGAGCTCGCCTTAAGCTGAGACTTCTCCATCCTCCACTGGAGCTCGACAGACTTGTGGTTGTCCGACATGGACGAGAGACTGTTCTTAGCCTCCACAGCTGCCCACTCAGCCGCCGCCTTAGCCGCGAGGGCTTTCTCCCGGTCCTCCTCCACCTCTTTTGTCCGAGCCTCGAGCTCGAACGCCTTGCGCTCTGTGTCTGCCACCTGTCGACCTCCTTCGATCAAGTCGACGGCTTGACGATGCAACATGGTGCCGAGAACGGACGTCAGCAGAAAAGATTAATCAGAGACGGCTAACCTCGGCATCAATTGACAAAAGGTAGACGACGTACCTGGTATCTGCTCCCCATAAAGAAGTTGGCCACCCGTTCGAGGTCCAACCTCTGAAGAAGCTCTAGGTCCCTGCGGAGAAACGAGTTCTCCACCAATCGAGCAGTCGTCCCAAAGTCCAACTTGGCCGACTCCTCCCTTCCAACGGTGAAGGGAGGTTGGTAAAGGTCACCCTGTACCGGCCCAGAGGAGTAAGACGAAAGTTAATTGAGCAGTAACGCTCGATCGAACTCTGCAGGGATCAGGCCGACTAAATGAACGGGTGACACAATACTGTCCCAGGGCCACTAATCTGGAAGGGGCATCACCGAAGGAGTCTTGATCGCCCCCTGAGACTCGAGGGGAGCGACCCCCATACCCTTCTCCATGGGCGAAGTGAGAGGGTCCTCCTCTTATACTCACCTCCTTTTTCCAGACTCCTCCCCATGGAAGGGCATCTTCTGCTTCTGGTCGACAGATTCGGTCGATTCAGCGACGTCGACAGCATCAATGTCGACCACCACCAGCAGCCCCCGAGACCACAACGGAAGCAATGGGCACAGTAGTCCGCACGGGGGGCCTGACTCGAGGCCTCTCTCAAGGGGGCACAGGAAGAAGGCCTCGAGGTCTTCCTAACCTCACCCCCAGAAGAAGAGCTTTGGTTGATTGGGAGGGGAGATCGAGGGCTCGACCCCTCAACACGAGCGCTCGACCTTTCAGTATGAACGCTTGAACTTTCGGCGCTCCTCTTTTTCTTCGCTGCTCCCTCCAGACCCGATCCACTCCAGAATCATCGCTCTAGCGATTTCCGTTCGTCATATCTGCAAACATGACATACTTATCGTGGGTGATTGTAATGAAGACACAGAGTCGTAATACATTACCCGGGCTCCATAAAAGGGTCTTCAACGTATGATCATCCAACAGATACCGAGTCGACCTCTCTCGCCTCGGTTGACCTAGAAGAAGCTTTGCAGCCTCAACCTCACTCGACAACAACCTGGCTTTGACATCATCCGATGGTAACCGGGACTCTCTAGAAAGCTCAGGATTCAGAGAACTCCAACTGTTGAGTATCGGTCCCCGATCGGGAAGGACGACAAACACAAAGGTGTATTTCCACCCATGGTCAAAAATCAGACGGTCGTATATAAGCCTCATTATCGGGTGAGCAACGATATGATACCACACTTGGCGAGGGTCGGGTATTATCCTGAAGAATTACTTGAATAATCCAAGGGATGGTTGAGCCCCACAGAGCTCACACATCATGATGAAGCCAATCAAGGGGGAAAGCTTGGGGAGCGAGTCTACAAATGGAAAGCTCCAAAGAGCACAGAACCTCTGCGATGAAGGGATGAAGAGAAAATCAGAGTCCTAGGTGAAAATCTTTAAAATACAACCCAACCTCACTCTTCCATGGAAAACACACACTCTCATCCGAATTAGGCACTTTAACCCTAAAAGGATCACAGAAACAGCCTTGCCAAATCTCAGTAGTCAGGTCGAGGGAAAACCTAGGGGCCATCTCTAAGATAACTCCAGGAACCTTCAAATTCAGATCCCTTTGGTGAATGGGAAGGTCGGGTTCAATCCAAACTCTTTTTCCCTTTACAGGAACTTCCTTGCATCGAGGGGGCCGAAGGCGCGCCATGAGCTCCTCGTAGGTCGGCTCCTTCATTATGACCGGAGCGAACATACCTGACGGATCTAAAGAGAGTCAAAGTCGATCAGGGAGGAATACCTTAGGAAGAACAAGCAATCTCCGGGAAGGCGACGCTGGAAGCAAGCTTTCGAAACAAGGAAGAAGGCGAAGCAGAAAGATCCCTACTTCTTCCTCCTCGCTTTTATTTTTATATGAAGGAATGCAATCGACTGACAGTCGATGGACGACATATGTCTGCAACCAGCCACTAGAAACGGATGAGATCGATTCAAAGACGAAAGGGGTTTTGGCGGCACAAATCAAATCAAATGTTTCAAAACCCATGCACATTTAAGGAGATTACACATCATTCGGTCTCAATCAGCGCAATTTCTAAGGCACGAATGATTGGGGTTATTGTTAGTGCACGGGTACGGATCCTGTTGGAGTATCTGCGTACCCGACCAATTTGGCACCCGTAACCCGATACCCTTCCCTCAAAGCAGGGTGTTGTCGAGTCAAACGAACGGATCGTTCGACCGTTAGGCTTGCGTTAATATTCAGGGGGAGGTTAATGGGGACGAGTAAATGGGCAGCCGTTATCTCGAATCCCGGAGTAGATGGTTGACTCGGAAGGACGCGCAAAGAGCACGCCTTCCACTCCTAAGCGTAGGAGTGCCAATGTAATATATAAATAACCGGTGAGTACCGGGTCAGATCACAGGGACAATTCATTCTACGTTCACAAGTTTGATGGACAAAAAAATAAGGTGTGAAACAACAACTGTAGGGATCATCTAACCCTTGCAATACTAACAACACACACTAGAGGGGGGGGTGAATAGTGTAATGGCAATAAAATTGTCCAAATAAAATTTAACTTGCAAATGCGGAATTATAAATGCAAGAGGAATTAAATGGCACAATCAATCCAAACGCAAACACAAAGTTTTACCCTGGTTCCCCAAACTTGGGTACATCCAGCCACACCAATATTCACTATATTCTCACTCAGAGAAGTGAATACAAATCTCACAAAGGAGATACCCCACAAAGAGGATTTATGCCCTACACAAGGACCCAACCAATCCTACACAAGGATCAAGACTCCCACACAGAGAATCACAAACTCCCACTCAGAGAATTAGGGTTAGCCCTACACAAGGACACTAGAACTCCCACAAAGAGAGTTAATTCCCACAAAGAGAATTCCCTAGTCCCACAAAGAGACAACCTCCCACAAAGAGAGAAACTCACACAAAGAGAGTATCATAATCCCACAAAGAGAAATAGGAAAATAATTTACACCCTGAAAAGTAAATACTCTTACCTATGCCTTGAGATGCTTACTCATGAATGAATGTAAGGCATGGAAGAGGATCTCCAAGTGTTGGAATATGCTTGAGAGCACTTGGATGATTTCCCTTGAGCTGGACTTCAATGCATGAAGAAAGATGAATGCTCAACTAGAGGAAAATGAGGGAGCTTGAGAGTGGCTTATTGATCTCTTGAGATTTTCTATAGAATCAAGAGTTTATCAAATGTTGTCAAGAGTTCTCAAGAATAGCAGCACACTCATATATATATGAATCCTATGTCAAGCCCAAAAACCCAAAGAAACAGCCAAATAAGCAAATCTGCAACGGCTAGAAACTGGGTGAAAACGACAGGAACAGTCGACTGATGATCATAAGACAGTCGACTGATCAACGGCTAGAAAATATCCAACGGCTATAATCTGAGCCAGGACAGTCGACTGACGAAGTCAATACAGTCGACTGACAAACAGGACAGGCGCCTGTTAATCCTTCCGCAGACGACTGCTGCAGGGGATGGATTGAAACTGAGAGCTGCACTCTTTCTCCAATTCTTCGCAAAGGCGACTGATGTAAAAACTACAGTCGACTGTCAAATAGTCAGGCGACTGTACATTCTTCATCAGTCGACTACTGTAAAGTATGGAGAGAAGACAGAGAGATGCAGAGATTGCACTTACGCTAGACAGGTGACTGTTGACCAAATCTCAGGCGACTGTAAATATACAGGCGACCGGGAACTGATTGACAGGCGACTGTGCGTAAAGCTCAAGTTTGAGTCAATAGAAATGTTGACTTGAGCAGTGCATATCAGGCGACTGTAGGAGGATCTACAGGCGACTGGAAATTACCCAGTCGACTGTGTTTCTCCCAACAGACGACTGACGGAAAGAGTGAACCTATTGGGTTGGATTCTATGATAATCATAAGGTTCACTAAGATGGTTAAATGCATGTGCATGAATGAGCAAACCATCTAGCAAGGCATTACATCAACCCTAGACTCAAAAGAGAGAGAAAGCAATAAAGTAAAATTACATGGATTACAATGCTTTCTTAAGAGTCTAAGTCTTCAATCTATGAAACCTTGAATGCTCTCCATCATCTCCAAGCTTTGGCACTCCTTGAGTCCAAACTTTGGTCATTATTCACATGATGTCCATCCTTACACCAAGTGATTAGTCTCCAAGAAAGATATCCTTGAAATAAACTGAGAGACTAAGACATGAGATTCATTAGCAACAACATAATGTTGTGATCATCATCAAAATAAGATTGGTATGAAACACCAATACTCAACAATCTCCCCCTTTTTGATGATGACACACATTATGTGAATAATAAAGAATTAAAGCACAATGCTAATGATCTCCCCCTACTTATATGCACCAATTATATAATGAGCTACACTAAGGTAAATACTCATAATATCAAAAACAACAAGGTGACATATAATAGGCATGGATTACATAAACCAATTTGCAAAGTATAAAAGCATGCAAACATGAAAGGTTTATCTAATCCCATATATCTCTCCCTATAGAGATATCTCTCCCCATATGCATATGTATATATCTTCCCCCAATAGATATTAACACATAATGCATATATCTCTCCCCCTTGACATCGTCAAAAAGGTGGACATCAAAAATATCCCCCTTTGATATCTTAACCAAGATGTGACAATGTGCAAGAAAAGAAAGATAGGTATGATACCAAATGTAAAAATTTAGTGGGTATCAATTCACTATCTCATGCTCCCCCTAGATCATAGAAATGGTCAACTTTTGACTTCTAGGATCTAATACCAATTAATTATTGGAACTATGGGGCTTAAGTGTATCAAAGCAATAGATATGGAAAAATCAAGTAACAAAGATACACACGGATATTGCCAAAGGAAATAAGGTATGAAACAAGTTGGCAATATACAAGAGGTTTGGTTTGAGACCCAAAATAACCAAATATAAATAATGGTCTCAAATAACCTCCGAAGTGAGAGTTAAAATATGTCTTAAAATAGTTTTAAACATATAATATATTAACTCCCCCCATTGACATACACATGGATCAAAAATGTATGCATGTCAAAAAACCCACCAAGGTCCCAATTTTCATGTAAAGAAATAAATTTGAAAAATATTTTCAAAAACATGAAACACACACAATCAATGGGTATTCTTAAAATAAACATAGAAGCACAATACCCATGCAATATGCGAATGTGTGAGGAACCTAAACATTAGGTAACCAAACCCAAGATGAGTTTGATTTTCTAACATAATCACATGAGGTGATCACATCCCTAACTAGAGAGTTGATGTAGCTATCTCTCTCTTGCACACTACCCTTAGTGGGAATCCACAATCTCAAGGACTTCCTAGGCAATGGTTTTGCCTTTGCAAGAGGGAAGGATGTGGCATGCTTAGGTGTAGAAACAAGTTTCTTAGCATGCAAAGAATGAGGATTTTGCTTCTTAGCAAAAAAATGAAGATTCTTCATTCTTCCTCATCACCTTGTGATCTACATGCTTCTTGTGGGTGTTATTGTTATACAAGAGAGCATGGTGATTCTTCTTAGGTGCTTTAGCAATATTTCTTGAATTTGCATCAAAAGAAGAATTAGAGGTGGGTTTGGGAACCACATTTTGAACATAACCCAAACCTCCTCTATGATTTGCCGGATGTTGTTTTTCCAACAAATCGTGGAGTGAATCCCTAGAATACACAAAGCTTATGAGCTTCCGGGATTCCTCTTCACATTTCAACGTAAGTTGTTGAATGTGAGCATCTAAGCTAAGGTTTTGAGCAATGAGATTTTCATTAGAAATGCTCAATTCCTTAACTTGAGAGAGAAGTGCGTCTCTCTCACAAGTGTCATAAACATGCCTTTCATCATGAACTACACTTGTAATAACTAGTTCATGCATTCTACTCTTAGCACTCTTATATTTTGCTTTTAATTTATTGTGAGAGTTGATGCACTTACTAGCCTTCTCGGAAGCCAAGTCAAATTTGAACTTGAGCTCCTCATATGAGATCTTTTCTTCCTCGATCTCAACAACATCATCATCATCATTCTTGCAAGAACTTGATGACGACTTCTCCTCCTTAGCCGCGAGGTGTGAATCCTCATCTTCGTTACTAGAAGTGTCCTCACTCGAATCATCAAAGGTCCCAACAAATCCCTTTTTGTGATTTTTGGACTTGGACCTTCCTTTCCAATGCTTCTTCCCTTTACCCTTGTAAGTTTCTTTAATGGGTATGGAAGGGCATTCGGTGGACAAGTGACCTTTTCCACTGCAAGTGTAACAAGTAGGAACTTTGTTAGAATTGGAAGCAAACTTTGACAAAGACTTACCTTGCTTGCATTTGAGGAAAGCTTTGAATTGCTCGGTAATATCCTCAATTTCTTCTCCACTTGCATCTTCTTGCTCATCTTCTTCGCTAGGAGATTCTCGATGGAATTTCCTCCTCCACTTGATTGGCTCCTCCTTGGCATGGAATGCAACCCCCTTTTGCTTTTCTAGCTTCTCGGGCTTTGTTGGATGAATCTCCTTCTTGTGTTGAAGCTTTACTTCATACGCCATGAGATTTCCAATGCATTCCTCAACGGTATATTTGGACGTGTCATAAGACTCCAAAATTACGTTGGCCTTTGACTCCCAACGAGGTGTGAGAGAGTCTAGGATCTTCTCTACACGATCCTCTTGGGAAATCGTCTTCCCGAGACCCTCCAAAGCGTTCACGATATCGGTGAACCTTGTAAACATCTCTGAAATGCTTTCGCCTTCCTGCATCTTAAACATTTCATATTTAGATCTAAACACAGTTTGTTTATATTTCTTTACCTTCGTTGTCCCTTCATGACAAATCTCCAAGGTGTGCCAAATATCATTCGCCGTTATGCACATGGAGATGCGGTTGAACTCACTAGCAGAGAGAGCGCAATGTAAAGCATTCATAGCTCTCGCATTGAACTTGATTGAGTCCTTCTCCGCCTTAGTCCTTGAAGCCACAGGAGTAGTGGGCTTCTCAAATGGCACCTCCGTGATGTCCCATAGGTCTTGACCCTCCATATAGATCATCATTCTGATCTTCCAACTAGGATAGTTGGTTTCGTTGAAGAGCGGGGGTCGAACGGTTGAGTGACCTTCTTCATGAGACGCGGATGAGGCGTTGAATGCCATCGTTGCAGTATGCTTTAACCTCGCTCTAATACCAATTGTAGGGATCGTCTAACCCTTGCAATACTAACAACACACACCAGATGGGGGTGAATAGTGTAATGGCAATAAAATTGTCCAAATAAAATTTAACTTGCAAATGCGGAATTATAAATGCAAGAGGAATTAAATGGCACAATCAATCCAAACGCAAACACAAAGTTTTACCCTGGTTCCCCAAACTTGGGTACATCCAGCCATACCAATATTCACTATATTCCCACTCAGAGAAGTGAATACAAATCTCACAAAGGAGATACCCCACAAAGAGGATTTATGCCCTACACAAGGACCCAACCAATCCTACACAAGGATCAAGACTCCCACACAGAGAATCACTAACTCCCACTCAGAGAATTAGGGTTAACCCTACACAAGGACACTAGAACTCCCACAAAGAGAGTTAATTCCCACAAAGAGAATTCTCTAGTCCCACAAAGAGACAACATCCCACAAAGAGAGAAACTCCCACAAAGAGAGTATCATAATCCCACAAAGAGAAATAGGAAAACAATTTACACCCTGAAAAGTAAATACTCTTACCTATGCCTTGAGATGCTTACTCATGAATGAATGCAAGGCATGGAAGAGGATCTCCAAGTGTTGGAATATGCTTGAGAGCACTTGGATGATTTCCCTTGAGCTGGTGTAACGGTGACTTTCCGACCGTACGTATTTTTAGCGAGTAGCTGTGTTTCGTGAGCGTATTTTCGCATTCGATTGTTATTACGGTTTTTTGTAGTTCAGATGCGCGACCGAACCCCGCTTTCATCACCCTCTCGGAGGCGTGATCGCTCTGGTATTTTGTTTACAAATTTTGGCTACCGAAGGACGAGATTGTAAATACCTAATTAGTAATATTATTTTTATCACCTAAGATTTTTGTTAAAATCCCTAGCTCAAATAATTAACTAATACGATTAAAAAAAGGGAATCTTTTGATACTTATTTGGTTAAACCGTACCAACCTAATAATAACCAACATACACTATTCTTTCCCTTAATATTATTTTGTTAAGGATGCTGTTTGTTTGTTTTTTTCGAAACTGTAAACAATACAAACAAATCTCAAGAGAGGTTAATTATTTCAACCTATTTGCATATCATAACAACTCCCCCTCACTTCACGTCTCCTCCTGTACATACGGCCACATCTCCCCATCAAATTTGTAACTGCCGCACGTCGCTTCTCTTTTCCTTTCTATAAAAAAAACTCAGGGTTTTATTTCTATGCTCTCAGCCGTACCATACTCTAGAGACCGAAGCTTTTTCCCCCCTCTGAGTTTTCACCCAGAATTTTTCCCCAAGTGTTTCTTCTCCACCCCAGCCCTCGCCAACGTCGGCCACCGTGCGCCTCCTCCTCTACTCGCGATCCCGTCGGCAGCCATCAACGGCGTTTACCTCTCCCCTCTCAAATTCCCTCCGCCGACCAGAACACTCCCTATCGACCTATGGGGGTCTCGCCGTCTCAGCCCCACGACCCCGACGACATTCTCAGTCAACCCGTCGTGACGCAAGCCCCATGCCACAAACCCCGACTGCCGGCAACCTTTGTTGCCGCCGCCGCCGTACGCAGCTGCTGCTCCCCACTCGCCCAGCTCTCGCAGGCGAACCGTCTTCTGAACACGAAGCACAAC
This sequence comes from Scilla litardierei, assembly GCA_030789695.1. Taxonomy (NCBI): domain Eukaryota; kingdom Viridiplantae; phylum Streptophyta; class Magnoliopsida; order Asparagales; family Asparagaceae; genus Scilla; species Scilla litardierei. Next base: position 120,127,269 of record CM061140.1, read on the forward strand.
GGAGGAGCTCCTCTCTGCCGTCGCTTGATCACTCCTTATTTTACACTTTTTTCCTGCATGTTTGCATGCCATTTAGATCGCCCAAATCATGTTTTTCATGATATATCGACGATATTGCGATGCTTTTCACGATTCGTTGTTTTTGTCGCATTTCAGGTGATTTGGAGCGATTTGGAGTGATCTCGAGATGCGCTTACTCCAGAGGGTCACCGACGACCTCCCCAAGGGGTATTTTGCTGTTGGAGAGGAGCGGAATAAGAACGGACGTCGCAGGAGCGACGAGGAGGCCAAAACAAGCTGTTTGGGCATTTTTAGTGTCCCACTCGGCCGAGTGAAGGAGTCACTCGGCCGACCAGCGAGACACCGCTCGGCCGACCAGATCAGACACGATTTATATGTGCACTCGGCCGAGCGACGGAGACCACATCGGCCGAGTGACGAGATCCCGTCCGCCCGAGTGGCGTCCAGACGAAGCCATTCAAAAATCGCCAACTTACTGTTTTTCGGCTGCCTGAGCTTCAGAAGACCCACTCGGCCGAGTGGATAATCCCGACCGCCCGAGTACCAAGAAGCCATCGGCCGAGTGACGACAACTCACTCGGCCGAGCCGCCCCCGAAGTGAAGACCCCTGAAGATCAAGACATACTGGAAAATTACAGGGTTTCTCACTCGGCCGAGCGACCTTTGTCACTCGGCCGAGTGCGACGCGCTGCCTGTAGCGAAAATTGCGGATTTCAGGCTGCGCAGGGGTATTTTGGTCACAGTTTTTGGACGATTTTGGGGGGTATTTAACCCCTGTTTTTACCCTAGTTTTGAGAGCTTTTCTCTTAGATTTTTGCAGTTTTTTAGATTAACTTTTTAGCTTTATTCTTGTGATTGGAGAGGAGACAAAAGTTGATTTTTGTTGGATTATTTGAAGAACTCAATCGGTTTGTCTCTCTCTTCTCTAAAAATTCTATTTTTATTGCTTATCTCAATATTGTGATGAATTCTCTTGTTTATTTCATTGATTATTTTTGTGTTTGTGCTATGAATTGCGAGTAGTCTCCACGTCTTGGGGCGTGGGGATGAACTCTACAAGCCCAATTTCATATTTGTGATGAATTGGTAGAAATTTTGCTAGAATCGTTGTTAGGGATTAGTTTGGGAGCGATTTACTACGGATAGCTAGGAGTTCATACCGATTGGGATTTGCAAGAGATTGGATCCCAATTCGATAGGAAACCCTAGAAATCCGAATTGGGTTGGAATCGAATTTCCGTAGTATCGGTTTGCAAGAGATTGGACCGATACTAGGGTTCCAGGTTGCAATTCCGTGCCGATACCCGTTTGCAAGAGATTGGACGGGTAGGAACTATCCCAACCTAGGTCGTGGGCTGAGTTTGCAAGAGATTGGGCTCGGTGCGTGATTGAACGATGATGTTGATCCTAATGCTAGCTTCCCTAGGCTAGGGTTTGCAAGAGATTGGACCCAAACCTAGGATAGCTATAGACCGGCAACAGCGCGAGAGCATGAGCTTGGTTCTACATTCAGTTGCGACTAGTTCATCAAAAATATTATTCTAGCAATTTTGATACCGATGAACCACATTTACGTAATATGGTGAGTAGCGGGAATTCCCCATTCCCTAGACGTTCTTTATTTGATTTGATATTTCAGTACTTTGTCTGACGATTGTGACAGGATCGCCAAAGGCAAATTTCTCTCTTCTTAAATAGCCAGATTGATTGGAACAAGCACGGTCATTCGTCCTCCCTGTATTCGATAACCCACTCGCCGCTATACCGTGCGCTTACGGTAAAACTACAACCGTTCTTTGGGTTACATCCTGGAGCGATCAAGTTTTTGGCGCCGTTGCCGGGGAGGCGATTGCGTTTGATCTTACCACCCTAGCTATTTCTTTTTTTTATTTTATTATTATTATTATTATTTTATTTCTTTATTTTTTTTACCTAACCCTTCCACGGTACTAATCATTTCTTTGAAACTCTGTTTTCCCATTGCATGTACATGAGATCTACGGCAGACCCTGAAGCTATATTATTTGATCACGAGATCGAACGTACCGCGCGGAGAATTAGAGCGGAGAGGAGACAAAATCCGGAAGGGAGGTATATGACCAACCCGGAAACTGCGGACCAATTAGCGACAAGAATGGCAAGGATAATTTCTATTCGCGATAGGCTCCGGCCTAAGACCTCTTCTACGACCTCATCCATTGCCATGCCGGAGTTGGCGGCTGACAAGAACTTCGAGCTAAAGACTGGATTAGTGGTTCTGATGCAGCAGGATCCATTTCATGGGAATGCCCATGAAAATCCTCACTACCACATCCAATTATTCTTGTCGAAGTGCGCCACATTTCAGATGCCGGGGGTCTCCATCGATGCCATCAGACTGCGTCTTTTTCCCTTCACGCTAAAAGACAAGGCACTTTATTGGTTGAGGACGCAAGCTGAGGGAGTCTTCACCACTTGGGACGAGTTGGCGAGTGCATTCATTAATAAGTTCTATCCGCTCTCCAAGACGGTGAAGATTCGGAGCGCTCTCATGTCCTTCAAGCAAGGACCCCAAGAGATGCTCTATGAGGCTTGGGAGCGTTTTAAAAATCTGCAGCATCAATGCCCGCACCATAGCATTGAAGACTGGGAGCTAGTTCATAGCTTCTACAACGGTCTCCAACCGAGGACCAAACAAATAATTGATGCCGCGGCGAATGGTGCTATCTTATCAAAGACTCCCGAAGAAGCTACGGCCCTAATTGAGGAGATGGCCTCAAACAATCAACAATGGGGCGATGAGCGAGGACACTCTACGTCCTCCTTGAAGCCAACTAGTATCTATGAGGCGAAGGCCGTAGCGGAGATTACAAGCAAGTTTGATTCTCTCCACAAGGTGGTGGAGAGACTGGAGAAGTTTATCACGGAGCCCCAAGGAACCCCTTCCACCTCCGCACCAACGAACCAAATGTGTGATTGGCAAGACCAATCTCAAGCCATGTATGTGGGAGGAGAGCAAGGAGAAGGATCCTTGGAGCAAGTACAATATGTCACGGGGAACCAAGGGTATTGGGCCAATCCGGCCACAAGAAATCATCCCGGTTTCTCTTACGCCAACAATGAAGGAGCTTTGAACCCGCCCCAACAACCACCTCAACAAGCTCGACCACCACCCCCACCCCAACAACAACACTATCCACCGAGGGGGCCTCCACAACAAAATTTTCAACCGAAGCAACAAGTTCCACCATATAGGCCGCCCGGATACAATCAAGGGTGGAGAAATCAAAATCAAAACCCTCCACAAGCTCAACAACAATCCGACTTCGAAGCTAGAGTGGAGGCGTTTATGGCCGAGCAAAAGAAGGTCAATGCTACCTTGAAGGCGGAGCAAGACTCCCTTACAACTGTTGTAGCTCAAATCTCGGAGCAATTGGCGTTGCTCAATCGGAATACTCAACAATTGCCGGCGCAACCCGAGCAAAACCCACGGGGCAACACCGGCCACATCAATGCCGTAGTTGCCGTTACTACTAGAGGCGGTAAGGATACCACCCCCGCCATGATTCCTACCAAGGAGCCCGTGGAGGAAAGTTTGGAGCCAATTGAGCCGGTAGTTGAAGTTGAAAAGGAGAAGGAGCCACAAGAAAAGGAGAAATCTAGAGCGGAGCAATTGATTGAGGAAAGGTGCTTCATGCCACCGGTCCCATTCCCCCAAAGGCTTGCTAGAGCGAAAATGGAGAAAAGGCTAGCAAAGTTTCTCGAGTATCTGAGAGGAGTTAGCCTCAACATTCCCTTCCTCGACGCCATCGTGGAGATCCCCACATATGCTAAATTCTTAAAGGATTTGATTTCAGGGAGAAAGAGGAAGGAGAAGATTATGCTAGCCGAGGAGGGCTCTTGGTTCACCAAGAGAGAGAAGGAGCCGGCCAAATTTAAAGACCCGGGGAGTTTTCGGATTCCTTGCACCTTGGGCGGCGTCCCTCTTCAAAAGGCATTGGTAGATTTAGGGGCTAGTGTGAGCCTCATGCCTCTCTCCATGTTCTTAAGGCTAAACACCGGGACGAAGTTGAAACCTACCGACATGCGGATACAATTGGCCGACGGGCGAATAACAAGGCCGGTAGGGATCGCCGAAGACATCCCGCTAAAGTCCCGGGGGGGATATGCTTGCCATGTGACTTCGTGATCATGGACGTTAAGGAGGAGGGAGATACGTCATTGATACTTGGACGCCCGTTCCTTGCCACCGCCGGTGTGATTGTCGACGTGCGAGAAGGTACACTAACTTTGAACGTCGGCAACATCGAGGTGGAGCTTCACATTCCTAAGGCCATGAAACACATGCCTTACCACGAGGAGCTTGACTACATGGACCTCCTTGATGAGGTAATTGAAGAAGCGATCCCCCACTCCATTGGCGCTCTTTTCGATGAAGATTTCAAGGAAGACCCAGATTTAGGCCTAGATGAGAAGATAGATGATTCCCCCGACCTCTCCGCTGAAAGTGATGAAGGCGACGCTGATGTCGCAAGGATTCGAGAGCTCTGCAAGCTCTCGAAATTGAAGTCTCCGAAGAAAGCTCCGCCGATACGGAAATCGACGTCACCGGTGAAGCCGTTGACCGGAGCAAACGCTAGCTTGGGGGAGCCTCCCCCCAACACTATTCGAGACGGGAGACCACCGAGGGAGAACACGCCGCCGCAACTTCCGAACCCAAGCGTTCTCCCTGGAAAGTTTGATGGGTGCATCTCATATGCACCAAACGTCCCGCATTAATTGAAAATCATAGGGGGTCGAGCTCACGACCTTAAACGAGCGCTTGTCGGGAGGCAACCCGACGGTTATTGCTTTATTTTTACTTTTTTCTTTATTTTTATTTTAGAAATTTTTAGTGTTTTGAGTCGTTCGCCCAAAAATTTTGTGATAACGGGTCCTATTTTTCTTGACAGGAGAGGAGATAGGTAAATCCATCATGAGGAGGATGAACGAGGTGATAAGGAGCACCCCAGGAAGGCGCTCGATGCTTAGGAGGAAGATGAAATCGACTGGAGGAAGAAAGACGGAGTCTAGAGCCAAAACGAAGACAAACAGCAGAACACAAGGCTCACTCGGCCGAGTATACTAGTCACTCGGCCGAGTACACAAGTTCGTCCGGCCGAGCCGCTCACGAACGAGGGAAGTCTGCTGTACCCAACTCTCTGTTTATTTTTCCGATTTCAGTACAATTGCCACTCGGCCGAGTATATAACTTCACTCGGCCGAGCAGAACTGATACACTCCTAAGGCGAGTCTTGCCGAGTAGCTTGAGCCACTCGGCCGAATGGACTTACTCCACTCGGCCGAGGTTGGCAAGGCCACTCGACCGAGTCATTAGCGGGGGAAAATTTCCCAACATCTTTTGCTGAGTTCACCCGGCCGAGCGACATTGTCACTCGGCCGAGTCGTAACTTTTGTTATATAAAGGGTCGGGGGGCGCATTTTTCGAAACGACACAAACCGAACCAATCGCCCGACCCTTCGTATTCCCCTCGCCCGCTCGCCTCGCTCGCGCCCCCACTCACCCGACCGCCCACCTTGCGCCGCCGCTCGGCCAGCCCCCGCCGGCCGAGCCCCCGCCGCGCCTCGCCCGAGTCGCCGCCGGCGGCCACCACTCCGGCCACCTCCGGTATCGCCTATTTCGCCTTTTCTCCTCTTTTTGTGAATTTTTCGAGGATCCATGTGCTTAACGAACCCCAAACCCAAATTGATTTCTATATCTATCTATTGTACCCCTAATGCTCCATACGTTTTGAATATTACCCGCTGATATCTCCATTTCATGCGCAGGTTGTTTCTAGGAGCTTAGGGGAGCCCAGGGGAGCTTCTCGGGACTGATTTGGGCTTCGCGGAGGCGCTGTCTTCGCACGCTTCAATTTCTTAGCACTCGCGGCGTGTCGGGGTATACTCTTTCCTTTATTTTGCACACGCCGCACTTTTCACGTTTTTCGACGCGCGCTCGGGGCCGATATGCCGCCCCGGACACGGCCGCGGTCGAAGAGAGCTTCCGCCAAGCGGAAGCGGTCGGATGATGCCGGCCCCTCCCACGAGTTGGAGGACTCTCCTCCGCCTTCTCCACCACACCCCACACACCCCGCACCGCCTGCAGGCCCCGCACACCCCGCGCAGCCTGCAGAGCCCTCACAGCCCACACAGCCCGCACAGCCACTCCCTGCCGCTCCACAGCCACCACCTCCGGCTCCACTCGTCGGGCCGCTGGGGATCACGTTCCGAGATGACGCACACCGCGTCGCTTTCGAGCGTATTTCCCAGCGCTCGATCGTACCCTCCAGGTTTGCACACCTTGCCGACCTAGGACGCCTGGGGGTACTAGAGGGGATGCTCACGTTGTACGAAAACGTGGGCTGGCGAGATTTCTTTCAGGTGTCGGCAGACACGTTTATCCGTCCGACACTTGAGGTACTTAGTTCGATCGCCCGGCCCCACGAGGGATGCTCGTTTCGGTTCATGGGCCGGGAGTGCCAGGTCACTCTCTGTATGATGAGAGCCTTTTTCTCGTGGCCCGATGTCCCCGAGGCCGATCGAGGTTACGCCCCCACCCATATCCCCCCACCTTCCTTCGACGCCGGTGCCTTTTGGGCCCGGATTACGGGTCTCCACGCTGCCTTTGACCCTAGTAGGGCCAAGGCCTCGGCCATTGTCCATCCCTGCCTCCGTATAGCTCAGCGCCTTATGGCGACGACCTTTTTGGCCAGATATGAGCCGGGCACGATGTCCACGCCAAAGCTCTACATGCTCTACGCGATGACACGGCCCAGAGCTCTATCTAGGGATGGCGATGAGCTTGTCCCCGCCGTCGTGATTGATGTCGCGGCTTGGTTTTTGGACCGCATCATTGTATCGGTGGGCGCTCGCTCACCGATATGCTGCGGCGGCCTGATCACCTTGCTTGCCCTTATGACCGACGAGGACTTCCCTGACGACCTGCGACGAGCACCGGGCCCCACTTCTCTATCGATTGATGTTATGGCCCGGATGAAGATGCTGCGTCCGCACGGTGAGCGACACTAGGTCTGGTTGCACGGCCCTTACGGTGCCGACTACATGATTCTTCCGAGCCCAGCTCGGACTCAGATTGCACCAGCCCACGTGGACTGGCTCCCTGCGATGGATGTTCTCATCCCTGCCGCTTACGTGCTCGAGGCCGAGGAGGCCGAGCAGGCCCATGCTGCCCACGCTGCCCCCGCAGACCCTGTTGCCCCTGCCGAGCCTGCCGCCCCTGTTGACCCCGTGGCCCCTCAGCCTATCCCCGATGTTTCTGATGCTCCTGACACCTCTGTCCACACCTCTGTCGGTGTCAGGAGTACCTTAGCTGAGCCCACTTCCACTGCTTCCACGCCTGTCACCACCACCACTGGCCCTCTGTCTGCTGAGCCCGTTTCTTCTGCCCCACCCGAGCGCCCGCCGACCGTAGTTGAGTACGGAGAGCCCTCTGTCCCCACTGCTGCTGTATTTTCCGAGAGTGTCGTAGCGTCTGTCCACACTTCTGTGCCACCGACCTCTCTGGCCACCTCGCCGCCACTTTTGTATTCTTCTTTCGCTGCTGCTGCCTCCATTTCTCACCGTCCTGCCCCGCCTCGCACTGAGGCCAGGCCCACATTTGCGAGCGCAGCACCTTTCGTTCCCCTACCCGCTGAGCCCGTCACCTACGCCACCAGAGTACGCCAGCCCCGACCTGCACAGTACCGACCGGTGCGTCCCTCTGCACCACCTCCCCCTGACACTGTACTTCAGAGCATTCGTGCTCTCGAGGGGGCGGTGAGTGGCCTCAGAGGCGACCTTCGGACCCTGTCCGCCACCGTCACTGCGATGGCTGGCCGCTTTGACCTGCTCCTGCACATTCACTACTGCCTTACCCAGGTCCTGGAGCGTCTCCCACGCGTACCCCCGCCCACCCAGCAGGTTCCCACCCCCACTTCCACACACACTCAGCCTGCTACCACTTCCACACCCACACCCGCTCAGCGGCCTGTCCAGCCACCACCACCACTTCCGCCTCAGGACGGAGACGGCGCAGCACCACCTTCTTAGGCACCCTTGATGCCATCGATTATTTTTGCCGTTGTGCTACCCATTTCTGCTGGGTCCTGTTGCATTTTTGTCCACCCCCCTCCCCTCACTTATTTTGGGATTCTCATTCTGATCGTATCTTTATATATCTTTTTTGGGAGAGAGGGAGAGTTTTTGGTGCCACACCTATATATCTGCATCACTCCTATATCTGCATGCATCATGTCCGCATCATATTTTTTGTTTCATTATTTTTCCTTTTTCCTTTTTTTACCTTCCATCATGCATGCATCCTCACTTACCCCTCACATTACTTGTCTCTCGGTGTGCCCCACTTTGCACATTGAGGACACTGTGCCATTTAGCTTGGGGGAGTGAGTCCTCACGTTCTTTTTCGATTTGCCACCTTTATTTTTAGTTTTTTACACCATTTTCCGCTTTTGCACTTATTTTCATCATTTTTCTTTTTATTTTACCATGCATCACGTTTTTCTTATTTTTCTGTGTGCCGCATTGTAAATAGTTCTATTTTCCCTTTATCTTTATTTCCTTTTTTCTTTTCATCTCATGCTAGAGATGACTTTTCTATGATGATGATGACGTGGAGTTTGCTTACTCTATATGCATGCTATATTTGTCATGTCTTAGACTTTATTTCTGACATCATATGCTATGACTTGCCTTGCATTTAGAGATAGTAACCCATACTTTTTCCACATGAAAATGGATGAAATTTTATTATTAGCTGAATCTGAATATTCATATGTATGCTATCACAGAAAACACACCAAGATTCACGCATTGAATGCCTATATCTGGAGTATTGATTTCTTTTCCCATGTCACTTCTATATGCATGAATTGTACATTTCACTTCAGGATGATTGAATGATGTTAGCTATGATAAATCTGGATTAGTTAGCTTTTTTGTGATCGAAACTGAGTAGATTAGAAATGATTTTAAAAGTAGAGAAATGATGTTCAAGATTTGTGGAGAAAGAAATAAATATATCTCTCGGTTCACTCTATAAGACATGCACGACAACTTCAGCAGGGTAATCTACACTACTTTGACTGTCGCAAATAATTCATTGTATGAGGTACATAATGATAGGATTTGTGAAGAATTTGGGTAAAAGATGTGATTTTTATTAATAATCATGTGGAACTAATAAGATACTGCCTCTAATTATAGTGGAACTAGTCATAACCCGTGCCCGTGGGCACGGTGCATTTAAGATTTTTTTCCGTGAAAACTTTGTCCCCCAAAAAATATTTCTACAGCCAAAATTTAAAAGAACAACAAATTAGCGTAAAAAAATTTAGAGGCACGACCGCCTTCGGCAAAAAATTTAGAGGCACGACCGCGCCGAAGGCGCCCGCGCCGAAGGCGCCCGCGCCGAAGGCACCCGCGCCGAAGGCGCCACGACCGCCTTCGGCAAAAAATTTAGAGGCACGACCGCGCCGAAGGCGCCCGCGCCGAAGGCGCCCGCGCCGAAGGCGCCCGCGCCGAAGGCGCCCGCGCCGAAGGCGCCCGCGCCGAAGGCGCCCGCGCCGAAGGCGCCCGCGCCGAAGGCGCCCGCGCCGAAGGCGCCCGCTAAATTTTTTATGCTAATTTGTTTTTTCGACTCAAGGGCGCCCTCACCGAATTTATTGTTCTACGCCGAATTTGTTGTTTCGCACAAATTTGACTGTGTAAATAGTGTTTGGGAACAAAGATTTCTACAACCAAAATTTCCATTGACCTGGTGGGGCTGAGGTGTCGGGAGGTGCAGACGAAGCAGGTGCAGGCTGAGGTATCATAGGGTCCAGGGGTGGAAGGAGGGGCTCCTGCTGAGCACCCTCAGGCTCAAGCACGTACGCAGTAGGGATGAGAACGTCCATCGCTGGAATCCACTCCCCTCCTGTGGGTCCAATTTGAGTCCGAGCGGGGCTCGGAAGAACCATGTAATCAGCACCGAAAGGACCGTGCAGCCACACCCAGTGGTGCTGACCATAAGGATGAAGCATCCTCATCTGGGCCATAACATCTATGGAAAGAGAAGTGGGGCCCGGGGGTCTAAGCAAGCCAGCAGGGAGGTCAACTCCACATAAGAGAGCTAGTAGGGTAATCAGACTTCCACAACAAATAGGCATCCTAGCGCCAACAGAAATAACGATGCGGTCCAAGTACCAGATGGTTATGTCAATCTTAATGGCAGTGAGTAAAACATCCCCACCCCTCTCGTAGGCCTGCGATCAAGTCATCGCGTAGAGCATGTAGAGCTCCGGCATCGACATCGTCCCCGGCTCTACCTCGCTAAGAAAGTGATCGGCATAAGGCGCTGTGCAATGCGAAGGCATGGGTGCAGGATAGCGGAGGCCTTGGCCTGGCTAGGGTCAAAGGCAAGGGGTGATCTCGTGATACGTGTCCAGAAAGCATGTGTGTCGAATGATGGCGGTGGGATGTGCGTGGGACTGTAGGCTCGGTCTGGGTTCGGAACATGGGGCCAATGAAAGTAGGCTCGGAGCATGTCAAGAGTGACCTCGCACTCACAATCCATCAGTCGGAAAGAGAAACCCATAGGATTCTTAGCTATAGAACTCAGGACCTCTAGTGTCAGACGGATGTAGGTATCCGCCGACACCGACAGAAAGTCACGCCACCCCCACGTTGTCATACAACTGGAGTAGCCCCTCTAATACCCCTAAGCGCTCAAAGTCGGCTATGTGTGCAAACCTAGTGGGTGCGATCAAGCGATGGGAGATACGCTCAAATCTGGTGCGCTGCGCATCATCTCTGAATGTAATCCCCAGCGTGTCGAATGCGGGGGCGGACTGTGCCGGTGGTGGTGGGATAGGTGTGGTAGGAGGCGGAAGTGTGGGTGGTGGCGAGCTAAGTGGTGGGGAGTCCGCTCTAGCAGAAGAGGAGCCAGGCTCGCTGGACCTCTTCCGCTTCGAGGTGGGCACCCTCGTGCGGGACCTAGTATACCTGAGCACGACGCGAGAGCAAGAGTGGATGTGTGCAAAGAATCGCCTCCTCCGAGAAGCTCCTAATACGTCCTGAATCTCCCCCAAGCTAGTCTGAAACAAAAGTACTCAAATCAGCAATGAATATCAATACGTATGTGGTAAGATCAGGTATGATAAATGTATATAAAGATTAATTTAGATTTTGGGCTTAATGGGCTTACGGATTGGAGAGAATGGAGAAAAAATAGGATTTTGGGAGAAATAGGGGATGTGCGGCAAGGGGGCGGCGGCGCCGGCGACAGGTGAGCGACGGCGATCGATCGGCGACCGGCGGCGACTCGGCCGACGGGTCAAGGCGGCTCGGGTGAGGAGAGGGGTTGGCTTGGGCGAGGAGAGTGGGAAGTCGAAGTGCAGCGGGCAAAATTTGGGTATTTTTGCGTTTTGGAAATTGAGCCGCGGGCGCTGGGTATATAAAGGATAAGTCACTTGGCCGAGTGACGCATTCACTTGGCCAAATGGAACGGTTTTAAATATTTTTGAAATAATTATACAGAAGTCACGACTCGGGCGAGTAGATCTTAAGACTCGACCGAGTAGACATAGGTCGTTCGGCCGAGTAGCAAGGCTACTCAGAGCTTTAAAGTGCAAGAAAGTGTCTGATTCCCTCGGGCGAGTGACTAAGTCACTCGGTCGAGTGGCATATAAATTACAGAGAGTAGTTTTTAGGATCTTCCCTGATCAGTACCCTACTCGGTCGAGTAGGGTTTTTGCTCGGTCGAATGACTAAGTCACTCAGCCGAGTGGCCTGCTGTTTTTAGCTCCAACTCTATGTTTTGCTCTACTTTCTGTTTTTCGTCTCCCCGTCAGTTTCTTCCTCCTCTTGAGGCTTGAGCACTTTCCTAGAGCGCTCCCTTTTGCCATGGTCATCCTCCATTCAAATGGTTACTTATTCTCCATCTCCTGTCATGAAAAATAGAGCCCGTTGTCAGGATTTTTATCGACTCTAGACTCTAAACATTAAGAAAGATCTAAAACAAAAATAAAAATGAAAGATTCAACTAAAAACCATCGGGTTTCCTTCTGCAAGCGCTCGTTTAAGGTCTTGAGCTCGACCCTTTAAGATATTCGTTTAATGCTCGATGTTTGGTGCATGTGAGATGCGCGCGTCAAATTTGCCGGGAAGGCCACTTGGATTGAATTATTGTTGTTCGTAGGCATTCCTTGGCTACCCCTCATCATGGGTGGTAGTGGGGGATGAGTCCCCCAAGCTTGAGCTTTTAGCGTTCTTTTTCTTTACCAGCGATGAAAATTTCTTGTCCGACTGAGCTTTATTCAAATTCTTTGACGTGGAGAGCTTGCATAGCTCCCTAATCCTTGCGACATCAGCGTCGTCTTTGTCATCAACCGTAGAATGATCTGGTGGGTCTCCAAACATTTCTCCATCTCTAGAATATTGGCCTTCTTTGAGGCCGTCATTGTGTAAGGCGCCGATAGTATGTGGCAAAGCGTCATCAATGACCTCGTCGAGGAGGTCCACGTAATCGATGTCCTCTTGCCAAGGCATGTGCTTCATTGCCTTAGGAATGTAAAGCTCCACCTCTATGTTTTTGACATTCAAGGACAAGGTGCCCTCTCTCACGTCAACTATCACGACGGCGGTGGCCAAAAAGGGGCGTCCAAGTATTAGTGAAGTATCGCCCTCCTCACTGATATCCATAACCACGAAGTCGCACGACAAGCAAATTCCTCCCGATACTTGGAGCGGTATGTTCTCCACAATTTCCATGTGCCTAGTGACCCGACCATCTGCGAGCTGTATTTTCATATCCGTCGGCTTTAAGTCGGTCCCCGTATTCAATTTTCTAAACATTGTTAGGGGCATTAGGCTCACGCTTGCTCCCAAATCTACTAAAGCTTTTTGTAGCGGGACTCCGCCAAGCATGCAAGGGATGTGGAAGCTTCCGAGATCTTTAAACTTTGTAGGCTCCTTCTCCTTCTGGGTGAACCATGTACCTTGCTCGGTGAGCATTATCTTCTCCTTTTGCTTCTTTCCCGAAATCAAGTCTTTTAGGAATTTGGCATAAGACGGGATCTCTACAATGGCATCCAAGAAAGGGATATTTAAGCTCACTCCCCACAAGTACTCAAGAAACTTGGCGAGCCGCTTCTCAATCTTCGCTCTTGCCAACCTTTGTGGGAAGGGCACCGGTGGCATATAGTTGTGCTCCTCACGTGGCTTCATAATTTCAGAATTTTCACCGTCCTTTGGCTCTTTCGGGCACTCCTCATTAGCTGGCTCCTTGTCATCCAAAATTTCTTCCCCCGGTTCCTTGGTTTGAATCATGGCAGGAGTGGTGTCCCTCCCGCCCCTAGTAGTTACCGCCACCACCGCATTGATATGGCCGGTAATGCCCCATGGGTTGGGCTCCGGTTGAGCCGGTAATTGTTGAGTATTTTTGTTGAGCAATGCTAGTTGCTCCGATAATTGTGCCACAACGATGTTGAGAGAGTCTTGTTGAGCGGTCAACCTAGCATTTACTTTCTTTTGCTCTGCCATGAATTCTTCAACCCTCGCTTCATGGTCGGACCTCGGTGGTGCTTTTGGTGGATTAGGTGCTCTCCACCCTTGATTATACCCCGGAGGTCTATATGGTCCTGCTTGTTGCCTCGGTTTGAAGTTTTGTTGTTGAGGCCCTCTCGGTTGATATTGAGGTTGTTGTGGAGGCCAAGCTTGAGGTGGTTGCTGTGGTGGGTTTAAGGCTCCATCATTATTTGCATATGAAAATCCCGGATGGTTTCTCGTGGCAGGGTTTTCCCAATAACCGGTGTTTCACGTAATGTATTGGACTTGCTCTATAGCTCCCTCTCCTTGCTCTCCTCCAAATACATGACATGGGCTTGGTCTTGCCAATCGCCCATACTTCCTCCCGGAGTATATGTAGTGGGGGTTCCATGCGGATCACTTATCAACTTCTCCAATCTCTCCACGACCTTGTGGATGGAATCAAACTTTGTAGAAAGCTCTGCTACGGCCTTTGCCTCATAAATACTTGTTGGCTTCAAGGAGGATGAAGAATGTCCTCTCTCGTCACCCCATTGTTGGTTATTAGAGGCCATTCCTCAAGTAGGGTTATAGCATCATCCGACATCTTAGATAATATGGCTCCATTAGCGGTTGCATCGATGATTTGCTTGGTGCCCGGTTGCAATCCATTGTAAAAACTATGCACAAGCTCCCATGCTTCAATACTATGATGGGGACATTGGTGTTGGAGATCTTTAAAGCACTCCCATGCCTCAAATAGGGTTTCCTGCTGTCCTTGCTTGAAGGACATAAGCGCACTCCTTATCTTGACTGTCTTGGATGGTGGGTAGAATTTGTTAACAAAAGTGCTCGCCAACTCATCCCATGTGGTAAAGATCCCCTCCGCTTGCATCCTCAACCAATATAATGCTTTGTCCCGAAGGGTAAATGGGAAGAGGCGCAGTCAGATAGCATCGGCCGGTACACCGGGCATCTAAAAAGTGGCGCATGTGGATAGGAACAACTGTAGGTGATAGTGTGGATTCTCGTGAGAGTTTCTATGAAATGGGTCTTGTTGCATCAACACCACAAGTCCCGTTTTGAGCTCGAAGTTCTTATCCATCGCCAACTCCCGCATCGCAATAGACGAGGTAGTAGAAGTAGTCTTAGGGCGAAGCCTATCTCTGATAGAAACAAGCCTAGCCATGCATGCCGTTAGCTCCACCTGTGTCTTCGGTCGGTTCATATGGTTGTCCTCTATAGCAAGTCTCCTTTCGGCTCTAAGCCTCCTTGCCGTACGCTCGATCTTAGGAACAAATAATATATCTTCTTGATACGCCTTCAATCTCGTGTACATGCACAGAAAAAGAGAATCTCGATGGAATCGTTAGCATAATATAGGAATAAAAAGATAAAAATAAAAAGAAAAAGAAATTAAGTAAAGAAAATAAAATACTGTCGCCTCCCCGGCAACGGCGCCAAAAACTTGATCGCGCCCGGATATACACCCGGAAAATGACTGTAGTTTTACCACAAGTGCACGGCGTAGTGGCGAGCAGGTATCGAACACATGGAGGACAATTGACAGTATCCTACTTTGATTACCTATCTATCGGTGGAATAAGAATAGTTTTAATGGTGGTGTCACAATCGTTCGAATAGCAAATAGATATCAATATAATAAAAGCGTCTAGGGATAGGAAATCCCCAATATGGACCGTTTCTCATCCTTGTGAATCATGAATATCAATGTTGCAAGGCTTGAATGTAGGTGAACTAGTCGCAACTTAATGTAGAACCAAGCTCACGCTCTCGTGCTATTGCCGGTCTATAGCAACCTAGATTAGGGCCCACTCTCATGCAAACCCTAACCTAAACCACTAGCATGAAGATCGACATCATCGTCCAATCGCAACTCGAGCCCACTCTCGTGCAAACTCGAGCTACGATCTAGGTTATGATAGTTTGTATTCGTCCAATCTCTTGCAAACGAATATTAGTATAGATTTATAATAAAAATCTTAGCTTTGGTCCAATCTCTTGCAAAAAAATCTAGAGAATTTCGATTATAAACCTAAGTCGAATATCTAGGCCTTCCCATCAATTGAGATCCAATCTCTTACAAATACCAATTGAAGGAAATTCCTAGCTACTCACAATAAATCAATCAAAACCTAACCTTTCTTCAATCCTAGCAACAATTCTATTCATTCATAACAATTCAAAAGATCAGGTCCATATGGCTCATCCCTATGCCCTAGAACGAATAAACTACTCACAAATCATCATGTAAATCTCAGAAATAAAGCAATAGATCAGCGCACAATTCATTGCAAAGAAGAGACGATTCATAAAAATGAGATTTTTAGCAAGAAAGACCAAACCAAAATTGTTGCCTATGATCTCCAGCTGAGATTTCACAAAAGAATAGTCGTCAAAAAATAATAGAAGTCTCTCCTAAAACTAAGGAAAAAACTAGGTTTAAATACAAGCCAAAATCGTCCAAAAAAACCCTGACAGAATTGCCCCTGCGCAGCCCAGAATTCGCAATCTGTGTAGCAGTCGGAATGTGTCACTCGGCCGAGTAACAATATCACTCGGCCGAGTGACAGACCACAGAGAATCTGGGTGTTTCGGGGGTCTGTCTCTCTGACTGACTCGAGCGAGTAGGCTTCTTTACTCGGCCGAGTAAGCAATCGTGCTCGGCCGAGTAGGCTTCTCTAAATTTTCCAGTAACTTGGCCCTTTCTCAGTTGGAAAATCCCCGTTCTACTCGGGCAAGTGAGCTTCCTCACTCGACCGAGTAGATTTCCTTGCTTGGCCGAGGAAACTTTGAAATTTTGATGTGCGTGTCCGTTTCACTCGGCCAAATGCAGCTTGTGACTCGGCCGAGTAGACTCTTTGTTCGGCCGAGTAGGCTGCTTCTGGGCTCTTTTCTTCTCCTCCTCGCCTTCTCGTCGATTCTATTGAATTTCTTCCTCTTCCGCTCATCCTTTAGCGCTGCTAACTCCTCAAATAAGCTGTGGGCGACGCTCCGGTGTGCGCGAAAATCCCTTGATCTCATTTTGCTCCAGATCGCTCCATATCTCCTGAAATACGACAAAAACAAGAAATAGTGAAAAGCAACGCGATATCGTCAAATAATCGTGGAAAACACAATATGGACGATCGAAATGACATGAAAACTTGCAGAGAAAAGGTGTAAAATAAGGAGCGATCAAATATACGTCCTGAATTGCAGGCTGTATAAAAAGAAAATTACAAGTACGACCTACCAGCTTCTTGGGTCACACTTCAAGAGATGAAATTCATAATTTGTGTGTGTTTCTCAAGTCATTGAAGACACCAGATGGATATGCTTCGAATATATCAAGATGTATGCACATAGACCAGATGAAGATATTTGGATTGAAGACACATGATTATCATATCTTGCTACATCAGTTGCTTCCGGTTGCTTTACGTCATGTCGATAAGACGCTTGCAAAAGTCCTGATACAGTTCTGTGGGTTCTTTAGGCAGGTGTGCTCAAAGGTGATAGACGTTGGTGAGTTTGAAGATTTAGAGGTGTTGATTATCCTTGCACTGTGTAATATGGAAAAAAATTTCCCACTCATTCTTTACAATCATGGTTCATCTTATTATGCACCTGGCATAGGAGGCCCGCATTGCAGCGCCGGTACAATATCGGTGGATGTATCATGTTGAAAGGTGAACCCCGTGCCATATATTATTCTATTTTGCTAGGAACAAAATTAAACGTGAATTTGAATCTTTTTATGATTTTTGAACCGCAGGTATCTAGGGTTCATGAAGCAACTGGTGCACAATCGCACGGCCAGAAGGGTCAATATCCAAGAATTATACGTCAAACGAGGCCTTGATATTCATATCTCGTTATTTGCGGGGTGTAGACACAAGGGTAATCGTCCGACAAGAGTTACTGATGGAGTATTCTATAATGACTATGGAGAGGACACACACTTTAGTAAAATTGAGCTTGAACAAGCACATTCATATGTTCTAAATAATCTACACATATTTGACTCCTATCGGAGGTAATAAAGCTGAGTTATTCGCTTTTGTAAGTGGTTTAATTCCCAAGTTTTAATAGTTTTCTTTACTTGTCCCACAGTCTTCATATAGAAGTACTCCAAGCCAAATTGCACGCAAAAACTCTTAACCAAAAGTTTGCGGATGCACACTCTAAAGAATTTACGGCATGGCTGAAACTGACGGTATGCACATCGATTTCTCACGATAGTTACACACCTAACACAAAATCAATTTCAATAACTTGCGTATATGAGTGCGATTCTTATTTATCTTAAAGGTGGAAGAGCAATGTGTTTGCGGTGCACGGCTATCCGAGGATATCCAAAAATACGCCAGAGGTCCTGACGGCACAGTACATCGATATGGAGGTTATTCTATTAATGGTTACAGATTTAATATCATTGAAGTCGAGAAGGACCGCTGCACCCAAAATAGTGGAATCTTCTCATCCTTTACGCAGTTGTCATATGCAAGATCCAGAGATCAACAACCAAAGGAAGGTCAAATATTTTATTATGACCAAGTTGTAGACGTGGTTGAGTTATTTTATGGCTTTCGGAAGGAAGTGAGCCATGTTATGTTTAAGGTGTGGTGGTGTGAGCAAGGAAAGAAGAAGGATGACTTGGGCTTCATGGTCATTAATCTGAAGAAGGAAATCTATCCGGATGAGAAGTTCATGTTTGGCTCACAAGCAAAACAATGTTTTATGTTAAAGATATAATGGTAGATGATGATTGGGTGGTTCTTAGAAATCCGCCTAGAGCATATGCACCGGATGAAACAGGTCCTAAAGAGGGCAGTGAAGATGACGAAGATGTTGTAATCGTAGCAGATGATGTCGTGGACGATTTTTCAATCGAGACAAATAATGAAACGACTGATGACATCACACTGTTGCGTGTTGATATACCCGATTTGGCGATCACAGGCACGTGTATTGTAGTAGCAGAGTGCACGAGATGAAGAAACACAATAAACAAAGTCATTTCATCTACCGTTTAGACTAGGTCACAAAGGGCGTCAACATCAACATCAAATTGTTGAACTTTTTTCAGTAATAAGCTAAAAATATGTAAATGTATAAAGATGTTCATTATGATGATTTTGCTTGGAATCAATAAAGAATTTGAATTACTCAATGTTTTACATCTCATTTATTTCATATAAATTACGCAAATATTTACAGCACGTAAGCATCAATTTTTTTATTAGTAAATATTATGAAGTGCAGATGAAGAGAGTTTGGAACACGATTTTTACACCTAGTACAGGGACATCCCAGACCTCCCAGTCATCTGGGGCAGGTATGTATATTTTGTGGTTTAAGTACGGCTGTATAACGTGCACAATTTAATTTGTTGGGAAACTAAATGGTAAACTGCTTCATACATTTTCAGGCAGTGCAAGTCATGGCTCCCCTTCGGCATATACCACCCCGCCCTCTAAGTCAGGTACGCATATATTGTAGTACTTCTATATAACATGCACAATTTAATTTTTTTAAACTAATTGGTAAAATGTTTCATACATTTTCAGGTGGTGCAGGACATGGCTCCCCGGTGGCACATTCCCCCTCCCCCCGGCCATCTGGGACATGTACGCTATTGTAGTTTTAGTATGAGTCTAAATGTAGACCTTTTAAGTTTTTGTATAACTAATTGCATAAAATTCTTTATATATTTTCAGGCACTGCAGGACATATACCCTCTTCCCCATATACCCCACTGCCGACACGTATATGTACGCATATTTTTATTTTAAATGTTCAGTCCAATTTGTTAAACTAATTGAATTTGCAATTGTCTTATTGCATATGGATACAGGTGGGCTAGAGGATATACATATTGAGACTCCTGACACGGCCGGGTCACATGCCGCCTCCATTTCCCAGACACGGCTGGGTCACATGCCGCCTCCATTTCCCAGACTGCCCCTCCACATGTCGAACCAGAGCCGGTGGTGTTCATTCCATATGACCCAGAGATAGAGCATGTCGCCTTACCGACGGCCTATAGGCACGAAGAGGAAAACAGGAGGCAGCCGGACGTGGTAAACATGCATCGGCTTGTGATCGCGCAGTTGGCGAACAAAGCTGCACCGAGGATGATGGAGGCCAAAGCTGAGTGCTTTAGACGAAAGGGTACGTATAATGTAATCATATTTATTGTAATCTTATACATTCATTAAGTATGTTTGGTTTTTCGCAGGCACAAACCCTCCGCCGAAGGAAGGACGAGGTGGGACGGATATTTCGACCTTGATACCTGGAAACGGGCAGCGGGTCGTTATACAGTGGAGCCACCAAGCTCCCATTGACCCGTGGTCGGTAAAATTTAATTATTTCATTACTGCCCAGTCTAAAAGGTCAGACTTATTCAACCTCTACCTGACGTGGAAGGATCAGCGGCACGAGTCCTTAGTCACCTGTTGGCGGGGATCAACGTAAGTTAGCTACCTCTTAATTTAAGGTTCTTAATATGTAATTACTGTTATAATGTGTTTGTTGTCTGGAATAGCGGCATTACGTCCTGGACTGCAACATTGATGCCTGGGGCTACTGCATGAATAAGATTCAGTCCAGACTTGTCCAGTGGCAGAAGGAATTGAAAAAGAAGTAATGGAAACGGTTCACTGAGGACTGGGAGCGGTACTGGTGCCTGGACAACCGTGCTGACCCGGTGCAGTTATTTGGCTATGGTTTCATGTGGGAGTCTGCTGCTGGGTAGGTATACTTCATATTTTTTAAACACATATTCTATATATATATTTTCTGACATACTGTAAAAATTTATAGAAAATTTCAGGAACGGCCGCCGCCAACCGCAGTGCGCCTCAAGGTTATGAGCATCATGGCGGCTCGAAGAGCTTCAGCCAGATTGGGTACGAGTTGGCACGTCTAGGTAAAAATGTTGTAATTAATTTTTGTAACAAATATTTTTTTCTGAAAGAGTGTCTAAATTTTTTCTTATTGATTTTAGGACCCCCCGGGCATCAAGTTTTTGGTGGAGTATACCGAGAAGTTGGCAAAGAATCATGCGCTGGCGGTTAGTAAAAGATTAAGTTTACATTATTATGCAGTTTTATTGCATGGAGTATATAAATCGTTTTCTCTTGTATTCAGGAGGCCGTCCACAATGCTGCCGCGGTGGTGAGGGCACAGTCCCAGGCAAGCTCGAGTTCCACGGGGCCCCTCACTAGGGTTAATGAGGACGT
The DNA here is from genome assembly GCA_030789695.1 of Scilla litardierei. NCBI lineage: Eukaryota > Viridiplantae > Streptophyta > Magnoliopsida > Asparagales > Asparagaceae > Scilla > Scilla litardierei. The sequence continues at coordinate 120,148,082 of CM061140.1, forward strand.
GATCATTACGGATACATTGGGAGGGAGGAGAAAGAACCAGTACCGGATGCGAGGCGCAGAGAAGTGCGACTACGACGAGGACTCGTCTGCTTCTTGTTCACAGCATGAGAGTGTCACACAGCCTCCCCAGTCCACCGAGTTGCAGGGCATGGCTCAGGTTCAGGCGACCTTGACACATGTCGTGGAGGATATGAGGAATCTGAAGGAGGAGAGTGCATTTTTTCGGTCCTGGGTGGGCCTTAATCTAGCAGAGTTGGAGGTTATCAGGCGCATGAGAGCGGCGCATGTAATGATTTCTTGTAACAATTCCTTTTATTATATATGCTATGTGATGATGTGTATGTGTTCGTCTTAGTCATTAGGTTTATGATTCGTAACACAAGCATGATAAAGAACATTCCTAACAAGTTTTAGGGTTATAAGTAATATTTGGATTTAGATTATAATTCACTGAGTATAAATTCGTTTATCTCCCCATATAAGTTCTCAAGAGGGCAATGCAAATGTGGTTTTAGATTAAATTGAAATATACGCAGAGTTTAGACTATATGGTTTACGGTTATAGGCTATATATATATATCATATAGATGATATGTGTGTGTCGGGGGAGGGGGAGGGGGAGGGGTTGAGTAAAGATAGATAATTTCCTATATATCTTAATCTTAATTATTCTAAACACATCAAAGTTTGGATATAATTAAGTTATAGACTGATATCATCCATGAAGTCCATGGGGAGATAAACGAATTCATACTCAAAGAGTGGATAACCTTAGGTCGCAGCACTGCTGTTCTATGAAGTGCAGTTCTGATCCAACAAAGTAATCAACAGATCTAGAATACAACAAAAAACTAGATCAAAATAGATAGCAGTGCATGTATTAAGTTATATTGCTTAAATACTACACTGGGATACAAATCAGAATATGGGCTTGTCGGGTATGATATTAGTCAAGACAGTTGTACGAAGCATAAAGCTACGGCAACAACTACTGATACCAAGCCCAACCCCCTAATGCCAGGTTAATACGACTACTACTCTCAGCCTCTATTACCTCACCTCAACCATACTAATCACCATCGCGACTTGGCAATGGCAGTCACTCACCTCTCCCTTATTGCGGCCGCCACTGAGGTGGTGATCGGCGAAGTACTAGAGGAGCAGAGGCAAAGAGTGAAGAGGAGCTCTCTCACCAACCCCAGCATGGACAATGATGATCCGAGGTGGGCGTTGAAATTCGTTCCCCTGTCATGAGCAAGAAAAAGGTTGGGTAGTAATAAGAACTTTGCGGAGATATTGTGACGATGGGTTGGATCAGAATGAAACAGTGTGCAGTAGGGTTGAGGTTGTATGTGCAGAGGAATAACTTTGGGGTCGAAAATAGCTAGTAGTTGGATGAGATGGACGGGGAGTGGTATGGTAGTAGTATTGTGGTTGCTGAACTACTAATTGTTCCTCCACCAGACGATGTAAGGATGAAGGTGGAGCCTTAGGGCTAAGGATACAGTAATCCATGGATACTACACCGACAAAATAATGAGTGCGTTATGGTTTTTCATGGAAGATGTAGACTGAGGAAGAACCAAGCAGCACGTATGTCGTCTCAGGTCTCGCATCATCGCATTAGGTACCGTGACTAAGTTTCTAGCCCATTAACACATCAACACTTGCATCCTCGGTCATCCTACAGATCGACGTCATAGAACTATCTTGATTAACATACTAGTATCGCTGATGCTGCAGTCGAGAAGGACAAAACCGTGTTTACTTTGGTAGAAATGGGTTTCCTTGCCGAGGAGGTATTTGCAGCAATCGGTAGGTGCAGTATGTTACGCAAAAATTGAAGGAGGAAACCCATTTCTACCGATTGCTGAGGAGGCCATTTTAATTTTGTGTAACATACTACACATACTGATTGCTACAGATGCCTCCTCAGCAAGGAAACCCATTTCTACCAACGTCGACACTGTTTCATTCTTCTCGGCTGCAGCATCATCGATACTGATATGTTAATCAAGACAATTTCAAGACGTCGATCTGCAGGACGGCCGAGGATGCAAGTGCTGACATGTTGATGGGCTAGAACCTTAGTCACAGTACCTGATACGATGATGCTAGACCTGAGATGACATACATGATGCCTAGTTCTTCCTTGGGCTACATCTTCCATGAAAACCCATAACACACTCATTCTTTTGTCGGTATAGTATCCATGGATTATTGTATCCTTAGCCCTAAGGCTCCACCTTCATCCTCACAACGTCAGGTTGAGGACCCTTTAGTACTTCAACAACCACTTCACTACTACCATGTTACTCACCGCCCACCTCCTCCACCTACTAGGTGTTTTCGACCCCAAGGTTATTGCTACTGTACCTACAATCACAACCGTACTCCACACTATTTCCTTCTAATCCAACCTATCCTCGTAATATCTTCGTAAAGTTCTTATTACTACACAACCCTTTTCTTGCTCATGACAGGGGACTGAAGTTCAACGCCCACCTCGGAATCATCACTGTCCATGCTGGGGTTGGTGAGAGAGCTCCTCTTCACTCTTTGCCTCTGCTCCTCTAGTACTTCGCCGATCACCACCTCAGTGGCAGCCGCAATGAGGGAGAGGTGAGTGACTGCCATTGCCAAGTCACGATGGTGATTAGTATGGTTGAGGTGAGGTAATAGAGGTTGAGAGTAGTAGTCATAATAAACCGGCATTAGGGGGTTGGGCTTGGTATCAGTAGTTCTTGCTGTAGCTTTATGCTTCGTGCAACTGTCTTGACTAATATCATCCTAACAAGCCCATATTCTGATTTGTATCCCACTGTAGTATTTAACCAATATATCTTACTTAATGCATGCACGGCTATCTAATTTTGATCTAGTTTTTTGTTGTATTCTATATTTATTGATTACTTTGTTGGATCAGTACTGCACTACATAGAACAGCAGTGCTACGACCTAAGGGTATCCGCTCTTTGAGTATGACTTAGGTTATCTGTCTATGGACTTCAAGTATAATACCATTCTACAACTTAATTATATCCAAACTTCTATGTGTTTGGATTAATTAAGATTAAGATATATATATATATATATATATATATATATATATATATATATATATGACATTATCTATCTTTACTCACCCGTCCCCACCCACCCACCCACATATATCATATATATGATATGTGTGTGTGTGTGTGTATGTATACATGTATATACATATATGAGAATAACGGGTATCATATGCCATATGAGAGGGTCTCTCATATTCCCTCTCACATAAAGGGAGCAAGTACAACAAGTACAAGCCCATGTGGGCTTGTACTTGCCCCCTTTATGTGAGAGGGCATATGAGAGACCCTCTCATATGGCGTATGATACCCATTATTCTCATACATATATATATATATATATATATATATATATATATATATATATAGAGGAAAAAGGGGATCTAAGGTGCCTCCTTAGATGAAAATCGATTGAATCTAAGGAGGCACCTTAGGATCCCTTTACCCATATATATATATATATATATATATATATATATATATATATATATATATATATATATATATATATATATATATATATATATATATATATATATATATATACTAGTCATAACTCGTGCCCGTAGGGCACGGTTCATTTAAGATATCACCTCTCAAAATTTTAGATCCCCCCGAAAATTTAGTTCATCCCAGGAAACCTTAGTTCCTCCCAATAAATCTTAGTTCCTCCCTCCAACCCAAAGAAATGATTGATAACTCTCACTTAACTCTTACATAGCTAGAAACAAACCGTCTTTCCCAATCCGACCATATTGATTGCATGTCTAAAGGAATCTGAAATATGTTTAGATTGAAAATGATAGATCTTCATATAGACTGCAGTGCACTATAACACATTGAAAAAATAAATGGTCAATATATTCATCCTAAAAATTACACGACGCAAATTGGAACATAATTGAACCCCTTCTTAATTAGGACATCTTTTGTATTAAGCTTATACTATCTTTTGTTTTAAGCTTATACTTTAGTATGATCCATAACATGATTCTGATCTCCAGAGGCACTGGAGCAGACCAAACTTTAGGATATAAAAATGTCAAACACAGTTAAAAAAGAATAGGCTTAACTGAAAAATCTACATTTTGTGCCCATCTCCACACTTTAACATCTGTAAGCAGAGTCAACATATAACAAAAGTGCAAAATTTGTGATCCAATCAAGTTTCTTCTAAAGGATAGGTTCCATTAACACCTCCCACATTGAAACTCAACAGTCAGTGCAAAGCAAGAATGAAACTAATTGCACAATTTATTATTAGACACCCAAAGATTGGTCCAAATGCACACTCAATACCATTATCAAGTTTAACCTCGGTGCTACATAAAAACATCTGTAAGAGACTCACGGCCCCTTGCCAAAAGCAGAGGTTTTGATAGGAGAATTCATCCAAATAGATATTGTAGTACCCTGTGGTAGCTACTGCACACGTACTAGAGGGGGGGTGAATAGTACTTAAAATAATCAAGATAGTTATTCCTAATTATTGTGCAAGAAACAAACGACAATGCGGAATTAAACAACTATCAACAAGAATTAAAACATACGCAAACAAACAATATTACTGGGTTCGGATCCACCCAAGTCTCCCCGACTTGTTCCCGGTGATCCTACGTCCCAACCACCCGGATCCCCTCCGGATACTTGAGTTAGCAACCCTAACTCAAGATTTCCACTATGAAGTACTTGTGAACAACCTTCACAAGTCAAATCATACACAAAGTAATTTGTGACTCCCACAACCCGGGATCACAACCACACTCTCACAACCGAGAGTGAAACTTACAATTCAAATATGAAATGAAATAAACTCTTACCTTACAAAATCCTATGCCTTGAGTATACTTACCAAATTAGGGCAATGATGGATTTTGAGGAAGAGGATGTCACCAAACCCTAGCTTCAAGAAGATGACCAGCAAAGGAAGCCTAGGGTGGAGTATGGTGACTAGGATCAAGCTCTTGGCTTGAGAAGCTCACAATGGAGAGAATCTCTCTTGAGGAATTAGGGCTCAAGGTGTTGAGGGAGAGATTCTTGTGAGGGAGATAGAGCTTTTAATTAGCTTGGGAGAGCTCTTCTCTTAGGTCTGAAATTGCTTGGAAATAGGACCTCTAACCCCTCTTCAAACGAATCAGGATTCTATTTAAAGGGGCAAGAGAAATCGAGTTTGAAAGAATCCCAACGGCTCTATTCTGAAGCAGACTAGTCGGTCAAAGAAGGATCACTGACCGACTAGTTCATCAACTAGTCGGTCGGTGATACAACATAGACCGACTAACGGTAGAACAGCCAAGAAGTCGAAGTACAGGCAAAGACAACTAGTCGGTCTAAGAAGACTTGCCGACCGACTAGTTTCACAACTAGTCGGTCGGTGAATGATCTTTGACCGACTGACGTTGAAATAGAATAGGTAGACTTCAAGTTGACTTAGTCGGTTTAAGAACAAATGCTGACCGACTAGTTTCTCAACTAGTCGGTCGGTAAACGTTCTTTGACCGACTAACTCGAAACAGTAGCTCAGGCTGAAAATGACTGTACACAACTAGTCGGTCTGAGAAGGACTCCTGACCGACTAGATCGTCATCTAGTCGATCGGTGACTCTTCTTTGACCGACTAACTGTAGTCATGGAAAGAGCTGAATATAGAGAAGGCAAACTAGTCGGTTCATGTAGAGTTGCCGACCGACTAGATCGTCATCTAGTCGGTTGGTGACTCTTCTTGAACCAACTAACATGCACAAGAAGCCGAGGGAAGAAGCGATAGGCTTCAGGAAAGTTTCTAATGGCTTCTATGATAATCCTAGCTCTAAGATATGAGCGAAATGACGATTATAAAGTAAGTCCTACTCAAGGCTTAACATTCTAATCTATGAAGCTAGAAGACTATAAAAAACAACCTTACGAGCCGTCTTCAAAGCTTCAATCTTCATTCCTCTTGACTTCAATATTGCTCCTTGAGCTTCAACGAAGCTCCAGGCACACGATCACGCGTATTGAGAAGTCTTGAGACGTCGCTTTTGTTGTACGTGGTATTTTGGCGACGATCTCCATAACTGCGCTCACAAATAAGTTAGTATCCATTATTTATGTTTGCTCATCATCCAAAACCAAATCCGGGGAACCATATCACAACATTCTCCCCCTTTTTGGTGATGACAAACCAATCATAAATAATAAGCAATAATAATGATTCAATTGAAATTTGCTTACTCCCCCTGCATTGATGACACGTTAGTTCCATATTCAATAATATTCATATGCATCAAGCAGCGAGGGAAGATATGAAATATGAACCACATATTGACATATAGGATCTAAATCCATTTTATATCTTTACTCCCCCTGAATCTAACACATCAAATTAGATTCATGGTAAATTCATTTGAATTATTAATTAGCACATTGTCATTATTATATCTCTCCCCCTTTGGCATTAGCAAAAAGAGCGGGAGGAGACAAAAGCAATGGCTAAAAAATAACGCATGGGAGTCGAAGAATACGACCAAGGTCCAAAATACCACCAATGCAAAATATCAAATGTAAAATACCGAATAAAAGCAAAGCGTGTCAAGGAGACCAAAGTCGAAAATCGGAAACCGAAATCATCAAACCATAGGCGAAATACGAAATACCATATCATCTAGCCATAGGCGAAACTCGAAAACCGAAATCATAAAATCATCGGCGAAAATCGGAAAACGAAATCACCAAGCCATAGGCGAAAAGCGAAATACGAAATCATCAAGCCATAGGCGAAAAGCGAAATCCGAAATCATCAAAACTCAAATCAATTTTACTTATTGAGTTTTGGAACATACTCTCCAAAATCAATAGAATGCATGGAAAACAATTCTATGTTTCCATAGAAAGAATTCTATTAAATCCATAAAATCGTCGAACGACGAAATCAACATCAGAGACAAAAATAATCCGATGTGCATACCAAATGTAGCATGCAAGAATGTTATGCCAAAAAATAGATAGAACATCATATAACAATGGCATACACAAATCTAGCATACCAAATGAAGCAAAATGATACCAATTGTAATATATTCTACCAATGGATACCAATATGAATCAAAAGTATGAACATACTTACAACATTAAGCTCCACCTACTTTGGTGCATCACTCAAGCACCAACAACTCCAATCGAACGAAAATCCTTGCAAATCACGGAGTTGGTAGGGTTGGTATCTCATGGTGGATTTAACCTAGAGAATATCATTTTGGTATCCAAAAATCCTTTTGGATCCTATGGGTTAGGCAATAAATTTAGCTAACTAAATTCAAATTAAATGTAACCCATACATACCATAATTGCTTTGGTACCCATAAAAATGAAATTAAACTTATGGTACCAAGCAATGAAGAGTCAAAGGAAACTAACCCTTCGGAAACCAAGTCCAAGAGGAACTTGATTTCCCAACATAATCATCATTCAAAATAACATCATTAATAAAAGATTGCACATACAAATTCTTATTATGCATGCTTGTGTTCTTCGGACCCCAAATAGTGTATGTCTTGGGAGTCCTAATCCTATTGGGAACATGCATACGTTGTTGATTTCTATGTGATGCATGTCGTGGGTAAGCATATGGCATGCGATGCAATGGTGCATGACGATAATTATTCATATGAGAATGAGGATGAACATATGAATGTGGAGGAACACGTGCATGAGTGTGTCTCACATGGTGTGCACGTGCTCGTGGATGCGGAGCATAGAAATCGGCATATGTGCTAACATGTGGGGTAGGATTTGTGTTCCTACGTGGCATGGTATACATGTAAGCATGACCCTTCTTTGGAGGTCCACCCAAAGTGGGTTTCTTTCCAAATGGGGGCGTGTTCCTAGCGGAAGCACCATTGGTAGAAGAACTACCCATGACGTGTTTACTTCCACTAGTAGAAGCATCGGAAGATGGCCTAACAAAGGTAGCGGACGATTTGGATGAATCTCCCATCTTATACCCCAAACCAATGTGATGATTGGCAGGAGGTAAGTCATTTAGGATATTATCCAACTTGCCCTTACCTTTGTTGAATTCATGAATTCGGCCTAATGTACTCTCATGCTTCTCGGTGAGAGAGTGCAAAGAAGCATCCAAAGTGGACACTTGCGATGCGAGTGCACAAACACGTGATTTGAGATTTTTATTCTCAATGCTCAAAGTTGAGATTTGAGACGTCAAATCCGCTATCACATGTTCATCCGAATCTTCGATATGAACATGCTCAAGTTGAGACTTGAGATTTTCAATCTCATTTCTCAACCCATCAACAACGGTGTCGTTGTTGACGATGAAAGGCTTTGGCGAGTTTTTAAGACTATCTAATTCATTTTTAGTCTTCATAAACTTAGTAGCCATATTAGAAAACTTATTCCATAGTTGTTCATTGGCTATTCTAAGTTCATCATTGGTTACCTCTCCGCCTTCATCCTCGCTTCCATCCTCGCTTTCATCGGAGGAAGTCTCTTCATCACAATCCTCTTTTCCCATGAAGCACGTGTGTGCATTCTCCATTCTTTCATCGTCCGACTCTCCACTTGAGGAGTCGGAGTCGGTGAAAGTGCCGACAAGCCCTTTCTTGTGCTTTCTTGACTTGTCGTGCTTGGATCCCTTCCATTTTCCCTTGTGTTTGTAGAGAGGAAAATCCGGCTTGATATGTCCTGGCTTGTTGCATTTGTAACACACGGGAGTAGAAACATTAGTCGAAATAAATTTAGATTTACGATTCAACTTACCTTGTCGGAAGAATCGGATGAATTTCTTTGCCATATTGGCCAATGCTTCCATGTCCAATTCTTCGTCCTCTTCTTCTTCCGAATCTTCATCATCGGTAGATGGAGTGGCCTTGAATGCAATTGCCTTTTTCTTTGGCTCGTCTTGCTTCAAGTACGCCTTCATCTTTTCCCTCATCCGGATCTTACTATCCTTGCGTACCTCATAAGACAACAAGGTACCCATTAGTTGTACGACAGTATAATTATTCATGTCATTACCTTCCTCGATGGCGAAGGTACGCTTCTCCCAACAAGAAGGAAGTCCATCGATTATCTTCGAGACTTTCTCCTTTTGGGTGTAGGTCTTCCCAAGAGCTTCCAAGTCGTTTGATATATCCACGAAGCGAGCGTAATAATCCTTCATGGTTTCTCCCTGCTCCATATGAAACAACTCAAATTCTTTATTAGCAACGACGAGTTTAGAATCTTTTACCGTACTCGATCCTTCGTGCAATATGAGGAGTTGGTTCCATATTTGATATGCACTCTTACATGTGCATATCTTGTTGAAGTCCTCGGGCTCCAACGCACAATTCAAGGCATTCATTGCCTTGGCATTGGCTACTTCCGCGACGACCTCCGCGGGAGTCCACTTCGTGAAATCTTCTTCGGAAGGCTCGACATATTCCGTCATGGTGGCTCTCCATAGTGAAGCGCTCCGGAGGAAAATTTGCATCCGGCATTTCCAGTACCCATAGTTGGTACCGTTGAAGTGTGGAGGCCTGACGGAGGATAGTCCTTCCATAACTGAGGAAGCTCCATCGCGGTTCATGAAGACGTTGTAGTCGTTGTTCGTCATAGCTCTCAACTTTGGCTATGTGTAGCTTTGAACTTGGCTCTGATACCAATTGTAGTGCCCTGTGGTAGCTACTGCACACGTACTAGAGGGGGGGTGAATAGTACTTAAAATAATCAAGATAGTTATTCCTAATTATTGTGCAAGAAACAAACGACAATGCGGAATTAAACAACTATCAACAAGAATTAAAACATACGCAAAGTAATTTGTGACTCCCACAACCCGGGATCACAACCACACTCTCACAACCGAGAGTGAAACTTACAATTCAAATATGAAATGAAATAAACTCTTACCTTACAAAATCCTATGCCTTGAGTATACTTACCAAATTAGGGCAATGATGGATTTTGAGGAAGAGGATGTCACCAAACCCTAGCTTCAAGAAGATGACCAGCAAAGGAAGCCTAGGGTGGAGTATGGTGACTAGGATCAAGCTCTTGGCTTGAGAAGCTCACAATGGAGAGAATCTCTCTTGAGGAATTAGGGCTCAAGGTGTTGAGGGAGAGATTCTTGTGAGGGAGAGAGAGCTTTTAATTAGCTTGGGAGAGCTCTTCTCTTAGGTCTGAAATTGCTTGGAAATAGGACCTCTAACCCCTCTTCAAACGAATCAGGATTCTATTTAAAGGGGCAAGAGAAATCGAGTTTGAAAGAATCCCAACGGCTCTATTCTGAAGCAGACTAGTCGGTCAAAGAAGGATCACTGACCGACTAGTTCATCAACTAGTCGGTCGGTGATACAACATAGACCGACTAACGGTAGAACAGCCAAGAAGTCGAAGTACAGGCAAAGACAACTAGTCGGTCTAAGAAGACTTGCCGACCGACTAGTTTCACAACTAGTCGGTCGGTGAATGATCTTTGACCGACTGACGTTGAAATAGAATAGGTAGACTTCAAGTTGACTTAGTCGGTTTAAGAACAAATGCTGACCGACTAGTTTCTCAACTAGTCGGTCGGTAAACGTTCTTTGACCGACTAACTCGAAACAGTAGCTCAGGCTGAAAATGACTGTACACAACTAGTCGGTCTGAGAAGGACTCCTGACCGACTAGATCGTCATCTAGTCGATCGGTGACTCTTCTTTGACCGACTAACTGTAGTCATGGAAAGAGCTGAATATAGAGAAGGCAAACTAGTCGGTTCATGTAGAGTTGCCGACCGACTAGATCGTCATCTAGTCGGTTGGTGACTCTTCTTGAACCAACTAACATGCACAAGAAGCCGAGGGAAGAAGCGATAGGCTTCGGGAAAGTTTCTAATGGCTTCTATGATAATCCTAGCTCTAAGATATGAGCGAAATGACGATTATAAAGTAAGTCCTACTCAAGGCTTAACATTCTAATCTATGAAGCTAGAAGACTATAAAAAACAACCTTACGAGCCGTCTTCAAAGCTTCAATCTTCATTCCTCTTGACTTCAATATTGCTCCTTGAGCTTCAACGAAGCTCCAGGCACACGATCACGCGTATTGAGAAGTCTTGAGACGTCGCTTTTGTTGTACGTGGTATTTTGGCGACGATCTCCATAACTGCGCTCACAAATAAGTTAGTATCCATTATTTATGTTTGCTCATCATCCAAAACCAAATCCGGGGAACCATATCACAACAGATATATCTCTATAATACAAATATCTGACGGATATATTCCAAAGCAAATCAACATTAGCAAAATAAACTTCCACAACCATTTACCTGAGTCATGTTCATCTCATGTTAGGAAAGAACCCCTAAACCCCTGATCCTGACAAACTTATTTCCAATCAACTAAAAAGAGAATCTGACAAATCTGAGAAGTCCCCTTACAAAAAAGCTCTCCTGAGCTTCTCTACCATGTCCTTAAGACTTGAATTTTGTAAAAGATCATCATATATAAAGACATACCAAATATTACTGAATTAATTAATACCATCTTGTGACCTCTAATTAAGGAACCACTTATCTTATGTTGTTTACCGTCTAGAGCAAAGTGAAGATTTAGGATCCATTAACTGCGTCTAGAGCAAAGTGAAGATTTAGGATCCATTAACTGCAAAAGAATTTTTGCAGTGACGTTTCTTGTCGTAGGGAGTTTATTTAAAAAATTCTCAAAGTAAAACTCAAAGTCAGTTAGAAATGATGAATATATATAATGGTAGAAACTCAAACTCAAAATAAAACTCAAACTTTTAGTTAGAAACTCGAATACAAACACAAACTCAATCTATTGTTTCTCAACATAGGAAAATTCTCAAACTGAAACTCAAACCATAAGGAAAAAGAGATTTTTGGCAACCCTGAGGCTTTTGAATGGCAACCCAAGTCATTTTGTTTGAATGGCAAACCAGCTAACCGTGAGATTAGCCATTCAGGTTAGCATGTATATTTTAAGTGTGTAATATTAACATGTTGATACATTTCAAGTATGTAATCTTTCAATCTATTTGAGTGGCAAACTATAACATGTTGATACATTTTAAGTGTGTAACCTGCAAACCTACAAAAAAAACTTGAGCCTTGCGATGATTTAATGGCAACGTGAGCTATTAACTTTGAATGTGAAACCGACAAGCTTTCCTAAAAAATCCACCACCAGGTAACCTTCTTTCATTTCCTAAAAGTTTAATATTGCCAATAAATGTAAAAGTACCCACTAATGAACAACAGAAAATTAAAACCCTTAAAAAACAAAAACCCAATCAACGAACCCTGCAAATGAGATCGTCCTCTTTGAGAATGATCACACCCCTCTTCCCATTCAAAGTTTAATATGGCAACGTTTTTCTTGGCAACGAACCATACGCCCTTAAATAAAAGTTTAAATGTTGCCATATTAAACTTTGCCTTTAAACCATCGCCATTAAATCCTCGCCCCTCTTCACATTCGTTGCCATATTAAACTCCTGCAAAAAAACGGGTTCGTTGCCATATGCCAACTCTTGCCACCTCACTGAGCTGCAAACGGGCGTGATCATTTTTGCTCCACTCTTCTTCACTTTCTCTTCATCCTCTTCTTCTGCCACCTGCTTCGAAAGGAGGAAGGACTCAACGACGTGGCGGATGACAGGTCAATGCCCAACTTGTCCTCGAGTAAGACAGGTCAATGCCCAGCTTGTCCTCTGCCATTGGCATGACCTTGCACTCGGGTCTCCTCCATGCCATTGTAGCCCCTCCACTTGCTTCCCCTCGATCTTCTGCTTGATTTCTGCTTGATTTCCCGTTTGCAGCTCAGTGAGGTGGCAAGAGGGGCGTGATCATTTTAGAGATGACCCTTGCTATCAAATGAGGACTCTGCTAATATATAATGGCCCTTGCTATCTCAAAAATGTGAAAGCTATCAAATGAGGACTGTGCTGTCATTTTCGAGACGGCCCTTGATATCTAATGATGTCTCTGCTGTTAATAGCGGGGTAGCCCTCTGTTGTCAAATTCTCCTAGGGCAGAGAGATGGATTGGTATGGCATTAATTGGGGGCTGGAAGACTAAGAGACTAACCCACTAAGAGACTAACCCTTTTAATGTCATTCAAATGCATGATGCCGTCAAAACGCATTTATTTGCAGAGAAACCTACCACTGAATTGAACTCGGTTCTCTCCCAAGTGCTTTTGTCTCGAAAGTTTTTTCCTCTCAAAATTTTTACATCATCTCATCTTAACCATTAATTCCCCAAGATTAAATCCTGGCCGTCTTTTATCAACCAGTTTGTCCTAGTCAGCTTGTCCTAGTCAGCCCTAGGATTCAAAAATCGCTGTCAAATGTATAATAGATATCTATATGTATATATCATATATATGTATATATCTTTACTCACCCCCTCCCCACCCACCCACCCACATATATCATATATATGATATATATGTGTGTGTGTGTGTGTGTGTATGTATATATGTATATATGTATACATGTATATACATATATGAGAATAATGGGTAACATACGCCATATGAGAGGGTCTCTCATATGCCCTCTCACATAAAGGGGGCAAGTACAAGCCCACATGGGCTTGTACTTGTTGTACTTGCTCCCTTTCTGTGAGAGGGAATATGAGAGACCTTCTCATATGGCGTATGATACCCATTATTCTCATACATATATATATATATCTATATGTATATATCATATATATATGTATATATATATATACATATATACATATAGATATATATATATACACATATATATATACATATATATATATAGGAAAATTTTCAAATGAGAACATTTCGCACCGTGCGAAAATGTTTTTATTTTTTTTTTGAAATTTTTTTTTTCAAAAATTCTTTTTTCCACCCTCATTATATGTTGTTATACCCCCCTCAAAAAATAATCATTGAGAAATAATGTCATTTGGCCTTCGATCAAGGCATTTCATCAAATTCGCACGTTTTGAGACCGTTAAATTTGTAACGGGTGGATGGGTGCTCTAATGCCCAACGGGTTCACCCATTATTTTCCCTGGGGTATATATTTGTATGGATTAAACATCAAAAAAAGAATTTTTGAAAAAAAAAATTTCAAAAAAATAAAAAAAAGTTTTCGCACGGGCTTTCGCACGGGTTTTTTCGCAACCGAAGATCACTCTATATATATATATACATGTATATATATATATATATATATATCTATATGTGTATATATATATGGATAATGTAGAAAAGCTGCCACCTGATCCATTGGATCAGGTGCTAAGACACAAAAAAGGTGGAAAGTACAAGCCCACACATGGGCTTGTACTCGCTGGGTCCCACCCTTTCGTGTCTTGCACCTGATCCATTGGATCAGGTGCCACCTGTTCTACATTAATCCCTATATGTTATATACATATGTATATATATATATATATATATATATATATATATATATATATATATATATATATATCACCTATAACCATATAGCATATCACCTATAACAATTTGTGTTTGGGTCTGCGTATATATATCAGTAGGAATTACCTGTGCACATAGTGCACCGGGATCAAAGTCAAAACAGACCCACATAAATATCAAGACGGGCAACGCGTCAGAGCATCTCCAACCATCCCCTTCAAAAAATCCCCTTCAAAATTGATTATGCTTTAAAGATTTCGTTATGAAGGATGTGCAACTCCAATCCACCCTCTGCAAAACCTATTTTTTTCATTTTATTTATCTTTATTGAAATACTTAATGAAAATTTTGTATTTTAGACATGGATTAATATAATAATCAATATTTCTTTATTAGTTAAATTTATAATGAAATATAAAATTATAATTAATCTATAAATAAAATTATTTTGGTTAAAGTATTATGTATTATAATTAAATCTGTCTTCACAATGATGCCGGGTTGGTGCTCCACCGTGCTTCAAAATGAAAAAATGAAGCACGTTTGGAGATGCTCTTAGAGCTAAGGTTAGGGTTAGTGTATTGGTTAGAATGAGTCGCAGAGTTGAGTTTCAACTTGATTCGTGACAAGCGTGCACGTGTGAATGCGAAAACGTAGCACACTCTTTGATTATGACTTAGTTTATCTATCCATGGACATCAAGCTCTAAAAGTATTGGTATGACTTGATTTTTGGTATGTTGATCATCCTTGAGGTGCAACAATCCAAAGAAAAAAATTCGAAAAAAATGTAGGATATATGAGAAAATGGGGGCGACTCCTTAGATTAAATCTAAGGAGTCACCTTAGGAACACTTTACCCTATATATATATATATATATATATATATATATATATATATATATATATATATATATATATATATATAGGGTAAAGTGTTCCTAAGGTGACTCCTTAGATTTAATCTAAGGAGTCGCCCCCATTTTCCCCCATTTCTCACACCTTTTTGGATTTTATTTTTCATGGGGTTGTTGTTCACATCATGGCAACATACTAAAAATCAAGTCATTCCAATACTTTTAGAGCCCACATCTACCCCTCGCAACTTCAATGGTCTGAAAATGTGCTTAACCCCCATGAAGTTGCGAGGGGTAAATGGGGGATCTAAAAGTTTTGGAATGACATGATTTTTGGTATGTTGATCATCCATGAGGTGAACAACAATCCCAAGAAAAAAAATTCGGAAACAAATGTGGGAAATGGGGGGAAATGGGGGCGACTCCTTAAATGAAATCTGAGTCACACTAGAAACACTTTATCCATATACATATATATATATGTATATGTATATGTAGGTGTGTGTATATATATATATATGTATGTATGTATGTATGTATGTATGTATGTATGTATGTATGTATGTATATATGTGTGTGTATATATATACATATACAGGATCCTAAGGCGCCTCCTTAGATTCAATCTAAGGAGGCGCCCCTATTTCCCCCCATCTCACACATTTTTTTGAAATTTTTTTTCTTGGGTTTATTGTTCACCTTATGGATGATCAACATACCAAATTTCAAGGGATTCCAATACTTTTTGAGCCACCATCTACCCCTTGCAATTTCGTGGGTTTTTCAGCACGTTTTTAAACCGTTGAAATTGTAAGGGGTAGATGGTGGCTCAAAAAGTATTGGAATCCCTTGAAATTTGGTATGTTGATCATCCATGATGTGAACAACAACCCCATGAAAGAAAATTTCCAAAAAAATTGTAGGAGATAGGGGAAATGGGGGCGCCTCCTTAGATTTTCATCTAAGGAGGCACCTTAGATCCCCTTTTTCCTATACATATATATATATACACACACACACATATATGGTAAATGTTCCTAGGGTGACTCCTTAGATGAAATCTAAGGAGTCACCCCCATTTTCCCTCATATCCCACATTTTCTTTGGATTTTATTTTTCATGGGATTGTTGTTCACATCATGGATGATCAACATACCAAAAATCAAGTCATTCCAATACTTTTAGAGCCCCCATCTACCCTTTGCAACTTCAACGGTCTGAAAACGTGCTTTAAAACACATAAAGTTGTAAGGGGTAGATAGGATCTCTTAAAGTATTGGAATGACTTGATTTTTGGTATGTTGATCATCCATGATGTGAACAACAATCCTAAGAAAAAATTTGGAAAAAGAATGTGGGATATAGTGGAAAATGGGGCCGACTCCTTAGATGAAATCTAAGGAGGCACCGTTGGAACACTTTACCCATATATATATATATATATATATACATATATATATATATATATATACATATATATATATATATATACATATATATATATATATATACATATATATATATATATATACATATATATATATATATGGATTTAATGTAGAAAAGCTGCCACCTAATCAGGTGGTAAGACACAAAAAAGGTGGAGAGTACAAGCCCCCACATTGGCTTGTACTCGTTGGGGCCCACCCCTTTGTGTCTTGCACCTGATCCTTTGGATCAGGTGCCACCTGCTCTACATTAATCCATATATATATATATTTATATTTATATATATATTGTTGTGAGCAAGGTCGACGGCTAAGAAACCCCTAGCCTCATATATATAATAAAGAATGTGGGTGGATACCCAATAGGCCCAATAGGCCCATCTCATAACACTTCCCCTTATCCAACCATCATTGTATACTCGACATATGAATACTACAGGATCCATAGTGCTTATGAGTATCATAAGGGGCGGATACTTCCAGATCCTAAGTTAGGAATAACTGCCTCGTTAAAACCTTTAGCTATGGAAAACCCAGTGGAAAAAACCAATAGCCAAGGAAAAAAGAGTACAGTTTTCTATAACTTCCCCAGATTAGTGGAAGTATTTAGTGGTGGATACTTCTGGATCCAGAGTCAATGAGGTTACCTCGTTAAAACCTTTAGCTATGGAAAACCCAGCGAGAAAAACCAATAGCCAAAGGAAAAGAGTACAACACTACATTTGGCTCCTCCTAATATGTACAAGCTGCAGGCTTGCAGATCTCCTAGGCACTTATACATCAATCTCTTACAATATTCTGAGTACAAAATACAAGACATCGCTCATCTATACAAGTATCGCTCATCTCTGGCAGCTACTGAATCTGAGGGAGCTCTTCTGAATAGGAGTGGTCTGCGGACTCGGCAGGTAGCTCCACGTCTTTGACCCAGTCGTCACTGTGTATGCAAGGTACTGTAGGACCTGGCTGTGCATACTTATGATTTTCTTCTTGGATGATGAGCCTCTCAGGATGGTGGGATTGATGTTGCCTTGGAAGCTGCTTTGCTAGTCTCCAAGAGTTGGTCGTTCCTTTGTTGTATTCATCGCGATGATCTGTAACCTGTATCTACAAATATATTTAACATGTTGGATGATCCTTGACCCTTAGAGGTAGCACAGAAGCTACATATCTTTGGTCCAGTGGTGCACTATAGACGCTGCACTGTATCTGGTTAAAAGGTTTACTGCCAATGCTTTCTAGAGTCGCGTGCAGTTAGCCAGATAAAGGAGTGTACTAAAAACACTTCAGTAAGGCACTTCAGGCCCTAGGATATCCTTCCCCTCTTCCAGCGAACAGAAGGGATCTTACTGTGCATCCATACAACCAGTAGATGTATTTAGTGGATTGCATTGTCATGTTTATTCATTAACTTTAGGAGTATGAAGTTTAATGTCACAAGTTTTTCATCATCGGGATGATAATTTCATCTTCAAGATGATAAGTCATCTTCGGGATGATGTTTCATCTTCGGGATGATAATTTCATCTTCGGGATGATAATTTCATCTTCAGGATGATTATTCATCTTCATGATGATGGTTTCATCTTTAGGATGATAATTTCATCTTCTGGATGATTATTCGTCTTCAGGATGATGGTTTCATCTTCAGGATGATCGTTTCATCTTCAGGTTGATAGTTTCATCTTCTGGATGAAAATTTCATCTTCAAAATGATAATTTCATAGGGTAGATGTCCCAAAAATCTATTCAGGCAAATAAGGATGAAATTCGTAAGGTAATGTTGTCACGACATCCATAGCAACATAGCCTAAAATTTCCTTTGTCACATGGTTTTCGCAACTATGACCAGGGAGCCTGATGCATCCGTTTAAATAACTTTGTAAGTGAGTTGAGCTCATCTTACTTGATTACTTCCTGGGTTCTACGAAATAAACCTATAAGCTATAGCGTGTTGCTTATATCATACGATTTTATTTATTTATATTTATACAATACTTGGTTAGCCCACCGGTTTAATATCTTTTGATATCAGGACTTCAGATCCAAACACTTCACATTTTATAAGTGAGTTCAGCTCAACTTATTATTGCCTCGTTCCACATTATTTGGCCAAATCTCTACGTTTTCTTTAGGAAACGGATATTGGAACGATATCAATGGTAAAAATGAAATGTGAGTAATTTTTGACAAGTGTGTTTATCCAAATACTTCCCCATGTACGTACATTATTCAATTTATTCCAGATTCATCTCTTCTAGAGGTTCTGGAAAGGGAGAGGATATGGAGATGAGCTCACTTTCCTATAGTGGAATTGTTTTAGGGTCTACAGGAGTTATTTCTTGCTTTGGAGCCTCGTGGTATATCCTCTCATCCATTGAGGGTATCGACTTCTGCTACTGGTGGATTGCATCCATTATATTTGGTATGTCAATCTAGCTGGATTTTTAGTGGCAGGGATGTGTGAATTTGACAATATATATATTTTCAGTAACTATGTCTGATAACCGTTTAACAGTTTCATAAGTGTGGATCTTCAGTATCTCATCACAATTTATGATAATCAGATCATAGTTATTAATGATTTAAATGTTCAATTGAGCTTCAGGCTCATGTATGATTATAGTATTTCTGTTGAACCTAATATTGGGGAATTAAAGAAGTGAGGGATCTTCAGGATCTCATCGAATCTTTAAAGGAGTGCCCATCAATGCACATCTTAGGAGAAGTGATTTTTAAATGCTTCCCCTGTTTAGAGTGCATTTTGATGGTTTAAAGTGGTGATGTGGGGATGTATACTCATCATGGCATAATCTGTAAGATGTGCTCTAAACGCTTCCCTCGTTAGGTGTCGGAAACTGTTTATATGAGTTGATCAGGCCCAGATAAATAGATTCTAAAGAAGCGTTGTGGTGGTCTGCATTGTAATTGCATGTCCCATGAAGTCCCAGTGGTATCCAATGTTCCCGCCATTTAATAAAGTGTTCCATTTTCTTTGAAAAAGCTGGACTACGGTTTGGATAATAGGTTTGATAATAACCATTTCTAGAGGATACATGGATGTGTACTCTAAGGTACATCATCAGCCATATGTAGGGAGTGGGTAAGTCCACTTTTATCCCTCAAATACTCTCAAGAGACCTAAAAATCTCATTATCATATTGATGATAGTATATCATCTTAAATTCGTTTGAGGAAGTGAGGAGAGTTAATGTCCACGTGAATGGATATGATCTCGTAATCATTTTTTCCTTTTGAATGTGACAATAAAAGTTTCACCCTTTTTAAAGAATATTCGGGTTCGTCTGGTTAATGATGTCTTGCATCATTAATCCAGGGTGACATCGTTCCAAAGTTAGTCGATTCTAGACACTTCTGGTGTTCCAAATTAATTCCTCTTTTCAAATTTATGTGGGACTTTTGAAAGTCCATTAAAATGCTCAAGTTAATTTTGTCCGGTAATAGGTGAACTGTGTTCAAACTGTGAAGGATTACATCTTCACATTGACTATTATACGGATCATTATGGGGGCAAAGCTGCAGGCTTCATTAATTTCTTGAGTCATTAGGGATTTCGTTTTGACGAATATCCATCAAAACTTTATTAGTTTCAGCGAGTAAATGGCATCCTCATTTTAGGAGTATTCAGGATAATAAATCATTCACATACAAAAAAATAAAATGCATAAAAAGCATGAAATTCATCAATAAGAAATATTGTGATAATGCATTTAAACACATGAAAAATGGAGAAGAGCTGACAGCGCTGGAAATTTTTCCAGCGCTCTCAGCGATCTGGGGTCCCTCCCGTATTTTTTTTAAAAATTTTTTTGCAGTTGGTAGATATACTTGTTAGGAAGCTCCCCACAAATTTTCAGGTCAATCCGACACTGTTTGAGCCTCCGTTCATCGATTTCAAAAACATTGCGC
This sequence comes from Scilla litardierei, assembly GCA_030789695.1. Lineage (NCBI taxonomy): Eukaryota > Viridiplantae > Streptophyta > Magnoliopsida > Asparagales > Asparagaceae > Scilla > Scilla litardierei. The sequence continues at coordinate 120,168,797 of CM061140.1, forward strand.
AAACCTGTGGACAGTTTTGAAATCGTTCACAGTTTTGCGCAACGTTTTTGAAATCGATGAACGGAGGCTCAAACGGTGTCGGATCGACCTGAAAATTTTGGATAGTTTTGCGCAACGTTTTTGAAATCGATGAACGGAGGCTCAAACGGTGTCGGATCGATCTGAAAATTTGTGGGGAGCTTCCTAACAAGTTTATCTAACTACTGCAAAAAAATTTTAAAATTTTTAGGTCGTCCAAAATGCTGACAGCGCTGGAAATTTCCAACGCTGTCCCCACTGATCCATTAGCCTCTTTAAACACATATATATTGCAAGAAATTACTTTTGATAAGTAAGTTATGGCAACAAGTTTTATAGTGTGATGTGTGCTCGAGGAATAGCGAGGTAGACAAATGCTAGTTTTGTACCAATATTTTATATTGAACTAGTGTTGTCAGTTGGACGTATGTTATGAGTTGTCAGGAAAAGTTCTTTGTATTTGCTCCGTCATTAGTAGGCAAGCAAGCATCTCAAAGTATTTTGTGAAGTTTCCTTCATAGTTTGCTGCATCAGAATCGCGTCTTTCTCGTAGAAAGAAGTGTAAGTCATTTCTGACATACGCGTCTGAGAGACATGCTCACCATGACGCTACAGGCGTGGGGTGAAGTATAATAGTACTGAATTAAATTCAGCAATGGACTTGAAGTCCTAGTGTCTCATAAATTCTCTTACTCATAACCATCTTTTGGAAGTATAACATCTTTATGATGTTTATACATTTCATCCAAGGCCGCCCATACCGTTCTTTGGGTCCTTAACAGTGAGGTTATCTGAATTCAGAGGTTTGTCCATGTGGCGGTGGATGGCTTTTGCCATTGCTATTCCTTTTCGAATTTTGTCACATCTTCCCTTTCCCTAATTTGAATAAGACCTTGTTTTTATTCTTCCACTTTTCCACTCAACATTTATTTCGTTGTATAGCTTTAGACTTTTGAATGTCCATTTAAGTACTCAAGTATGGCTTTAATGCCATTTTTCTTTCTCTTGAGTATGCTATACAAACATTAAGGATTTCGTTTAAACGAATATCCTTTGAAACTTTGTAAGTTTCTTTAGGTATTTATGGGAGAAGATACATAGGTCAGTTGAGCAATTACGTGGGTGCGAATATATTTCTCACTTGAGTCATGACTTCGGGTGTGGTATTTATTATGTGCAAGGTCAGATATAAGAATACTGCCTTGTAGTGAGATAACTCTTAAAGAGTTGGCTGTGTTATGGCATCCTGGTTAGGTGTCCATATTGGTATAGTTAGACCATAGATTTTCAGGATCTATTTACCGCGTGTTGCTCATCTTTAGGATGGCATAAGTGATTGTTCGCATGATCCCAACGTTTTATTATTTTTGGAAATAAGGGGTATTGTTGTATTGTTTGAACTTCAGGTTCAATTTTGCCATTTTGAACAATTATATGTATGCCATAAACATAGTTATAATTAGCTCTATGAACACATATGCATGGAATAAGTTCATCACATGCATAATCACAGTGACATAAGGAAATTTGTGTGGATTGGCTAGTCACCCTCAAGCAAAGTACAAAGTCCAAAAGTCCATAGTTACAATCCATACATAAAAATAGGAAAAGTACAACTTCGAAAACCTACGAAGGTTTCTTAGACGATGTTTTCATGGAAGTACCGCAAATACATCATCCCCTCCGTATGGAAAGCAACGCCGGTCTCTGGTCTTGTACATTTACATTTATTCATCACTACATTTTTCACTCAAAAGAAAAGAAATGCAGGAAAAATAAAAAGAGGGTGAAAACCCTAGCCGATCCAAAAGGCCACAGATTTCCATCACATGCATTTATATTTACATCACAGCCAGTTATCAACAACCACGCAGTAATAATGTATCACATATTAATGTAAACATCACAGGCATGTAGTATGTATAATCGTAAATAAATTTATGCTACGGGCAATGAAAATATGCAACATCGCAGGCATTTATAATAGAATAAAATATTTTTGTTTAATAATTATTGAACCACTGGGCAACGTCATATACTGTTTGGTTAGCTGACTAACGGCAGAGCGGTCACAGGATCTTCCTAATTATTAAACGTAAAAAATAATCGAATAATCATAAATTGTGATTTGAGATGATTTACACATATGATGAATCCAATTTATTTGGAAAAAAATCAATCAGTAAATCTAATTAATTTCTGAAAATAGCATTTTATTAAAAAAATCGGAAAAACCCTAGTTATAGTTTCGGTGCGATGAGGCACGCGCGGGAAATGCACGTGCGCGCGTGTCAGGTGCGCGGTGGCGGAGTGCACACACGTGCGCAACAGGCGCACGATGGCAGGTCATGCATGCACGCGGTAGGCGCACGGCGATAGGCCACGTGTCAGGCGCGGCGGGGTCCACGCGTCAGGCGCGGCCGCTGGTCGTGCCTCGCGTGGCGGCAGTCCGCGCTTCGGGCGCGGCCGCCTACTACGCGTCAGGCACATCAGCTGGCCGTGCCTCGTGCGGCGGGGGTCTGCGCTTCGGGCACGACCGCCTGCCATGCGTCAGGCGCGGTAGAAGGGCACGGTCGCCTGGCCGCGCGTCGGATGCATCGGTTCTTTGCGAGGCGCGCGCGAGTTGGGCACGGCGGTTCTTTGCGAGGCACACACTCGGGCGCATGCGGGGTTCCAAATCTTCTGGATTCATGGATGACGGAGAAAAAATTCGATTTTTATTGTAAAAATACAATTTTTAATCTTTGAAATAACGTTTTACCGCAAAAAATATGATTTTTAGCGTGAAAAAAAGTGATTTTTCATCCAAAAAATGATATATCATAAAAGGGACGTCTTAAAGATTCTCTAAGAATGGGCGCGACAGGGGGGCCGCGTCGGTTGGGCGTGGCAGGGGCTATATCATTCAAAAATATTCAACTCCATATAAACATTCTCTAAGAATGGGTTTAGAGCACATATTAAAGATGGTACGTCCGCAACGCTGTGTATGTGTTCCTGAAGCAACACTACATAAACCGTCATGATGCTATAAAGAAAACACATTCATTAGGACTAGCCAACTTTGATGAATAGATTCCAAAATCTCGTATGAGCAAGGCATTAGTACACATCTTATAAATTGTGTGTTGATGGTAATAAGGATCCTGAAGATCCTTCAATTCCCTATTTGGTTCAAATCATCTATGACCCTGAAGCTCAAATTGACCATTTAAAAAGTAAATACATATGATCTGATTATAATCAGACTGACAATTTAAATATTGTCAAAACTTTCACATCCCTGCTGCTAAAAATCCAGCTAGCATTGACATACCAAATATAATGGATGCAATCCACCAGTAGCAGAAGTGGATGTCCTTAAGAAAGAGAGGACATACTACTGGGCTCCAAAGAGAGAAATCTACTCCTGGAGACCGAAAAAGCAATACCACCACAGGAAAATGAGATCAAATCCAGAACCTTATTGCAACTTGGTTGCTAAGGACCCATTTTGGATCTGTCCATATTCTTTACCCATCCCAGAACCTTCACTTCTTTAACGCGTCGTGAAAGAGACACCTCTGGGAGAAATCAAATGATTATAGTACGTACGGGGTGAGTTTTGGGCAAGAAAGAACACATTTTGTCGACAAATTCTCTCATATTTCATTTTGCCAGTTAAATATAAAATATCGTTTCCACAACTCTTCTTTACCTGAAGCAAACATAGATATTTGGCCAAATTAAAATAATGTGGAATGAGGCAATAATAAGGTGAGCTGGACTCACTTATGAAATATGGGGTGTATGGACCTGAAGTCCTGATATCAAAAATGATATCAAATCCTGTGGGATAACAGAGTATTGTAGGAGAATTATAATAAAATCGTTAGCTATAAGAATTTTAATTTGATATAGCTTTAGAGGTATAAATCGCTCAAACCAGGAAGTAATCAAGTAAGATGAGCTGAACTCACTTACAAGATGAATCTGATGCATCGACTGGTTTATGTCAAGGCGTAACCCAACGAATGGCAAAAGGAGAGAATTTTTGGTTGATGTTGCTATTGGATGTGACAACATTACCTATATAAAATTTCTTCAACTGCATGTATAAATTTTTTCTTTACTTTCTTTTTTTGGACATATATTAATAATATGATTAAAGGAAAGACTACCTAGACAAAGATCCTTAAAGGACTCATACTAAAAGGTTGTTGTTTGCACCTCTTAAAACAATATTATGTTCAAGAGAGCAAATTAAAAGAATTGAGATTATTTTAACAACTCAAAATATTATCGGATCTCCTGAAGAGAAAATACCGAAATATCTGTTAAAGCCTATCTATCAAATATGATATGATATGATATGAAAGTCCTAGCTAGGCATAAATTCTTGGCTTACAGAATACAATATCCTGAAGATGTGCTATCATCATAAAGATGAACTGTCATCCTGAAGATGACATTAATCATCCTGAAGATGAACTATCATCTTGGAGATGAACTATCATCCTGAAGATGACATTAATCATCCTGAAGATGAACTATTATTAATCATCCCGAAGATGAAAACTTCATACAATGATGATTGATGAATAAACATGAAAATCATTATCCACTAAATACACATATTTGGTTGTATGGCTACACATTAAAAGACCCCTTTCCGTTAGCTGGAAGAGGAGAAAATACATAAGATCCAGAAGTACCTTAAGTGTCTTTGAAACACTCTTTTACTTGGCTAACTGCATGCGTCTCTTTTGAGCGTTAGCAGTATAGCTATTAGCCAGGTACAGTGAAGCGTCTGCAGTGCACCACTGGACCAGAGATATGTAGCTTCTGCACTATCTCCAAGGGTCAAAGATAAATCATCCATGTTAAATGTATTTGCATATGCAGGTTACAGATCATCGCGATGAATAGCATAAAAGGGACATCCACCTCCTAAAGATCTACACAGAATCCTCCCAAGTCTACATCCTCCTACCATCCCGAGAATCTCATCATCCAAGAAGCAGTTCAAGAATATACAAAGCTAGGTCCTAAAGTACCTCGTGGACAATGATGTTTTAGACGTGGAGCTGTCTACCATGTTCGCATTGCTCCTTTAGTTTCAGCTTCTGCCTTATATGAGTGAAACTTGTATAGATGAGTGATGTGTGTACTTTACATTTGCTTTCAGAATGTTGTAGATGAGATGGATGTATAGACGCATAGGAGATTAATGTATAGATATATAGGATATCTGCAAGCCTGAAGCTTGATCAGATAAGGGGGAGTCAACTGTAGAGTTGTACTCTTTTTCCTTGGCTAGTGGTTTTTCCAACATGGTTTTCCATAGTCAAGGTTTTTAACGAGGTAACCACATTGACTCTGTATCCAGAAGTATCCACCCCTCGACACATCCCTAAGTCAGGGGAAGTTACAGAGTGTTGTACTCTTTTCCCTTCGTTGTTGGTTTTTTCCACACGGTTTTCCATAGCCACGGGTTTTTAACGAAGCAGTCATCCCTAACTTGGATAAAGAAGTATCCATAATTTAAGATACTCATTAGTACTAATGAATCATTCAGTATTCATAAGTCGAGTATACCACGTTGGTTGGATAATGGGAAGTGTTATGAATAGGACCCATTGGGCCTATTGGGTATCCACCCACATGAATAACCAATATGAATATTATATAAAGGAGGCTAGGGGTTTCCTAGCCTCAACCTTCTCCAAACCTGTTTCTCCTTCACAACAATAAAACTCTTTTTGAAAAGAGATATATATTAAAAATGTGATTTTCATTCAGATCTTAAAAAAAGGTAGATCTAATTTAAAGTAAATCACAGATTCATTATCATGCGCATGAAAATTTTAGATCTAGGGAATAAAGATTACCTCTAGATCCTACCCTCCGGATCTAGCGACGTTTGGTGAAGGATGCCCTTTTGCGTCGCGATTCGTCCGTCGGCAGAGGTTCGGCTCAGCTGACGAGCGTGCTGATAACGTGTTGTCAGCAAGGTCGACAGCGAGGAATCTCCTAGCCTCATATATATAATAAAAAATGTGGGTGGATACCCAATAGGCCCATCTCATAGCATATATATATATATATATATATATATACACACACATACATACATACATACATACATACATACATACACACACACACACACATATATATGAGGAGGGATCAAATGACCCCCAAAATAACCCCCAAAAATAACCCCCTATCAAAAATCCTATGCCCCCCATTTTTCGGAAGATCTGAACCGTTCATCTTGATCTCCATCCTCTAAATACCTGACCCACCAATTTTCAACCCGATCCCATGTGTTTTGCCCGTTCATCCTATGCCCACCAATTTTTGGGTTGATGAACGGGCGAAACACATGGGATCGGGTTGAAAATTGGTGGGTCGGGTATTTAGAGGGTGGAGATCAAGATGAACGGTTCGGATCTTCCGAAAAAATGGGTGCATAGGATTTTTGATAGGGGGTTATTTTTGGGGGTCATTTGATCCATCCTCTACACACACACACACACACACACACACACACACACACACACACACACACACACACACACGGTTAAATGTGCCTGAGAATGGTATCAGGTATGATACCTGCGCACAAATCGCTCTCAGCCGTGAGATCACATCCAACGCATCAGAATGAAATCGTAAACTTGGGTTTATTTACAAACGCACCAAGCTGATTTCTACGGGTTGGAAAATGCGCTCGCATTAAATGCGGGTCATTCGTTCTCACGCAGCCATCAGGCAGCCATCCCCTTCAATCGTGAGAGAGAGAGAAGAGCAGCTCATCACGAGAGAGAGAGAGAAGAGCAGCTCACCAAAATAGCTTTCTCTCATCCTTCTTCCTCCTCTCTCCTCCATCAACCCCCCTCTTCCCCTCTCTCCTCCATCATCCTCGCGGCAACCCTTCAGAGGCCGTCGGAAAAAAACAAGAAGAAGACAGCAAGGAGACGGAGAAGGAGAAGGCGAGCCGCACCCTCATCCGAGCCCAGAGCCCCCTCCTCTTCCTCGTCCCTGAGCGCACCTCCCTTACCTGAGCCGCACCCTCATCCAAGCCCAGAGCTGCCGCCTCTTCCTCGTCCCGGAGCCGCACCTCCCTCCTCCTCCGCCCAAAGCACCGACCCGCATCGCCTCCAAGTAGGTTCCATGTAAGAATCTAGATCAATTGGAAATGATTTTTAATTTAAAATTCTTAAAAAAAATTGTTTTGTTGATGGTAAAAATGAAAAGATCCCAATTGGACAGATAGCATGATAGGTTCCATGACTATAGTTTCGTTTCGGTAGGAGAGTCCATGCGCATGCATTTGTCTATAACCTACATTTTGTTTGATTATAGTATAGGATAGATCATGGGATGCAGATAAGATCCCAATTGGACAGTTAGCATGATAGGTTCCATGGCTAATATTTGACAAAATTAGAAATAAGTCTAACATACAAGAATCTAAAAGAATAAGAAAGCTCCTTTCGTATTTATATTACGTCAATACCTTACATTCTTATGATCACTCTTATATTGCGAAAACGACCATGAGCAAGGTTGTCAACAGTTGAGATGTGAGTGCGTGCATGGTTAATAATTTGCCTTTCTGCTTGAATAGATAGCATGATAGCTCTAAAAACCATTGCAATTGCAATGATCCACTTGAACAGATAGCATGATAGCTCTAAAAACAATTGCAGTTGCAATGATCCAGTCAAATAGATAGCATGATAGCTCTAAAAACATTTGCAATGATCCAGTCAAATAGAAAATGCATATAATTGAACAGATAGCATGAACTTATTGCAATCCCTTGTCAAATTGAACAGATCCAGTCAAATAGAAAGTTTCTTGGTTCATGTTAATATATTTTATTTAATCTTCAGAATGCAATCCCTTGTTGATTGAGGATTTAGAGGCTTTCTTTGCTTTATTTTGAGCCGACTCATTATGTTTTAAAATTATGATGCATCAAAACTGATGTGAACCTAAACGTGGTTTGTTCTTATTTTGAGCCGACTCATTATGAATTAGGGTTATACGGTGTTCTATTTATGTTTATATTTGTAAGTTTATTGATTAATGCAACTTTATTATGCTTCTATATTAGAAAATGGACGAGAGTGCACCCGTTGTGCAGGCTAAGCAGATACCAAATCAATCAAATGAAGCTAAAATGGAAAATCAAAGTGTTACTGCTATTGAAGAAGGCATACCACATATTGATATGTAATTTCCAACATCAGAAGAAGCTTGAGATTTTTATAATGTATATGTAGAAAAAAAGGGCTTTTCTATTCGTAAGTCAACTACTATGAAAGGAAAAGATGCTATTACCATGAAGAGGATTTATGTTTGCAACAAAGAAGGATATAAAAGCTATAATGATAAAAGGGAGCTCGGGAGGGAAATCAAGCGGCGGAAAAATGAGCGAGAAGGATGTATGGCTCGAATGTATTTTTGTAGAAGCTCTAATGGAGTATGGGTCATCAAAAACTTTGATGACAACCATAATCATGAGATGCTAAGAACCCCTTCAAAGATCCAATTATTAAGGTCATATAATAAATCACATCTGGATGTAACTTGTAAGAGATTAGTTAATCAGTTTAGTGGTTGTGGTGTTGGACCTTCAAAGATTGCAAGGATCCTAAATGCCACGAGTAGTAGTAATATACATATTACTTCACAGCAATCTATAGATAATTTGAGGGTTAACAGGAAAAACAACATTGGGCATGAGTGCATGAGTGTACTTAAAAGGTTTCTTACAAGGCAAGCTACAGACTATCAGTTTTATTATGTTATTGAGTATGATGATGACAATGTCTGTAGAAGTATATTTTGGGCCGATGGACGGGCTAGGACATCATATATCCAGTTTGGAGATGTTGTGTTTGATGTCACATATAAGACAAATAGTTTCATGTTGCCTTTTGCACCTTTTACTGGAGTAAATCATCATAGACGGTCCACTTTATTCGGATGTGCTCTCCTTGCTGATGAGAAGGAAGATACATTTGTATGGTTATTTGAAAATTGGTTAACTTGTATGTGGGATAAAGCGCCAGCAGCTATCATTACCGATCAAGACCTAACAATATGCAACACAATCAAAAGAGTTTTTCCAAATACACATCACAGGTATTGCATATGGCACATCAGCCTTCATGAAAATGAGCATCTAAGGTCTTTGTGTTCTTCTTATAACCCTGAATTTGATGAAGACTATGCAAGATGGGCTAAAAAAGTCAAACTGTTGAAGAATCCGAGAGTTGTTGGGTGATCTTAAAGGAAAAGTACCAAAAAGAATTTACAGATCCTTTAACAGATAAACAGAAGAATGAAATGAAAACGTGAAAGTGGCTACAGACGATGCATAACAAAGCACACCATTGGATTAAGCCATACTTAAAAGAGACTTTCTTTGCAGGTATGAAAATTTTAATTAGATGCTTGTAGAAGTAAAATTATTTGATCAAAATAAACTGATCATATCGTATTCATTCCTTCTTGTGTGTAGGCATGTCGTCAAGTCAAAAGAGTGAAAGCATGAACTCATATTTTGATGGATATGTGAATTATATGACTCCGTTATATGAGTTTATTGATCAATATGATAAAGCCCTACATTTTCAACCGAAGAAGGAGGAAAAAGAAGATATGTTTTGTTTGCAGAACAAACCTGATTTTCGTGGCATGCATGAGTTAGAAGTTCATGACGTCAAGGTTTATACTCGAAACATGTTCATCATCTTTCAAAGGTGGTTCAAAGATATATTATATTGTCGGCATGAAAGGGTGTGCACTGAAGGAGATAAGACTACCTATAATGTAACAATGCAGATTGATGGAAAGAGTTACATTCATTTTGTCCAGTGCAATATATCTATGGAAAAGTTCACATGTACTTGTGCAAGGTTTGAAAATGAAGGGATGCTCTGCACACAAATTCTATACATCATGAAGCAAAAGTTTGATATGCAAGTCATCCCCGAGAGATATATTTTGCCAAGGTGGACACTTAATGCACGACGTAGCATTGCGAGTCTTGGGTGCAATTCGACTAGCACAGTCAATGATGTGCTTCCAAATCAGATTACTCCAATTCGAGCATGGAGCCTTCGGGCATCATTTGATAAAATTATGGAGGAGGTTACAAGAGATCCACGTTGTTATGATGTCGTCGTTGGGTGCGCAAACAGTTTTTGGGAGCAACATAGGTTGAATGATCTGGCACAACATGACTATGAGGAACCAAGCACTCAAGTGGGGTCCAATGCACCTATCACACAAGAAATGGTATTAAGTGATGTTATCATCCATGATCCTGTAAGAGCAAAGACTAAAGGCCGACCAAGAGAAGCGTCAAGGATTCAATCAGGAATACAAGCATCGCAGAATCGAACTCAATCAAGAAAAAGAACTTGTAGTGTTTGTGGAGAAAAAGGGCATGACATGAGAACTTGTGGAAATAAGGTATTTTTGCACCATTATAATTGGTGTATGTACTATTGTAAATTATGTTAACTTCAATGCGTGATATTTTCTTTAGGAAAAATCTTCGCAACATGAATGAACAAGGCTTTGGTATGAAGATACTGGTAAAACTAATCTTCTCTTGGTGATTGGTGTTTATTAGAAGCTGAAATACTTGCCAAATTTTCAGCTGGATTTGAATGGCATGCTAGATTTTAGGGTTTTTAGAGTATAATTTGAGTCTTTACACTCGTAATGATATGTTTTCAGGAGAAGGCGGCAGAGGAGTCCTCTTCCCCTTCAACCGGTCACGTGTTAGTGTTCTCTTTGCCCAACAATTTTTCCCTTTCTTTTACAAATATATGTGGAAATTTAATTATCTTTATCGCTTATACTTTTTTTCCTTGATAGAATTGTTGGAAATAAGGTAGAGATCAGTTTCTAAGGGCAAGTTCAAAGGAAAATTGAGGAAATTATCTGGAATTTGCACAAAGTTAATCAGTCTTAAGAGCATGTCCATAATTATTTTTCAATGATCATCATAAAAGATTTGATTCAGGTGCCTTGCATTCAAATGCTCTGTGTTCATTCATACGAATCAAATAGATTTACTCGGAAATCTCTAAATCATGTAGTGGGCAGAATTTATTTTCCTACACGGCAATAATACAAGTAGAACCACTGTTTCAGAATTTAGCAGCCATAACGTAGCATATGAAAATTTTGGGTTAGATTAACTCAAATGTCTATGTACTACTTTTATTTAGTTTCTTGTTATTCTACTGGTAGGGTGTTGATGATTACTTTGACATCAATTCCTTATGGAGCTACCTTATTTGCTTCCATGAATGCCTCCTCAAATGCATTTATATGCTTGTTGTGCTAAACTGAAGTTTTTCCGGCACCATGTCTGTCTGGTTAACGCATTTGGAATGTGGTTGTTTTGGGTTGAAAATTAAGGAATGCCTGATTTTATTTGTGCCATTTTTGTTCTTTTTTCTTGTGATAATTGCTGCCAGTGGAGTCCACCCCTTGTTGTCTGGCTGGATGTATTTGGGTTTTTTCACGCATAATTATGTATCGGAATAGAGCGCAACCTCTATGTGAGAATTGCGGATTTTGAATCTGCACATGATGTCAGTGAATTTCAAAAAAATTTAGATTGGAATTTATCTTGCAATTGGAAATTGATGAAGAATACAAAATGAGGGGGGGGGGGGGGGGGGGGGGGGGGTTTCCATCCTAGTCTTGAATTCCCTGTGAAATATTTCTCTGTAGTATTTGCCTGTGAAATACCCAGTTTTGTGAACTTTGCTTTCTCATTAGCTATTAGTTTTCAGCAAAAATTGGTGTGATAACATTCTTGAGGCTGACAACAGGATAAAATGATGAATCCGAAGGGCAAGTCATTCTTGAGGCTAACAATAGGATAAAAGGATGGACAACAATTGGTGTGATAACATTCTTGAGGCTGAGGCTAGGAGCATATGGAAGATTTGGAAAGTATAACAAGGCTGAAGAAATATTTCATCATACTTGTATTGCTGAATCTTAATTTGTGTTGCACTCGCACTGAAGAACATTGTAGTTGTCTTTTTTTGGCTTTTGTGTTGAACAGTTTCATTGTTGCATTCAGACAAAGATTGGTGGATTGAAGCATATTTGTATGCTAAATGTAAATGCTCACAGCAATGTTTGATTAATTAATGGCAATCGTTTCTTAATCATCCGACATATTTGTATTCTATTTGTATTCGATTGTATTGGATATTACAGTTCATATGAATTTAAAGTTTAACAGACCTCATTAAGCTCAAATTTTTGCACAGGAATCCATGTGCCAAATTGCCAAAAAAAACAGATTGTATATGTTCCATGATATAGCCAGTATACCTTGCTGCGAAAACAGATTGCAAAAACAGGTTGTTGCAAAAACAAATTGTTGTCAAGTATACATTCCCGGTCTGATATAGCCAAGTATGCAAGCAGACATATGTAAGCTGGTTGTTGCAAACAGATTGTTCCAATCCAAACTGATTGTTGCAAACAAAAAATTCCACTTCTAGGCTATAGCCATGTTCTATGACATAGCCAAGTATGCAAACAGAATATGTAGGCTGGAAAAAAATTCAGGTTGCTTCCAACTTTGCTTCAGGATTCTTCAGGTTGCTTGAAGTTGTTTCAAGCTTTAGTTTGCTTCTTGCTTCAAGATGATATAGCCACCTTTGCATCAAAATATGACATGAAGTATGATACAAAAAAACTATCTACAGCAAGATTGGCGGGAGAAAGGGATTTTTGTGTGGAACTAATGTATTGTACTTGCATTCTGATTCCATATGCTTGTTAACTGATGTAGTATTCAAAATTTGACATCCCTTGGTATCATCAAAGAAAAATGCCAGTGAAATAGCTCAAGTATGAGCTATCAAGTATAATCAAGGTTCTAAATGGCGTAAGGCGTGGCGTGGCGGCGAGGTCAAGCCTCAAGCCTTAGGAGCCATGGCGAAGCCATGGCGGAGCCATGGCGTTTTTCAAGGCGTGGCTTAAGGCGGCAAATGTGTGTATATATATTATATAATATATATAGAGGCAGTATTCTATAATATATATATAGGCAGTATTCTATACTCCACTTAGATGGATTAGTTTCCAAATCCATAGCCTTCCATCTACATTGAGATATGTGCTTACAATTAACTAAAGTGTTACTTTACTAAAAAGCAATTGTTTACATAACTAAAAAGCATGTGGCTCAATACGTCATCAATATCAAAGCAATCGATTAACACAATTGTTAAAGCTATTTAGATAATTGGATCTGAACGAAATTTGTTGATACTTGAAGGAACATTGATTTTTGCATGTCCTAGTTCAACATCTTGAATAAGCTTTGTTCACAAGTGATGTCTAAAGCCTGAAAAGGAATAATATTTATACAGCATATAGACACATTTTAGCCAAGCAAGTAAACAAACACCATACTATGCATAATGCATATAATCATTAAATGAAGCTGATTTGTGGTGTATAATGCAGTTTGAGCTCACCTTCCCAAAGGGCCAAATCTAAACATGAACAGCTCAAAAAGGTGACATTTTAAGCAATACACCTTCCCAAGATTGAAAATTCTCAAGTTTACTTCTGAGATCGCCGATCGATGACAAAGAAGACTCGGAGATCTCTGGCCAGAATCGCTAGACGCGGTGGATGGAGTTGATGTCGTCAGGTCAGTGCGGACGGTGCTGACGTGGCCGCGGTCGGAGACCCGTCGGCTTGATGGTGGAGACGAGGATGGCCGGTGATGCTGATGCCGCTCAGAGGGAGGACCAAAGGAATCGATCGTCGAAGGCGAATCGAATCGATATAATGCCTAATAATGCGGGCGACTGCAGTCAGGCTGAAAAGCCTCAAATAAAAGAGAACAGGTCGGGTTCTATTAGCCCTATAATGCGGACCCGGTACCATTTTTTTCGTTTTTTGTGGTGTGCCTTATGTTTTTGTGGTGTGCCTTGTGTCGCCATGGCGGCGTGCCGCCTCAAATAGCCTACATGGGCATTAACGGGGCGTGGGGATTGAGCCTTGTCGCCATGGCGTCGCCGTGGCGAGTTTTTTAGAACCTTGAGTATAATACACATATCCAAGAGAGTGGCAACACACTGAGAGAGTGCAACAAACTACAAAATGCACGTATTAAAGAAAGTACTTGACATGCATCCCCATCGAAGATTACGATGTATCATACAATTTAACATTACACACGTTGAACTATTCTCCACGAAAATAAGCTCTAACAATAAATCCAAGACTAAGCACTGTCACAACATTGATTATGATTGCAGATGTATATAAGCAACAAACACATACGCCATTGGTATTGAACACTCCAACTCTTCTAGGTACAGTAGCATGTCCTGCATTATTCCCATCTCTGCTACCCGCAATCGGATCATTTCGTAGCACGTGATGTTCAGCAGACTCTCTTATATGTACCATCTCACCGATTCGTCTTTGACTGTTCTCCGAGCTTTCTATTATCTCTCGACACCCACGATTTGGCCGAATAGAGGTGCTTTCCCCGGTCCAATACTTCATAGCATCTTCGTAAGTTTGGAACCCCTTGAACTCGGCATTATGAAATCCATATACTTGTGCATTGCAATCTTCCCAACTTCCAAACACCCCGCATTGTCACCTTTCTTGACAACATAAATTATTTTGGCCATGTCTATCTACAAAATACGTGTTAACATAATTACAACATAAGTTCATTGATATTGAATCAAAGAATTTCACAAAAGCTACAATGGAATAATAGCATGATATGTCCCAATTCATATCCATATGTGGAGTCATTTGTTGAACGTTGCAGATAATTTGCGAAAATAAAATAAAACATCTAAATTTGCGCAAAAGTCGGGTATGGATATGAATTGAATATGAACAATAACCATACGTTATATATCTTGTATTCATCAGGATCAAACATATATTAAAAATAACTTTATTATGTCATCTGTTTTGGGCTAATTAAGGGTCAAATACAAGTTAGATATACAATCACGGGGTAAGGTTGATTAAGTACAAATGAGCCATGACTATAAAATATCATTATATGCCAGATATTCATATCAGACTCTGTATCTGATAAAAATCTATTTTTTTCCCACAGGATGCTTGTAGGGTTCCAAAGCATCCAATGAGGAAAAGAACCCTACCAAAGTGGGGAAAGAAGTTCTCATATGAGAAAATTAACTCCTACAATTACCAACTACTTCGACCGAATCGTAACAAACCTTTATGTAATCCTCATGCATCGCGAACCTGAGTCATTGGGTGATAAAGTTGGTCATCTGCATTATTTTAGTTCATAACATTATATTTTTTTCTATTGAGTTTAAGTCTCTCTGACAAAAAAATATAATATTATTATCTAATCTGAACCCATGTCAGGTCGCATAAGGTATTTATTCTTATCAGAGTCTATTTACACATACACATGTTTGCACCATTGTGTCATATTTCATAAAATTTGACATGTTTTGACATGTGAAACAGATGAACACTTTAGGATAGGTAAACACTTGGCATGTTACATGTCTGTGAGCATTGGTGGATTGGTGGAAAGATCCTATGAAAACCACCCAAGAAAGAATTGTAAAGTTAGATCTATAATTGTTTTTTTTGCTCTATATCTTTCATGCACATTCTTTAAACACCTTCCTTTTCCCATTCATGTTTCTATATATTGAGGGTTTCCAGAGAACAAAATTTGACCCATAGTCTCCACAAATCTTGACATAGCCAACTCTATGATTATATGTTTAATTGCTAATCCAATTAACCATCGTATATGGCCCCAGAATCACCGTTCACTCAAAGAATAAGTTTTATGCTTACTGGAATCTCTAGATGACAGGGAAAAAATACATAATTATCTGCATCCCATGATCTATCTTATACTATAATCAAACAAAATGCAGGTTATAGACAAATGCATGCGCATGGACTCCCCTACCGAAACGAAACTATAGTCCTGGAACCTATCATGCTATCTGTCCAATTGGGATCTTTTCATTGTTAGCATCATCAAAACAAATTTTTTTAAGACTTTTAAATTAAAAATCATTTCCAATTGATCTAGATTCTTAATTACATGGAACCTACTTGGAGGCGATGCGGGTCAGTGCTTTGGGTGGAGGAGGAGGGAGGTGCGGCTCTGGGACGAGGAAGAGGCGATGGCTCTGGGCTTGAATGAGGGTGCGGCTCAGGTAAGGGAGGTGCGGCTCCAGGACGAGGAAGAGGAGGGGGCTCTGGGCTCGGATGAGGGTGCGGCTCGCCTTCTCATCCTCCGTCTCCTTGCTGTCTTCTTCTTGTTTTTTTTTCGACGGCCTCTGGAGGGTTGCCGCGAGGATGATGGAGGAGAGAGGGGAAGAGAGGGGTTGATGGAGGAGAGACGAGGAAGAAGGATGAGAGAAAGCTATTTTTGGTGAGCTGCTCTTCTCTCTCTCGTGATGAGCTGCTCTTCTCTCTCTCTCTCTCGTGATTGAAGGGGATGGTTGCCTGATGGCTACGTGAGAACGAATGACCCGCATTTAATGCGAGCGCATTTTCCAACCCGCGGAAATCAGCTTGGTGCGTTTGTAAATAAAACCAAGTTTACGAATTCATTCTAATGCGTTGGATGTGATCTCACGGCTGAGAGCGATTTGTGCACAGGTATCATACCTGAGACCATTCTCAGGCACATTTAACCGTGTGTGTGTATATATATATATTGGATTAATGGGTATCATACGCCATATGAGGCCTTGCCTCATATTCCCTCTCACATAAAGCAATCAAGTACAAGCCCACATGGGCTTGTACTTGATTGTACTTAGTTGCTTTATGTGAGAGGGAATATGAGGCAAGGCCTCATATGGCGTATGATAGCCATTATTCTATATATATATATATATATATATATATATATATATGGGATTAATAGGTATCATACGCCATATGAGAGGGTGTCTCATATGCCCTCTCACATAAAGGGGGTCAAGTACAACAAGTACAAGCCCATGTGGGCTTGTACTTGCCCCTTTTATGTGAGAGGGCATATGAGACACCCTCTCATATGGCTATGATACCCATTATTCCATATATATATATATATATATATATATATATATATATATATATATATATATATATATGGATTAATGGGTATCATACGCCATATGAGAGCTTCTCTCATACGCCATCTCACATAAAGCACCCAAGTACAAGTCCACATGGGCTTGTACTTGGTTGTACTTGGGTGCTTTATGTGAGAGGGCGTATGAGAGAAGCTCTCATATGGCGTATGATAGCCATTATTCTCATATATATATATATATATATATATATATATATATATATATATATATATATGGGGATGAGCAGCCGATGTAGGAAATTTCCTACACCGGCCCTCCAAAAACCTCATTTTTCATAATTTTTTAAAAAAATTATTTGGGATTGTTATACATGTTCTAAAACCCCAAAAACCCAAATATGGATGAACCCTAGAGGGATTTGACCATTGATCCACTCATTACAAAAAGTTCTATTGTTCCGAACCCGTTGAATTTGCAACAAGCGGATCGATGGTCAAGAAATATGGGATTCACTTGATTTTTGATATTTATATCATCCATGTTTTATAGAAAATGATGGATGGTGTTGATCTTCAAAAAATGATGGAAAATGACGTTTTTGGAGGGCAGGTGTAGGAAATTTCCTACACCGGCTTCTTCAAAAAAAGCCCGTGCGAAAGCCGTGCGAAAACTTTTTTTTTATTTTTTTGAAATTTTTTTTTCAAAAATTCTTTTTTTGATGTTTAATCCATACAATTATATACCCCAGGGAAAATAATGGGTGAACCCGTTGGGGATTAGAGCACCCATCCACCCGTTACAAATTTAACGGTCTCAAAACGTGCGAATTTGATGAAATGCCTTGATCGAAGGCCAAATGACATTATTTCTCAACCATTATTTTTTGAGGGGGGTATAACAATATATAATGAGGGTGGAAAAAAGAATTTTTGAAAAAAAAATTTCAAAAAAAAGATAAAAACATTTTCGCACCGTGCGAAATGTTCTCACATGAAGATTTACCCTATATATCTATATTATATATATATATATATATATATATATATATATATATATATATATATATATATATATATGGGCTTGAGGGAGGTGAGCATTCGGTGTAGGAAATTTCCTACACCGGCCTTCAAAAACACCACATTCCACTTAATTTTTTTGAAATTTTTTTGCTTAGAATTGCTATACACATTCTAAAACCCCAAAACCTCAAATATGGGTGAACCCTAAGGGGATTTGACCTTCGATCGACCCGTGACAAAAAGTTCTATTGTTGTGACAACGTTGAATTTGTAACAATTGGATCGAGTGTAAAATAGCGTCGGATTCACTTGATTTTTGGTATGTTCATCATCCATGATAAGTACATCAAGATGAACGGTGATGATTATTGGAAAAAAGATTGGAAATTGAAGTTTTAGGAGGACGGTGTAGGAAATTTCCTACACAGAATGCTCATATCCCTTTTCTCATATGTGTGTGTGTGTGTGTGTGTGAAATTAACACAAAACAAAAGATAAACATGCACCTGACATTAAGTTTATACTGGTTCCACCCAAAACTTGGTGTACGTCCAATTGGAGAGATCAGCCATGCTTCAATAATATTGGATTACAAGTTATGTCATTTGGTTCAAGGAATAACCAAACCTGCTAAGAATTTTGGGAATAAAATAATGGAGAAATGCTCTCAAACAACCCTCCCTTGACTCTCAGTTGGCCCTCTGTACTTTCTGCATGTAGCTGCAAACTCGTACATGAAATTTGCTCAAGATTTGCATTAGAACCTTGCCAAAAATAGCATTTAAATACCGTTTAAACCCTAAACAAATCTGGAATAGGGTTTGGATCCAATTCCGAATTCGGATCTGGTGCTGCCATTGCGCTCGCTCTGCGAGCGCACGCATGGGCCTCGACCTGTGGGCCACGCGCCCATGGGCCTCTTGTACTGAGCCGTTTAAACCGAAAAAAATCACGATTAAATCAAGTGGGCTGGGCTTCATACAACATGGTTTTGTGCTCCAATAAATCCTCATAAATCCTAGATTAATTCCGAGATATTTTTGATGTTTTGTATTATATTTTTCAACATCTGATACACATTATTCATTTTATCTAAATTACTGTGTGAATTAATTATAAGATTGCATTAATAAAGTTTGCTTTAGTGGCAAATTGGTGGAAATTTCACTAAAAATTCCATGAAGTTACCATATTTTCGAAATTATACCCAACATTTAAAACCTTTCAATTTACTACCCAATGTTTGTTCTAATTTTCACATCGATATCTACTGTCAGTTGACTATAAAAAAGAAAAAACACGGGATATATTTTTGACTAATTTGCCACTGCAGACTCTAATATAAATAAGAGATGAAAATCTAGTAACTTGCAATTGGGTTTGAAGAGGATCGGATTAATTTGGCGGAAAGAATTAAGAGAAATTGAATGGTTTATTTTATTTTACCTTGGATTATACTTTGTTTGGACAAATTTCTAGATCATGTTTGCATATGGCTCCCTGAAACCAAGTTAGCTTTTGCTTATATTGTCCATTTCATTCTGCCAAGTCTTCATCTTTCATTGTGGAATCGTGCAGGAGTTTTCTCGATCATCATTACGATCAAAGATCAGTCATCACCTTCACAATTAGTTTATTAGGTTATCTCATATGCTGTACGCAGCAGGAATTTACTGGGAGAATTAAGATATTCATCAGGGATCCCTCCCTTGCAGGAATACTCAGATCAGCATTTGCATTAGTTTTCAAAAATTGAATCACAACATTACAGGTACAATACCATCCGAATAATATTACTCAATATAGAAATCTACAAGGGTTTCAAAAGGAGAACCAAATACCAATACATTAGTATATCAGTGTTTTGATACATAGATTCTACTCGATCCTTTACCAGCAAGTGATGTTTGCCCCCAGACCAGCCAGACGAACCACCTCTCGCCTGGGCTATGTGCCTTTCCATATTTCTGGGTTTTGTGCAAGTCTGTATCTCAGGGGCTGCTTATACGCAACTTTCAGATACCCAAATTTACTACCTTTAGAGCAGTTGCCCGACGGACATTGGGTATCATCGCTGGTTACCTATCAATATCAAAACCCATAATCCTGAATCACGAGGATCTAGTCTACGTCCATGCCAGACTTCTCCATTTCGCTGCTTCTACTGGACCATATCTTGATCGTACGATCGTGCGAGACTGTCACTATCTGCTGCCCATCTGCATAGATCACCAAGATAATAAATACTTGGACTTGAAACTGTTAGTCGAATCTACTGTAGAGCCTAGTTATTACAATGATCATAATTTATGGTTTTTCTAACAGATGCACCAAGGGCAGTGGTTAAATGAATATTAAATGGACTTTTTTAATTTAGTTTTCATTCTTTGTTGGCACTCTACAATGGGAAAGTTTAATGTTTATCTGAATACCAAAATTGTCATTAATAAGAGGCTATTGATCTTTCACCCTTCATTTTAAAAGAATAAACTCAAGCAAAACAAGGTAAATATGTGGCTTAAATACTTAACCATTGTCCTTTGAGAGGACCCGTTACAAAAACCCATAAATTTGTAACAGCCATTACCCTGATACCAAAGTTTGCAAAGACTCAGTTAATTATTAGAGAGAGCTCACCTGCACTGATATCTAAGTCCGTAACTTTCGCTTCATGCCCAGCCAACGTTTTGATAGGCTTGAAATCTTGACCTGACCAAACCTGATAAAAGTGAGACAGTGACGCGATCATGTAAGAAAGGATAAACAAAAAAATATACCCGAAGCTTTAGATTCAGGTCAATTAATAATGAACATACCATCGCTTTGGTATCATATGAAGCGGTTGCAAGAAAATATCCCTCCTGAGGTTCATATTTTACTTGAGAGAGAAGGTTGGAATGAGCTGGTATGGTATACTCACACTTCCTCTTTCTCAAGTCCCATATCCTGCATGTATTGTCTTCACTTCCGGTGGCTAAGCGATAGCCATTGGGAGAGAAGCTGACTCCAAGAACCTGTTGGTCACAAGCTTTAACTATCAGATGACAGAATTTGAAGTTAGTACATCAATTACTGTTTTAAAAAAAGGAGAGTCAGAAGAGATTGTGAATATTAGTTTAATGACATTTGCCCTCTTACCGGCTTAACATGGCCTTCCAAAGCAAGAATGCTCCTTCCAGTGCGAAGGTCCCAGACACGTGTAAGCGCATCAAGGCCACAAGATGCGGTCAGGGATCCATCGGGGTGAAAAGCAATTCCATATACGCTTCTACTATGACCCTCTTGGAGAAGCAATTCCAACCCAGTATTGATGTCCCAAAGCCTCCACGTCTTGTCAAAACTAGCAGTTCCAAGATATTTACCAGATGGATGGAATGCAACACGAGCTAGCCGGTCTAGATGGCCATCGAATGACTTCAACAAGGATCCATCAGTTTTCCATAACTTTGCGGTTCTATCAGCAGATGCAGTTACCAAGATCTCGTCAACAGGAGAAAATACAACATCGGTGGCACGCTCCGTGTGACCTTTCACCGTTCCGATCCTTGTTACTTGTGGCATGCTCCAAATTTTGACAATCCCACTCCAAGAACTACATGAGACATGGTAGGAACACATAAGATTTACCTAAAACACAGATATTATTTATCTCATAAGAGGAAAAAAAGAAAAAAATTGTGCGAAATATATAGCTGTATTCTATGAAGATATCTGCTAGGTCCGGCCCACTTTTGGGACCTTTTGGGTTATTTTATTAGAATAAGGGGCATTTGATTAATTGTTTATTTTTGGAAAATTGTATTAGAGGGGAGGGTGTAGCCGGCCCTAGTATACTTGATTATTGAGTTGTTTTGATAGAGTTCTTAGGTAGATCTTAGGAGAGTGCGGACGTCCTCGCTTTAGGCATCTTGGGAGGGTGGTTGCCCTTATTAATTATAACCAAAATTATCTTTTTATCGCTATTTCCATCAATATATTTTCAGATCTAGTTAGTTTCTATCATTTTGGTATCAAAGCGACTACGATCCATTGCGGCGTCAACAAGGAGCAAGGATCGAAGCAAGGCAGAGGAGAAAAATCATGCGGAGATCGAGGAGGTGAAGAAAAACGTGGCGGGAAATAGCGAGTCGATCGCTAAATTGACGACGACGGTGGATCGACTCGCCGCTAAACAAGATCGGACGGAGAACGCCCTTGCTCAGATCGTCTTTCAACTTACTGCTCTCAACGGAAAATTGGGGATCGACGACGCAAACCCTAGTTCTTCAAAAAAGGTCACACCTTTGTAGAAGGGTAAGGAAAGATGGAATCTTTTGATGAGTGGATGCTTTCGGATGCCGACGAGTACTTCAAGGAAGAGAAAGAGGAGTCCTGGAGGATCGAGGAGAGCGGGAAACAAAAACGGAGCGTCGAGGGAGGCCCCCCATCTCAACAATAGGGGTGGCCGACAGCAGGTGAGGACGGGGATCACCGCCCCGCCCTCGGGGGTGGCCGGCAGCGCCGGCCGAACCCTGCCGGCCTTCCGCAAGGTCGACCGACCCTACCGGGGCCACCGAAGGGCCGGCCCGGGCCACCGAAGGGCCCGCCCGTCCACCGGAAGCCCCGACCGGGCCTACCAGAGGCCGGACAGGCCTGGGCGCACCCCTGGCAGTCGCCAGGGGTGGCTTCGAAGCACGACGTGCGCGCAAATCGCAGATCTGGACTTCCAAGGGCCCGCCGTATCGCCACGGGCATGAGGATCATTTTCGGGGTCCTCCTGAGTTTCTGGGACACGGGCAGGCTGGAGATTACTACTAGGTGACGAAGGAGGGGGGAGGAACCATTATGATGAAGGTGGAGGAGCTCACGGAGGTGACTTTGGTGCTGGAGGTGGATGTAAAGATTATGGATGACAACCAGGAGGGCAGCGAGGGGACTACGGAGTCCGCGAAAGAGGGCCACATGGAGGTATGAGACCCATAATGAGAGATGGCAGCATTATCACCAGCACAGACGCACCGAAGGGAGACCAGACCAGGGGTATTTGGGGGTGATGGCAGAGTAAGGACGCTGAAAATGCCTGTGTTTAATGGAGAGAACCCGCATGCGTGGCTTTTTAGGGCTGAGAGATATTTCACTGCTTATCACATAACAGAGGCCCAGAAGTTGGAGGCAGCGGCAATTTGTATGAAGGGGAGAGCCTTGGGATGGTATCAGTGGAAGGAAAGGAGACATCACTTTCGCAGTTGGGAGGAGCTTAAGGATCTCATTTTGGAGAAGTTTTAGGATCCCCACCTGGGAAATCTTCACGAGTAGTTGTTTGCCCTCGGACAGGAGGGACCGGTGAGGGACTACATCGAGAAGTTTGAGACCTTGTCTGGGAGAGTGCACAGAGTTATTCATTATCAGTGAGGGACTACTGATGAGTCGCTAGAGGGCACATTCATGAAGGGACTAAAGCCCAGTCTTCGTGCGGGGGTTCGGCCATACAAGCCCAGTGGGCTGTCAGAGGTCATGGAGATGGCGCAGATGGTCGAGAATGCTCAGATTGAGAAGAGGAGAGTTGGAGTGGGTATGGTGATCAGGTGCAACGCGGGTCATCAGCTGTGTCAGGAGGAATGAAGGCTACCACAGGGACAGATCAGGCGAGTGATGAGAAAAATGAGGAGAAGAGCAGCGCACAGCCAGCAGTGGAACGGTTCAGGCGGATGATTGACGCCGAAATGAGGAAGAAGAGACAGAAAGAGCTGTGTTTTAGATGCGATGAGAGGTTCATCCCAAGGCACCACTGTGGGGTGCGCAAGCTGCAAGTGCCGATAGCCAGTGATGACGAGGAGGATGTCGTGGAGGATGAAGAGCCAGGAGTGGATGACGATCACGACTTGGAGTAGGACTACCAGAGACTTCATGTACCACCTTGAGAACAATGTAGTTTTCGGGGACGAAGTAATGCTAGGTCCGGCCCACTTTTGAGGCCTTTTGGGTTATTTTATTAGAATAAGGGGCATTTGAGTAATTGATTATTTTTGGAAAATTGTATTAGAGGGGAGGGTTGTAGCCGGCCCTAGTATGCTTGATTATTGAGTTGTTTTGATAGAGTTCTTAAGTAGATCTTAGGAGAGTGCGGACGTCCTCGCTTCAGGCGTCTTGGGAGGGTGGTTGCCCCTATTAATTGTAACCAAAGTTATCTTTTTATCGATATTTCCATCAATATATTTTCAGATCTAGTTAGTTCCTATCAATATCATCAGGCATCCAAAGCTCATATCTAGAAAACGGAATAAGCAAAAAAGAGAGAACTTAATCCACTAGGGCAGTGAGGATTATGCAAACAATATTTTGCACACAAAGCTCTTGGGTACAGTCGGCATCTAGGCATCTAGTCCTCGCAGACTGTGTGGAGTGGAGCCTCTGCCCCAAGTTTCATTCGATGAAAAAAGATGGTAAACTCATACAACCTTTTAGCAAAAGCAAACATACAAATTCTAATGAAACCTATGCCATTTGCATACAAGCCAACTTTGGCAGATTCAATCGCTTTATTTTCTATTAGAACTCAAAGAAATGAGAGAAGTATTACTAGAAAGTCCTAAGGTCTGACGGATATGAGCAAAGAATAACTGAAAAGTAGCTAGTGTCCCTAGATTGTGACTTGAGAGTAGCCAGCATTCCTCATTATTAAAATACATGCACCATGAACAAACTTAAAATGGATAGAGTGAGTCCAGTGCCAGGGTCAGAATGATCAAGGATTAATGGACCACACAAGTGACTTCCTGCGTGACTACATGAATACACAAAGGATTGTTGTTGAGAAGTAGAAAAGTAAAATAAATGACTGGCTGACTGCCAAAGCAATGTATATACACCCTATTGCTGTTCAAATGCCTATCCAGTTTTATTGTGAAAATGCATACTTCAGATGCTGCATAGAGAAGGTTTAGAAGAGATTATAGAAACGTATAAAAGTATTGTGAGAATTAGACCATATGAACTAAAGAATACTTTTTAAAGGATTTTGAATGCTGGTTTGTGTTGGTTTTCCAGTCTCGAGTGGTGGGCATGAAGCCACCCATGGCAGTGCGGTGTCAGCCAATAGCCCCGATAAGGAGGGACCAGCCCATTGGTGTTATAATTATAGATTGATCTATTGGGCATTGAGGAGATTAAGAGCACATCTATGATCTCCCGCATGTAAGCATGAGAGCATGTATCCATAAAAATATGCATCTACACTTAGGCTGTGTTTGGGTTGGGGTTAAATAAAAGAAAGAAATTGAAAATGAAATAAGAAAGAGAACGATAAAGAAAATGAAAGAGAGAAAAAAGAAATTTTGATGTTTGGTTATTGGAAAAGTTAAATAGAAACATGCAATGTAAAAACATTAATTTTGAGTTAACCGGTTGATTTGAACAATTTTTTACTTGCTAAAGAGGTCTTTGGTATTCTTGCATCTTTCTCTCATTTTCCTTATTGATTGGGAGGATAGTTGGAAAGAAAATGATATGATATAGTTTTCTTTTATTTTCATTATTTTCATTTTTCTTTTGCTTTTCTTTCTAACCAAACAAGAGAAATTTATTTTCCCTTTTTTTTCTATTTTATTTTCTTTCCATTTCTTCTAAACCAAACACACCATTAGTGTTGTGGATTTGGTGGCAACCAACATCCTCTCACAGCCTGATCCTAGCAAAAGAGATAAGAGGAGTTAAATTGATGAGATAAATAAAGAAAATGAGGTATGTTTCTAAGTTTTAATGATTTAAACCAAAAATAGCAATTCAGCTTGTTTGTGGGAGCTCGTGTTATGGGTTCGTGGCAACCCGCAGCCTCTGCCAGTCTATTCCTAGTTGCCAAGTAATTTTAAGGTCATAGATATGAATATAAACTAACACTAGGAGAAACAACAACAACAAGAAGAAGAAGACAACTATTATCCCAAGTTATTCGGGTCAGCTACATCCAACATGATTTTTTTGTTCATTTAGCTCTACAGAGACAATCACCTCTGTTAACAACTATCATATCCTCTTTTACTGCTTCAAGAATTCATGCTTGTTTAGATCCCTAGTTTCTATTGCTTACAATCCAATCATTTTTAACTTCCAGGCTCTTCTCCAGTGCATGCCTTTAAGTGAAAAAAAAGAAACAAAAGAGAAAAATGTGAAAAATAAGGAAATGCAGAAAAGCGACGATGACTCCATTTGTGTGTATGTGTGTATGCATGGTTTTGGAGGGTAGGGTTTTTGTTAGCGGGAGGATTTTTTTTCTTTTATTTTATTACTTTATTTTTTTAATGATTTATTTTTGCGGGGAGCATAATAAGATAGAAACAAGTATATTTTTAGTTTGCACAACATGCCACATTGAATTCAGCCTGCCTGAAATAAGGGCTGAAATCAAACTTTTGGACTTCATCCAGCATCAAACTTGTGGTGACCTTGTAGCATCAACGGCCAGTAGTGTAAAATAAGGTCAAGAGAACTAATATTTGTAATTAGGTTTTCATATGGTTTTCACCTTCAATTCTTTAAGTACCTAATATTAATTGGCTGAAATGAACATCTCAGTCCAGTTTTGGAGTGGCCCATGCCAAAACTGATGGAATATTGCAAAATGTAGATGATGAAGTTATTCAATGGTGTGCATGTTATATCCTTGACTTAACTATATAGGCATCGTCATAGGAGCTTTTCCCTATCAGAAGGGTCAGCTTATGAACATGACTCGAATTTAAGCCAATGCACACAAAAAGTAAAATCGCATTTAGTGACATGTTGTCAATAAGGTGTACTTTCCATCAAAGGGATAACCTATGGAGCATGGGTAATATCTTCCCAATAACTTCTAGGATGTCACCAAACTAGTATGGCAATGGTACCAGATTAGGCCTACATTCAGAGTTTTTTGGTATCTCTTTCTCAGAAATGTTAGCTCTGCTTACAAGTGGACACTCATCCTATTGGTTCTTTCCTAAAATATACTAGCCATGATTAATTTTGGGTTCATATGACTACTATTTCGAGTTCACAATGTACTATCTATTATACATTTGACAGCGTTTTTTGAATTCTAGGGCTGACTAGGACAAGACAAAGAGTGGCTAGGATTTCATCTTAGGAAATGGAAGGTTGATATGTGTTTTGAGATTTGTATGGAAAACGCAGCTACCTCGGGCCTAGCATGAACTGAACGCAAACCCCGAGGCTTGCCCAACCGGCTCACTGATGGAAACACACACACCTGATTAAATTTTATTTAATTTTACATCTACTTGCAATGTTTTTGGAAATTGAACCCGGGCTCACAGCTGGAAACACACCCACTTGATTAAATTTGGTTTAACTTTACAGCGATTTGCAATGTTTTCGGAAATTTGCAATCATTGTTTTTCGTGTTTTGTTTATTTGCAATATTTTTGGAAATTTGCAATCTTAGTTCTTCCTGTTTTTTTATATGGGCCCAAAACATATGGCAAGTGTTTTGGATCTTATCCAAAGGTGGGCCTTTTGGTATTCATAGATTTTTATCCGTTGGATCAAAATGGGAGCCAGTTTTTATTTTATGATTTTGAAATTTCAAAGCTTCTGTTCATGCAGCTTGAGTTAATGCAGCTGACCCTCTCTTTTGGGCTAAATTTATTTACGTTAATTTGTTCTGTGTCGACATCGTCTGTGTCGAATTTGTTATTCTACGTCGAAGGCGTCGGCGTCGAATTAGTTGTTACGCTTCGGCCTGCGCCGAAGGCGTCCGCTAAATTTTTTACCGCTGATTTGTTCCGCACCGAAGACGATGTTGTTCCGTTACGCTAATTTATTATTCCGCGCCGAAGGCGCTGTTGTTTCACGTCGAATGCGTCTGCGCCATAATTGTTGTTCAGTGCCGAATTTGTTGTCCTGTGCCGAAGGCGCCTACGCCGATAAATATTTTTACGTTAATTTATTGTTCAATTTTAGCTGTGTAAATAATTTTTGGGGAATAAAGATAAATTTTTTTAACTCTAATTTGTTGTTCAGTGTCGAAGGCGTCTGCGTCAAAATTGTTGTTCCGCGCCTAAGGCGCCCGCGCCGAATTTGTTGTTCCATATCGAAGGCATCTGCGCCTCTAAGTATTTTTATGCTAATTTGTTTTTTTTTTTTAAATTTTGGCTGTGGAAATAATTTTTTGGGGAACGAAGATTTCACATGGGAAAATCTTAAATGAACCGTGCCCGAGGGCACGGGTTATGACTAGTACATATTATAGAACATCTACGATTTGGGAGATTCACTTTTAAGGTTGTATTTTATAAATTGAGATAATGTACACAAAAAATTGATCGTGTTTTATGACATGCTGCCAACTTCGTTTCACCTTCTGTAATTTAGTGCCAAATTTCTAGTGAAGGTATGAAGTAGGAACGAACAAGTAAGGACCTTTCCATAAATCATCTGGTGAGTAGTTAGACCAACCTTTTGGTTATGAAGTTAATTTCTTGCAACTAAACAGCTTTCGAGCATAATCATCCTTCTCTTATCTAGCACCAAGCTTTAATTACTTTGAAGTGGTTGGAAATTTTAGAAGAAAACTTCACCGAAGGAAGGTAGATTCAAAAACATCATAAAAGGTATAATTCAGTAAGAACTCAAACTCCACAATACATGAACCTTTTGTCATAGCGGGGATGCAACTATCATATGAACTGGATCTACACCAAAATTGGCCACTTCCATCTTTGAAATAGGATCAGCGGTCAAAATGAAGAGATAAAAAAATCAATAGTGGATGCAGGAAAAGAACAAAGAATAATGGTAGGGTGGGGGCATGAAGTAAATAGCATCAATATCTACAAAACACATATAAAATGCAGTGCTAGGCATTGCATCATCTAAACAACATGATCTCTTCTAATTAGATATAGAAGTCAGAAGCAAGTTAAGTATACTGATACTAAATTTTAAATTTATTGGAAACAATGTTGAATAAAGGGAGAACAGGAAAGATGAATAATTTCAATAACCATTTTTAAATGTGTCACCATGCAGAGTATTTTGTGGACTCAATCAAATATACATAATTGGGAATGAGCTATGCCTTACAAGATGCAGTGCTTCAAATAGTTGTTTTATCTAATGCCGTGCCCAAACTAGAAGTGATCACAAAATCACTCCAGCTGAAAAGACTATCAAAGTCAGGAACATATTACAGACATGAGAAAAAAAATGTAAACTAAAGTTGAACAGATTTCTCAACTCATTTAATCCAGAATACACGTGAAGCAGAGACATTCACATAGATATTGCTCGATCCTATGTGAGATCTCGCAAAGCTTGTGTTAATAAGAAGTACAGGACAGTGGGGAAACCACAAAATAGTTCCTCAAAAGATCATTCAGTACTCGGCCCCTCATTCTCAGACCCTCATTGTTAAAGATAAACGGCAACCGAGCACAATTACTAGCAAGTAATATAGAAAGTGCTCCAATTAGATTTTAATCCAACCCTTCCCTTCTGTTCTTAGGTAATACATCAAAGCAACTTCACTCATGAAATGAAATGTGCTAACATTATACCTGAGATTCTAACTACTAAACATTCAATATGGTGAGCTTCCACAGGTTAGATTGACTGAAATTCCTAGTTTCTAAAGACAGGACAATAGAAACCTACCACACACTTATCATGGTGAGCTCATATATGCAACATGCTACATTAATCGAAATCTACATTGATCAAAATCCTTAGCTTCTAAGCACCAATTTCATTTTAAAACAGCTTTTTGATACTTGAAGAAAGCTTAGAACAGTTCCAACATAAGTTAAGAAAACAAATATTTCTCGGTTCCAATGGTCTATGTTGGTTTCTTCTCGGCAAGCCTATCAATTTCACTACTAAACAACAGTCTCATCTTTTTTTCCGATTGAACAATACATATCAAAGACGTAGACAAGAAAGCTAGTCACACAGAAACAAAGAAGATTACCTAGTGGCCAACTTCGTCCCATCCCGCGAGAACGAGCACCCAGAAAGTGGCCTCTCATCTCCAATCTCACTACACTCAAGCACAAACTCCCCTGCCACTATACACGCCTCTTTGGCCTCGGCCTCCTCGTCCTCATCCGGGTCCTCCCTCTTCCTCCTCGCCCTCGCAATCCTTGCCCTTGCCCTCCCCACCGAAAACCTAGCGATTTCTTTCCTCACATTCAGTAGCTCCTTCGTCCCCTCCGTATAGAATGGGTAAGAGACCTGGGCGTCCTCCTCCTCGGCATCGGCCCGCGAGGAGGAGTCGGCCTGGTCCTCGTCGTGGGCCTTGAGGAGGGCGTCAAGGTGGCCCTCGGCCTCAAGGCGGGCCATGAGGGACCGCAGCCGGTCTCGGCGTTCCATCTCACGCTCCCCAAAGAGGGTGACAGGCTCGTTGAGGCGGCGGAGTCGGGCGCGGACCGCGGAGTCGTTGGTGGGGACAGCGAGGGCGTAGGCCCGGCGCTTGAGGAGGAGGTCCTGGACGAGCTTCTCCTGGCGCTCACGGGCCAGGCGGCTCTCTTCTGAAACCTCGTAGTCATCGGCATTGGGAGGGGCGAGGGACGCCTCACGGTCGGAGTCGGAGGCAGCCGCGGCCGCGGACCGGAGGGCGGCGGCCGCTGCCGCTGCCGCTGCGGCGAGG
Source organism: Scilla litardierei (assembly GCA_030789695.1). NCBI lineage: Eukaryota > Viridiplantae > Streptophyta > Magnoliopsida > Asparagales > Asparagaceae > Scilla > Scilla litardierei. Next base: position 120,199,573 of record CM061140.1, read on the forward strand.
GGAGGTGGGGGAGGGATCGGGGCGATTGGAGGAGGGATTGGGGCGATTGCGGGAGGGATTGGGGGAAGGATTGGGATTGAGACTAATGGGGTTTGGTCTGTTGTTGTGTTGGATGGGGAGAGAGATTGGGTTAGCGAGAGGAGCTCTGCTTCATCCTCGTCCATGGCTGATGGTATCGAGTATGATAATCGGGGGCGAAAGTAGGGTTACGGTTTGGGGTTTTATCAGTGTTTTTAGGAAGGGAGTTTCTTTGCGAACCGACCGTTTTGATGTGCTTTCATACCACTTATTTACAAGTTTGACATTCATCCGCGTTTATTTACAAGTTTGCCATTAAAATTTCTCACCGCATACACGAATTTACCATATTTCCGAAAACACCATTAGGCCTGTGCGTTGGGGCGTTTTTTTTTGGGGGTGTGTGTGTGCGTGTGTGTGGCCAATTTACCATATTTCCAAAAACACTCTTAGTTAAGTTGGGGGGGTGGGGGGGGCGACGGGGACGGCGGACGAGGGGGCGGAGAAAGGGCGAGTGAGGTCTGAGGAGGGGGAGCGATAGAGAGGGGCTAGGAAGGCCTGAGGAGGTGGCAAGGGATATGGAGGGGACGGTGGAGGGGATGGGCGGAGATGGAGAGTTAGGATGGGGAAGGCAGACGAGGGGCGGGGATGGGGAGGGGGCAGACGAGGAGGCGAGTGAAGAGGGGGAGAGTGGCTAGGAAGGTCAGATGAGGGGGAGGGGGCGGGGAGGTGAGAGGTGTGGCTGGGGAGAAGGGGGCAGCGAGGGAGAGCCTTGGGTAGGGGGCTGGAGAGGAGTGGTGGGCAGCGGAGGGGGGTTGGGGACGAGGGGAGGGGACGAGGGTAAAAGAGGAAAAGGTTGAAAATTTTCACTGGCACAGCTATAAATTTTCAATGTCAAACTTGTAAATAAGTGGTATGTGCACGGAGCAAACGGTGGGTTCGCAAAGGAACTCGATTTTGGGAATGGAGTTGTTATGCGAACGTACATTTTTGCTCAGTTCACATCGAAAGATATAGCAATATCGAGCATCAAATAACATCATATATAATCAAGCAAATCATTAATTTAATAGAGAATTTGAGCATCGACTCCCGATAGGGTCGTGGTACGTCCGCAAAGATCGTGTCACAAATAATACACGTAGAAATCAATGAAATACTTGATACACGTGAGAATACAAGCAAAAAGACATTAAATTCAGAGATTACATATTCCTAACTGTTGAGGGATGTATACCCTCAATCTATTTTTATTTGATGCAATTTCTCCAACTCGGATATAGAGATTGGGATCAGACTTCATCATTTGGATTTGAGCCACAAATTCGTTCAAATCAATGGTCCCCAGTTACGTCCTGCAAAACACCTAATACGCACTAAAGAATTCTCTACTTCGAGAACATCCTGTGAAGAAAGAACAGGAATAAGAGCACCCAGGAGATATTACCCAACGTCGGCCTTTGCCAATCAATCCACGTAGGGCTCAGTACTCGACACGGCTTCTCTCTTTCCTTGCGTCACGGAACCCGAATCTGTTCAAAATCCTTCCCTAGGCCCAACAAAGTCTTCGTCGAACTCCGCCCTCTCTCCATGATATAATGGATTTTTATATTAAAATGGAATTAATTAAGTCGCAAAGAGTTTGTGATATAAGTTATAGAAAATTAAGGATGTGTGAATTTTGCAAAAGATGTAAAAAGAGAATTAAATATGTCGTAAAGTGTTTATGAGCATATTTATATAATAAATGTGAGGAAAAGGTTACCTGGATGACGGGAACATCCCGGTCTAAATCCAGGTTCAAATGGCGTCCAAAACAGACTCCGCATGAGGAAAATAAAGCCAAAACCATGAATAAAGCCCAATTTTGAGGAAAACAGACTCCGCGCATGTGCCCAGCTAGCGCGCGTTGGAGGTGGGGCCCACGCCATGGGCCCCACATTTTTTGGGTTGCGAACCCTAATGGTTTTTACGACTGGTTTTCTGCGAAAAATTGATTTTGGGCCATGTTTGAGGCTTCGTTTGAGTGGTTAAACGAACTCTGGTTGGAGTGCCTTTTTTTCCTACGCGTTCACCATTCAACCCTCTTTGCAACGATGTGTGACATCATTCTTGGAGCTCAACTGTAAGGGAGAGAAAATTCGTCAAAGTTTGGCCTTCGTGTAAGGCAAACTAAATTGATTTTTCCTCTCCAAATAGTTTAGTCCCACATCGGTAATTGAGAAAGAGGAGGGGTCAATCGCCTGTATAAATAGGGACCTACCCCCTCTTTGAAACTCGCACCAAGCTCCAGATTTGAGTAGCTCCATTAAAGGTGATGTCACGTCCCGTTCTCCAGGATACCCGATAAGTATGAATCTGTATCAGGTATTCCTGAAAATACGGGTGTGAAGAAGAATGATGATGAGAGAGAAGAGAAGTACTGCACGGAACAGAAAAAATCTGCAGGCCACTACGCACGTGCTGGGAAGTACTAATAATGCTCCAACTCAACATAATGACAATATAGAGAAACACACTGCATAAAGAATAATATTCATTTTATTACATCATTACAAGGAGTACATCATGCATCATCTGTACAAGAGGGGGTACAAAAGTGGGGGTACAATAAAAAGAGAAACCCAACTCAAAAGTACAAAAGGTGTCCACAGCCAATACAACACACCCACTAATCTACCTCAGGGAGGTCCAACTGGACGAAGTCACCCGTATGATGTACCTCTGAACTGGGAACAACCTCTGGTGTCGGGACCCGTACAGGCTGCTTTGGTCCAACTCCTGAAAACCACAAAGGGGTGCACGTCAATGCGTGACCCAGTATGAACTCCTAACTTCGCTAGTTGAGAACGGAAAGTATATAATCATAATTAGTTAAAGTTTAGACGTTTCGTTAATGTTTAGAAACTCGAGTAAATCATAGGACGCTAAGGAGCCGGACTTCACCCAGTGTGGATGAAAAGTGATACCTCAGCCAGCTACACGGGCACTGGAGGGGCCTCTCGTAACTCCCTACCCACGGGGCAAGGTACGGAAGTGAGACAATCTCAGTTTTTATCGGACAAATGGAGAAAACCAACAATTATAGCATGGTGCATCACGAGTACACCACTGGCATCTCTAACTCTAATCAACTCCCCCTCACGAGAGTGACAACAATTGATAAATCTATCATATGTATGCTCCTTAACTCCTAAAATTTACTAGTGTTTCCCCCAAACACGTATCTGGAGTCTCACCCATTTTAGAATGGATTGAGCGCTCTAGACATTAAACACTCTACCTCACTCTTAGTTTATGAATCAATTTCTCATTTCTATCATTTTGGCGGTCTCAATTACCACATCCACAGTTCCTCATTTCTTTATCAAATTACCAATGTCATGTTGTAAACAACAAACATCGCATCATTATTTCATAAAAAGAGCATTCCACCATTATACATCGATGCTCAGATTTCATCCAATTCAATAATCCGAAAAATAACATACTATGAGGCATAAATTTGGAACATACTAACAACTAGTATGGACAATTAACATGGAGCATGTCATTATAATTATGACAATTAACATGGAACACATCACACTAGCATGTCATTTTAATTAAGGCAATAACATGAAACATATTAATATATTCATGGCATGAAACATAAAGCATGGAAGTTAACAAGGATTAATATAGCCATGACATGTTAAAATGAAAGTTAACAAGAATACATAGTAACCTACTAACATGGATAAAACATGAAGGTTAACAATAATTGATGTAGCAATAAATTATCATGCATAAAACATGTAAATTAACAACTTGTTGAGTATTGGACTTCACACTACTTGGTATTAATGATGAGCAAACATAAATACTTGTGACTAATCCCCTATTTGCAGTTAATCCATTGCCTAAGCATAGCATGAAGATCAATTAGCAATGATGTCACTCAAATTAAGATCAATTAAAGCATGAAAAGTGATTGAATGATTAAAGATGTTGATTGAAGCTCCTAGAAGACTTCAAGCTCAGACTTTGGATAGAAGAGAGGCTTCTACAAAATGTAATCTTTTTATTATCTTCTAGTATGTAACTTAGAAGTAGAACTATGTTGGAGCACACACACATCTTCATTTCTGTCCTAGGAAATCATTAGATCACATTTCCTTAGACTCCAATTCACATTTCTCAAGCATGTACTTTTTGGGATTTCAACAGGCGACTACTGAGCGATTTACAGGCGCCTGTCTCAAAACAGTCGACTGTGATTTGTTCTACAGTCGCCTATTATGCACATACTTTATCAATTGATTTTTGGGCCTTTTAGTTTTAACTCCTTTTAGCGACTGATGTACAAAAGACAGGCGCATGTCTAAGCTACAGGCGCATGTGAGTTGTTAATCACTCGCATGTCTCTCTCCTGCCCAAAGGTCACTTTCTTTTCCATTTGGCCAGTAGACTGATGTTGGTTTGACAGTCGCATGTCCAAGGCACAGTCGACTGTCAATGCTTCAACAGTCGTCTGTCTATAATTCTACTGCAGACTCTGCTCTCTGAAAAGTTTCAAGTATTAGTGACAGTTGACTGATGTTGGTTTCATAGTCGCCTGCCCATGGCACATGCACCTGTGTGTTCCACATCAGTCGCCTGTTGTGTCTTCCCAAAACTTTCTGATTTTCTCAGCTTACCCATGTTGCGGCCACTCGCCTGTAGAAGGATTTACAGTCGCCTGTTAGGTTTACAGGCGCCTGTCTTTTCTTCATCAGTCGATTGTCCTACATGATAAGTTACCGTTTGAATTCTCACCTACCCTCTAACACAGTGCAGCAGTCGACTATGTTTTCTTCACCAGTCGACTGTCGACTGTGTAAATTCTATTTATTGGCTTTTCTCCACGGATTTCAAAGGGGGTTTTGGGGATTCTGTTTGAGGGTTTTGGGGAACCTATAAAACGAGCTTCTACTGTTCCATTGAGGGGTTGACTCATCTTCCTGATCGTCTCTTGAAAAACCCTAGCTTTCAACTTCAAGTTTTTCAAAGCTCTCAAATTCAAAAGCCCAAGAATTCCAATCTCATTCTCTCTTGCACTCCAACCTAGAATCAAAGTGATATCCTCTAGGCAATTGGTGGTGGCAAGAGAAAAGGATTTTCTCTCTTTTTGAAAGAGACATCAACACACAACACAATTGCTCCTTCAAGTTCTACTTCAAGGCACAGGTGAATGTAAGTGTTGCAATTTCATTATTGCATATCTTTCGATATTAGTTTAACTCTCAGTTTGTGAGAGTGGTTTGCTTGCTCCCAAGTTGTGGGAGTCAAGGACATCGATTTTGTTTCGATTTCACTTGTAGGGTTGCTACAAGTGGGTTTAAAGAAAACCTTAAGTTATGGTTCTAATTTGAGTATCCGGTGGTATCCGGGTGGAAGGGACGTAGGATTACCGGGAACAAGTCGGGAGTTGACTTGGGTAATCCGAACCCTTGAAACAAACTTTGCGTTAGCATTGTTTCAATTTGGGTTTATTTATAATTCCGTATTTACTGTTGGTTAAGAATTTAAATTGGTATAATTGTCGTTTAAATTTTATAAACACTATTCAACCCCCATTCTAGTGTTTTCCTCATATCCATGGTCCTTACAATTGGTATCAGAGCATTGGTTTATAGCTATGGCATCCAACAACAACATTCCTCCACCTCCTTCGTATAATAATCATGACCGTGATGGTGCGTATACCGTCTTCGAAGGACAATCAACGGTTTGTCCTCCGCGTTTCAATGGCACGAATTTTGGATATTGGAAATGCCGGATGGAGACATTTCTTAGGAGTGTTTCTCTTTGGAGAACCCACCATAAAGAATACGTTGAACCATCCGAAGAGGATTTTGACAAATGGACTCCCTCCGAGAAGTCCACCGAAGTAAACAATGCCAATGCAATGAACGCTCTTTATTGTGCATTGGATCCGGATGAGTTCAATAAGATATGCATATGTAAGAGTGCAACTCAAATATGGAACCATCTAGTCGTTACCCACGAGAGAACGAAAAAGGTAAAGTTGTCTAAATTATATGTTGCAATACAAAACTTCGATATGTTTCATATGCAGGATAATGAGAGCATTGCAATGATGTACAGATGTTTCACCGACATCACCAATGAGCATGAAGCTCTTGGACAAGTCTACACCCAAGAAGAAAAGGTAAGAAAGATAATCATGGGAATGACCGCGAAATGGGAAAGAAGAGCAATCGCCATTGAGGAGGTCAATGACATGAAGAACTACACCATGGTGAACCTCATCGGTACTGTAACGACTGGTTTTTCATGTATGGATTTTATTATAAATATTTATATATTTGGTTGCTTTCCCTTGTTGTGATTTCCATTTCTGTCTCCGTAGTTTTCATTTTCGTTCGTATTCGTCGTGATTCTCTAGATTCTTCCGTCGGTCGGCGTGTTTGAAGTAAGTCATTCGTGACGGGCTTCATAACGTCGATATCTTAGAGTTAGAACGAGCCTAGGAGACTTAGGAAACCATCCCAGAGCTTCGCGCTCCATTTCGGAACTTTTGGTGCACGTTAGCCGGTATAAGAAGGGGCACCGACCGACTAGATGACTATCCAGTCGGTCGGAAAACCTTCTTGAACCGACTAGCGGGCTTGAAAAGTTATTCAGGAGTTACTGTTTGTCGTTTGTCGGTCTAAGAACGTTGGTTGACCGACTAGGTTGCAGACTAGTCGGTCAGCAATGCTTCTTTAACCGACTAACTCGTTTACTAATTTTTGGTATCAGTACTGTTCATTCTTAGTCGGTCTAAGTTCATCTTTCGACCGACTAGTTGCTAAACTAGTCGATTAAGTTTTGTACTCAGACCGACTAATTCTTAGTTCTTCTGTACAGTCGAGTTACTGTTTACCCTTAGTCGGTCTAAGAACGTTCATCGACCGACTAGATGCCAAACTAGTCGGTCAGTAATTGTTCCTTGACCGACTAAATCTAAATCCTAATTTTCGTCTGGGTTACTGTTTACTCTTAGTCGGTCTGCGTTGGTCAACCGACCGACTAGTTCTCAAACTAGTCGGTCAGTGGTTGTTCTTTGACCGACTAACCAGTGCTGTAAACCCTAGTTTTGCCCTAGCCGCCACCAAACTCTATAAATACCCCTCCAAACGTTTTCTTCTTCTCCCTCACGACCTAAAACCCTAATTTCTCCCCCATTGAGCCCCCATCTCCCTCAAGCCATTGATCCTTCATCCCAAGATCATCCTTCATCATCCAAACCCTCCCTTGTCACAACCCACCTTCCATCTTCCCCAAACCTTCATCAAACCCCCAAAATCCACATCCAACCCCATTTCTCCAGATTTTTCCCTCATTTCCAGATCTGAGCCGGATCGTTCTTCCGTTGCCGTGGTTGCTCGGCATCGCTCCTCCGCCTCTTCACGGTAATACTCGATTCCTTTAGTTTTAGCATAACCCCCATTGACATTGTGAAACCATAATAAAATGGATTATTAGAAAGTTAGGATTCTAATAAGAAATCGATTTAGAATCATTGTTCTAATAATTGTTTTGCCATAACAGCGATCTATTCCGTAGTTAGCTTGTGTGACGATCTTCATTGCTCGTCAACCCCAGTATCAGGCAAGTGAAACTTGCATTTCTTGATTTGGGCCATGTCTTAGGCCATTTCCTTGCTTTAGCGTAAAAGAGACTAGACGGTGAAAGGATATCCGTCTAGACACCCTTGACCTAGCTTGACAACGAAGCTTGGTCCGTCACCTTCATCATGCTTGTACGTCACGTTTAAATTCAATTATCGGTATGCAAATATCTGTTCATGGATTGCATGTTGATTTCTCATCGTGATTGCGTAGCACACGCTACGATACTTATATTTCTGGCTCGTGTTCCAGAAGCGAGCTCAGTTAGTTGGAAACCCCAACGCTCGACACATATGGGTGGGGTAAGAGATATGCGGCCACCTGAGCCCCGAGTTGGCCTGATCCGCCACTCCGGCTAGCAGGCGAAATCTCTAGTGCACAAGTGATTAATAATGATAAGAGATAAGCGGCCTGAGCCACGAGCTGGCCAGCAGGTGGACTCTCTATGCACTAAGTGATAAGTGATAAGTGATTAGTGATTTGGTAGCTTTTGCTACATCGTGCGTGCTTGTCTCTTCCTTTAAACTGTTGCATCATACTTAACTGCCATGTCATTGCTTAATATTATAAATGCTAGGTCGTCAGTTACTTTCAGTTTCCTTGCCCAAGTCTTTCAGACTTGCTGACGTGTGCCCCTTTCTCTTTTGGGTGACACATGTTAGACCCCGAGCCAGAGTTACTTGCTGAGGGTGAGTTGTTTGCGGACGCCGAGCTTGCGCCCGTGTTAGACGAGGACTTCGTGGACACTGGAGATCAGTCTTAGTGTCTACGTCTAGTTTTGTTAGGTTGTTCGGGTTGTCGGTGCGTGGCACCTAGTTTGATACTCTGTTATATTTGTGTTTTGTTTGGCCTTGTTCTGGGCCTTTAGACTCTTTCTTTTAGCCTGGTGGCTTTTCTGTGATGTTGAATATTTTGTGGACAAACTGTGGGATTGGTATTTCATATCCGTCTCATATTATCATTATTATTGTTGTTGTTTCGTTTGCAATTACAGGGACCTGCTTATACTAAGTTTACGCTTATCGGGCGTGCAGCTTCACAGCTCCACGCTTGAGCGGACCTTCTCACGTCTCGCCCCCATTTTAGGGAAGCGGGGCGTGACAGGTACTCTCATGTCTTATGAAGTAAGAAGGGAGAACCGACTGAAGAGTAGAGCAATGATGAACCCAACAGAGGCCAACAAGAAAGCGTTAGCATTCAAGGCTACTTCTTCATCCTCCGATAGTGAAGAATCTGATAATAAAATGGACTTGGAAGAAATGGCACAAATGGCGAAGAAGTTCCAACGTTTCTGTTGCAAAGGTATATTTCTTTCCAAAAATAAATTTGATTCCACTAACGATACCTCATCTCTTTGTTTTAAGTGTAACAAGCCGGTGCACATCAAGAAGGATTGCCCAATGATTAGAAACAAAGAAAAGTGGAAAGCTCCAAAATACCACAAGTCCGACAAATACAAGAAGGATAAGAAGAAAGGACTTATTAGGACGTTCGATGATTCAAGCAGAGATTCCTCAAGTGAATCCGAGGATGAAAAGGGTGAGAGTGCACATATGTGTTTCATGGTCCGAGAAGATCCACTCTTTGATGAGAGTGATAGTGACATCGATGAAACCGAGGAAACCATGGATGAACTTCATATTGCTAACGAAGAATTATTTTCTAAGTATCAATCTTTTATGCTTAGATATACTATTTTAAAGAAATCTAATGTTAGCAAATCATCCATGCCATGCATTATCAACAATGACACATGTTAATGCCAAAATTGACCGATACAGTTGTCAGGCTGACGTAGACTCAAAGCGCTGAGTTGGAGCCTCGTCAGCAGCTGGAATGTGACCCTCGGTTGGAGGAACCGAGGTCGAATGATGATAGTTGGAAGTGTTGCGACCTTCGAGCGACCATTGCGTCGATCTTTCGAGGTTGGAGATATCGACGTCGACCTTTGATGCTGGACTGTGATCGTCGATCTGCACCACAGGGACTCGTTAGAGGGGTCAGATCTGGGTTCCGACCCAAATCCCCTCCGATGCTTAAGTTAGTATGGAACTTAAGGAAGAGAGGGAGCTTGGTGTAGCTGAGATCGACCCATGGAGGTTCATCTCTAGACTAATGCAAGCTCGAATATAAGAATGGTAGAAGTGAGAAGATAGAGTTCTATGTCTTAGACCTCGTACCTTGAAGATGGGACCCTTCCCCTATTTATAGACGTTCAGGGTCCCTTTGGATATGTTGGAGAGATAATGGCCACCTATAATGGGGCCATGATCTTTCCCATTAATAGGAGTAAATGTTGCATACGTCCCTGAGATTCTCGAGTCCGTTTTTAATCCCACATTCGAGCGAGAGGGACCCAACGGTCGACTAGACATTTTGGCTTTGACTGAGTCGACATCGGGCTTCTTTGGCGGGCTTGGTGGGCCTTAATCATTCGTCGATCGAGTTGCCTCGAACTCCGGCCCAATGACTCAACAATGGCCCCCCATCGCACGAGCATCAAGGGTCCATCCACTGAGTCAAGCGACGTTACATCGCATTTAATGGGGCACGGCAGTCAAGAAAATAGCACTCGAGTTCTAGGCGCCAAAACGCCCGCCTCGTCGATTCAGATGATTTGTCGGTTAGAAATCCAAGACATTCTGGGTCCTTGGATCCTTGATGTGTGTTCCATCATGCGGTTGCCGCTTCACCCATATACGACGTTTCCAACAAAGAAGTGCGTGTTGGATATTGGACTCCCCGGATTTGGTTTTGGATGATGAACAAACATAAATATATCGTGAACTAACACTTTATGAGCGCAGTTATGGAGATCGTCGCCAAATTCATATGAACATCCCAAGCGACGTCTCGAGACTTCTCAATACGCGTGATCGTATGCCTAAAGCTTCGTTGAAGCTTATGGACCATTTTAGAAGTCATGAAGATTCGATTGAAGCTTTTGAAGACAGTCTCGTCAAGCTTTATTTATAGTCTTTTAGGCTTCTTTCGTAGAATGTTAAGCCTTGAGTAGGTCTTACGGTTTAAATCTTCATAACGCTCCTATCTTAGAGCTAGGATCTTAGTAGAAGTCCATACGAACTTTCCCGAAGCTTCGCGCTTCGATTCGCGACTTCTCGTGCATGTTAGTTGGTTCAAGAAGAAGAACCAACTGACTAGATGGTGATCTAGTCGGTCGGCAAAGCTTCTTGGACCGACTAGTTTGCTTCAGTCAATTCATAGTTCTTTACTGTTTGCAGTTAGTCGGTCTACGTTGACTCACCGACCGACTAGTTTGTGAACTAGTCGGTCAGTGATGCTTCTTAGACCGACTAGTTGAGCTTCTACTGTACATGCCAACTTACTGTTTATCGTTAGTCGGTCAAAGAACGTTTGTCGACCGACTAGTTGATGAACTAGTCGGTCAACTTTTGTTCTTGGACCGACTAAATCAATTTGTACTCAGACTATTTGTTTTATCTCTTAGTCGGTCTAAGTTCACTCACCGACCGACTAGTTGTGAAACTAGTCGGTTGGCAAGTCTTCTTTGACTGACTAGTTCTGTTAGTCTGAACTTCGATCTATTCCCTGTTCACCACTTAGTCGATTCATGTTGATTGACCGACCGACTAGTTGATGAACTAGTCGGTCGGTGGTTGTTCTTTGACCGACTAGTTTGGTTCAGAATAGAGCCGTTGGAGCATTAATTGAAACGTTTTTCTCTCTCTCTTTCCTCTAACCTATAAATACTTGGAGTGCTGCATTCATTGCATTCAAGGCTGATATTAAGAGAACTTTAGAGATCAAAGAGAAAGCATTCATTCCTCATTCAAAGCTCTTTCATTCCAATCTTGAATCTCTCCTCACTCTTATTTCAAAAGAGAGATTCATTGATTGTGAGCCTTTCAAGCCAAGTGCTTGATTCTAGGTCACCAACAACCTCATAGCTCTCCATCACTGATCTACATCTTGGAGCTAGGGTTTGGTGCCTCTTCATCTTCCCGAAAATCCATTTTGCCCTAAATTGTAAGTTTTACTCAAGGCATATGATTTTGTCGGTAAGAATTTCTATTTCATTTACTTTCATATTGTAAGTTTCACTCTTGGTTGTGAGAGTGTGTTTGTGATCCCGGGTTGTGGGAGTCACAATTTCATTTGTGTATGATTTGACTTGTGAAGGTTTTTCACAAGTATTTCATAGTGGAAATCTTGAGTTAGGGTTTCTAACTCGAGTATCCGGAGGGGATCCGGGTGTTTGGGACGTAGGATCACCGGGAACAAGTCGGAGAGACTTGGGTGGATCCAAACCCAGTAATATCGTTTGTTTGCGATTGTTTCTTTGTTGTCTAACATTTACATTTCCGCATTTCCGCATTGTTTGGTAGAGTTTACAAGGTAATTAGGAATTAGCCTCTTAATTATTTTAAAGTACTATTCACCCCCCCTTAGTACTTGTACAGTAGCTTAGCAGGGCATTACATTTGGTATCAGAGCCAAGTCTATAGCTATGTCTGCCAACGACAACAAAAGCGTTCGTCCACCTTCCGATTATAGCACCTTCAAGAACCGTGAAGGAGCGTCTTCGGTAATGGAAGGAAACTCCTCAACGAGACCTCCCTTCTTCAACGGTACCAACTACGGGTACTGGAAATGCCGGATGGAAACTTTCCTCCGGAGTGCTTCACTATGGAGGGCCACGATGAAGGAGTACGTCGAGCCCGCTGAAGAAGATTTCGAGAAGTGGACTCCTGCGGAGATCGTCATGGAGGTAAGCAATGCCAAGGCAATGAACACCTTGCAATGCGCTTTGGAGCCCGAGGATTTCAACAAGATATGCACATGTAAGAGTGCATATCAAATATGGAACTCCCTCCTCATATTGCATGAAGGGACAAGTAGGGTAAGAGACTTTAAACTCGTTGTAGTTAATAAAGATTACGAGTTATTTCATATGCTACAGGGTGAGAAGATGAAGGAGTATTATGCTCGCTTCGTCGACATCACAAACGAGTTGGAGGCTCTCGGTAAGACCTACACCCAAAAGGAGAAAGTCTCAAAGATTATCGATGGACTTCCTTCTTGTTGGGAGAAACGGACCTTCGCCATCGAGGAATGTAATGATATGAAAACTTATGCCGTCGTGCAACTAATGGGTACCTTAATGTCATATGAGGTCCGCAAGGATAGCAAGTTGAAGTTACAGGACAAGATGAAGTCATACCTAAAGCAAGAGGAGCCAAAGAAGAAGGCTATTGCTTTCAAGGCCGCTCCATCAACTTCCACATTGACCGATGATGAAAACTCGGAAGACGAGTTGGACTTGGAGTCCATGGCTCTCATGGCAAAGAAGTTCAACCGGTTCTTCCGGAAAGGTAACTTCAAAAACAAATCGAAGTTTAATTCTTCTAACGTCTCCTCTCCTTTGTGTTTCAAATGCAACAAGCCAGGACACATGAAAGCGGAGTGTCCTCAAAATAAGCAAAAGGAGAAGTGGAAGGTGCCAAAGTTCGATAAGTCCAAGAAGTACAAGAAAGGGTACAAAAAGGGGCTTGTCGGGACATTCACCGACTCCGAGGATTCCTTAAGTGGAGAGTCGGACGATGAGCAAGTGGAGCAAGCACACATGTGCTTCATGGCGAGAGAGGAGCATGATCAAGGATCTTCCTCCTCCGATGATAGCGACAACGAAGGCGATGAGGTAACGATGGATGACCTTAGAAATGCTAATGAGCAATTATGGTCTAAATACACTAAATTAGTAAATAGATATACTAAAGTAAAAGATGATCTAGCTAGCATCCAAACCTCACCTAAATCTATCATCACCAACAACGACACCGTTGTTGAAGAGTTGAGAAATGAGATTGTAAATCTCAAGTCTCAACTTGAACATGTTAGCATTGAGGATTCGGAGGAACACAAGATAGCGGATTTGACTTCTCAAAACTCGACTTTGAGTATTGAGAATGAGAATCTCAAATCTCGTGTTTATGTGCTCACATCGCAAGTATCCACTTTGGATGCTTCTATGCGTTCTCTCACCGAGAAATATGAGTGCACATTGGGCCGAATCAATGAATTCAATAAGGGTAAGGGCCATTTGGATAATATCCTAAATGACTTACCTCCGGCCAATCACCACATTGGTTTGGGGTATAAGTTGTGAAATTCATCCAAGTCGGCCACTACCTTTGTTAGGCCAACTTCCGATGCTTCGACGAGTGGTAGCAAACACTCTATTGGTAGTTCAACTACCAATGGTGCTTCCTCCTCGTACACACCCTCGGTTGGAAAGAAACCCACTTTGGGTGGACCTCCAAAGAAGGGTCATGCTTATATGTACACAAATACCATGCCACGTAAGAACACACGTCCTACTCCACAAGCTCACACATATGATGATTTTTATGCACCGCATCCACGGGCACGCGCACACCATGTGAGACACCCTCACGCACGTGTTCCTCCACATGGATATGTTCACCCACATCATCGTATGAATAATTATCCACTTGCACCATTTCATCATGTTCCTTATTCCTATCCACGACATGCATCACGTAGAAATCAACAACGCATGCATGCACCCAATAGGATGAGGGCTCCCAAAATCTTCACTATTTGGAGCCCAAAGGACACAATCATGAATGAAAAATAAGTTTACATGAGTGCTTATTTTTCGAATGTTGTGCATAGTGATAACTATGTGGGGAAGTCTAAGTCCAATTGGACTTGGCTTCCAAAGGTCTAATCTTTTGGACCCAATGACCTTGGGTACCATGATACGATATTTTCTATCTTTAGGTACTCAAGAGAAAGAAACGGAGCAACAACTTTAAATTTAGCTCCAAGAGGAATTGGATACTCGATAGCGGGTGTTCAAAACACATGACGGGTGACGCTCAATTGCTCTCCGGAGTGGTGCCCATCGCAAATGGGAACCGGGTAGTCTTTGGAGGCAACGAGAGCGGAACCATCATAGGTGTTGGCAAAGTGGGTAATCCTTCTAAACCACTTATATGTGATGTTTACCTTGTTAAAGGATTAAACCACAATCTTATTTCAATAAGCCAACTTTGTGACAAAGGTTACAAAGTTGGCTTTGCGAAAGGAATGTGCCATATTTTGAATAAAACTACTAATGATGTATTGTTTTCCGGCACATGCCATAAGGATATATATATCCTAGATCTTCCAAGATCACATGAACAATGTCTCATTGCCAACACAAGTGAGCAACACTTATGTCATCGACGTTTTGGTCATGTGAACTTTGGAACACTATTTAAGCTTTCCAAGTTAAATTCTATTAGAGGCTTCCCTAAGCTTGTCTTTCAAAAGAAAAGCTTTTGTGACTCGTGTCAACGAGGCAAGCTTCCAAAATCTTCATTTAAACCTAAGAAAATCATTTCTTCTAAGCGGCCTCTAGAGCTATTACATCTAGATTTATTTGGGCCAACTAGAGTTGCTTCATTAGGTAATGCCAGATATGGACTTGTCATCGTTGATGACTTTTCTAGGTTTACGTGGGTATTTTCATTATGTAATAAAAATGAAGCTTTTGAAAACTTCACAATCTTTGTTAAGAAAGTACAAAATCTCATTGGAACCACCATTGTCACTATTCGTAGTGATCATGGAGGGGAATTTGAGAATGAGTCTTTTGAGACATTTTGTGATGAAGTTGGTATTACACACACCTTTTCATTCCCTCGCGCACCTCCTCAAAATGGTGTTGTTGAGAGAAAGAATAGGACGCTAGTGGAGTGTGCTCGCACTATGCTTGATGATAGCCAACTTGGTCATCAATTTTGGGCGGAAGCGGTACACACCGCTTGCTATGTGTTTAATAGAATACTTTTGAAGCCCGGCACTAAACAAACTTGTTATGAATTGTTGTTTGGTAGATTGCCTCAAGTTAAACATTTTCGTGTTTTTGGTTCAAAATGCTTTATTAAAAACACGTATGGTAGTTTGGACAAATTCGATCCAAGATCCGATGAGGGGATTTTTGTTGGATTCTCCTCACGTAGCAAAGCCTACCGGATATACAACAAACGAACCTCAACGATCGAGGAATCGCTTCATGTTTCATTTAATGAAGGATTTGTTCCAACTAGAATTACTAATGATGATGACTCTATGGATGTCTTATGTGATTCAATTGGTAATTCTAATTCTAATAATTCTATTGATTCTATTGATACTAACCCGACTAATGAAGTTGTTGAGAATGTCCCTAGTGATCAAGGAATTCCCAAACGGCTTCATACCGTTTGTGACCATCCTCATGAGCAAGTCATTGGCAATATCCATGATAGTGTCAAGACGAGATCGCAAGTGAACTACTTCGCTCATTGTGCCTTTGCCTCCTCGATTGAGCCAAAGAATGTTAATGAAGCGTGCGAAGATGGTGCTTGGATCTTAGCCATGTAGGAGGAACTCATTCAATTCGAGAGGAATGAGGTTTGGGAGCTTGTTCCATTGCCATCGAAGAACCACACCGTCATAGGGGATAAAGTGGATCTTCAAGAACAAGACCGACGAAAACCAAATCGTTGTCCGGAACAAATCTCGGTTAGTTGCTCAAGGCTACCGTCAAGAGGAAGGTATTGATTTCGAAAAATCCTTCGCTCCGGTAGCTAGATTAGAATCAATTAGATTATTATTATCTTTTGCATGCCATAAGGATTTTAAATTATTTCAAATGGATGTTAAAAGTGCGTTTTTAAACGGAGATGTTGTTGAGGAAGTTTACGTTTCTCAACCTCCGGGTTTTATAAATGAAAAATTTCCAAATCACGTTTTTAAACTTAAGAAAGCACTTTACGGTTTGAGACAAGCTCCTCGAGCTTGGTATGACCGTTTAAAGAATTTTCTTTTGGATTTGGGTTTTAAAATGGGAGAAGTTGATTCCACATTATTTGTTAAGTATTCGAATAATGATATAATTTTAGTTCAAATATATGTTGATGATATCATTTTCGGTGCTACTAACTTTGCTCATTGCCAAGAGTTTTCTAATGTGATGAAGGATCAATTTGAGATGAGCCACATAGGTGAGCTCAAATATTTCTTAGGTCTCCAAATTCGCCAAATGGATGATGCAATCTTCATCCACCAAACGAAGTACACTGTGGAGTTGCTAAAGCGATTTGGAATGGAGAATGCCTCCGGGAAAAAGACTCCAATGAGCACGACTACACATCTTGATAAGGATACGAGCGGTAAAGATGTAGACGTTCGTCTATATCGAGGTATGATAGGTAGTTTACTATATCTTACCGAAAGTAGGCCCGATATTATGTTTGCCGTATGTGTATGTGCTCGTTATCAGTCTCAACCTAAGGAATCTCACTTAGTAGCGGTAAAACGTATTTTCCGTTATTTAAGTTACACACTTGATTTTGGATTACTTTATCCAAAATCTAGCACGTATGAGTTACTCTCATATAGTGACGCAGATTATGCGGGATGCAAATCCGACAGGAAAAGTACTAGTGGCACTTGCCATTTTATAGGAAATTCTCTTGTCTCTTGGTTTTTCAAGAAGCAGAATTCCGTATCACTTTCAACCACCGAGGCGGAATATATTGCCGCCGGTGCCGCGTGTGCTCAAGTTCTTTGGATGAGACACACACTTAAAGACTTTGGTATAAACTGTGATACTTGCCCTATCATGGTGGACAACCAAAGTGCAATATGTCTCTTTAAGAACCCGGTACATCATTCCCGTTCTAAACACATAGATGTCCGTCACCATTTCTTAGATGATCATGTTGCTAAAAAGGACATCATTTTAGTGTACGTTGAAACCCAGAAGCAAATCGCCGATATTTTCATGAAACCCCTAAAGGAAGACTCCTTTGTGCGGTTACGTCGAGAATTGGGGATTATGGGTGAATCCGAGATTTAGGATTCATATGTTCAATAATCTTGCATGCTATGAAATTTCATTATATTTACACATGCTAGATTAATTGAAATTTTCTGGATTTTTGTTGAATTTTCGGAATTTTCGCTCGATTTGCTCGTAAACGTCAAATTTCAGTTTTTCGATGTTTAATGGGGTAGTATAATGATTAATGAGAGTTTTTTGATGTTTCATCAAAGTGCGGTTAGGAGAGAAATCAAACTTTCTAAATCTAAAATTTTTGGACTCTCTTAGTTTGTCCAAGTTCATTGGCCGATCGACTAGATTCAGTTTTAGTCGGTCAGTGGATGAGCTTAGACCGACTAATACTTGTCAGTTATTTTGGCTTCTGTTACTGTTTACAATTAGTCGGTTCAAGCTCATTGACCGACCGACTAGATCGTGATCTAGTCGGTCAGTGCTTGAACTGTGACCGACTAATTGCAATGGGGACAGTTGTGTCTTTTCGTCTTCCAAACGTTTTTAAGCCCCGACTGACTTCTTTCATTTCTAGTCGATCGATATTCCTCTCTCCAGCTCAAAAATCCCCCCTAAACCCCGTGCCTCTTCGTCTCCCTCCGTCGAGTTCATCGATCTCCGGCCATCTTCCGATCATCTCCGGTCGAGGATCACTCCCTCTCCTCCTAGGTATCATCCCTCTCTGATTTTAGACCTAGGGTTCCTTGATTTCAGCGCTTAGGGTTAGGGTTCTTTGTTAAGGTTTCGGCTAGGGTTATACTTAGGGTTTTAGTCGTCGATCTCTGTTGATTGCGTCGTGTCTTGCTTCGATTATGGCAAGAACACGTATTCCGATCGATCCCTCTCATCCATCCCCTATGATCGTAGAGTCACCCCCTAGGGAACCGTCGCAACCCAAACGCCGTTCGAAAACTACCCAACCCTCGTCGTCTTCGCCTCCTCTCAAGAAGAAGAGGACGACGACCACCAAGCCTAGAGCTCAACCCAAGCCAAAACCCAAGCCTACGAAGGAAACTGTGTCTCCCTCCTCTTTCCGTACACCCACTCCCGGTGCTTCGGATTCCGACACCGAATACAGACCCGAGACCGAGACTCATAGGGAACCCACTCCTCCACCCCGTACTTCCACACGTAAGCCTAAGGGAAAGGCTCTGATGCCGGTTGGCGGTGTCGATATCTCTTTATGGACCCGTTGTGTCTCACGACATATAACCGTATCGAACACTGTCCGCTGCTTCTGGAGCATTTCATTCAGTTTTCAGACTTCCCTGGCCTCGCTGACCTTCTGTCGTCTTCCGGTCTTATCGATTATCTTTGATATGACCCTAAGGCGAATCCCCACCCATATCCTCGTCTGGTCAAACTCTTCTATGTCAACCGTGTCCGGGGCCAGTACGACGCGACCCACTCGATTGAGACGACTGTCTTGGGGACACCGATTATCCTCACGGCAGAAATCTTAGGAGAGTTGATCGGTTGCTCGTCGTCTGGCCTCCTCCCTTCCGATATCTCCGTCGATGACATATCCTCCCTTGATCAGGTCATCCTTCCTGAGATCTTCCACGAGATTCCTCCCGTCATGATTGGCGTCCCCTCGAAGTCATTCAAGCCTAATGGCTGGGTCCTAAACCTGATTCTGAAGTCGTGCTTACTTCCTAAGTACGGCTCCTCTTCTTTGCCTTCCCAGCCATTCCTGAAGCTGATCTATGCCATCTTCATGGGGAGTGAGATTAACTGGGCTCGGATCATACTCGATAAGATGGATTCTTTCAAGTGTATCCGAAAGTCCACGAAGTCTGCTCATATCCCATTCCCGTGCCTTCTGACACTCGTATTCCGTCACTTTCGTGTCCCCTTGCCTCGTGATGATGAGCGTCCTCTCGGTCCCCCTCTGAATGCGACGGCCGTCAAGAAGTCTCTTGCAGCGCTTCGTCACGTTCAGAGGACGACCTCCTCTGCTTCAGCGTCTGCTTCTGCCTCAGCTGCTCCCTCTACCACTCTTGACGAGCTCGCACGTTCAGTGAAACATGTGGAGTCTCGTTATGCTCGTACTGAGGAGATTCTTGCTCGTATCGCTCATCACCTTGGTATTGAGATCCCTCCGTCAGTCTCTGACGAGGAGGAGTTGGATGAGGAGGAGATTGAGGAGCTGGTTCACGTTGCTGCTCGTGCCCCTGAGGGCACTTCTGGTGCTGCTGTTGCCTCTTCTGCTGGTGACCCCGAGAGCATACATGTTGCCACCGTGCCTGCGGTGGATACTACGACTGGTGCTCCCGAGGCCACTACCATTGCTGCTCCAGGGATCTCCACACCTGTCGTGCCTGAGATCACCTCTACCGTCGCTCCCGTGGACACTTCTGTTAATCCGGTGACCACCACTTCTGCTGCAGAGCCTGCTGCTACTGCAGATCCTGCTGCTGCTGCAGATCCTGCCGCTTCCTCCTGAGCTTCTCTGAGGACTCTCCGATGCACTTTGGATGATAGATCTTGTAGTGAGAGAGTTTGGGTAGGATAGAGTGTGGTTATGGTTTTTGGATCATTTTGATATTTTGATGTATCTTCATGTATTTTGATGTACTTTGGATGGATGTCGGTATGTTTTGTGATACTTCCATATATGCTGTCTTGTGAGATATATGATGTTGTATTTTGTGCCTCGATCGTTGGATCGCTTTTTGGATGTCGGTGATGTATATTTTTGATGTACTCATGGTTCATATTTATATATATATACATCGCTGTTGACATTTCACTCTCTTGTGCACAGTATTTTTTTTGTCTCTGATGTTTGATTTCGTCGATCGACGATAATACTTGGTTAAATAGAAATTATTTCTATGGAAACATAGAATTGTTTTCCATGCACTAAATTAACCAAGAATGTTGATATTGGAGAGTATATTCCATAACTCAATTCGTAAAATTGATTTGAGTTTTGATGATTTTATTTATCGATTTTCGACTTTGGTCCCATTGACACCCTTTGATTTAATTCGTATTTTTATTTGGTGTCATTTAGACCGTGGTCGTATTCTACGACTCCCATGCTTTTATTTGATGTCATTGTTGTTGTCGTTGATCTCCTCCCACTTTTTTTTGCTAATGCCAAAGGGGGAGAGATATAATAATAACGATGCGCTAAATGATAATTTAAAGCATTTTCCAAGAATCTAATTTGATATGTTAGATTCAGGGGGAGTTAAGATATATAAATGGATTTTCAAATCCGATATTTCAATAATCGATTCTCATTTTATACTTTACTCGTCTGCTTGATGCTTATGAATATTATTGAATATGGAATTAACATGTCATCAATGCAGGGGGAGTAAGTAAATTACATTTGAATCATTATTTTTTATTATTATTTATGTTGGTTTGTCATCACCAAAAAGTGGGAGAATGTTGGATATTGGACTCCCCGGATTTGGTTTTGGATGATGAACAAACATAAATATATCGTGAACTAACACTTTGTGAGCGCAGTTATGGAGATCGTCACCAAATTCATATGAACATCCCAAGCGACGTCTCGAGACTTCTCAATACGTGTGATCGTATGCCTAAAGCTTCGTTGAAGCTTATGGACCATTTTAGAAGTCATGAAGAGTCGATTGAAGCTTTTGAAGACGGTATCGTCAAGCTTTATTTATAGTCTTTTAAGCTTCTTTCGTAGAATGTTAAGCCTTGAGTAGGTCTTACGGTTTAAATCTTCATAACGCTCCTATCTTAGAGCTAGGATCTTAGTAGAAGTCCATACGAACTTTCCCGAAGCTTCGCGCTTCGATTCGCGACTTCTCATGCATGTTAGTTGGTTCAAGAAGAAGAACCAACCGACTAGATGGTGATCTAGTCGGTCGGCAAAGCTTCTTGGACCGACTAGTTTACTTCAGTCAATTCATAGCTCTTTACTATTTACAGTTAGTCGGTTTACGTTGACTCACCGACCGACTAGTTTGTGAACTAGTCGGTCTGTGATGCTTCTTAGACCGACTAGTTGAGCTTCTACTGTACATGCCAACTTACTGTTTATCGTTAGTCGGTCAAAGAATGTTTATCGACCGACTAGTTGATGAACTAGTCGGTCAACTTTTGTTCTTGGACCAACTAAATCAATTTGTACTCAGACTATTTGTTTTATCTCTTAGTCGGTCTAAGTTCACTCACCGACCGACTAGTTATGAAACTAGTCAGTTGGCAAGTCTTCTTTGACCGACTAGTTCTGTTAGTCTGAACTTCGATATATTCCCTGTTCACCACTTAGTCGGTTCATGTTGATTGACCGACCGACTAGTTGATGAACTAGTCGGTCGGTGGTTGTTCTTTGACCGACTAGTTTGGTTCAGAATAGAGCCGTTGGAGCATTAATTGAAACATTTTTCTCTCTCTCTTTCTTCTAACCTATAAATACTTGGAGTGCTGCATTCATTGCACTCAAGGCTGATATTAAGAGAACTTTAGAGATCAAAGAGAAAGCATGCATTCCTCATTCAAAGCTCTTTCATTCCAATCTTGAATCTCTCCTCACTCTTATTTCAAAAGAGAGATTCATTGATTGTGAGCCTTCCAAGCCAAGTGCTTGATTCTAGGTCACCAACAACCTCATAGCTCTCCATCGCTGATCTACATCTTGGAGCTAGGGTTTGGTGCCTCTTCATCTTATCGAAAATCCGTTTTGCCCTAAATCGTAAGTTTTACTCAAGGCATAGGATTTTGTCGGTAAGAATTTCTATTTCATTTACTTTCATATTGTAAGTTTCACTCTCGGTTGTGAGAATGTGTTTGTGATCCCGGGTTGTGGGAGTCACAATTTCATTTGTGTATGATTTGACTTGTGAAGGTTTTTCACAAGTATTTCATAGTGGAAATCTTGAGTTAGGGTGTCTAACTCGAGTATCCGGAGGGGATCCGGGTGTTTGGGACGTAGGATCACCGGGAACAAGTCGGGGAGACTTGGGTGGATTCGAACCCAGTAATATTGTTTGTTTGCTATTGTTTCTTTGTTGTCTAACATTTACATTTCCGCATTTCCGCATTTCCGCATTGTTTGGTAGAGTTTGCAAGGTAATTAGGAATTAGCCTCTTAATTATTTTAAAGTACTATTCACCCCCCCTCTAGTACTTGTGCAGTAGCTTAGCAGGGCATTACAGTGCGGGAGTACCGTCTTCATTCACTCGATTCAGATTTTCCTTCTCTCGAAACAAATGGCTTCATCCTCTGCCTTTGAAAGGAATGTGGTCACCGCCATCCAGAAGAATCAGGAGGGGGTCATGGAGCCGGGCTTGTTGGCGAATGTGAGGTCCAAAGTCAAGGCCGACCAAATTGACGTGCTTCAGAGGAATTTTGCTCACCTCGATTATCAAATCAGACTGCCTGGAAGGAACGAGAGGGCTCATCGTCCCGGCGATCGGGAAGCAGGGATCTATGTCAAAGCCTTCGAACGGGGCCTTCGATTTCCCATGCATCCCTTCATGCGTACTTCCTGTGAACCTTGAACATTTCCCTCTGTCAGCTGATGCCGAACGCTATTGGCATGTTGATGGGCTTCATAGTTCTATGCGTGACGAAGGAAATCAAGCCATACCTGTGTCTGTTCAACCACTTCTTCTTAATCCCTCCCCTTAAGACTCTGGGGTGGTATGCAATAATGGCCCATGGAGGGAGGATGCTGTTGGAAGATCTTCCCACCTCCAACCACAAGTGGAAAGACGAGTTTGTGTTTTTGGTCTTACAGGGGGAGGCAAGCTTCTGCACTGGTTGGGGCGCCCCTGATTTGGGGCCTACCAAGGATAAGCTGCTGTCTGTTAAGGAGAAGAAAGCCGCCGACACTCTGAAGAGCCTACTCGAGGGTATGAGGTTGATTGAGTGGCTGTGGTCGAACGAATTGCTATGTCGAACCGTGTGGATGAAAGGTCGGTTCGACCATGCTCGCCAACTGTTCGACCTCGTTATTCGACCAAACTCATTTGTTGCTCTTAGCAGGTATGACCAGCGTGGATTATCAGGTGGACCCCGCCTTGAAGGAAGCAGTCGAGGCTACCATCAGAGATGCGGAGGCGAGAATTTTGTCACCCCGGGTGCCGACCGCATCAAGATTGATGGTCCAACCGTCTGGATATCGACCCATGATCGTCGAAGGGATTGCTCAGGTGGCTTGCCCTCATCAGAAGAAGAAAGGATCCCCCTTCGAGTTTGAGGTGGTTGCACTGGAGGGTGGCAAGAAGTGGCGGAGGATCGTTCTAAGTGACTCAGTGCCGTCTGGGTCGAACGCATCTGCGAAGTAGGCCTCCCAGCCAGGGAGTGATGCACTCCATGAGGAAGATTCGAGGGAGACTCAGGTTCTGTCGGATCTCCGTGTGCACTGGGACACCTGGCCCTGGAGGGTCTGTCCCCCTCCGTAGGGTCCCAAGGAGTATATGCCGATGTTGCTGGAGGACCGATCTCCCCAGGCTCCCCTCGATTGTTTCAAAGAGGAGCTTGTCAAGTTGAGGTATCCATTGAGGCATGTGGATTCTGCTCTCCTTGACTGTGGGTCTGCCTCCCGCATCGTCGAGAATGCAACCATTCTACGTGACAGGGCTGTCGTGAAAAGGGTCGATTATGAACGGTACGTCAATAGCCGTCCATGCCAGCGTCCAGGTGATTATCATTTGGGCCTATATCGATGCCAATATCAGCGCATAAGCTGACTATCGAATGTTGTGTGCATGCTCTTGTGGCGACCACGACGTTGGGTCATCGAGCGTCGGTGGTGGCCGATCACGGTGTCACTTTGGAGCCAGTCAGGTCGAGGGTGGTGAAGTCCCAGGCTGAGCTAGAAAGAATCAGCTGCTTCTCCGAGACGAGGTCGTTAATCATTCAGAAACTCGAGCAAGAGCTAAGCGAGTCTCGTAGGAGCGAGGCTGAATAGATCGCCTTAAGAGAGCGAGTGGAAGATGCTCTGCTGGAGGAGAGAGTCGAAGCCGATGTCATTGCAGAGAAAGCGATTCGGGACTTCACGGCTTTATTTCCCAACTTTGACGAGCTCTATAAGCAAGGTTACGAGCGGTGCCGGTTGGAAATGAAGAACCGATTCCCTGACCTCTCCACAGAGATCGACGAGATCCCGTTGATATTTTCGAACCTCGGTGAGGATGAGTCTAGCCAAGGCGACGACGAGTCGAGCCGAGGCATGGAAGAGGCAGCTTTTGTGGATGAGGATACCACCATGGCTGGCAATGAAGCACGAGCGGTTGCTATGGGGGTGCTGGATCATGCGGCTGTGTTGGAGGAAGATTAAGGGCCCGAACGCCCGCTGTAAGATGTGGCCTTCCTGATAGAAATTTTTGAATGTATCGGGGGTAATGTAAGTGAAAACAATATTTTGTAATGGAGAGTGACAAGAGAAGTGGCATGTGTATTCTCATATGTCATTGCCTCTCTTTGTTTGATGTCGCTCACGCCCCGTGGTGGTCTCAATGCCTGAAGGTCCCTTTCGATGGGTTAGGCGCTGCTTAGGGGTGATCGAGGATAAACCATCGAACCACATTTAGAATTTGACCACCATGTTTCATAAAGAGAGAGAGAGAGAGAGAGAGAGAGAGAGAGAGAGAGAGGAGAGAGAGAGAGAGAGAGAGAGAGAGAGAGAGAGAGAGAGAGAGAGAGAGAGAGAGAGAGAGAGATCTACTCGATTCGTGGTTGACGATATATGGGGATTTGTGTAGTTCAGTAGCGAATGGGTGGCCCCTTCGACTTACAGCTGACGCTCGTGGAGGATAGTCATTCAGTAGCGAAAAGGTGGCCCCTTTGACTTACGACCGACGTTCGTCAAGGAGAGTCGTTCAATAGCAAAGGGGTGGCCCCTTTGACTTTCGGCTGACGCTCGTTCGAGTGAGTCGTTCAGTAGCGAAGGGGTGGCCCTTTCGACTTACAGCTGACGCTCGTTCGAGATTCGTTCAGTAGCGAATGGGTGGCCCCTTTGAATTATGGCTGACGCTCGTTCGAGAGAGTCATTCAGTAGGGAAGAGGTGGCCCCTTCGACTTACGGCTGATGCTCATTCGAGAGAGTCATTCAGTAGCGAAGGGGTGGCCCCTTTGACTTACGGCTGATGCTCGTCTAGGAGAGTCGTTCAGTAGCAAAGGGGTGGCCCCTTTGACTTATGGCTAACGCTTATTCGAGAGTCGTTTAGTAGCGAAGGGGTGGCCCCTTCGAATTACGGCTGACGCTCGTCTAGGAGAGTCATTCAATAGCAAAGGGGTGGCCCCTTTGACTTACGACTGACGCTCGTCTAGGAGAGTCGTTCAATAGTGAAGGGGTGGCCCCTTCAACTTACAGCTTACGCTCATCTAGGAGAGTCATTTAGTAACGAAGGGGTGGCCTCTTCGACTTACGGCTGACACTCGTCTTGGAGAGTCGTTTAGTAGTAAAGTGGTGGCCCATTCGACTTACGACTGACGCTCGTCCGAGAGAGTCATTCAGTAGCGAAGGGGTAGCCCCTTCGACTTACAGCTGACGCTCATTTAGGAGAGTCGTTTGGTAGCAAAGGGGTGGCTCCTTTGACTTATGGCTAACGCTCGTCTAGGAGAGTCGTTCAGTAGTGAAGAGGAGGCCCTTTCGACTTACGGTGATGCTCGTTCGAAAGAGTCGTTCAGTAGCGAAGGGGTGGCCCCTTCGACTTACGGCGGATGCTCATTCGAGAGAGTCGTTCAGTAGCGAAGGGGTGGCCCCTTCTACTTACGGCCGATGCTCGTTTGAGAGAGTCGTTCAGTAGCGAAGGGGTGGCCCCTTCGACTTACAGCTGACACTCGTCTAGGAGAGTCGTTCAGTAGCGAGGGGGTGACCCCTTCGACTTACGGCTGACGCTCGTTCGAGAGAGTCATTCAGTAGCAAAGGGGTGGTCCCTTCGACTAATGGCTGATGCTCGTTCGTTTGCATCCATGTAAGTAAGTTCAGTTTTCCCAACACCTCTTAAGGATCGGGTCCTTTTTCGAGGGGATTTTTAATTGGGTAATATCTACAAACTTTACGAAGGCTCAAAGAAGCGAAGCTTTATTCGATAAAGGAAATATGCTTTATTTACGGAAATAAAAAACGAAAAATGCGTACAGGTGTTTTCCGATCGACGTTGGAGCTGTTGTCGTTCATCTTTATTCGCTAGGTGGCTCATCAGTCGACCACCTTGGTGACATGCGATCACGTCATTTTGCCCTCCTGTTTCGAAGATCCTTCCTTGCTGGATGGATCACTGGCTGGGCCTTTGGGGTGTCCCCGTTTGACTAGGGTGGCGATCTCCATTTTGAGGATCCAACAGTTGTTGGTGTCGTGCCCATAGTCATTGTGAGATTTGCAGAATTTAAAGTCGTACATCTTCTCGTATTTACCCTTTTTTGTAGCCTCGTATATCATCTCTTCTCGTGGGGTGTAGGCAGTGACTTCTGTCTTAGGGACGACTAGCTTAGCGTAGGTAGGACACTCCTTGCTTCGAGGGCTCCTCTCCTTAGGCCTCTTGTCCCAGGACTCCTGGCGGGGGGGGGGGGGGGGGGGGGGGGGGGGGGGGGGGGGGGGGAGGGTTCCCAAGTTTGGTTTCTCTCGCCTCGTGTCTCCATGGCGGGGGGGGGGGGGGGGGGGGGTGTGCTCTTCGTATTAGCTCCAGTTGGTTCTTCTGCCTCCTCGTAGGAAGTGAACCGATCTGTTATGTTGTGCATTTCTACGACGGTATTAGGGAAAACTGGTGAAGGGCCCTCCTCAAGTGCTTGTTCCTGACCGCCTGGGTGAGCACCGCTATGACGGTCACGTCCGGCGTCTCTTCTACATCGAGCCACTCGTCGTTGAATCTCTGAACGAAGGTGCGGAGTGACTCGTTCTCGTTCTGTTTGAGCGAGAAGAGTGGGATGACTTCTTCTTAGGTCGTCGTTCGGTGACGAATTGCTTGCAGAATATTTCCACCAGTTCGTCGAATGAGCCGATGCAGCCGCGGGGTAGCCATTCGTACCAGCTTTCTGCCCTCTTGATCAGGGTGGCATGGAAAGCTCTGCAAAGGTATGGCTCGTCAGCCCCGTGAAGTAGCATGACATTCAAATACTTATGAATGTGCGACCATGGGTCACCTCTGCCATCATAAGCTGGTAGAGCAAGGAGCTTGAAATTAGGAAGAAAAGGAGCGGAGAGGATATTCTCCTTCAGGTGCATCTTCCAAATAGCGGATTGGACCAGGACGGATCCTCCCTCTACGGGTTGCGAGAAGTTGGCTCCGGAGGATCGATTCGGGATCTCCTCCATTCTTGCGAATCCACTTGCAGGGCTTAGTGGGTTATAACCTGAAGGATCCACGTACATTACCTGATCTAGGATGTTGTGGGTAGTCACCCAGTAATTGGAGTAGGGGTGTTCTCCCTGGGGCACGAAAGCTCGATTATCGACTCATGCTCCGTTGTTTGGTGGGCCGGGGGGTCGAATCATGGAGGTTAATCTCTACCCTTGGATCCCCCATATCTCGGAGGAATGCTTACCCCCTCGTTGGCTTCAGGTACGGGTTTGGAGGCGGCATCAGCTTATTTACTGGGAATGGGCTCCCCATGTTCTGGCGTATTAAGGTCGCTAAAATGCCTAGACTCCTATCGATCTGCTTGGTGAACTAGGTGAACTCCCTTCGGGTCACCCCAGGCTCCTTTGTCTCCTCCACTGGTCGAGGTGGTGGCGTCTGGAGTCCGCGATGTCCTCCACCAAGACGTTGTTGGCTCTTGGCTTTTCCTTCGGACCTTCGACCAGTCCAGCGTTGCTGGGTCTAGCTGTCATAGCTTTTGGATTGCTTTGGGATGTCAAGCTAGTTAACGTTTCCTACAGATGGTGCCAAACTATTAAGGCCAAAATTGACAGATACAGTTGTCAGGCTGACGTAGACTCAAAGCGCTGAGTTGGAGCCTCGTCAGCAGCTGGAGTGGGACACTTGGTTGGAGGAACCTGGGTCGAATGATGATAGTTGGAAGTGTTGCGACCTTTTACCGGCCTTCGGGCGACCGTTGCGTTGATCGTTCGAGGTTGGAGAGCTCGATGTCGACCTTTGATGCTGTACTGCGATCGTCGATCTGCACCATATAGACTCGTTAGGGAGGTCGGATCTAGGTTCCTATCCAAATCCCCTCCGATGCTTAAGTTAATATGGAACTTAAGGAAGAGAGGGAGTTTGGTGTAGCTGAGATCTGTCCACGGAGGTTCGTCTCTAGACTAACGACGCAAGCTCAAATATAAGAATGGTAAAAGTGAGAAGATAGAGTTCAATGTCTTAGACCTCACACCTTGAAGATGGGACCCTTTCCCCTATTTATAGACGTTCAGGGTCCTTTTGGAGACGTTGGGGAGAAAACAGCACCCCATAATGGGGCCACGATCTTTCCCCATTAATAGGAGTAAATATTGCACACGTCCCGAGATTCTCGTGTCCACTTCTAATCCCACTTTCAAGCGAGAGGGACCCAACGGTCGACTAGCCATTTTGGCTTTGACTTAGTCGACATCGGGCTTCTTTGGCGGGCTTGGTGAGCCTTAATCATCCGTCGATCGAGTTGCCTCGAACTCCAACCCAATGACTTAACAACACCATTGTTGATACACTTACACTTGAGAAAGCCACTTTGGTTTCTCAAAATGACATCTTGAGAAATAAGGTGAATTCCCTCAAATCTCAACTAGATCAAACTTATCCTAAAGATAGTATTGATCTGGCTTCACATAACACACAGTTGGGTATTGAGAATGATTCTTTTAAAACCCAAGTGCACGAGCTCAAAACACGTGTGTCCACCTTGGATACCAATGTTTCTTCTCTTAAGGAGAAATATGAGCTCATGTCCTCCCAAGTTAAGAGATTTAACAAAAGGAAAGGGCAATTTGATGAATTGCTTGTAAACTAATTTCGGCAACACATCGTGTTGGACTTAGTTATGTGAAAGCAAATGCATCCAAATCTCACACATCCTATAGTGGTGTAACTATAGATTTTGTGAGGCCATCCTCAGGTGCATCCACAAGTGGTGTCAAAAACACTATTGGTAGCAAATCTACCAAGAAGGCCACCACTTCACAATCTCTTCTTTTGGCAAGAAACCCACTAAGGGTGGAAACCAAAAGAAAGGTCATGCGTATATGTACACCAACTCTCATTTCCGTAGGAAATATCCTACTTCACATATGGACACTAATGACACTTTGTATGCTCCATACCCACGGACACGTGTAAACCCACACATGAGAAATACTCATGCACGTGCCCTTACACATTCATATGTTCATACACATCATTCTTCCATGTATGCTCATCCACCTCATGTTATGCATGCTCCATATGTTGCATATAACATGCATGCTGCTAATTTTGCATACAACCCTTATATATCCAATGCTCATCCACCTCCATCTTCATATGCTAGAACTCATGCTCCTAGGAAACACACACCACATAGAACTCAACCAAATGTTTATGCAACTAGGAAAGGACACCCAAAACATACACAATTTGGGGTCCTAAGAACACTAGCATAATTGATAGGAATGCTAATGTTGACTCCTATTTTAGTGATGTAATAAATAGTGGTAATTATGTTGGGAAGCGAAAGTCCACTTGGACTTGGCTTCCAAAGGGCTAATCCCCTTGGACCCAACAAAGTTTGGGTATCATGAGCTTATGGTAAATTATGTAGGCACCCAAGAAAAAGAAAGTGATCAATAAAATTTGTATTGGCTCTAAAAGGAAAGGATGGATACTCGATAGCGGTTGTTCCAAACACATGACGGGAGATCCCACATTGCTCTCTGAAGTGATTAGCATCAAGGATGTTGCAACGGTCACTTTTGGAGGTAATCAAAAGGGAACCATCATTGGAGTAGGCAAAGTCGGTAATCCTTCCAACCCACTTATTACAAATGTCTATTTAGTTAGTGGTTTAAGTCATAACCTTATCTCCATTAGTCAACTTTGTGACAAGTGTTACAAGGTTAACTATGGAGAGTGTATGTGTAAAATTGTAGACATTGATTCACATATTTTATTTACCGATATTAGGCATAAAAACATTTGTAATAAGTGGTCATGTTCATTTAAACTATTGTTCATTTGTATTAGTTGGTCATGTTCATTTAAGCACTTATATAAGTTAGCTAAGCATGATCTTATTAAAGGTTTTCCGAAAATTGTTTTTAGTAAGAAACTTTTGTGATTCTTGTCAAAGAGGTAAAGTAAGTAAATCATCTTTCAAACTTAAAGAAGGCATAACTTCTAAGAGGCCCCTAGAATTACTTCATCTAGATTTATTTGGGCCAACTAGAACCGCCTCTTTAGGTAATGCTCATTATGGATTAGTTGTCGTTGATGACTTCTCTATATTTACTTGGGTTTCATTTTTAACCAATAAGGATGAAGCTTTTGAAGAGTTTACTATATGACCGGCGTCCCGTTTATGATTAGGGCGCGGTGTTGTTTTACCGCAAGTGCACGTTTAGTGTAGGGTGCGGGTATATCGAACACAGGGAGGTGGATGGCTTGTTGGCTACTAGCCTCGCCTAGGTTGTGTGAGAGCTACGCGGATGATATGAGTGGGTAGTGTAGAAATAAAGGAAAGAAATGAAAAAGACAAGAATTGAATCCCCGCTAACACGGGCTAGATCACTCATGACACTTGGCATTCGACTCGACCCAGGGTGAGATATTGCCCTAAAAGGTGGTACCTAGTGCCCCATGGGCCTGATATTCCGGTCGGTGCCCATGATGATACGCTAGGTCTACCCGGTTTCATACGGTGGGCATTCCCATGTCCAACACCCTCTGCAACCGAGAGCATTAAGACAACAATGATAGCTCCCAACATTTCGTCGAAGCCATTCCCACGTGCAAGGACTCGATGTCAACGCTAGGAGTGTGGCTGTGGCTAGGGGATCAAACTCCCGTTTTATTTCCCCTTGGCCCGATGGTCAAAGGCGATCTTTCTCCCGCCAGTGACAATAAAACGCCCTCGCGTAACACTAATGGCCAAATAGGTCGAATGTGATTTCTAGCAATATATAAAAGTGGATCTTGACGGGACAAGCATCCGAAACCCAACCCCAACACATTTAGTGTGTTGCCATATGGATTGGTCTCAGATTTCTAGACATCCACATTGACACATTCCATCAAACACTTGCCATGCAATCAAGTCAAATGAAATATCCCAAGCATCAATCCTACTCTAACCCTTATTAGGGTTCATCAAGAACTACTCAATGATGATGAACATGATAGCAAGCAATAATAAATCCAAATAAACATTCATCATCAAGCTTATTGAAAATAACATAAAGCAAATGAAATAAGAAAATAAATACTTATCTTGCAATTGAATCCATCAATCCATTACATGATTTATTCAAATAGGAACCCTAATCTAACCTAATCTAAGGCTCCTATGAAAGGGGCAATAACCTGCTGAAAAATAGAGGGAACCCCCAACCAGTCATTCAACATCCAATATTTATAGGCCCCTCAAAACCCTAACGGTTCAGGTCCAAAAACCCAATAGAACTTGCTGAAATAGATGCCACCCGATCGGTTTGAAGTTCAATCGATCGGGTGAGAGCTCTTGAAGATCTTCACCCGATCGCTGAACCAATCGGGTGAGGTCGCTGGGTTCTTGGCTTGCGAAGATATGCTACATGTGACCCGATCGGTTGATAAGTCAATCGATCGGGTGGCTTTGGCACCCAAAAAAGAGAGGACTGTCGTGACCACCCGATCACTGAACCGATCGGGTGGGGTCTGCTTCATTGCTTGCTCCTCGTCGGGTCAGATACGGTGCACAAACCGATCAGGTGGGTCTGTCCACTCGATCGGTTAAGGCTCCAAAACATCAAATCTTCATCTTTGGCCATCGGATCTTTACCGTATAAGCGCGCTTTGGTCCCAACATGCAAGGTTGACTCCAGAAGACTCCAAAATGCCGACATTTACCTGAAATACAAACAATACACCCAATAGTCAATATGAACCAAAATGTGATATTTACAACATGGAATGAAATGAAATGCATATGAAAACACGATAAAGAGCGTGTGCAAACGGTGAACTATGAACACGCGTCAAGCCCCCAAGCTAAACTCTTCCTCGTCATGAGGAAGACGAGTTGGAATGAAGATCGGGTGCGAGAGCAAGAATGGAAAGCGAAGAATCCTTAATCACCCTCTCCAAACCACAAATGTAATCACCAACATAATTAAGCATAAGGGAAAAGCATATCACATTCTAAATCAAGAATTCAATCTCATAATATAGCATCATGGGTTCATATCAATAGAGTACAAAAAAGATAGAAGCATGACATTGGCAAAGGAGCTATCATAGCATGTTATAGTAGATAATATGCCCAAATATGAGGAAGTTCAAAATTCATATCAAATCTTCCAAACGGTGAATACGAGATACCCATACATGCGTGAAGAAGTACGAAAGAATAGATATGAATCATGGGAATAATTATCAATCTCTAGGATGAAGGGAATCACCACACACACTTGTCTCTTTTGATTTTTGAAACACTTTCTTGCCTTGCTTGTATTTTCAAAAGGAGATGGAGAAGATGTGGAAAGATCACTTTATACAAACGCTTGCCTTCCCTATATACATTGGTGCTCTCAAATATAGGAGATGTGGAGAGCGAAGGAAAAGGGGAGAATGTGGCATATATACATATTTTTAGTTTTTGGTTTGTTTTTGTTGTTTTTGATTTTAATATTTTTGTCTTGCAAACTTGCAGAATCGTAATGGAATGCAAGGGCGGCCTATGCATCCCAAGCCAGATGGCTTTAGGGCGTCGGGTTACGAAGAACCCCGAAGGACCATTATACAAAAATATGAAAAGTGTGCACTCCCCCAAATGGGAGAACGATGCACGACGAGGGGGAATGTACAAAGTAAAACAAAAGAGAATTTTTGAGAAATCCAAGCATGGCAAGAAAATCCTCCATGAATTAAAGCACGGAACAAAGGTGTGGATATCCTAATCCCGTTGAAAGGTAGCTAACACATGCGATAAGAGTACACATATAGTATTTCATGCAAGTCTTAGAAGCACGGTGGTAGGATAGTAAAATAACCGTTTTTTGGAAATGAAGCGTGAAAATCTAGGAACTTCAAATAAAGGGGCATATTAAAATATGATATATAGCTAGAAGCATGCCTTAAACACAATCACAACCAACAATCTCAAAATATAGCAAATAAACCCAAAAGATGGCAAAACACATATATGAGCATTGAATAATCAAAGAAATAGCGTGATGGAAAAAGGTGATCAAATGCGAAAAGTGAAGCATGAGTGGAAAAATATCATTTAGGGTTCATCTCTAGAAAGAGGCAAGAATGAAATGGAGAAAGAAAAATGCATGATGGGAATGATGCATAAAAATGAAAAGAGAAATTTTTGATGCGTGAAAAAGGTGAAAAATGGAAGAAAATAAAGGAAACATGCATGAAACACAACTCTCCCAAGCTAAAGCTTGCATTGCCCTCAATGCAATAAGATCACTCATGAGAGGGCAAAGATAAAATGGGAGGGGAAATGCATCAAAAATAACAAAAATGACTTTGGGTAATACTCTCCCCCAATCTTATATAAGCTATGCCCAAAAGATATGAAAATCCGATACGGGGCATAAAGGATAAAGGGGAGAGTGAACAATAGGCAAAACAGGCATCACCACCCTTTGGAGGTGGAAGGGGTTTCATGGAAAAAATTGATAATGGGGTGTATTAGCCCATGGCAAGAAATCATTTCCCAATAAATGTATCCCAGAGACAATCGTCAACATAAGATGGAAAAATAATAAAAGGATGACGAATACTCCCCGAGAATGGGTCGCTATCCTCTATGCTAGTGACGACCAAATCCTCGCTTTCCATGAGAAGTGGCTCTCCAGGTGGTGACACACCGCAACATACCTCAAGGAAAGTAAATCATGTGTCCTGTGAGAGATATGGTGTGTCAAAAAATATATGAGTTTAAAGAAATAGGAAGTGAAAAGCGAGACCCAAAAGTGGAGTGAGAGTGAGTATGAAAATCTCCCTGAATAGGGGCAATATGCTCAAGTAGATGCTCAGCTGCAGAAGAAGTGGAGAGTGACGGTAGAGGTAGATGTGACTCGGGCTCCATGAAATGGACCATCATATCCAAGCCCTCATGCACATTCTCCTCGACGATATGCTCATGATCCACCATCTGCCCAATGTCCTGAGTGACATCATCGTGGTTGACCACAGACCAAGGAAGAACCAGTGACAGAGATGGCTGTGGAGACGGATGTGGAGCAGACCACTCGTATGTGGTCATGGTGTCCTCGTCTTCACGCACATCCTCCTCGTCGGTATGAATAAGCTCTGTAGTCTCCTCGTTGCTCTCGTAGGACTCATGTGGGGTATCCAAATCAAGATGAGAAGTCTCTCCCACAGATCCTAGAGAAATCACCACATCCTCCCAATCATCATCGAAAAATGCAATGTCATCCAAGTGGTAGTGTGGGAAAAATGGGACATCGGCATGAGATGTGTCTATGGTGGCCGATGGGATGGTGGTCTCAACCATAAAAGTGGGTATATCCTCTCCTCCATCCTCTCTCCTTGGTGTAGGCTCTCTCTGGAATGCTGGCCGCTCATGTGTGTCAACTTGTGGGGGTATGTCATGTGAAGGAGAGTGCCCGCAGGCAATCCAAAAATGTAGTCTACTCCTCAAAAAATCAAGACTGACATGGACGTCGTCCCCGATTGTTCCTGCAGCCGACACATGGTTCATAACAAAATCTGCGAAGTGTACATCAAATGCATCGCCACTTGTAATGCTAACTGAACCTGTGAACCTCACTGACTCCAAGAGAGCCTCCAATAAGTTCTGAAACGTGTTCTCCTCTGGCGGCGCATATGATTCAATTTCTGCTCCCCCACTGCCTCTTCGTCCATCCACCCTTCATATGCAATACCTGTATCGTAGGATGTGGGATCGACGATGGCACACTCTGGCTCTGGTAATATAACGGGCGATGATTCTTGCCCATAAGATGAAGAAGCAGAAATGATATCTTTGGAGATCATTACAGCCTGAAGCATGAGCGCATTGAATTTGGGGTCTCTCTTCACCAATTTCAATTGAAAATTACCACTTTCAATCTTGGCTTGCATTTCAATCTGATGTGCAAGCATCTCATCAAGAAGGTGATCTCTCGTCTGAGCGTTCCGATCAAAATCTGTGGTCCATGTGGAAGCATGCATCCCATCCGAAAGGTATTCTCCCGTCTGAGCACTCCCATCAAAACAGTATTGTCCCATCTGAGCATCGAAATTTGGTCTCCACATGGTAATAGCGAAGATACATGGACAACAAAAACAAGAAAACTAGAGGGAAGAGTCAATAGTACAAGAGAATAACAAAAAGATAATATAATGGTGGGGGAAAAATTTCTTGGTTATTGTATTTGTTTTTTTTTTGACTTTTTTGTTTTTATGCGTAGTCTAACGAACCCAAGCTAAGCTAATATCAAACCGAACGCCTCCCCGGCAACGGCGCTAAAAACTTGACCGGCGCCCCGTTTATGATTAGGGCGCGGTGTCGTTTTACGGCAAGTGCACGGTTAGTGTAGGGTGCGAATATATCGAACACAGGGAGGTGGATGGCTTGATGGCTACTAGCCTCGCCTAGGTTGTGTGAGAGCTACGCGGATGATATAAGTGGGTAGTGTATAAATAAAGGAATGAAATGAAAAAGACAAGAATTGAATACCCGCTAACACGGGCTAGAGCACTCATGGCACTTTGCATTCGACTTGACTTAGGGTGAGACATTGCCCCAAAAGGTGGTACCTAGTGCCCTATGGGCCCGGTATTCCGGTTGGTGCCCAGGATGATACGCTAGGTCTACCCGGTTTCGAATGGTGGGCATTCCCATGTCCAACACCCTCCGCAACCGAGAGCATTAAAGCCACAATGATAGCTCCCAACATTTCGTCCAAGCCGTTCCCACGTACAAGGACTCGATGTCAGTACTAGGGGTGTGAGCTGTGGTTAGGGGATCAAACTCCCGTTTTATTTCCCCTTGGCCCGACGGTCAAAGGCGGTCTTTCTCCCGCCAGTGACAATAAAATGCCCCCGCGTAACCCTAATGGACAAATAGGTCGAATGTGATTTCTAGCAATACATCAAAGCGGATCTTGACGGGACAAGCATCTGGAGCCCAACCCCCAACACATCTAGTGTGTTGCCATACGGATTGGTCTCAGATTGCTAGACATCCCCATTGACACATTCCATCAAACACTTGCCATGCAATCAAGTCAAATAAAATATCCCAAGCATTAATCCTACTCTAACCCATATTAGGGTTCATCAAGAACTACTCAATGATGAAGAACATGATAGCAAGCAATAATAAATCCAAATAAACATTCATCATCAAGCTTATTGAAAATAACACAAAGCAAATGAAATAAGAAAGTAAATACTTATCTTGCAATTGAATCCATCAATCCATTACAAGATTTATTCAAATAGAAACCCTAATCTAACCTAATCTAAGGCTCACATGAAAGGGGTAATAAGCTGCTAAAAATAGAGGGAACCCCCAAACCAGTCGTTTAATACCCAATATTTATAGGCCCCTCAAAACCCTAACGGTTCGGGTCCAAAAACCCAATAGAACTTGCTGAAATAGATGCCACCTGATCGGTTGAAAGTTCAACCGATCGGGTGAGAGCTCTTGAAGATCTTCACCTGATTGCTGAACCGATCGGGTGAGGTCGCTGGGTTCTTGGCTTGCGAAGATATGCTACAGGTGACCCGATCGGTTGACAAGTCAACCGATCGGGTGGCCTTGGAACTCAAAAACAGAGAGGACCGTCGTGACCACCCGATCACTGAACCGATCGGGTGGGGTCTGCTTCATTGCTTGCTCCCCATCGGGTCAGATACGGTGCACGAACCGATCAGGTGGGTCTGTCCACCCGATCGGTTGAGGCTCCAAAACATCAAATCTTCATTTTTGGCCATCGGATCTTTGCCGTATAAGCGCGCTTTGGTCCCAACATGCAAGGTTGACTCCAGAAGACTCCGAAATGCCGACATTTACCTGAAATACAAACAATACACCCAATAGTCAATATGAACCAAAATGTGATATATACAACATGGAATGAGATGAAATGCATATGAAAACACGATAAAGAGCGTGTGCAAAAGCTGAAATATGAACACGCGTCACTATATTTGCAAAGAAAATTCACAATTTCTTAGGATCCACCATTATCACTATTCGTAGTGATCATGGAGGAGAATTTGAGAATGAATCTTTCACCAAGTTTTGTGATGACAGCGGGATTACTCACAATTTTTCTTTTCCTTGCGCACCATCAAAAATGTTGTTGTTGAAAGAAAGAATATGACCCTAATAAAGTGTGCCCGTACCATGCTATATGATAGTCATCTTGGACTACAATTTTAGGTAGAGGCGGTGCACACGGCATGTTATGTGCTTGATAGGATCCTAGTGAGTCACTGAACGAACAAAACTTGCTTTGAATTATTTTATGATAAAAAGCCGCAAGTTAAATATTCTGTGTTTTTGGTTCAAAATGTTTTATAAAGAGCACTTTTGATAACTTAGATAAATTTAAGCCAAGATCCGATGAAGGAATTTTTATTGGATATTCCACACGTAGCAAAGCCTACCGGAAATACAACAAAACCTCTTCAACGATCGAGGAAACACTACACGTATCATTTTATGGAGATTTTTATATTCCTCATGTTGTTGTTGATAGTGTAGATATTTTATGTGATTCCATTAGTAATGTTAAAATTAAAGATTCTATTATTGAGACTAACAATACTAATGAAATTGTTGAAGATGTTCCAAGTGATGCATGGATTCCCAAAGCTTATCCAACTGTTCGTAATCACCCCCATGACCAAATTATTGGATATATTGGTGTGGGTGTACGAACAATGTCAAGAATTGATGAATTCTCTCATTGTGCATTTGTCTCCACCATTGAGCCAAAGAACATCTAAGAAGCGTGTGAAGATAGCTCTTGCATAGTTACAATGGAAGAAGAGCTCATGCAATTTGAGAGAAATGAAGTTTGGGAGCTCGTTTCTCTTTCAAGTGGTCACCAAGTGATTGGGACCAAGTGGATTTTTAAGAACAAGACCGATGAGAACGAGGTCATCACAAGGAATAAATCAAGGTTAGTAGCTCAAGGCTATCGGCAAGAGAAAGGTATTGATGTCGAAGAATCATTTGCCACCGTGGCTAGATTAGAAGCTATTAGATTTCTTTTATCTTTTGCATCCCATAAAACTTTTAAATTATTTCAAATGGATGTTAAAAATGCATTTTTAAATGGTATTGTTAATGAAGAAGTTTATGTTTCTCAACCACCCGGTTTCATTCATGGAAAATTTCCAAACCATGTTTGCAAACTTAAGAAAGTGTTAAATGGGTTGAGACAAGATCCTAGAGCTTGGTATGATTGACTCAAAACCTTTCTTTTGGATTTAGGTTTTAAAATGGGTGAAGTTGATTCAACTCTCTTTATTAAAGATTATGAAAATGACATCCTGCTAATTCAAGTTTATGTAGACGATATAATATTTGGCTATACTAACTTTAATCTTTGCCAAGAATTTTCTAAGTCTATGAAGGATGAATTCAAAATGAGCTATATGGGTGAGCTATACTACTTCATTGGACTACAAATTCGGAAAATGAAAGATGGAACTTTCATACATCAAACAAAGTATACCGGGGAGCTTATCAAGCGATTCGGGATGGAATCGTCTTCAAGTAAATGGACTCCCATGAGTACAACATCCCATCTACACAAGGATGACAACGGAAAAGATGTAGATGTTCGTCTATATCGAGGTATGATCGGTAGCTTACTTTACTTAACCGCTAGTAGGCCCGATATTATGTTCTTCGTATGTCTTTATGCTAGATATCAAGCTAGACCTAAGGAGTCACACTTGATTGGGGTTAAACGAATTTTTCGTTACCTTAATCATTCACTAGATTATGGATTACTTTACCCAAAGTCTAGCACATATGAGCTAATCTCATATAGTGATGCTGACTTTGCCAGATGCAAATCCGATAGGAAGAGTACTAGCGACACTTGACATTTTTTAGGAAATTCCCTAGTTTCTTGGTTTTCCAAGAAACAGAACTCGGTATCATTGTCCACGACTGAAGCAGAATATATTACCGCGGGTCTTGCATGTGCACAAGTTCTTTGGATGAGAGACAAACTTAAAGACTATGGTGTCAATTGTGATACTTGTCCTATCATGGTTGATAACCAAAGTGCAATTTGTCTTTCCAAGAATCAGGTACATCACTCCCGTACCAAACGCATAGATGTGAGACACCACTTTATTAATGATTATATAGCTAAGAAGGACACCATCTTGGATTACATTGATACCCAAAAACAAATCACCGACATCTTCACTAAATCTCTTAAAGAAGATTCATTTGTGAGGTTGCGTGGAGAATTAGGGATTATGGGTGAATCTAAATTATAGGCGTTTATTATTTCATGTTATATTATGTTTGAACTCATATCATCATTTTACTTCTCTTGTTTTGATAGGCTATATGTTTCTCATATATTTTTGAAGAGATGTATTTGAGATTTTGATGATTTCAATTGTTTGGATTAATATACGTGATTTGTACGTTAATCTATAATATTTTGATATTGATTTCTTAATTAGAGTATTGTTAGAGTATAGGTCCTAGGGTAAGTTGTCTCAATCCTCTGGATTTCAGCCTATCAGTACACTTTTGGACCAGGACAACCGATTGTCATTCCTTCGACAGTCGCCTGCCCAACTCAATTTTTCCTACTTCAGACTAGATCTTTTTTGCACAGGCGATTGATGAACATTTTCCAGTCGACTGTCTCTGCGACAGGAGACTGCAATCTGTTCATCAGGCGCCTGTCCTAATCTTCAGATGTCTCTGTTTATTCAACATATTTCTTGATCCTATGTCAGATGACTGTTGCATAAGT
Source organism: Scilla litardierei (assembly GCA_030789695.1). NCBI lineage: Eukaryota > Viridiplantae > Streptophyta > Magnoliopsida > Asparagales > Asparagaceae > Scilla > Scilla litardierei. The sequence goes on from CM061140.1 coordinate 120,240,183, forward strand.
TACAGTCGACTGTCTCTCCGACAGGCGACTATGACATACTCAACAGGCGACTGTCTGTCAACCCAAGCAGATCTCTATCTTTTCGGCCAGTCGACAGATGATTACACATTAGTCGACTGTCCCCGTCAGTGGCGGTTCGTAAACTTGATCTAAGCTGTCGATCCGACGATCCAACGGCCCAGATTCATTTGATCCCATCTTATGTATGTGAGGGCATCGATATTTTTCTCTCTCATCCGTTTGACTTCCCTCGTCTTCCACTTCGAACTCTAACCGTTTCTTCGTCTCCCTTGTCATTTCAAAGATCCAATCCATCGACCTCCCTCCCCGATCACTCGTTTGAGAGTTTGGGTCTCTCCTTCCACATCGTTCGTCGCAAATTAGGTATATCTCTTTTTTCGTTCGATCGTGCCCTAATTTCGTGTCTTTCTGTCGTTCTGTCATCATGGCCCCCAAAACTGATACATCTTGGTTCAAACCGTTGAGGAAACAAGGTTATCCTTCCTCACCCCGCTCTCAGAGTCCTCAGTCCTCGTCGTCCTCTGAAGAGTTTCTGGAGATATCAGTCGCTGATCCTCTTCCTTCAACTTCTGAAGTTGAACCATCTCCTTCGCATGTTGCTGATCACTCCGTATTTTACACCTTTTTCTGCATGATTGCATGCCATTTAGATCGCTCAAATTGTGTTTTCACGTTTATTCGACGATATTGCGATGCTTTTCACGATTTGTTTTTTGTCGTATTTCAGGATATTTGGAGCGATTTGGAGTGATTCTGAGATGCACCCACTCCGGAGTGTCACCGACGACTCTCTTGAGGGGTATTTTGCGATTGGAGAGGAGTGGAAGAAGAAAGAACGTCGTAGGATCGACGAGGAGGCAAAAACATGAAGAATGGGCATTTTCAGCATGCCACTCGGTTGAGTGAAGGAGTCACTCGACTGAGCATAGACAGCCCGCTCGGCCGGCCAGATCGGACACACAACAGGGCCAATATCAGCGTGTACTCGGCCGAGCATCACCAAACCACTCGGCCGAGCACCGAGTCATCCCTCGCCTGAGTGGAGCCAAGACGATGGCATCAAAAATGCTGAACTCTCTGGAATCCGTCTGTACAGTCCCAAGCTCTGACTTGGCCGAGTGAGGAACACCGTCCGCCCGAGTGAAGAACGCCCACCGCCCAAGTGAAGAAAAGTCACTCGGCCGAGTGACTCCCGAGGAGACGACCCCCAAGACCCCCAACTCTCTGGACTCCGCCAGGGTCTATCACTCGGCCGAGTGACATTTGTCACTTGGCCGAGTGAGCCGCGCTGCCTGTAGCGTAAACTGCGATTTTGAGGCTGCGCAGGGGCATTTTCGTCAGGTTTTTTTGGGCGATTTTGGGGGGTATTTAACCCCAGTTTTTAACCTAGTTTAAGGGGCTTTTCAGAACTTTTTTGCAGCCCTTTTAGATTAACTTTTTAGGGATTAGATTTAGCTTTTAGGGAGGAGAGAAAAGTGATATTTTGTTGGATGCTATCTTGTTCTTCATTGGTTTGTCTCTCTCTCTCTCTCTCAAAAACTCCATTTTTATTGATAATTTGAATATAGCTATGAATTCCATTGATTTTACTTGTGAATTTCTATTGCATTCTATTATGAATTGTGAGTAGTTCCATCGTCTTAGGGCGTAGGGATGAACCCTACGAGCCCAATTTCAAATTTGTGATGAATTGGTGAAACTATTGCTAGGATTGAGTAGGGTTAGTTTGGGATTGCTATAATACGAATAGCTAGGGATTCATACCGATTGGGATTTGCAAGAGATTGGATCCCAATTCGATAGGAAGCCCTAGAAATTCGAATTGGGTTGCAATTGAATTTCTCCGGAATCGGTTTGCAAGAGATTGGACCGAAACCAGGGTTTTCGATGGCAATTCTATACCAATACCCATTTGCAAGAGATTAGACGGGTAGGAACTATCCCAACCTAGGTCATAGCTCGAGTTTGCACGAAAGTGGGCTCGAGATACGATTGAACGATGATGTTGTTCTTCACGCTAGTTTGCCTAGGTTAGGGTTTGCAAGAGATTGGACCCTACCCTAGGTTGGCTATAGACCGGCAATAGCGCGAGAGCGTGAGCTTGGTTCTACATTTAGTTGCAACTAGTTCACCCGAATTTCAAATCTAGCAATTGTTAAAACCTACGAATCACAATGATGAGATACGGCAAGTAGCGGGGATTCCCTATCCCTAGGCGTCTTTATTAATTTGTTATTTCTTTTATACAATTGAACGACTGTGACCGCATTACTGCGAACGTTTCTCGACTATTCTTATAGCCAGGTGATTGAAGAAGACACTGTTATTAGGCCTCCCTGTGTTCGATACCCGCTCGCCGCTACACCGTGCGCTTGCGATAAGACTACAGTGTCGCCGCTCCGGGACGTGTATCCGGGGTGTGACCAAGTTTTTGGCGCCGTTGCCGAGGAGGCAATAGTGTTTGATTCTACCTACCTAGCTATTTTTCTTTTTTGTTCTATTATTTCTATTTTTATTTTACCCTTCCGTTGTGCTAACTATTTCTTTGAAACTCTGTTTTCCCTTGCATGTACACGAGATCCTCGGTGAACCCCGAAGAGATACTATACGATCCAGAGATCGAGCGTACATTGAGGAGGATCCGAGCGGAGAGGAGACCCGTTACGAAAGGAAATTTTATGACCCATCCTGAGACAGCCGAAGAATTGGCAGAGCGAATGGCGAGGATTATTTCCATAAGAGATAGGCTTCGGCCTAAGACTTCTTCCTCGACCTCGTCCATAGCCATGCCGGAGTTGGCGACCGACAAAAATTTTGAGTTGAAGACCGGATTGGTGGTCCTTATGCAACAAGATCCTTTTCATGGGAACTCCCATGAAAACCCTCATTACCACATCCAGCTCTTCCTATCAAAGTGTGCCACCTTCCAAATGCCGGGCGTCTCCGTGGATGCTATCAGACTGCGCCTCTTCCCTTTCACACTCAAGGACAAGGCCTTATATTGGTTGAGGATGCAAGCTGAAGGAATCTTCACCACTTGGGATGAATTGGCGAGTGACTTCGTCGACAAATTTTACCCGCCCTCCAAGACGGTGAAGATAAGAAGTGTTCTCATGTCCTTCAAGCAAGGACCACATGAGACTCTGTATGAAGCATGGGAGCGCTTCAAGGACTTGCAACATCAATGCCCCCATCATAGCATTGAGGATTGGGAGCTTGTCCACAGTTTCTACAATGGACTCCAACCGGGCACGAAGCAGATTATTGATGCCACCGCAAATGGAGCCATTTTGTCAAAGACTCCCGATGAAGCTACGGCCTTGCTTGAGGAGATGGCCTCGAACAACCAACAGTGGGGCGACGAGCGAGGACACTCTTCGTCCTCCTTGAAGCCGTCTAGCATTTATGAGGCCAAGGCCGTCGCGGAGCTAGCCAACAAATTTGATTCTCTCCACAAGGTAGTGGAGAGATTGGAGAAATTCATTACGGAGCCTCAAGGAGCCCCTTCTACATCCATGCCGACAAATCATGGCAATAAGTGGGACCTTATAGGCCACCCGGGTACAATCAAGGGTGGAGAAATCCCAACCCTCCGCAAGCTCAACCACGTCCGGATTTTGAAGCTAAGGTGGAGGAGTTTATGGCGGAACAAAGAAAGATCAACGCCACGTTGAAGGCGTGACAAGATTCTCTCGCCACCGTCGTCGCTCAAATTGGGGAGCAACTTGCGTTGCTCAATAAAAACAATCAACAATTGCCGGCTCAACCCGAGCCGAATCCACGGGGCAACACCGGCCATATCAATGAGGTCGTTGCGGTTACAACAAGAGGAGGGAAGGATACCACTCCCCCTATGAATCAAGACAAGGAGCCCGTGGTGGAGAATCTAGAAGAAAGCGAGCCGGTAATTGAAGTGGCAAAGGAGAAGGAGCCGCAAGAAGGAGAAAAATCTAGAATGGAGGAGCTTGTTGATGAGCGCCGATTTATGCCACCGGTGCCCTTCCCTTAACGGCTAGCTAGAGCCAAGATGGAGAAACGGCTTGCCAAGTTTCTCGAGTATCTGAGAGGGGTGAGACTCAATATCCCCTTCCTCGACGCTATAGTGGAAATCCCATCTTACGCCAAGTTCTTAAAGGACTTGATCACGGGAAGGAAGAGGAAGGAGAAGATAATGCTCGCGAAGGAAGGGACTTGGTTCACAAAGAGGGAAAAGGAGCCCGCCAAATTCAAAGATCCAGGGAGTTTCCGGATTCCTTGCACTCTAGGCGGCGTCCCCCTACAAAAAGCATTGGTAGATTTGGGGGCTAGTGTTAGCCTCATGCCTCTCTCTATGTTCCGGAAGTTGAATACCGGCACGGATTTAAAGCCTACCGACATGCGGATTCAACTAGCGGACGGACGGATTACAAGGCCGGTTGGGATCGCAGAGGACATCCCACTCCAAGTTCTGGGGGGGCATATGTTTGCCATGCGATTTCGTGATAATGGACATCAAGGAGGAGGGCGATACATCGCTCATACTTGGACGCCCATTCCTCGCCACCGCCGGTGTCATCGTCGATGTGCGGGAGGGGACTCTTACCTTGGACGTCGGCAACATCGAAGTGGAGCTCCATATACCGAAGGCGATGAAGTACATGTCGTATCATGAGGAGCTAGATTACATGGACCTCCTTGATAAGGTCTTCGAAGAGGCGATCCCCCACTCCATCGGCGCACCCCACGAAGATAGCTTCGAAGAAGGCCTAGATTTGGCCGAGGAAGAGAAGATGGAGCACTCCCCCGATATCTCCATGGCGATTGATGACGTCGACGCTGATGTCGCAAGAATACGGGAGCTCTGCAAGCTCTCGAAGTTGAGGACTCCGAAGAAAGCTCCACCGATACGACGATCGGTGTCACCGGTAAAGTCGAAGACCGGAGCAAGCTCTAGCTTGGGGGAACCACCCCCCAACATTGCCCATGACAAAGGGGCGCTGGGGAAGATCACACACCATCATGATCCAAATCCGAGCAGTCTTCCCGACAAATTCGACGGGTGCATCTCATATGCACCCAACATCCCGTGCTAAGTTGAAAATTTAAAGGGGTCGAGCTCAAGACCTTAAATGAGCGCTTGTCGGGAGGCAACCTGACAGTTATCACATTTTTTCTATTTTAGTTTCTACTTTTGTTTTAGACTTTATTAGTGTTTTTGAGTCGTTTGCCCGAAAAATTGTGACAACGGGTCCTATTTTCTTTGACAGGAGGAGGAGAGAAGGATATCTATTATATGGAGGATGACCGAGGCGAAGAAGAGCGCTCCAGGAATGCGCTCGAGGCTTAGGAGGAAGAAGAAACCACTTGGAGGAAGAAAAACAGAGAGTAGAGCCAAAACGGAGCCCCGAAGCAGAAAACAGAGTCCCACTCGGCCGAGTACCATAGCCACTCGGCCGAGCAAAGAAAGCCGTCCGCCAGAGTGGCGCACCAACGAGGGAAGTCTACTGTACCCAACTCTCTGTCTTTTTTGTGATTTCAGTATAAACTGCCACTCGGCCGAGTATATTTCTTCACTCTGCCGAGTGAAACTGATACACTCCTAGGGCGAAAATTGCCGAGTAGCTTGTGCCACTCGGCCGAATGGAGTTTATCCACTCGGTCGAGGATGGCGAAGCCACTCGGCCGAGTCGTAAGCGGAGGGAGAAAATTTAAAAACTTTTTCGTTACGATCACTCGGCCGAGTGACTTAGTCACTCGGCCGAGTCGTAACTTCACTTATATATTGCAAACGTGCTCGGCGCGACTTTTGAAACACCCAAATCTCAATTTTTCGCCCGAGCCTGTGCCCCTTCAGCTCCCTCGCCCGCGATCGACTCCCACTCGCCCGATCCCCCACGCCGCCGGCCCCGATCGCCGACCCACCACCGACGACTGCTCCGGCGACCACCCCCCGCTGCCGGCGACCCTCCTCGTCGCCGGCCAAGCTCCGGTAACCCCAATTTCGTGTTAAATCCTATTTTCTCCCCATTTTTTGACGATCCGAGTACCCATTGAGCCCCTAACTCAAATCGATTTCTTTATTTATCTGTTATACCCCATCTCCCCCATGTATTTTGAATTTTATACGCTGATACCATTGTTTGATGCACAGGCTATCTTGGGGGAGCTTAGGGGAGCTTTCGGACGCTCTATTGGCTTCGCGAAGGCGGCGTCTTCGCACCTACCCACTGTTTGGCTCTCGCGGCGTGTTCAGGTACCTTCGTTCCATTATTTTTGGCACGTCGCATTTTATATTAGCTGGGTGAGCACTCGGGGCACACATGCCGCCCCGTACACGGCCACGCACTCAGGGAGCTTCCGCCAAGCGGAAGCGGATGGATGAGCCCGGCCCCTCCCACGCTAGGGAGGACTCCCCTCCACCTTCACCACCTCACCCCACACAGCCATTACTAGCCGACCCCATCCACCCGCAGCCACTTCCAGCCGACCCCGTTCATGCACAGCCACCACCGGCTCCTGTTATCGGGCCGCTGGGGATTACGTTCAGAGACGATGCACATCGCGTCCGATTTGAGCGTATCGCCCAGCGCCCGATAGTACCCTCCAGGTTCGCCCATTTAGCTGACTTAGACCGCCTGGGGGTACTTGAGGGGATGCTCACGTTGTACGACAATGTGGGTTGGCGAGATTTTCTTTCTGTGTCAGCGGACACCTACGTCCGTCCGACACTCGAGGTACTCAGCTCGATCGCCCGGACCGCTGAGGGATGCTCCTTTAGACTTATGGATCGAGAGTGTCAGATCACTCTCGATATGCTTAGAGCATTCTTTAAGTGGCCCGCAGTCCCCGCGCCCGACCGAGCCTACGCCCCCACACACATCCCTCCCCCATCTTTCGATTCACATGCCTTTTGGGCCAGGATCACGGGTTTACCTCAGGCCTTTGACCCTAGTAGGGCCAAGGCCTCGGCCATAGTCCACCCCTGCCTCCGCATAGCACATCGCCTTATGGCGACCACTTTTCTAGCGAGGTACGAGCCTGGGATGATGTCTACGCCTGAGCTCTATATGCTCTACGCGATGACTCGCCCTAGTGTTCTGGATAGGGATGGTGTTACGATGGTCCCTGCCGTTGAGATTGACGTCGCTAGCTGGTTTTTGGACCGCATCATCGTATCGGTGGGCGCTCGCTCCCTGATATGTTGTGGTGGCCTGATCACCCTGCTAGCCCTGATGACCGACGAGGACCTTCCGGCCGACCTGCATCGACATTCGGGCCCCACTTCACTTTCGATAGACGTCATGGCCCGGATGAAGATGCTTCGTCCGCACGGCCAGCGTCACTGGGTATGGTTGCACGGTCCCTTCGGTGCTGATTACATGATCCTTCTGAGCCCCGCTCGGACACACATAGGACCAGCACACGAGGACTGGCTTCCGGCGATGGATCTCCTGATCCCCGCCACCTACGTGCTTGAGGCCGAGGAGCCTGAGCAGGCACCCCCTGCACCTGTAGACCCTGTGTTCCCTCAGCCTGAGCCTGCACTTTCTGCGGCTCCCGATACCTCTGTCCCCACTTCTACCGGTGTCGGGAGTACGCTTGCTGAGTCACCGTCCACTGCCACCACGTCTACCACCACCCCCACCACTGCTGTGCCCCTGTCGGTTGAGCCACTCACCTCTCTGCTACCCGAGCGTCCACCCACCATACTTGAGAGCGGTGAGTCTTCCTTTGCTTCCGTCGTGGAGACCCTATCCACTTTGATCTCCGCTAGGGTTTCACCTTTTGGACCCCACACTTTCTCCCCAGTGGTCGACCCTTCTGTCTCCACCGTAGCTGTCCTATCTGAGAGCGTCGTGACGTCTGTTCCCACGTCTGTGTCACTGACCTCTCTTGCCGCCTCGTCACCGATTTTGTCTTCCACTCCCACTGCTGCTGCTTCCACCTCACACCAGCCTGCGTCCCAGCCTCGCACTGAGGCTGGGCATCCACTAGTGAGCACAGCCCCCATTCCACCCATGCCTGCTGTCCCGATCACCTACACTGTCCGTGTCAGACAGCCCTGACCTGCTCAGCCTAGACCTGTCCGTCCCTCCGCTCCACCACCCCCTGACGCCTTAGTTCAGATCGTTCACGCTCTTGAGGGGGCGATGAGTGGACTCAGGGGCGATTTTAGGGCTCTGTCTTCCACAGTCACCGCCATGGAGCACCGCCTCGAGCTACTTCCCGGCATTCACTTTTGCCTGACTCAGATTCTCGAGCGACTACCACGATCACCACCCACCCAGCAGACTGTTCCACGACCACCACCCCCACCACCACCCACCCAGCAGACTGTTACCCAGCCACCACCACCCCCACCTCCACCTCAGGACGGAGATGGCACATCACCACCAGCTTAGGCACACCCTTGATGCCATTGATATTTTTTTGTCGTTATGCTGCCCATTCTCTACTTGGTCCTGATGATTTTTGCCACCCCCTCCTCCCATCACTATTTTTGTCCACCTTTTGATCATATCATTCTATATCCTTTTTCGGGAGAGAGGGAGAGTATTTTTGGTGACACACACATATCTGCATCACTCTTATCCTTGCATGCATCACATCCGCATCATATTTTCATTTTGTTTTTTTTATTTTTCTTTCTTTTTATCATGCATACCCACCCCCTCCCATTACACGTCTCTCAGTGTGCCACACTTCGCACATTGAGGACACTGTGCGCTTTAGCTTGGGGGAGTGAGTTCTCACACTTTTCGCTTTTATCACTTTTATTTTTAGTTTTTTTTCACGTTTTTCCACTTTTCACTCATTTTTCATCACGTTTTTTTCTTTTTTTACCATGCATCACGTTTTTCTTATTTTCTTTGTGTGCTGCATTGTAAATAGTTTTTATTTTTCTTTTGTCTTTATTTCTTTCATCTCCTGCTAGAGATGACTTTTCTGTGATGATGACAACGTGGTGTTAGCTTTTCTCTATATGCATGATATATTTGTCGTGTCATAGCTTTTTTATTTCTGATATCATATGCTATGTTCTGCCTCGCATTTAGAAATAGTAACCCACTCTATTTTGGTGTATGAAAATGGATGAAATTCTATTATTAGCTGATGTCTGATGATCCATATGTATGCTATCGTAGAAAACACACCAAGATTCACGCATTGATTGCTTATATCTGGAGTACTGCTTTCTTTTCTCATATCACTTCTTATTGCATGATTTGTATGCTTCACTTCAGGTTGATTGAATTATTGCTAGCAATGATAAATCTGGATTAGTTTACTTTTTGAGATTAAACTGAGTAGATTATATTACCCTGCTTAAGTTGTCATGCACGTCCTATAGAGTGAACCGAGAGATACATTTATTTCTTTCTCCACATATCTTGAACATAATTTCTCTATTTTATATTCATTGGTGAATCTCACCTTAGCAATTCTATTATTGGCATCCCCCGTTATTAAATCACATGCTCCAAATTCCCCAAAACCCAAAGAAAAAAATACTTGTATATCCTTCTCTTTGATTTGGGATCATTTGTGTATATATGCTATTATTAAAAAAAAGAGAAAAGAAGAAGGAAAAAGATTTGAGAATAAGAAAAGAAAAGAGAAAAGAAGTTCGAAAATGATCCCATCTCATATCCTTTCTCTCTTTCTTCCCTCTATCGCTTTTATTTTTGTTTTCTTTGACTTTTGGAGCTTCATAAGAAACGGGGATGTAAATATTGTTTTGTATATGCCACCACGCTTATAGATAAGCTTGGGGGAGAGAATCCAATGATGTGTGAGAGAGTGACTACTTGACGGTGCATGACAACCTAGGCTAAGTAATATTTTATACTCGGTGAGATTGCTAAAGTTTCACGAAATCCAGAAATCTACGCTTAGCATCCATTTCATGAAAACCACACTTTTTCTATTCTTTCTACTCTATCGTGTGATATCTCTTATACTCCTTATAGAAAGCATTCAATTGAAAAGTGTGTGATCTACGGTATTGTATACCGCTTTAGATGCTTCAGACGATGTTAATCTTAGAATTATTCCATTTTTCATGCTATATTGATATTCTTGGGTTTTCTATTTCAAATGCACCATTATACTATGATATCAAAATAAAAGTCTTTGACATGTGGTTTATATTCGATGCATGCTATATGAGTAAGTAAAACCCACGTCCTGAGAAAATGATCTAGCAACTTCCCTCTTCGTTTTCTATTTTGTTTTTCATTTTCCGTTTTCCGCCTTTCCGCCGTTTTCTTTATCTTTCTCCGCCGGGTCCGCTTTTTACTCATCTTCCTCGAGGACGAGTAAGAGGTAAGCTTGGGGGATTTTGATCACTCCGTATTTTACACCTTTTTTCTGCATGATTGCATGCCATTTAGATCGCTCAAATCGTGTTTTTCACGTTTATTCGACGATATTGCGATGCTTTTCACGATTTGTTGTTTTTGTCGTATTTCAGGAGATTTGGAGCGATTTGGAGTGATTCTGAGATGCACCCACTCCGGAGTGTCACCGACGACTCTCTTGAGGGGTATTTTGCGATTGGAGAGGAGTGGAAGAAGAAAGAACGTCGTAGGAGCGACGAGGAGGCAAAAACATGAAGAATGGGCATTTTCAGCATGCCACTCGGCCGAGTGAAGGAGTCACTCGGCCGAGCATAGACAGCCCGCTTGGCCGGCCAGATCGGACACGCAACAGGGCCAATATCAGCGTGTACTCAGCCGAGCATCGCCATACCACTCGGTCGAGCACCGAGTCATCCCGCGCCCGAGTGGAGCCAAGACAACGACATCAAAAATGCTGAACTCTCTGGAATCCGTCTGTACAGTCCCAAGCTCCGACTCGGTCGAGTGAGGAACACCGTCCGCCCGAGTGAAGAACGCCCACCGCCCGAGTGAAGAAAAGTCACTCGGTCGAGTGACTCCCGAGGAGACGACCCCCAAGACCCCCAACTCTCTGGAATCCGTCAGGGTCTATCACTCGGCCGAGTAACATTTGTCACTCGGCCGAGTGAGCCGCGCTGCCTGTAGCGTAAACTGCGATTTTGAGGCTGCGCAGGGGCATTTTCGTCAGGGTTTTTTGGGCGATTTTGGGGGGTATTTAACCCCAGTTTTTAACCTAGTTTAGGGGGCTTTTCAGAACTTTTTTGCAGCCCTTTTAGATTAACTTTTAGGGATTAGATTTAGCTTTTAGGGAGGAGAGAAAAGTGATATTTTGTTGGATGCTATCTTGTTCTTCATTGGTTTGTCTCTCTCTCTCTCTCTCTCTCAAAAACTCCATTTTTATTGATAATTTGAATATAGCTATGAATTCCATTGATTTTACTTGTGAATTTCTATTGCATTCTATTATGAATTGTGAGTAGTTCCATCGGCTTAGGGCGTAGGGATGAACCCTACGAGCCCAATTTCAAATTTGTGATGAATTGGTGAAACTATTGCTAGGATTGAGTAGGGTTAGTTTGGGATTGCTATAATACGAATAGCTAGGGATTCATACCGATTGGGATTTGCAAGAAATTGGATCCCAATTCGATAGGAAGCCCTAGAAATTCGAATTGGGTTGCAATTGAATTTCTCCGGAATCGGTTTGCAAGAGATTTGACCGAAACTAGGGTTTTCGATTACAATTCTATACCAATACCCGTTTGCAAGAGATTGGACTGGTAGAAACTATCCCAACCTAGGTCGTAGCTCGAGTTTGCACGAGAGTGGGCTCGAGATATGATTGAACGATGATGTCGTTCTTCACGCTAGTTTTCCTAGGTTAGGGTTTGCAAGAGATTGGACCCTACCCTAGGTTGGCTATAGACCGGCAATAGCGCGAGAGCGTGAGCTTGGTTCTACATTTAGTTGCAACTAGTTCACCCGAATTTCAAATCTAGCAATTGTTAAAACCTACGAATCACAATGATGAGATACGGCAAGTAACGGGGATTCCCTATCCCTAGGCGTCTTTATTAATTTGTTATTTCTTTTATACAATTGAACGACTGTGACCGCATTACTGCGAACGTTTCTCGACTATTCTTATAGCCAGGTGATTGACGAAGACACTGTTATTAGGCCTCCCTGTGTTCGATACCCGCTCGCCGCTACACCGTGTACTTGCGGTAAGACTACAGTGTCGCCGCTCTGGGACGTGTATCCGGGGCGCGACCAGTTGCCAAGCCATCCTCTCCTTCTCTTTCAGCTCCGTCAGATGACCCTCTCCTTGTTCAGTTGAATGAGCGAGTTTCTTCACTTGAAACGAACGTTTTGGACATGGATCAAAAGCTTTCGCTCCTTCTTGAGCTGAACTATAAGTCGTTTCAGTATTGCGGCTTTTCGGTTCCGGCCACCCTCCAGGCTATGTTCCCTCCTTCCGAGGATGATCACCATTCTGTTGTTCCTCATCATCCTGTTGATACTCAGGCACCTCCTGCTGAGTTCACCCATCCTTCAGCTACTGATGTTCTGCCCTCTGTGCATGTTATTACTCTCGTTGGTCAGTTTTCTTTGCCTGATCCTCTGGAGACCACTGCTGCTGCTGGTGCTTTGTCATCAAAGCGGAAGGCCCGCATGTGTCCTTCTCGTTGCTCTTCCAGACTGGTGTTCTGTCGCTCTGGTCGCCCTTCGACTCCTCTGTCATTCAGATTGACTGATGTTGCTCTGCTGCTACTCACCATAGGACTTCTTTTTGTTATGGTTTGAGTATGTGTATGTACCTTTTGGTGTGTCAGTTTGTACCTCTAGATGCTGTTATAGTATTAAGAGTTAGTCTTTTGTATTCCTGGTATGCTTTTGGCTGCATCGTAGAGTTACTCTTTGATGGATGATGATATATGTATAATGATCATACTTTTGATGTACATGGAATTGATGTTGTATTTTGTACTCCGTGTATCTGTTGATTATATATAAATGATGATATGCTGCTTCATACTGTGTCTCATTTACTTATATGTTGATTGTGTGAACCTTGTGAAATTGCCTCTCTTTGCATGCTCTATCATATACATGATGTGAAATGTTGATATTGGATTCTCGTTCCTTTAGTCAACTAAGATTTCTTGTGTTTATGAGCTTTTGGTATATATATCAATGAGATGCACCTTCGTGATTATTTTTCTCCGATTATATTTTGGCATCACATTAGATATATATATATATATCCTATCTTTAGACTCTCATGATTGTTTTAATACTTATTTAGCACTGTTGTGGTTGTTATTCTACGCCCACTTTTGGATAATGCCATAGGGAGATAGAAATAAACATATCATAATTATGTGCTAAGTAAATTTTAAACGTGAATCTAAGATTGAAGTAGCCTTAGATTCAGGAGGAGTAAGATATAATGAACTTGGATTATAAAATCCTAGATTTCAAGATTTCAAGATTTAGATTTCAAGAATTAAAATCATTTCATTCATACATATCTTACATGCTTGCTTCAATTGATCTATACATGCCCTTATATACATTGACTAACTGGATTGGCATCTTGTAATGCCCTACCAGCTACTGCACAAGTACTAGAGGGGGGGTGAATAGTACTTTAAAATAATAAGGCGTATTATTCCAAATTAAATTGCACACAACTACCAAGTCAATTTGCGGAAGCTTAAATTGAATGACAACAATGAAATTAACAATGCTAACAAATGAAGTTAATGGGTTCGGATCCACCCAAGTCTCCCCGACTTGTTCCCGGTGATCCTACGTCCCAACCACCCGGATCCCTTCCGGATACTTGAGTTAGAAACCCTAACTCAAGATTTCCACTATGAATATCTTGTGAAAAACCTTCACAAGATCAAATCATACATGCAATGGCAAAGTGAATCCCACAACCCGGGATCACAAACTTCTCTCACAACCGAGAGAGCCAATAAGCAATATAAAAGAGTTTAATATGAAATAAATACTCTTACCACAAAATCCTATACCTTGAGTTTTTCTTACCCAAAAGGTGGAATGAAGGATTTGAGGAAGATGAAGTTACCAAACCCTAGCACCAAGGAAATGAGCAGCAATGGGTGCCTAGGGAAGATTTGGAAACTTGAATCAAGCAATAGCTTGAAGAGCTCACCAAGAACAAGCTTCTCTCTAGATCTAGAAATGAGAGAGAATGTGTTTCTTGTGAGGAAGAGAGCTTTAGATTTGAGGGAGAATAGCTATCTCTTTAGAACTCAATGAATCTCTTAATGTCAGCTCTATTGAAGATAGAAATGACCTAGGTTTGTATTTATAGGGTCCCATAAAAACAAGTTAGGTCAATCTCCAACGGAAAGAAATCTGTGAGATCTAGTCGGTCAAAGAACACTCACTGACCGACTAGTTCATCAACTAGTCGGTCAGTCACAAAGCATGGACCGACTAAGAGCAGATCTGAGAAGAGATAGAATTTCAGACCTAGAAAACTAGTCGGTCCAAGAACACTGTCTGACCGACTAGTTTCACAACTAGTCGGTCATCCAATGAACGTAGACCGACTAAGAGGCAAAACAACATAGTCTGAAGGCAAGTTGACTTAGTCGGTCCAAGAACAAAAATTGACCGACTAGATTGTCAACTAGTCGGTCATCAAACGTTCTTAGACCGACTAACGGTAAACAGTAGCTTAGGAGAATTTTAGAGTGAACAGTCAGTCTCAACTAGTCGGTCAAAGAAGCATCACTGACCGACTAGTTCACAAACTAGTCGGTCGGTGAGTCAACATAGACCGACTAACTGTAAACAGTAAAGAGCTAAGAATTAACTGACAGAAACTAGTCGGTCCAAGAACAGTGGCCGACCGACTAGATCACCATCTAGTCGGTCAGTACTTGTTCTTGTACCAACTAACATGCACAACAAAGTCCGAATCGAAGCGCGACGCTTCGAGGAAGTTAGAGTGAACTTGTGCAAGAATCCTAGAGCTACGAAATGAGCGTAATGAAGATAGAAACGTAAGATATACTCAAGGCTTAACATTCTATCAATCGAAACTAAAAGACTATAAATAAAACCTTAATAAACGGTCTTTGAGAGCTTCGATTGAATCTTCATTACTTCCAAAGCGTTGCAAGAGCTTCAACGAAGCTTTAGGCTTGAATACGAGCTTTTGGAAGTGTTGAGATGTCGCTTTGAATATTCTCGTGAAATTGGCGACGATCTCCAATACTGCGCTCACAAATTGTTAGTTCATGAAGTATTTATGTTTGCTCATCATCCAAAACCAAATCCGGGGAGTCCAATATTCAACATTCTCCCCCTTTTTAGTGATGACAAACCAACATAAATAATAATCAAAGATAATAATTCAAATGTAAAATACTTACTCCCCCTGCATTGATGACACGTTAATTCCAAAATGAATATAAATGAATTGCATCAAGCAGACGAGTAAGATAAATAAAGTGAATTGATTTTTGAAATATCGGATTTTGAAAATCCTTATATGTATCTTAACTCCCCCTGAATCTAGCATATCAAACTAGATTCTTGGAAATTGAGTTAAATTTTCATTTGCGCTATTTATTATCATTATCTCTCCCCCTTTGGCATTATCCCAAAAAATGGGGGGGGGGGGGGGGGCATATAACGACAACAATTAGGAAATGTAAAATCCAACATCGGGAGTCGTAGACAAAGGCAATGGACCAACTTGACACCAAGGGAAAAATTGTGGAAATCAAAACAAGGTGTGCCAAATTTTCCATTATCAAAAAAAATCAAAATCATCAAAAACACCAAATCATTATTCATTTCTTGAATAAAGAAACATACTCTTCAATATTCAATATTCTTGGTTAATTTTGTACATGGAAAACAATTCTATAAAATTACAGAATTTAAATCCATTTAACCAACTTTTTATGCGTCGATTCGATATCACATTTCAAATATATTCAACGAATATTAAAATTTGCACGACGAATAAAAGATAAAGTGAACGATGATGAACATATATATATATATATATATATATATATATATATATAGACAACATGAGTACATCCAAAAAATATCACATCGAATATATGAGATACATCATATCAAGCGCTACATATCATCAAAAAGAAATACATCATCATCATCATTCTCATCAAAATAAATACTACAACAAAAAGTACATCATCATCATCATATCATAAAATCCAACATCGACAACCAGAAAGCACAAAAAAATACATCAAAGCATCTCTCAACCCCATCCTAACCGAAGACACTCTCACGAGAATATATCATCCAAAGCGTATATGGAGAGTCCTCGGAACAACAATCACGTGGAGGAGGCTGGATCTGCAGCGTCTGTGGGTCCAGTCGACGGAGTGGACTCAGGCTCTGCAGGGAGAAGAGGTGTCTCAACAGATGGAATCGTCGGGGCAGGAGTCGAGATCTCAGCAACAGGCTCAACAGCAGCATGAGTCTCGACAGAAGCAGCAGCAGCAGATACATGAGCAGGCTCGGAAACTGGGTCAGCAGCAGGCTCAGAAGGCTGAAGAGCTGCAGCAGATGGCTCTGGAACACCGGAAGAGGTGGCAACTCCAGGAGCAGAAGTGGAAGTACCAGCAGCAGCAGCAGTGGCCTCATTGCCACAGGCAAAAGAAGTAGCAAGCTCGTCAAGCTCTTCATCGTCCATCTCCTCGGCCTCAGACACGGAAGGAGGAAGCTCAACACCCATCTGACGAGCCATACGGCATACTACCTCCTCGGTACGAGCCAAGCGGGACTCGTGACGAAGAAGTATCCGGACGACATCATCAAGGGTGGCAACGGGAGTAGCAGAGGCACTGGGAGAGGCAGGGACAGATGCTGAAGGTGTCGTCCTCTGAACGTGACGAAGCGCCGCAAGAGATTTCTTGACGGCCGTCGCATTCAGGGGAGGACCAAGGGGACGCTTATCGTCACGAGGCAATGTGACACAAAAATGACGAAACACGAGGGTCAACATGCAAGGAAATGGGATATGAGCCGATTTATTGGACTTTCGAATACACTCGAAAGAGTCAATCTTATCGAGTATAATTCGAGCCCAATTAATCGAGCTCCCCATGAAGATCGCATAGATAAGCTTCAAAAATGGCTGGGATGGTAAAGATGAGGAGCCGTACTTGGGAAGCAAGCACGACTTCAGAATCAGATTTAGGACCCATGCATTTGGCTTGAAAGATTTAGATGGCACGCCAATCATGGCAGGAGGAATCTGATGGAAAATCTCTGAAAGGATGGTCTGATCAAGAGAAGAAATATCATCTACCGAGATATCAGAAGGAAGAAGGCCAGACGAAGAGATACCCAAAATCTCTCCTAAGATATCCGCAGTGAGGACTATAGGAGTCCCCAAAACGGTCGTCTCAACAGAGTGGGTCTGATCGTACTGACCCCGGATCCTATTAGCATAGAAAAGCTTCACTAATCTAGGGTAGGGGTGAGGATTCGCCTTCGGGTCATATCGAAGGTAATCGAGAAGACCCGACGACGACAGAAGATCAGCTAACCCTATGAAGTCGCTAAACTGGACGAAATGCTCCAGAAGCAGCGGGCAATGTTCGATACGGTTATACGCCGCGAGACACAAAGGGTCATCGCGACATAAGGAAATATCGACACCGCCCACCGGCATCGGACCCTTTCCCTTAGGCTTACGGGTAGACGTACGAGGGTGGGTGCTAGACTCGGGATGAATAGGAGGAGTGGGTTCCCTATGAGTCTCGGTCTCGGGGTTATACTCCGTATCGGAATCGGTAGGAGTATGGAACGAAGATTGAGAAGCAAGAATTTTGGCCTTTGGCTTAGGCTTGGGTTTGGGTTTCGGTTGACCTCTAGGTTGAGCGGTCGTCGTCCTCTTCTTCTTAAGAGGAGGCGAAGACGACGAAGGATGGGTGGTCTTGGCTCTACGCTTCGGAGGGGTTGGATGCTCGGGATCCGAAGAGATTGGATCAACGGTCATCGGAGAGGGGCTAGAGGGAGTGATCGGAATGCGTGTTCTTGCCATAGTCGAAGCAAGACACGGGACAAGGAGATCAAACGAAGAAGCCCTAGCCGAAAACAAAAAAATAGATAAACCCTAAGAACCCTAGAAACCGAGCAAGCCCTAGCTCTAGGAAATGAAATCTAACCCTAGGAGGAGAGGAGATCACCTAGAACGAGGGGCTGACGGAGGAGATCGACGGGGATGGCCGGAAAAATGGCCGGAGATCGATCGGAAGTCGAAGGGTTTTGAGGGGAATCGGGATTTCGAGCTGGAGGAGAAAGAGAATAGACTGATTAGAATGAGAACAGACCGATTAAAATGAGTTTAAGTCGGTCGAGATCGCAAATTACCAAACAGTTCCTGGCACAACTAGTCGGTCACAGTTCAAGCACTGACCGACTAGATCACGATCTAGTCGGTCGGTCAATGAGCTTGAACCGACTAGTTGCAAACAGTGGCTGAATCCAAGAATTACTGACAAGATTTAGTCGGTCTGCGTTCAAGTACTGACCGACTAGATCTCAATCTAGTCGGTCGGTCACAGAACATGAACCGACTAAAGAGACAAAAACTTGAAAATCAAGTTCTCTTCAAAATACGCTTGGACGATAAATCTCAAAACTCTCAATAAACATCTAAACTACCCCATTAATCATCGAAAAACAGAAATTTGACGATTACGCATAAATCGAACGAAAAATCAAGATATCACATAAAATTCCCGAAAAATCCAATAATTCTAGCATGAATGAGATATTGCCAAAAGTAATAGCATGCAAAATTATTGAATGAAACATGAATCCTATATCTCGGATTCACCCATAATCCCCAATTCTCGACGCAACCGCACAAAGGAGTCCTCCTTTAGGGGTTTCGTGAAAATATCGGCGATTTGCTTTTGGGTTTCAACGTACACTAGAATGATGTCCTTTTTAGCAACATGATCATCTAAAAAGTGGTGTCGGACATCTATGTGTTTCGAACGGGAATGATGTACCTGGTTCTTGGAAAGACATATTGCACTTTGGTTGTCAACCATGATAGGGCAAGTATCACAATTTATACCAAAGTCTTTAAGTGTGTGTCTCATCCAAAGAACTTGAGCACACGCGGCACCGGCGGCAATATATTCCGCCTCGGTGGTTGAAAGTGATACGGAATTTTGCTTCTTAGAAAATCAAGAGACAAGAGAATTTCCTATAAAATGGCAAGTGCCACTAGTACTTTTCCTGTCGGATTTGCATCCCGCATAATCAGCGTCACTATATGAGACTAACTCATATGTGCTAGATCTCGGATAAAGTAATCCAAAATCTAATGTGTAACTTAGATAGCGAAAAATACGCTTTACCGCTACTAAGTGAGACTCCTTAGGTTGAGACTGATAACGAGCACATATACATACGGCAAACATAATATCGGGCCTACTTGCGGTAAGATAAAGCAAACTACCTATCATACCTCGATATAGACGAATGTCTACATCCTTACCGCCCGTATCCTTGTCAAGATGCGTAGTCGTGCTCATTGGAGTCTTTTTCCCGGAGGCATTCTCCATTCCAAATCGCTTTAGCAACTCCACCGTGTACTTTGTTTGGTGGATGAAGATTGCATCGTTCATTTGGCGAATTTGGAGACCTAAGAAATATTTGAGTTCGCCCATGTGGCTCATCTCAAATTGTTCCTTCATCACATTAGAAAACTCTTCGCAAAGAGCGAAGTTAGTAGCACCGAAAATGATATCATCAACATAAATTTGAACTAATAAAATATCATTATTCGCATGCTTAATAAAAAGTGTTGAATCGGCTTCGCCCATTTTAAAATTCAAATCCAAAAGAAAATTCTTTAGGCGATCATACCAAGCTCGAGGAGCTTGTCTCAAACCATAAAGAGCTTTCTTTAGTTTAAAAACGTGATTTGGAAATTTTTCATTTACGAAGCCCGGAGGTTGAGAAACGTAAACTTCCTCAACGACATCTCCGTTTAAAAATGCACTTTTAACATCCATTTGAAATAATTTAAAATTCTTATGGCATGCAAAAGACAAAAGTAATCTAATTGATTCTAATCTAGCTACCGGAGCGAAAGATTCTTCGAAATCGATACCTTCCTCTTGACGATAGCCTTGAGCTACTAACCGAGCTTTGTTCCGGACGACGACTTGGTTTTCGTCGGTTTTGTTCTTGAAGATCCACTTTGTCCCTATGACGGTGTGGTTCTTCGATGGCAATGGAACAAGCTCCCAAACTTCATTCCTCTCGAATTGAATGAGCTCCTCCTCCATGGCTAAGATCCAAGCGCTATCTTCGCATGCTTCATTAATATTCTTTGGCTCTATCGATGAGGCAAAGGCACAATTTGCGAAGCGGTGAACTTGGGATCTCGTCTTGACACTATCATAGATATTGCCAATGACTTGCTCATGGGGATGGTCACGAACCGAATGAAGCCGTTTGGGAATACCTTGATCACTTGGAACATTCTCAACAACTTCATTAGTTGGGTTAGTCTCAATAGAATCAATAGAATCATTAGACTTAGAATTTTCAAACGAATCACATAAAACATCCATAGAATCATTATCATTTGAAATTCTAGTTGGAACAAATCCTTCATTAAACGAGACATGAAGCGATTCCTTGATCGTTGAGGTTCGTTTGTTGAATATCCGGTAGGCTTTGCTACGCGTAGAATATCCAACAAAAATCCCCTCATCGGATCTCGGATCGAATTTGTCCAAACTACCATATGTGTTCTTAATAAAACATTTCGAACCAAAAACACGAAAATGTTTAACTTGAGGCAACCTACCAAACAACAATTCATAACAAGTTTGTTTAGTGCCGGGCCTCAAAAGTATTCTATTAAACACATAGCAAGCGGTGTGTACCGCTTCCGCCCAAAATTGATGGCCAAGTTGGCTATCATCAAGCATAGTGCGAGCACACTCCACTAGCGTCCTATTCTTTCTCTCAACTACACCATTTTGAGGAGGTGCACGAGGGAAAGAGAAGGTGTGAGTAATACCAACTTCATCACAAAATGTCTCAAAAGACTCATTCTCAAATTCACCTCCATGATCACTACGAATAGTGACAATGGTGGTTCCTAAGAGATTTTGTACTTTCTTAACAAAAATTGTGAAGTTTTCAAAAGCTTCATTTTTATTACACAATGAAAATACCCAAGTAAATCTTGAATAGTCATCTACGATGACAAGTCCATACCTTTCATTTCCTAAGGAAGCTACTCTAGTTGGCCCAAATAAATCTAGATGTAATAGCTCTAGTGGCCGTTTAGTAGAGATGCTTTTCTTAGGTTTAAATGAAGATTTAGGAAGCTTGCCGCGTTGACAACAATCACAAAAACTTTTCTTTTCAAAAACAAGCTTCGGAAAACCTTTAATAGAATTCAATTTTGAAAGCTTATATAGTGTTCCAAAGTTCACATGTCCAAAGCGTCGATGCCATAAGTGTTGTTCACTTGTGTTGGCAACGAGACATTGTTCATATGACTTAGGAAGATCCAAAATATAGATGTCTTTACGACGAGTTCCGGAAAATAATAATTTTTCATTATCCTTTCTTAAAATATGACACAATCCTTTCGCAAAGCTAACTTTGTAACCTTTGTCACAAAGTTGACTTATTGAAATAAGATTATGATTTAAACCACTAACAAGATAAACGTCACTAATTAATGGTTTAGAAGGGTTACCGACTTTACCAACACCTATGATGGTTCCGCTCTCGTTGCCTCCAAATACGACGCGGTTTCCATTCGCAATGGGAACCACTCCGGAGAGCAAACGAGCGTCACCCGTCATGTGTTTGGAGCACCCGCTATCGAGTATCCAATTCCCTTTGGAGCTAAATTTAAATTTGATGCTCCTTTTCTTTTTCTTTTCCTTGAGTACCTAAAGATAGACACTTTCATATCATGGTACCCAAGGTCATTGGGTCCAAGGGATTAGACCTTTGGAAGCCAAGTCCAAGTGGACTTAGACTTCCCCACATAATTCTTACTATGCACAACATCCGAAAAATAAGCATTCATGTACATTTGTTTTTCGTCCATGCTTGTGTCTTTTGGGCTCCAAATAGTGAAAATTTTGGGAGCCATCATCCTATTGGGTGCATGCATGCTACGTTGATTTCTACGTGATGCATGTTGTGGATAGGCATACGGGACATGATGGAATGGTGCACGAAGAGAATTATTCATATGATGAGGTGGGTGTACATATGCATGTGTGGAAACACGTGCGTGAGGGTGTCTCACTTGGTGTGCACGTGCCCGGGAATGTGTTGCATAAAAATCATCATAAGTGTGAGACGGTGGAGTAGGACGTGTGTTCCTACGTGGCATGTTATTAGTGTACATGTAGGCATGCCCCTTCTTTAGAGGTCCACCCAAAGTGGGTTTCTTTCCGAAAGAGGGTGTGGACGAGGTGGAAGCACCATTGGTAGATGAACTACCAATAGAGTGTTTGCTCCCACTCGTTGAGGCTTCGGAAGTTGGCCTAACAAAAGTAGTGACCGACTTGGATGAATTTCCCATCATATACCCCAAGCCAATGTGGTGTTTGGCCGGAAGTAAATCTTTTAGGATATTATCCAAATGGCCCTTACCCTTGTTGAATTTGTTGATTCGGCCCAATGTGTCCTCATATTTCTCTTTGAGAGAACGCAAAGAAGTATCCAAAGCGGATATTTGCGATGTGAGCACATAAACACGAGATTTAAGATTCTCGTTCGCAATACTCAAAGTCGAGTTTTGAGAAGTTAAATCCGCTATCTCATGTTCTTCCGCATCCTCAATGCTAACATGTTCAAGTTTAGATTTGAGATTCACAATCTCATTTCTTAACTCTTCAACAACGGTGTCGTTGTTGGTGATGATATTCTTAGGCGATGTTTGAATGCTAGCTAGGTCATCTTTTACCTTAGTATATCTATTTACTAACTTAGTGTATTTTGACCAAAGTTGAGAGTTAGCATTTCTAAGATCATCCATCGTTACCTCATCGCTTTCGTCATTACTATCATCGGAAGAGGAGGATCCTTGATCGTTCTCCTCTATTGCCATGAAGCACATATGTGCTTGCTCCACTTTCTCATCATCCGACTCTCCGCTTGAGGAATTCTCGGAGTCGGTGAATGTTGCTCCGACAAGTCCTTTCTTGTACCCCTTCTTGTATTTCTTGGACTTATCGAATTTTGGCGCCTTCCACTTCTCCTTTTGTTTGTTGAGAGGACACTCCGCTTTCATGTGTCCTGGCTTATTGCACTTGAAACACAAAGGAGAGGAAGAGGCGTTAGAAGAACCAAATTTACCTTTGGTCTTGAAGTTACCTTTCCGGAAGAAACGGTTGAACTTCTTGGCCATGAGTGCCATGGACTCCAAGTCCAACTCGTTTTCCGAGTCTTCATCATCGGAAGATGTGGATGAAGCCGCCTTGAATGCAATCGCCTTTTTCTTAGGCGCATCTAGGTTCAAATATGACTTCATCTTTTCTTGTAGCTTCACCTTGCTATCTTTGCGTACCTCGTATGACATCAAAGTACCCATTAGTTGAACTACGGTATATTTGTTCATGTCATTACCTTCCTCGATGGCAAAGGTACGTTTTTCCCAAGAAGAGGGAAGTCCTTCAATAAGCTTTAAGCACTTCTCCTTTTGAGTGTAGATCTTGCCGAGGGCCTCTAACTCGTTTATTATGTCAACGAAGCGAGCGTAATATTCTTTCATCTTCTCGCCCTGTTGCATGTGAAACATTTCGTAATCTTTGGTTACGACAACGAGTTTAGAGTCTCTTACCCGACTCGTCCCTTCATGTAGTATGAGGAGAGAGTTCCAAATTTGATATGCACTCTTACATGTGCATATCTTATTGAAATCCTCGGGCTCCAATGCGCATTGCAAGGCGTTCATTGCCTTGGCATTGCTTACCTCCGCGGCGACCTCCGCGGTAGTCCATTTCTCAAAATCTTCTTCTTCAGGCTCGTTGTACTCCTTCATTGTAGTCCTCCATAAAGATGCACTTCGGAGGAAGGAAGGTTTCCATCCGACATTTCCAGTACCCGTAGTTGGTACCGTTGAAGAATGGAGGCCTTGTAGAGGAATGTCCTTCCATCACCGATGACGCTCCTTCACGGTTCCTGAAGGTGTCGTAGTTGGAAGGTGGAGGCACGGTCTTGTTTTCGTTGGCAGACATAGCTGAGTATCTGGCTCTGATACCAAATGTAATGCCCTACCAGCTACTGCATAAGTACTAGAGGGGGGGGGGGTGAATAGTACTTTAAAATAATAAGGTGTATTATTCCAAATTAAATTGCACACAACTACCAAGTCAATTTGCGGAAGCTTAAATTGAATGACAACAATGAAATTAACAATGCTAACAAATGAAGTTAATGGGTTCGGATCCACCCAAGTCTCCCCGACTTGTTTCCGGTGATCCTACGTCCCAACCACCCGGATCCCTTCCGGATACTTGAGTTAGAAACCCTAACTCAAGATTTCCACTATGAATATCTTGTGAAAACCTTCACAAGATCAAATCATACATGCAATGGCAAAGTGAATCCCATAACCCGGGATCACAAACTTCTCTCACAACCGAGAGAGCCAATAAGCAATATAAAAGAGTTTAATATGAAATAAATACTCTTACCACAAAATCCTATACCTTGAGTTTTTCTTACCCAAAAGGTGGAATGAAGGATTTGAGGAAGATGAAGTTACCAAACCCTAGCACCAAGGAAATGAGCAGCAATGGGTGCCTAGGGAAGATTTGGAAACTTGAATCAAGCAATAGCTTGAAGAGCTCACCAAGAACAAGCTTCTCTCTAGATCTAGAAATGAGAGAGAATGGGTTTCTTGTGAGGAAGAGAGCTTTAGATTTGAGGGAGAATAGCTATCTCTTTAGAACTCAATGAATCTCTTAATGGCAGCTCTATTGAAGATAGAAATGACCTAGGTTCGTATTTATAGGGTCCCATAAAAACAAGTTAGGTCAATCTCCAACGGAAAGAAATCTGTGAGATCTAGTCGGTCAAAGAACACTCACTGACCGACTAGTTCATCAACTAGTCGGTCAGTCACAAAGCATGGACCGACTAAGAGCAGATCTGAGAAGAGATAGAATTTCAGACCTAGAAAACTAGTCGGTCCAAGAACACTGTCTGACCGACTAGTTTCACAACTAGTCGGTCATCCAATGAACGTAGACCGACTAAGAGGCAAAACAACATAGTCTGAAGGCAAGTTGACTTAGTCGGTCCAAGAACAAAAATTGACCGACTAGATTGTCAACTAGTCGGTCATCAAACGTTCTTAGACCGACTAACGGTAAACAGTAGCTTAGGAGAATTTTAGAGTGAACAGTCAGTCTCAACTAGTCGGTCAAAGAAGCATCACTGACCGACTAGTTCACAAACTAGTCGGTCGGTGAGTCAACATAGACCGACTAACTGTAAACAGTAAAGAGCTAAGAATTAACTGACAGAAACTAGTCGGTCCAAGAACAGTGGCCGACCGACTAGATCACCATCTAGTCGGTCAGTACTTGTTCTTGTACCAACTAACATGCACAACAAAGTCCGAATCGAAGCGCGACGCTTCGAGGAAGTTAGAGTGAACTTGTGCAAGAATCCTAGAGCTACGAAATGAGCGTAATGAAGATAGAAACGTAAGATATACTCAAGGCTTAACATTCTATCAATCGAAACTAAAAGACTATAAATAAAACCTTAATAAACGGTCTTTGAGAGCTTCGATTGAATCTTCATTACTTCCATAGCGTCGCAAGAGCTTCAACGAAGCTTTAGGCTTGAATACGAGCTTTTGGAAGTGTTGAGATGTCGCTTTGAATATTCTCGTGAAATTGGCGACGATCTCCAATACTGCGCTCACAAATTGTTAGTTCATGAAGTATTTATGTTTGCTCATCATCCAAAACCAAATCCGGGGAGTCCAATATTCAACACATCTATGTATGTGGTGTAACTTTTCATTAAGCACAATTATTTATCTTTTTGTTTATGTTTGCTTGTCATCATCAAAAAGTGGGAGAATGTTGAGTAGTGGACTTCTCCCTACTTGGTGTTAATGATGAGCAAACATAAATACTTGTGACTAATCCCATATTTGCAGTTAATCCATTGCCTAAGCATATCATGAAGATCAATTAGCAATGGATGTCACTTAAAGATCAATCAAAGCATGAAAAGTGGACTGGAAGATTAAATATGGTGATTGAAGCTCCTAGAAGACTTCAAGCTCATACTTTGGATAAAAGAGAGGCTTCTACAAAATGTAATCTTTTTATTCTCTTCAAGTATGTAGCTCAGAGGTAGAACTATGTTGGAGTATACACACATCTTCATTTCTGTCCTAGGAAATCATTAGATCATATTTCCTTAGACTCCATTCACATTTCTCAAGCATGTGCATTTTGGGATTTCAACAGGCGACTGCTAAACAATTTACAGGTGCCTGTCTCAAAATAGTCGACTGTGATTTGTTCTACAGTCGCTTGTTATGCACATACTTTATTAATTGATTTTTGAGTCTTTTAGCTTTAACTCTTTTCAGGCGACTGATGTACAAAAGACAGGCGCATGTCTAAGCTACATGCACATGTGAGTTGTTAATCAGTCGCATGTCTCTCTCCTGCCCAAAGGTCACTTTCTTTTCCATTTGGCCAGTCGACTGATGTTGGATTGACAATCACATGTCCACGGCATAGTCGACTGCCAATGCTTCAACAATCATCTGTCTAAGATTCCTCTGCAGACTCTGCTCTCTAGAAAGTTTCAAGTATTAGTGACAGTCGATTGATATTGGTTTAACAGTCGCCTGCCCATGGCACAGGTGCCTATGTGTTCCACATCAGTCGCATGTTTTTTTCCCCCAAAACTTTCAGAGGTTTCTCAGCTTACCCATGTTGCGGCCAGTCAACTGTAGAAGGATTTACAGTCGCCTGTTAGGTTTACAGGTGCATGTCTTTTCTTCATCAGTCGACTGTTCTACATGGTAAGTTACCATTTGAATTCTCACCTACCCACTGACACAGTGCAGCAGTCGACTGTGTTTTCTTCACCAGTCGACTGTCGACTGTGTAAATTCTATCCTTTGGCTTTTTCTCCATGGATTTCAAAGGGGGTTTTGGGGATTCTGTTTGGGGGTTTTGGGGAACCTATAAAGAGAGATTCTACTATTCCATTAAGGGGTTGACTCATCTTCTTGATCATCTCTTGAAAAACCTAGCTTTCAACTTCAAATTTTTCAAAGCTCTCAAATTTAAAAGCCCAAGAATTCCAATCTCATTCTATCTTGCTCTCCAACCTAGAATCAAAGTGATATCCTCTAGGCAATTGGTGGTGACAAGAGAAAGGGCCTTTCTCTCTTTTTGAACGAGACCTCAACACACAACACACTTACTCCTTCAAGTTCTACTTCAAGGCATATGTGAATGTAAGTGTTGCAATTTCATTATTTCATATCTTTCGATATTAGCTTAACTCTCGGTTTGTGAGAGTGGTTCGCTTGCTCCCAAGTTGTGGGCGTCAAGGACATCGATTGTGTTTCAATGTCACTTGTAGTGTTGCTACAAGTGGGGTTAAAGGAAACCTCAAGTTGGGGTTTTAACTTGAGTATCCGGTGGTATCCGGGTGGAAGGGACATAGGATTACCCGGAACAAGTCGAGAGTTGACTTGGGTAATCCGAACTCTTGAAACATATTTTGTATTAGCATTGTTTCATTTTGGATTTATTTATAAGTCAGCATTTACGGTTGGTTAGGAATTTAATCATTCCGCATTTATTGTTGGTTAGGAATTTAAATTGGTATAACTATCATTTAAATTTTATACACACTATTTAACCCCCCTTCTAGTGTTTTCCTCATAGCCAGGGTCCTTACACAACTATCATAACCATTAGTGATAAGCATAGAAGCATAAAACTTGCATTCTAACCAACATATAGCAACATTAAGCAATAATATTGAAAGTGAGATTAACACTAAAGCATAGTTCAAAACATCACCTAGACAATTCAGCTTGCTGGAAATATACAAACACTCATAAACATTAACATATATCAGCTATTTCTAATATGAATTTGACTCAACTTTGCGAATGAAAGTTGTAGGTATACTAGTTATGGTTACAGATATCAATTATCAGAAACTCAGGAGGTGTGTGCTAATTATAGTGGCTTGTACACTATGTCATAGTAAATCTGTGTAATTTCAGAAAATATGACACAAATTCATCAACGAATTTCTCCCTATTGCAGTCAGATTTTGATAATTTCATCCCACACAAAAATGCAGCTCTTGAAATGTAGATATCCAAAATGTATAAGTTTGCAGAAAATGAATAAGTACAGTTCACGTTTCAGTCAATACCGTGCAGGGGTGCAGTTTCTGCCAGATTTGCTATCTTGATGTAACTTAGCTATTACAAGCTACTGCAGGCATAATCAGATCATGAGCCCTACATGAAAGTTGGAGTACACAAAAAGAGCTTTCCAAGATATGTTTTTCAGAATTTATTTCTATCTGCAGTTGCCGGAATACAAGTAACAACATACTACAGAATTTCCAAGATATGTTTTTTAGATTTTTCAAGTGGATGGTTTTACTAGGAATTTCAAGGGAAAACTTGATCTTTTTGAATTATTGCACACATATCACAAGAAATCAATATCATGAGTAATCTAAATAACATCACACTCTACCATCATGACCACCATAAGCCCTAAATAAAATCCCTAGTCCAAGTTAGAATCCTACTAAAGAAGTTAGGAACCTACCTCAACAAGTCCTTCTAAAAACTTTGGCACTTCTTCACCTTGAAGAACTTGAAGCTTCTCTTCTCAAGCTCCTTCTCCTTCAATTTGCTTGGGTAAAGGGGATTCATTTTGGCCTTATTGAATGAGGGTTTGTTGTAGTATAGATGGATATTTGTATGGATAATTTTAATGGAGGTTTGATTTGGTTGTGGGAGAGGAGGAGCTAATGGAGGAGGAAAGAGAGAGAAAAGAGGATGAAAACATGCAAAAAAAATTCTTTTTCTTTTTCTTTTTTCCCTTTTGTATTTCCTCCCATTTAATCTCCACCACACAATTTAGTCAAAGCTTAAGGACAAGGGTAATTAGGAATTCATGCAAGATGACACCTAACATAGTTATGTGTCATCGTAATAATTTTCCAAAATTTAATTTTATAGAAAATAAAAATACATAATTAATACATCATACCATTCCAAATACATGGTATTTCATCCAAATACTTTATTTATATAATTCAAATGATGTTCTAAAAATAATTTAAAAATAATTTAGTTATTAGAAAATTATGGAAAATTCATGAAAATACCCAAAAATTTCATGCGTACAAATACGTCCAAAAAATACGTACATTATACACGTATATACGGAAACGAGGTATTACATGTAAGCAAGCTCGGATCTGAGCTTAAGAAAATATTCCATATTTCTCCCTAATTCTGCCTTGCTCCTGATCTGGATCGAGTAAAGCTACGAAGGAGTTCGGATCGGATCTGAAGTCTTGACGGAGGATCCACTCAAGGTGAAACTTTCTTCGGCGCTTCGTTGGCTCGGCGACAAGGGTGTTACTCGCCTCAGGACGCGGTGCGGTTCGGGAAGCGGTTTGTCTCGGGACGAGGTGCAGCTCGGGACGCAGTTCGGCTTGGGAGAAGCGACGCGGGGCAACGCTTCAGAGTCAAAGAAATGTTGCTCAATATGACGCTTCGTATTCTGCAGAAACGAAATGAAAGGTATGTAGTTTATTAACATGTGGTTATAATTGCAAATTGTTAGATAGATCTATCCTTAGGGGTTGGTCAAACCCAACCCCTGGATAGTAGAGATTCTGGTTAGGGTTTGTTCTTTAGGGCTAGACTTAAAATAGTTTTAATTTGCTTTTTTCGCTGCTTCTATGCTTTTGTCTTTTGCCCGACTTAGGCCGGACGTCGATTTTATGGCCCTAAGGACGTGCAAAACCCATCAGTGGTATTAGAGCCGGTCTACTTGATCTATGTTTTGCAATTATAATATGTATGTGATACACCATGTTTCTCCCTGAGATTGAGATTGTAAATTAAACTATTAAAATAGTCGTTTCCATGTAATGTTTTTATTTTCAAAAATTGTTTTTGAAAATTAGATTTAATTTTAAATCATTTGAAAATTTTAAAATTAGATCATGATGATAATTAATTTTATGTAACTTAAACTTATAAGATAAATTTTAAGTTGCATGCTTAGCTAAATTTTACGTGATAATTTTTAGTTAATCTGTTTTCATACTTAATTGTTTAGTTGATATTTTTTTATTGGTTAAATTATTCTTTCTTATTATGTGATAATACAAGAAAAACTTTTAGGATAGCCATTAAAACCTTTAAAAAAATTATATGATAATTTTTGAAGGACATGCTATGATTTAAAAATTGTTGCAACATATTAAACTCCTAAACTTGATTAGGATAGCCCTCTCATACAATTATTATTTTAATTGTTTTAATAATAATTTTGAAAAAGGATATGATTTAAAATTGTTGCACCTTGAATTTTAAATTCCTAATACATGATTAGGATAGCACCCTAAAAATCCTTATAGTTGATATGACTTTAATAAAAGTTATTAACCAATACTAATAATTTCGAATTTTAGGATTCAACTAGTTGATAGGATTAACTAGTTTTAATGAAGCCATTTCGATTTGATGTCATACATAAGAATAATTAGTATCCTTCAATGGATCATGATCCAGTCTAGCGTTTTTCGACTAGTGTTGTGGATCACCCTAGCTCAACTGGAGATAGTGATCCTGGCCTAGCCAAATTTCTTGTTGTGTTCTGATGGACCACAAGGATGCGAATTATGATTATGCGAAACCATCGATTACTCTAGTCAAATACGTTATAAATCTTCTTCAAGGTTAGCCTTAGCCCTCCTTGTTTTTGGATTAGGGGACTAAAAGACACATGTCATGGTTGTTGAGTCTCCTCAAGTTATGACATGGTCTCTTTTAGAAACCGACTCCATCATACATGTGATGTAGTCGGGTATTAACCCAAACTATTGTGTTGGGTCTCCTCGAGTATCGGTGTAAGTTAATATTAGACATGAAAACAAGGGTTCGACTAGATAGACATTATGGTTTGTTGATTCTCCTCAAGATCATAAGTGACTAGGGATAAAAACCAATAGGGAGTCACATGCGATGTGATTGATAATGAGTTTATCTACAAACTGCAGAGTCGATCAGCTTATTGAGTCTCCTCAAGTTTGTAAAGCTCAGGGTGGTTGGGTCCCTCTCCCATTAAATAACTATCTTCGTTCATCTATATGGCTAAAGATGATCGCAAAACTAGTTGGAGGATATAGTTGTACAAAAACCATTTTAACTATATTTAAAAATCATGAACATATACTAAACTAGGGTAATTTTATGTTTTACCGAAGTGGAATCCAAAAATATCCTTAAAAGAAAGAAGTCAACTGGACAAAATGATTAGTTAAGGAATATTTGATAAACCAAACTATGTTCTTGTTGAGTATTGGACTTCTCCCTACTTGGTGTTAATGATGAGCAAACATAATTATTTGTGACTAATCCCCTATTTTGTAGTTAATCCATTGCCTAAGCTTATTATGAAGATCAACTAGCAATGGATGACTCACAAACGTCATTGAAGGCAAATGACATGAATTGGATGATCGTAGATTGATGATTGAAGCTCCGTAAAGACTTCAAGCTCATACGATGGAAAGAAGAGATTATTCGTCAATGTAATTTTTCTTTTATCTCTTCTAGTATGTAGCTTAGAAGTAGAACTTTGATGGAGCACTCACAAACATCTACATTCTGTCATAGGACTTCATTAGTCCAATTGTCCTTTGATCCCAATTCAATTCTCTTTTGTTTGTGCTAGGATTGTTCATAACAGCCGACTGCTGAACAGTTTACAGTCGCCTGTCTCAAAAACAGTCGACTGTGTTTTGTTCTACAGTCGCTTGTTATGCACAGACTATTACAATATAGTTTTGGGCCTTCTCTGATTATTTCGCACAGGCTACTGATGTACGTTTCACAGGCGCCTGTCCAAATGACAGTCGACTATGTTCTGTAAATCAGTCGCCTATCTATCCTTGCCCAAACTCTGTTTGATCTGACTTTTACGGCCAGTCGACTAATGCTGTATATACAGTCGACTGTCTATTGGATCAGTCGACTGTCTATGCTGCAACAGTCGCCTGTCTGTAAGTCATTTCTTTGACTCTACTCTCTGGAAATTTCTCTTGCTTTTGATAGTCGTCTGTTTAAAGATTAACAGTCGCCTGTTCTGATTAACAGTCGCCTGTATTATTTGGATCAGTCGTCTGTCCTGTTTCTTGTGAGATTTCCAGTATGTGTCTAACTTACCTATCTCTCGGCCAGTCGCCTGTCGAAGATATTATAGTCGCCTGTTGGTTTAACAGACGACTGTCTTTGATTCATCAGTCGACTGTCCACGTGGTAAGTTACCGTTATGAATTCTTACCTACCCATGCTGACTGTGCATCAGTCGACTGAGGTGTCTTCATCAGTCGACTGGTTCGGGTACAGTTTCTATCCGTTGAGATTTTTCTCACGGATTCCATTTGGGTATTTGCCTAAACTGTTTTGTGGATTTGAGAAATCTATAAATAGAGCTTCTACTATTCCATTGGAAGGTTACTCATTCATTGCAAAATCTCTCAAGCTTTTATTTCCAAAGATCAAAGCTCTAAAATCCAAAGCCCTAAGTATTTACAAATCTTGTTCTCTTGCTCTCTAACCTAGAACCGAAGATTGATCTTCTAGGCAATTAGTGCAGTCAAGAGAAAGGGCTTCCTCCTCTCTTCCAAGAGAGTTCTTCAACACACATCACACTCCTCCTTCAAGTTCTACTTCAAGGCATAAGTGATTGTAAGTGTTATTTTCATTATTTCATAACATTCATTATTTGAGTTGTGCTCTCGGTTGTGAGAGTGGTTTTGCTTGCCCCCTGGTTGTGGGAGTCAAGGACATCGATTGTATTCGATTGCACTTGTAGGGTTGCTACAAGTGGGCTTTAAGGAAACCTCAAGTTAGGGTTCTAACTTGAGTTTCCGGTGGTATCCGGGTGGTAGGGACGTAGGATTACCGGGAACAAGTCGGGAGTTGACTTGGGTAATCCGAACCTTGAAACATCTTGGCGTTTGCGTGTGTTTCACTTTGGGTCGTTTTTCTATTCCGCACTATTTGGCGGATTGCATTTTATTTGGCGTAAATTCCTTTAAATTTGCATAAACACTATTCAACCCACCTTTTAGTGTTTTCCCCATAGACATGGTCCTTACAATTGGTATCAGATCGCAAGGTTTTATCTATGGCATCCAACAACAACAACGTTCCTCCGCCGCTTACGTACAACAATCACGACCGTGATGGAGCGTCCACACTTTTCGAAGGTCAATCTACGGTACGTCCTCCACGTTTCAATGGTACTAATTTTGGCTATTGGAAGTGTAGGATGGAGACATTCCTTAGGAGTGCTTCTCTTTGGAGAACTCTCCACAAGGAGTACGTCGAGCCCGCCGAAGAGGATTTCGAGAAATGGACGACTTCCGAGAAGTCCGCCGAAGTCAACAACGCTAAAGCAATGAACGCTCTTCATTGTGCGTTGGACCCGAATGAGTTCAACAAGATATACACATGTAAGAGTACATATCAAATTTGGAACCATCTCATCGTTACCCACGAGGGAACGAATAAGGTAAATCTTTCAAAGTTATATGTTGCCGTGCAACACTTCGACTTGTTTCATATGCAGGAAAATGAGAGCATTGCATCGATGTACGGATGATTTACCGACATCACAAATGAATTTGAAGCCCTTGGCCAAATCTACACCGAACCTGAAAAGGTAAGGAAGATCATCATGAGGATGACCTCCAAATGGGAAAGAAGAGCAATCACCATCGAGGAGGTCAATGACTTGAAGAACTACACCGTGGTGAATCTCATCGGGACTCTTATGTCTTACGAAGTAAGACGGGATAACCAATTGAAGATTCAAGCCATGATGAATTCCTCGTAGGCCAAGAAGAAAGCTTTGGCATTCAACGCCAATTCATCATCCTCCGAAAGTGATGAATCCGAGAACGAGATGGATTTGGGTGAAATGGCCCAAATGGCGAAGAAGTTCCAACGCTTCTTCCGTAAAGATAAATTTCCCTCAAACAAACATTTTGAGTCTACTAATGCTACTTCCTCTCTTTGTTATAAGTGTAATAAGCCAGGGTACATCAAGAGGGATTGCCCAATGCTAAACAACAAAGAAAAGTGGGAGGCACCAAAGTACCACACGTCCGACAAGAACAAGAGAGACAAGAAGAAAGGACTCGTAGGTACCTTCGATGACTCAAGTGATGACTCATCAAGCGATTCTGATGATGAGAAGGGTGAGAGCGCCCACATGTGTTTCATGGCACTTGAAGACCCACTCTCGGATGAGAGTGATTCCGACACGGATGACACCGAGGTAACAATGGATGAACTTCGTATTTCTAATAAAGAACTATTTGCTAAATACCAATCTTTAATGCTTAGATACACTAGCTTAAAGAAATCAAATGTTAGCAAGTCATCCATTCCATGCATTATCAACAATGACACCATTGTTGATACTTTAACTCTTGAGAAAGCAAACTTAGCTTCTCAAAATGTCACATTGAGAGATGAGGTGAATTCCCTCAAATCTCAACTAGATCAAACACATCCTAAGAATAATAGTGATCTAGTTACACGTCACACACAATTGGGTTTAGAGAATGATTCTCTTAAAACCCAAGTGCACGAGCTCAAAGCACGGGTGTCCACCTTGGATACCAGCATTTCTTCTTTAAAGGAGAAATATGAGCTCATGTCCTCCCGTATTGTGAGATTCAATAAGGAAAAAGGACAATTGGATGATTTGCTTGCAAACCAATTTACGGCCACTCATCGTGTTGGCCTTGGATTTGTAAAAGCAAATGCTTCTAATGCTCGCACCTCCTATAGTGGTGTCACTATAGATTTTGTGAGGCCTTCCTCCGGTGCATCCACAAGTGGTGTCAAAGACACTATAGGTAGCAATCCTACCAAGAATGTCACCACATCACCTTCTCTTCCTTTTAGCAAGAAACCCACTAAGGGTGGAAACCAAAAGCAAGGCCATGCTTATATGTACACTAACACTCATCCACGTAGGAAACATCCTACTTCACAAGTGGATAATCATGACACATTCTAAGCTCCGCACCCACGGACACACACAACCACACATGAGAAATACTCATGTACGTGCTCCTATACACACGTATGCTCATACACATCATTCTTTCATGTATGCTCATCCTCCACATGTCATGCATGATCAATATGCTTCATATAATATGCATGTTCCCAAGCATACATATCATCCTAGAATGTACAATGCATATCCTCCACCACATCTCTATGCTAGAAATCATGTTAGGAATACTTACTAGGAATAGGACTCCCAAGATGTACACTATTTGGGGTCCTACGAACACTAGTCTAAATGTTAGGAATACTTATGTTGATTCCTATTTTCATGATGTGATTAGAAATAGTAACTATGTTGGGAAGCGGAAGTCCACTTGGACTTGGCTTCCAAGGGGCTAATCCCCTTGGACCCAACAACCATTGGGTACCATAAGCTTATGGTATATTATATAGGTACCCAAGAGAAAGAAGAAGAGCAATAAATGTCTTATTAGCTCTAAAGGGAAAGGATGGATTCTTGATAGCGGTTGCTCCAAACACATGACGGGAGATCCCTCATTGCTCTCCGAAGTGATTAGCATCAAGGATGGTGCAACGGTCACTTTTGGAGGTAATCAAAAGGGAACCATCATTGAAGTAGGTATCGTTGGTAATCCTTCAAAACCCTTAATTACTAATGTTTATCTTGTTAGTGGTTTGTGTCATAATCTCATTTCCATTAGTCAACTTTGTGACAAAGGTTACAAGGTTAACTTTGGAGAAGGATTGTGTACTATTATTGATTGTGATTCAAATGTTTTATTTTTCGGTATTAGGCGTAAAAATATATATTATTTGAGCTTGCCTAAAACCGTAGAACATTAGTGAACAACTATTATGGCATCGCCGTTTTGGTCATGTTCATGTCAAGCACTTATATAAGTTAGCTAAGCATGATCTAGTCAAAGGTTTTCCTAAGATTGTTTTTAATAAGAAAAACTTTTGTGATTCATGTCAAAGAGGTAAACTAAGTAAATCTTCATTTAAGCTTAAAGAAGGGATTACTTCTAAGAGGCCTCTAGAACTTCTTCATCTAGATTTATTTGGGCCAACTAGAACCGCTTCTTTAGGTAATGCTCATTATGGACTAGTTGTCGTTGACGAATTTTCTAGATTTACTTGGGTTTCATTCTTAACTAATAAGAATGAAGCTCATGAAGAGTTTACCAAATTTGCAAAGAAGATTCAGAATCTTTTAGGATCCACCATTATCACTATTCGTTGTGACCATGGAGGAGAATTTGAGAATGAGTCTTTTACTAAGTTTTGTGATGACTCCGGGATAACTCATAACTTTTCCTTTCCTCGTGCATCACCACAAAATGGTGTTGTAGAAAGAA
The DNA here is from genome assembly GCA_030789695.1 of Scilla litardierei. Lineage (NCBI taxonomy): Eukaryota > Viridiplantae > Streptophyta > Magnoliopsida > Asparagales > Asparagaceae > Scilla > Scilla litardierei. The sequence goes on from CM061140.1 coordinate 120,276,857, forward strand.
AGAATAGGACTCTTATTGAGTGTGCTCGCACTATGCTCAATGATAGTCATTTAGGACTACGATTTTGGGCAGAAGTGGTGCACACGACATGTTATGTGCTCAATAGGATCCTAGTGAGACCCCGAACAAACAAAACTTGTTTTGAGTTGTTTTATGATAAAAAGCCTCAAGTGAAATATTTTCGTGTTTTTGGTTCAAAATGTTTTATAAAGAACACCTTTGGTAATTTAGACAAATTGGAGCCAAGATCTGATGAAGGAATTTTTGTTGGATATTCCACACGTAGGAAAGCCTACCGGATATACAACAAAACTTCTTCAACGATTAAGGAATCTCTTCACGTATCTTTTTATGAAGATTTTGATTTTCCTATTGTTGATGATGATAATGTAGATATTCTTTGTGATTCTCTTAATAATGTTAAGATTAATAATTCTATTGTTGAGACTAACACTTCTAACGAAGTTGTTGAAGTTGTTCCTAGTGATCCAGGTATACCCAAAGCTTACCCGACCGTTCACAACCATCCCCATAACCAAATTATTGGAGATATTGGTGTGGGTGTTCAAACGAGATCAAGAATTGAAGAATTCTCTCATTGCGCATTTGTCTCTACCATTGAGCCAAATAACATCCAAGAAGCTTGTGAGGATAGCTCTTGGATAGTGGCAATGGAAGAAGAACTAATGCAATTCGAGAGAAACGAAGTTTAGGAACTCGTACCTCTTCCAACTGTTCACCAAGTCATTGGGACCAAATGGATCGTCAAGAACAAGGCGGATGAAAACGAGGTAATCACACGGAATAAAGCAAGGTTAGTAGCTCAAGGCTACCGGCAAGAGGAAGGTATTGATTTCGAAGAATCTTTTGCCCCCATAGCTAGATTAGAAGCTATTAGGTTGCTTTTATCTTTTGCATCTCATAAGAATTTTAAACTATTTCAAATGGATGTCAAAAGTGCATTTTTAAATGGGTTTGTCAATGAAGAAGTCTATTTTCTCAACCTCCTGGTTTTATTCATGAAAAATTTCCAAACCATGTTTTCAAACTTAAGAAAGCGTTGTATGGGTTGAGACAAGCTCCTAGAGCTTGGTATGATCGACTTAAGACATTTCTTTTGAATTTAGGTTTTAAAATGGGAGAAGTTGATTCTATACTCTTCATTAAAGATTATGAAAAATGACATTCTTTTGATTCAAGTTTATGTAGACGTATTATTTTTGGTTCTATTAACTTTAATCTTTGTCAAGAATTTTCCAAGTCTATGAAGGATGAGTTTGAGATGAGCCACATGGGAGAGCTCGCCTACTTCCTTGGATTGCAAATTCGACAAATGGAGAATGACACATTCATACATCAGACAAAGTACACAGGGGAGCTTATTAAGCGATTCGGGATGGAATCGTCTTCGAGCAAAAGGACTCCCATGAGTACTACTACTCATCTACACAAGGATGAAAGCGGAAAAGATGTAGACGTTCGTCTATATCGAGGTATGATCGGTAGCTTACTTTACTTAACCGCTAATAGGCCCGATATAATGTTTTCCGTATGCCTTTGTGCTAGATATCAAGCAAGACCTAAGGAGTCACACTTGATTGCGGTTAAACGAATATTTCGTTATCTCAAACAATCTAGATTATGGGTTGCTTTACCCTAAGTCTAGCACATATGAGTTAATCTCATATAGTGATGCCGACTTTGCCGGATGCAAGTCCGACAGGAAAAGTACTCGTGGCACTTGCCATTTCTTAGGAAATTCCTTAGTTTCTTGGTTTTCTAAGAAACAGAATTTGGTGTCATTGTCCACGACTGAAGCAGAATATATTGCCGCGGGTCTTGCATGTGCACAAGTTCTTTGGATGAGACACACTCTTAATGACTATGGTGTCAATTGTGATACTTGCCCTATCATGGTTGATAATCAAAGTGTTATTGGTCTTTCCAAGAATCCGGTACACCACTCCCGTACCAAACACATAGACGTGAGACACCATTTTATAAATGATCATGTAGCTAAGAAGGACATCATCTTAGAGTACATTGAAACCCAAAAACAATTTGCTGATATCTTCACTAAATCTCTTAAAGAAGATTCTTTTGTGAGGTTGCGTGGAGAATTGGGAATTATGGGTGAATCTAAAATCTAGAAGCTCAAACTTTCATGTTATAACTTCTTTTTGAGCTCATATCTTTTTTTTGTCTATCTTCATGTGCTTTATTATATTATGAAATTAAGAAAGGCAATTGTGGCTTAATTGATTTCATGAGTTTTGAGATTGATTGGAGTGATTCGTGTTTCAATGGATTTATTGTTTTTATACTGTTTTTACGATGTTTTTGTGATTAGAGTACAGGTCCTAGGGTGAGTGTTCTTATTCTTTGGAATTCTATCTCACTGTGCATTTTTAGACCAGGACAGACGACGGTCCTTCCTTCGACAGTCGAATGCCCTACTCTATCTCCTTGTCTGAGAATTAATATCTTTCGCACAGCCGACTGATGACTGATTTATAGTCGACTGTTAGTATAACAGGCGACTGCATTTTAGTCATAAGGCGACTGTTATATCTTTCTGACTTTTGTTTAAAGGCAAATTATTTTAGTCATAATTCGCATCGTTTATCACCTCATCCAGTCGACTGACTTTTGTTCATCAGTCGACTGTCTTCTGTTGTGACGGTTCAAATAATTTGATCCGAGCCGTCGATTCTTTGATCCAACGGCTCAGATTCATTCCCCAACTTTTATATTCGAGAAAACCAGATCAGTTCCCCACGTCGACTCTCTCTCTCTCCCGATTCGACCGCTCGTCTTCCCGCTCGATTTCTTCTCCAAAACCGTCGACCTTCTTCCTTTCGCGAGTTGATTTCATATTGTCACTGCCGTCGATCTCTTCCACCCTGCTTCGTCGCTGCTTCATCGTTGCTTCTCCACTTGGTTTGCTTCTCTCCAGCCCTTTCTTTCGATTTCGTTGCATCATTTTCTCTCTCGTTTCCATGGCACCTAAGGGTAAGGGAAAAGAGAAAGTCAATGCTCCTAAACGACCTAGGGCACCCAAGAAACCTATTGCCAAGAAGAAGAAACCTTATCAAGCCCGAACCAAACATGACGATTCTTCTTCTGCTACTTCTTCCGATACTCAGCCTTTGTTCCATCGTTAGCGCAAGCCCACTGGTGTTCACATCAGTGAGCCTGCTATTGAGAACCCTTGTCTGTCCCCTTCTGCTTCAAGTTCTTCAGAAGAATCTCCTGCTGCACCCCCTGCTGATCCCATAGTTCCTATTTGCCGAGACGATCTCTGTTTGGCAAAATATCGCTCTCTTCTAGGGATCAAGTTTCTCAGGGAGCGGTACATACATTTCCCCTCTTTCACAGCTGAGAGACTTTCTGACATTCTTTCTGCTACTCACCTAACCGACCTTTTTCGCTTCTCTCTGAGCGAGTCCCCCAGAGCCTATCCATTTCTGGTGAAGCTCTTCTATGCGAACCGCGTTCGCGGTGAGTATACATCTACTGGCATCCTCGATACTGTCGTTCAGGGAACCCACATTCAGATCTCTCCCTCTCTCTTAGGGACTATTCTTAGGATTCCCTCTGTTGGTTTCCTTCCCTCTGATATCAGCATCTCCGATATTGACGATCTTGACCAGTCTGTCCTCCGGGATATGTTTCGAGAGGTACCTTTAGCTCTTGATTCAGGTGTCAGATCATCTATATTCTCTGCAAGAGGTTGGGCTATTCACCTAGTGGTGAAGTCCAACATCCTGCCGAGATATGGATCGTCTGATCAGTCGTCTCAGGATATCCTGAAGTGTATGTATGCTATTTTCTCTGGCATGCCCGTGAACTGGGCCGGTGTCCTCCTTGATAGGATGGACAGGGTTGAGTTCACGACCTCCTCGTCTCACATTCCTTATGGTGGTCTTCTGACTCGTGCCTTCAGTCATTTTGGTGTTGACTTGACTCGTTACGAGCCCATGCCCTTTGTTCCTCTCCTCGACGCTTCTGCAAAGTCGAAATCTTCTTCGGCTCTGTAGACTGCCTCGAAGAAGAGAAAATCTACGGCAGCTCCATCCTCATCCACTGTTGCTCCTGTTGATCTGCCTTCCACCTCTGCTCCACCATCTCGTGATATTCTTTTAGAGATGGTCTCTGGTATTTACAGATTGATGTCCCTTTCTTTCCTCCATCAGGGAATACCCTTCCCTGAGGATCTGAGACAGTTTGTTCCCCAGCATCATGATCCTCCTCAGCCCTCTGATGTCGTTGAGCCTCCTGGTGTAGCTTCTACTCAGGATGTTTCTGCTGCTGCTATTGTTGCTCCTTCTGACCCTCCTCCAGAGGATACTCCAGCTGCTACAGAGCCTGCTTCCTCTTCTGCAGCCCCTGGAGACGCTCACTCTTAGATAGATGTTTGAGTGATGTTAGTTTGGTGATGATATTTTTTTGATGTATGATGGATGTTGTTGTCAGTAACTTTATATATGTATGGTGATGTACTTCGATGTCGTCATGATGATGTATTTTTTTTGTCTTGATCATGATGTATCTCTTTGTGATGGCCATGTAGATGACCATCCGTTGATGTATTTCTTTTTCTATATATCTATATATGATGTTGCTGCTTATCTTGTGTCACACTATGCTATACTGTATATCTTAACTATGTGATGTATGATATGTTGTCTCCTTGTATGCTATACTCTCTTTGATGTGCTTTTGAGACAATATATGGATTTGATATTGGTTATTTCATGCTATCTCTGATGTGATGAATTTTTGGAAATTATTTTCATTTCGTATATCTAAAATGTTGATATTGGACTTCAATTCCATTACTCACATGTGTATATGATGTGATTTTATGAGTTTTGAATCGATATATCTTTATACTCCTTGATTGTTGTTAATTCGTATTTAGCACTATTTTTATTGTTGTTATTTGCTCCCACCTTTTTGGATAATGCCATAGGGGGGGAGAAATTAACATACAAGATTCATAATGGATGTGCTAAGTATGTTCTAACGCTTGAATCTAAGATTTATGTTGCCATAGATTCAGGGGGAGTAAGATTACAATGAATAGGGATTTTATTTCCTAGATTTCTTGAATTGAATTCATCCTTATCTCACTCATTTGCTTCAACAGTTATGTAGATGCTCTAATATTTGTTAACTAACTTGATTGGCATCTATGTAGGGGGAGTAAGTTTTATTTACGCACAATTATTTATCTTTTTGTTTATGTTTGTTTGTCATCATCAAAAAGGGGGAGAATGTTGAGTATTGGACTTCTCCCTACTTGGTGTTAATGATGAGCAAACATAAATACTTGTGACTAATCCCCCTATTTTGTAGTTAATCCATTGACTAAGCTTATTATGAAGATCAACTAGCAATGGATGACTCACAAACGTCATTGAAGGCAAATGACATGAATTGGATGATCGTAGATTGATGATTGAAGCTCCGTAAAGACTTCAAGCTCATACGATGGAAAGAAGAGATTATTCGTCAATGTAATTTTTCTTTTATCTCTTCTAGTATGTAGCGTAGAAGTAGAACTTTGATGGAGCACTCACAAACATCTACATTCTGTCATAGGACTTCATTAGTCCAATTGTCCTTTGATCCCAATTCAATTCTCTTTTGTTTATGCTAGGATTGTTTATAACAGCCGACTGCTGAACAGTTTACAGTCGCCTGTCTCAAAAACAGTCGACTATGTTTTGTTCTACAGTCACCTGTTATGCACAGACTATTACAATATAGTTTTGGGCCTTCTCTGATTATTTCGCACAGGCTACTGATGTACGTTTCACAGGCGCATGTCCAAATGATAGTTGACTATGTTCTGTAAATCAGTCGCCTGTCTATCCTTGCCCAAACTCTGTTTGATCTGACTTTTACGGCCAGTCGACTAATGCTGTATATACAGTCGACTGTCTATGCTGCAACAGTCGCCTGTCTGTAAGTCATTTCTTTGACTCTACTCTCTGGAAATTTCTCTTGCTTTTGACAGTCGTCTGTTTAAAGATTAACAGTCGCCTGTTCTGATTAACAGTCACCTGTATTATTTGGATCAGTCGTCTGTCCTGTTTCTTGTGAGATTTCCAGTATGTGTCTAACTTACCCATCTCTCGGTTAGTCGCCTGTTGGTTTAACAGATGACTGTCTTTGATTCATCAGTCAACTGTCCATGTGGTAAGTTACCGTTATGAATTCTTACCTACCCATGTTGACTGTGCATCAGTCGACTGAGGTGTCTTCATCAGTCGACTGGTTCGGGTGCAGTTTCTATCCGTTGAGATTTTTCTCACGGATTCCAATTGGGTTTTTGCCTAAACTGTTTTGTGGATTTGAGAAAGCTATAAATAGAGCTTCTACTGTTCCATTGGAAGGTTGCTCATTCATTGCAAAATCTCTCAAGCTTTTATTTCCAAAGATCAAAGCTCTAAAATCCAAAGCCCTAAGTATTTCCATATCTTGTTCTCTTGCTCTCCAACCTAGAACCGAAGATTGATTGTCACGCCCCGCTTCCCATTGTACTTGGGAGCGAGGACGCGACGAAGGTCCGCATGTGCTTAAAGCAAGAAGGAGGTACTTTTTTTTTCTCTCCTCCTTGGTTTAAGCACATTACGCGTCTGTGTGATAACATCCTGCAGGTTCTTGCATGCGACTCAAACAACACAGATAAATTTTATTACAATCTCAAATCTCAAAATGATTTACAACAATGAAATGAGCAAAAGTGAAAGGGTCTGAAGCCCATACAAATATTGAAAAAAAAGGACAACAATGTACAAAATGATGCAAAGGCACATCGCTTCTCAGCGAAGGAACTTGGCTGCAAGGCGCTCCTGATCAACCTGCTCAGTCTCTAAGCAACTCCTCAGCAAACCTGTCTAATACCTGACGTATATTTCACAAGACAAGAAATATACGTCAGCGAGGGTCGCTCGGCAAGATTTTAAAAAGGTTAAGATAAATGACCCTCGGCAAGGTTTTCGAAAACGGTTTCATGGCAATATGAGTCACAACATTAGAATTTACGATATATAAAGCATGACAAGTGTGTGTACAACAATAAGCATGGTAAGTGTGTATGTACAGCAATAAGCATGGCACTAGTGGGTGTGTACAGCAATAAGCATGGTAAGTGTGGTGTGTACAGCAGTAAACATGGCGAGGGTGTGTGTTCAGCAGTAAACATGGCGAGGGTGTGTGTTCAGCAGTAAACATGGCGAGGGTGTGTGTACAGCAGTAAACATGGCAAGTGTGTGTTCATCAAATAACATGACAATTCTAAGCAAGTTGAAAGTAATGACTTGGCAAATTTGTAATTTCACGTCCGTGTTTCTATTCACTCCTAGGGTTCCCGCCTTTAAGACGTGATGAGTAAGTCATTCTTCACGCGGGGGTATAATCGCGATTGATACTAGCCCACCGTATAGATGGTGTTCTTGAAGACATGACCCCTACATACGCTTAGTAGCCGTTCAACCCTAACCCCACCCAAAAGTTTTCCGGAACACGAGCCGGCCTAGTCGTATTACAAGCACGAAGTTGTCAACTCACATGACATCACGATTTCACTATTTCGCCTCTTGGGCGCACGAATTTACAATTTCACGAGTTCAAGCATTTCGTTCCGTCAATATTTTCCATGATACACATTCCATCAATAACCATTCAATCAATAGTGTGCAAGCAGAACGTGCAACGTGGAATGGAGCAATACTAGCAATTCATGAGGTGACGATATTTTAAAAACTGTAAATTACACACTTGCATATCACACATCCCAGTTTAAATATTTTAACTGTAACGGTTATAAAATTTGTAAAGATGTACACTTGCATATCGGAGTATCTCAATTTAAACGATCAAGTGCGGCAGTTATAAAAAGTGTAAGAAGATACACTTGCCTGGTAAATATGATCCCGGGTGTCCGGTGGTCGTAACGGTGAGTGGGTTTATCTGCGGCATAAGATTAACATCAATTACGGGAAAGGTACTACACCCACTTACGAAAGCACAGTTATTTCATAAGTTTTTTTTTATTGTTAATAACTTACTGCTACAAGTTATTAAACACCTTTCTAATAAGTAAGCTATACTTATTAACTTGGTCATAACATGTACTTACGGCTACGAATAATATATAGTACCATTAGCATATAACACTATTTATCATTACTGCCAGTATTTATAAACTTATATGTTTAATAATCTAACTCACACGATATTATCTATACACATATATATTAACTAACTGAGATAACAGCATGTAGCATCTTATATTAAAACTTACTGATAACCTTAACATATATATATATATATATAAGTAACATCACTAACTTAATTATTTACTGAGATAGTAATAGACTAACCTAATGCTATGTAAGTTAATAGGGTTCTGTTCACATGCGAATTAAAATAACATCTTAAGGAGTGTTATAAAGATACTGTTGTTTTATAACCCAAAACTGGTATAACATTGCAATATGTACTTACTGGACTTTGTTTAGAAATAGTAGGACTCGGTGCAGGTGATGCCATGGTACGACGTGGGTTGGTGACGGCAGAGGTGGGGCAGAGCTCCGACGGGGATGTGAGCGAACTGGTGATGGAAGTCGGGGTCAGGCTCACGGTGGTGTGGGCGTGCTGTCGGCTCTCGAGGTGAAGAAGAATGGCGATGGTTGGGTGGGAGTACTTGGAGGGCCAACCGACAAAGTGAGAGAAGGGAGGCAAGCTGAGGCGGTGTGATGTCGGACGTCGGAGCGGCGCCCGGAACTTGTGTGTGGCGGCAGGTGTGAGGAGGGGAAATGAGGTGGTTGTCGGGGTTGATGGCCGCTGCGAGTGGTGGGAGCTCGTGGAGGAGATGAAGTCGAAGGCTCGCTGGTTGGAGATGGGGTGCCGGGCTCGGCGGACTGGGACGAGGGCGGAGGTCACGGCTGCTACGAGGGCTGTGCGGCGGTTCGTGGCCTGGTGGTTGGGTGCGGGGTAGAAGAGGGGAAGGCTGCTAGTTAGAAGAGCCTTTAGGTTTTTAGAAAGAAAGACAGTAGGGTGAGCTCTTGGGGTTTTAAAATAATATAGGGTGTAGGGCTGCTGTGCTATTAAATTAGCCTTAGGTTGTTTTTAAATGTTTATAGGTTGGGCGTGCTTCAGCCTTCACGTGGGGGAGAGAGGGGTGAGTGGAGAGATAGGGTACGGTTGTAACCGCTGGAGAAAAGGGAAGAGATAATGGAGGGAGAACGGGTCAAGGATAAAAATACGTTGGGAAAAGGTTTCAAAAGATTTGTTTTTATCTGTGTAGACTAATTCGTTTAACAGTTTTCATAATCCCTTTTCCTTTATATAAATATATTTCTAAGAAAAACGTTTTGCTCTGTTATTCATTTAAAATCTGAGTTTGAATAGGTATAACTTAATATATATATATTTATATAATAATAATAATAGTTTATTAAAAATTTTGCGCCCCAACGTCCAAAAATCAAACGGAAGGTACCTGGGCGATCGCGCCTCCGAGAGGGTCGTGGATGCGGGGTCCGGTCACGCGTCTGAGCTACGGAACAATAATAATAAAAACAAAATACGAAAATACTCAAATGAAACAGCATGCGCACGTCCGGGAAGTGGTCGTTACATCCTACCCACCTTACAGAAAATTCCGTCCTCGGAATTCCTAACAACTACTGGTCAGGAAACAGATGGGGGTATCGCTCTCTCATCTTTCCTTCTCTCTCCCAGGTGGACTCTCCTGGCAAGTCGTGTCTCCACATCACTCCAACAAGATCGACAGTCTTGTTCCGGAGTGTCTGAACAGAGTGCTGGGCTTCGGGCTCTCGGGGGTTTGGGTTTGTTGATGAGGGCGGGCGTCGGCATCGGGGAGGACGTGGGAGAGAAGTTGTGGGGTTGTTATGATATCATCATTAAGTTAGGATTTTTTTAAAATATTTTAGTAACCGAAAATAACGTTAGCTTCTCATTTGAATTCCAAGAGTAACGTTAAAATAATAATAATTTGAAATTGAAGTTTCTGTTACAGGATTATCAATAATAATAATAGTTAGGATATTGGATGTGAGGAAACAATTTAGTTAGGATCAGATTGGGAGAATCAATGATTAATTCGGTTAAGATATTAGGAAAGGTGGTTCGGTCAAGTTTTGATTATAAAGTATCTATTCAATTTAGGACGTTTGATTTATTAGGATTCATCAAGTAAGTTTACGATTTAGCAAGATTAATTAAGATTTGGCTACCATTGATTTGGAAATCGGTCTGGTTAAGATCCAATCTGCTTTAGGGATTCTTCGGTTAAGATCTTATAAGGAAATCGATTCGATAAAAACTTGAGGGTTAAGATTTCGATTCCGGAGGGATTTGATTAGGAGGGATCGATTAAGATATGAGGATTCATTCGGTTGGGATTTTAGATAGTTTAGGAGTAGGTATGATCATTCATTCAGTTAGGATATTGGTTAAGATGTTTAGATTTGGTCTAGGTTTGGTCAAGATAAGATTCAAAGATTATCTGATTAGGATGATCAGGTTATTACGATCTCGTCCCTGCAATAATATCAATCAAGTTAAGGAAGATATAAACGTGATCGCTAAGTCGCGTGTTCGAGCTATTAAAATAATAATAATATAAATAAACAAACTCATATGTTAAATAATTTAATAATTCACTATACTAATTTAAATACGTACGAAATACGTAAATTCAAAAACAGGTCATTACATCCTACCCATCTTATAAAAATTCCGTCCTCGGAATTTAATAAAGCTAACGGGGATGTAATGACCGACAGAGTCGAAAGAGTTTAAGATAGGCATGGATGTGGTCGATTCAAATGGATAACATGAAGCAGAAAGATGATGACATAGATGTCACAAAGAGAATTAGGAGAATCAAAAATAAGGAAAAGTGTATGATCACAAAAAAATGTAAGGATAACTAGGAGACGTTATTATGGGTCAACCACTAAGTATTTCTATGTTTGTCCCTATAGGAATAATGTCGAAGATGGCTTCATGTTTGAGCGTGGACTTTACTGGGTCGACTAATGATTAGAACTCTCGGATTTTCAAATGGACAAGAACGGGGTATAGAATTCAAGGAAAGGTGTTCTGGAGAGACGAGATTGTAATCTTACCTATGTTGTTTGAAGTATTTTGCATAAGCACGACCTGCATGGGCCACCACTAAAACCTGTCACGCCCCGCTTCCCATTGTACTTGGGAGCGAGGACGCGACGAAGGTCCGCATGTGCTTAAAGCAAGAAGGAGGTACTTTTTTTTTCTCTCCTCCTTGGTTTAAGCACATTACGCGTCTGTGTGATAACATCCTGCAGGTTCTTGCATGCGACTCAAACAACACAGATAAATTTTATTACAATCTCAAATCTCAAAATGATTTACAACAATGAAATGAGCAAAAGTGAAAGGGTCTGAAGCCCATACAAATATTGAAAAAAAAGGACAACAATGTACAAAATGATGCAAAGGCACATCGCTTCTCAGCGAAGGAACTTGGCTGCAAGGCGCTCCTGATCAACCTGCTCAGTCTCTAAGCAACTCCTCAGCAAACCTGTCTAATACCTGACGTATATTTCACAAGACAAGAAATATACGTCAGCGAGGGTCGCTCGGCAAGATTTTAAAAAGGTTAAGATAAATGACCCTCGGCAAGGTTTTCGAAAACGGTTTCATGGCAATATGAGTCACAACATTAGAATTTACGATATATAAAGCATGACAAGTGTGTGTACAACAATAAGCATGGTAAGTGTGTATGTACAGCAATAAGCATGGCACTAGTGGGTGTGTACAGCAATAAGCATGGTAAGTGTGGTGTGTACAGCAGTAAACATGGCGAGGGTGTGTGTTCAGCAGTAAACATGGCGAGGGTGTGTGTTCAGCAGTAAACATGGCGAGGGTGTGTGTACAGCAGTAAACATGGCAAGTGTGTGTTCATCAAATAACATGACAATTCTAAGCAAGTTGAAAGTAATGACTTGGCAAATTTGTAATTTCACGTCCGTGTTTCTATTCACTCCTAGGGTTCCCGCCTTTAAGACGTGATGAGTAAGTCATTCTTCACGCGGGGGTATAATCGCGATTGATACTAGCCCACCGTATAGATGGTGTTCTTGAAGACATGACCCCTACATACGCTTAGTAGCCGTTCAACCCTAACCCCACCCAAAAGTTTTCCGGAACACGAGCCGGCCTAGTCGTATTACAAGCACGAAGTTGTCAACTCACATGACATCACGATTTCACTATTTCGCCTCTTGGGCGCACGAATTTACAATTTCACGAGTTCAAGCATTTCGTTCCGTCAATATTTTCCATGATACACATTCCATCAATAACCATTCAATCAATAGTGTGCAAGCAGAACGTGCAACGTGGAATGGAGCAATACTAGCAATTCATGAGGTGACGATATTTTAAAAACTGTAAATTACACACTTGCATATCACACATCCCAGTTTAAATATTTTAACTGTAACGGTTATAAAATTTGTAAAGATGTACACTTGCATATCGGAGTATCTCAATTTAAACGATCAAGTGCGGCAGTTATAAAAAGTGTAAGAAGATACACTTGCCTGGTAAATATGATCCCGGGTGTCCGGTGGTCGTAACGGTGAGTGGGTTTATCTGCGGCATAAGATTAACATCAATTACGGGAAAGGTACTACACCCACTTACGAAAGCACAGTTATTTCATAAGTTTTTTTTATTGTTAATAACTTACTGCTACAAGTTATTAAACACCTTTCTAATAAGTAAGCTATACTTATTAACTTGGTCATAACATGTACTTACGGCTACGAATAATATATAGTACCATTAGCATATAACACTATTTATCATTACTGCCAGTATTTATAAACTTATATGTTTAATAATCTAACTCACACGATATTATCTATACACATATATATTAACTAACTGAGATAACAGCATGTAGCATCTTATATTAAAACTTACTGATAACCTTAACATATATATATATATATATAAGTAACATCACTAACTTAATTATTTACTGAGATAGTAATAGACTAACCTAATGCTATGTAAGTTAATAGGGTTCTGTTCACATGCGAATTAAAATAACATCTTAAGGAGTGTTATAAAGATACTGTTGTTTTATAACCCAAAACTGGTATAACATTGCAATATGTACTTACTGGACTTTGTTTAGAAATAGTAGGACTCGGTGCAGGTGATGCCATGGTACGACGTGGGTTGGTGACGGCAGAGGTGGGGCAGAGCTCCGACGGGGATGTGAGCGAACTGGTGATGGAAGTCGGGGTCAGGCTCACGGTGGTGTGGGCGTGCTGTCGGCTCTCGAGGTGAAGAAGAATGGCGATGGTTGGGTGGGAGTACTTGGAGGGCCAACCGACAAAGTGAGAGAAGGGAGGCAAGCTGAGGCGGTGTGATGTCGGACGTCGGAGCGGCGCCCGGAACTTGTGTGTGGCGGCAGGTGTGAGGAGGGGAAATGAGGTGGTTGTCGGGGTTGATGGCCGCTGCGAGTGGTGGGAGCTCGTGGAGGAGATGAAGTCGAAGGCTCGCTGGTTGGAGATGGGGTGCCGGGCTCGGCGGACTGGGACGAGGGCGGAGGTCACGGCTGCTACGAGGGCTGTGCGGCGGTTCGTGGCCTGGTGGTTGGGTGCGGGGTAGAAGAGGGGAAGGCTGCTAGTTAGAAGAGCCTTTAGGTTTTTAGAAAGAAAGACAGTAGGGTGAGCTCTTGGGGTTTTAAAATAATATAGGGTGTAGGGCTGCTGTGCTATTAAATTAGCCTTAGGTTGTTTTTAAATGTTTATAGGTTGGGCGTGCTTCAGCCTTCACGTGGGGGAGAGAGGGGTGAGTGGAGAGATAGGGTACGGTTGTAACCGCTGGAGAAAAGGGAAGAGATAATGGAGGGAGAACGGGTCAAGGATAAAAATACGTTGGGAAAAGGTTTCAAAAGATTTGTTTTTATCTGTGTAGACTAATTCGTTTAACAGTTTTCATAATCCCTTTTCCTTTATATAAATATATTTCTAAGAAAAACGTTTTGCTCTGCCCTAAGTATTTCCATATCTTGTTCTCTTGCTCTCCAACCTAGAACCGAAGATTGATCTTCTAGGCAATTGGTGCAGTCAAGAGAAAGGTTTTCCTCCTCTCTTCCAAGAGAGTTCTTCAACACACATCACACTCCTCCTTCAAGTTCTACTTCAAGGCATAAATGATTGTAAGTGTTGTTTTCATTATTTCATAACATTCATTATTTGAGTTGTGCTCTCGGTTGTGAGAGTGGTTTTGCTTGCTCCCTGGTTGTAGGAGTCAAGGACATCGATTGTATTCGATTGCACTTGTAGGGTTGCTACAAGTGGGCTTTAAGGAAACCTCAAGTTAGGGTTCTAACTTGAGTATCCGGTGGTATCCGGGTGGTAGGGACGTAGGATTACCGGGAACAAGTCGGGAGTTGACTTAGGTAATCCGAACCCTTGAAACATCTCTGTGTTTGCGTGTGTTTCACTTTGGGTCGTTTTTCTATTCCGCACTATTTGTTGGATTACATTTTATTTGGCGTAAATTCCTTTAAATTTGCATAAACACTATTCAACCCCCTTCTAGTGTTTTCCCTATAGACAGGGTCCTTACAGTTCTCGCTAATATTAAAGTATTTTTCATAGCACCGAGTTAAGGACAATGATTTCCTTAAGCTCTAAAGTCTAATACAATAAAAGCACGCTACTTAACACTCGCCTCCATGAGCAGGGGCATCTTGAATAAACTGATGTTCAAAGCACGTTTCTCCATACAGCTTGTTGAGTCTCCTCAAGTTTGTATGGAAAACAATTTCAATCCGTAAGGTTCGAAACTTCGATCAAACTGTTTGACTCGAAAATGAGTGTAAGAGCGGTGCAAGACCATGTATCCAAATTAGATCTTGAGACGAACAACTTGTTGAGTCTCCTCAAGGATGTAAAGCTCAAGTGTTTGGATGCATGTAATGCTTGCACAGCTAATAATTATGTTAGGATGAGAAATGTCTAAATGTGATTTAGAAAGGAGAATGCACTAAGGAAAATTCATTGAGAAAGAATATTTGGTTTATCATAAGACAAGACATAGTATGAGGAACTGAAAATGGGAAATGTTTGATGTCTAAAATTTCAGAATAATTGTTATACAAAGGAAAAGGTAGTCTCACATATTGGCTAATGAACAATAGTTGTCTTTAGGCCATTGGGACGTATATCACACTTGGCGAATGTCGTCACATTACTTTAGAAGAAATGTTTTGATGTGATTATTTTGTATAACGATGTTGTATTAAGAGTTAATACATGAATACGTAAGTTAGTAACAAAACTTATCTACAGCATAATAGACTAGGCTGTACCAAAGAGACTAGGCTTGACAAGTCACATAAAGAGGTGTCTCTCGACATCTCGTATTATGAGTCGAAAGACACTTGTAAAACTTGTCTCAAAGGTATGATGGTCGAAACTCCTTATGTAGGACAGTGGGAGAATGAATTGGAGAACTAGTGATCGCATACATAAGGATGTATCCAGACCCAAGTCTAAATTAGCCAGGATATGGTGTTCTTATTTTATTAAGACACGTGTTCTTGATGAAACACGAGTCTGATGAAATAAAGAAAAAATTACAGAAGTATTTAAATCACCTCGATCGGATTGAAGAGGCAAATAATATTCTATGTAATTCTTGTGTAATTAAATGAGAATGAGATTTTCTCTCAGATCAAGTCTCATAACACATTGGTGTGTTGGAGAGCATGAATCGCACTTTGTTAGACTTGGTGCGATACATGGCTAGAGACTCTGATTTACAATCCTCTTTCTGGTTTAAGCCCCAGATAATAATGCCTAGGTTATTGATAAGGTTATGTTAGAACCTTATAAATATAATATTTCTCAAATTAATCGTTAGGAAGTCACAGGGTTACTCGAGCCTCGTGAGACGAAGGAGTCCAGTAAAAAATCATAGTTGATGATGGCCTAGTCAACTTCCAAGAATCCATTCAGAGTAGGGACTCTGATAAATAGTTTGGTGCGATCCGAAAAAGGTCCTTGCACGTAAATAAGGTATGGACGTTAGAAGACGTGCCCAAAGGAAGTGTTCCCTTTGGCTGCAAGTGAATTTTCAAGACATAAGATTGGAGCAGGATGAAAATAGTGAAGTACAAGTTATGCTGGTTGAGAACGGTTATTATCAGAACTCCTATAAACAGATTTTGATGAAACTTTCACACCAATAGATGTGTACAGATCTGTTCGGATCAGACTCGATGTCAAAGCTCATGATGGCCATGAATACTGGAATATGTTGTTTTCTAAATATGATTTAGAAGAACAAACTTATTAAGTTTTCATGGTCAGTGAAGCGAATAAAAGGCATGTGACGCATCAAGGAGCCGGAATATATGTTTTGACAAAGTGTTCAAAAAGTTTGACACTTTATCAGAAATGACTATGAACCGTGCAGATGACTAGTGACTATTTGCATCATCCTCATAGAAGACGATAAGCTGGATGAGTTCCAAGCAAGACAAATTTTATGGATTCAAAGAAACCAAGAAAACAATTTGAATGAGATTCAAATCTGTGATCTAGTAGTAACATAGAACCCCTTAAGTCTATACTGAAGACGGTTTAGTATATCCACTCATGAAGGCTCTACCACATGAAGTCTAGAGAGACTTATGTGTAAATGTGGTATGAGATACCGGGATAAATGGGCCTGAGTGCAAGTGGGAGATGTTTACAAACATCGTGTTCAAAATAACAGTAAGCAGTTTGGCAAGATTTTACCTAAGTTAATAATAGTGCAATCTTCATTAGAACTTAGGTATAGTCCTGAGACTTAATGCGAGCTCAAACATGTATCAAGATGTAGATCTCGGTCATGGAGAAGTGTTTGATAGATTGTAGCATAGGTCTAAAAACGTTCGTAGTCATAGATGTTTCGAGAAAAGGATATCGACACATCGAATAGACCATTGTGTCTTAGTCTTTACCATGGAGTGGTGACGATGATCTCATGGTCATTTGACTTGGCAAAGTCGAAAACGAGACACATGTGCTCATTGGAGAATGAGTTCACCGAACGACCCAACGAGAGCTATCAAATGTTTAACATTGACTAATCTGTCAATGATAACTCTCGATGATGATAGGCAAGTTGGTCCTTAGACTTGAGGTCATTGTACGAACCTGTACATGAACGGTGTCACTTAGATATTTGATCTAGCCTCGGGGCAAGCCCCGTTGAAAGGTCTTTGATTGCGTGACACTTGAAGCGTGCGAGGAGAGTAATGACCAAGATATGATTCATCTCTCTCGGTCAAGGGGAGTTAGTGTCGCACGTGTTAGTTCAATATTTAGTACAAACTTTGGCTAGAGTATGTTGGAAGAAGTCCAATATTGTTTGGCTAAAGATCGACGGAGACTAACCAGCTTCAAGTATTGGGGTTGAAAGTTGACTATACCCTAGGCTTGACTAAGCAACTTAGTTTTGATGAAGGGACTAAAACTACGTTATTCATCACGGACACAGCCAGGGTGGTCCCGACAATTACTCATGTCAATGAGTTAACCACATAATTATGATACCGAAACAGGGACGTCACCGGCTGCTCGTGGTCACTGCTGTTTGGGGTTTCGAGCCCAACCTGTAGTATGTTCATGTTGTAAGGTCTCACAAAGGGTGAGACATTTATCAGGTAATATGTAGAAATTCGGGAGAAAATTCTTTTGATGCAAGACTGCAAAGAGGTTGCAGTTAGCTTCTGGATTCGGGATAAATGATCCCGAGTGCAATTAAGAGATGTCGAGGGATGTATGCCCTCAGTTCATTTGTATTTGATGCAAATGTATTTTTATATTAAAGGTAATTATTAAGTCGCAAAGAGTTTGCGATATAAGTTATAGAAAATTAAGGATGTTGGAATTTTGCATAAGATGCAAAAAGAGAATTAAATATGCCGTAAAATATTTACAAGCATATTTAATATAATAAACGAGAGGAAAAGGTTACCTGGATGATGGAAACATCCCGGTCTAAACCAAGGTTCAAACGGCGTTCAAACGACGTTCAAAACAGACTCTGTATGAGGAAAATAGAGCCAAAACCATGAATAAAGCCCTATTTGGGCATTGCGGGTCGGGCGACCGCTAGACGGGTGCCCGCCCGCACCTGTTATAAGAGCGGGCACTTGCGCCTACTAGCAACGAGCGGGGCCTGCCCACGCCAACATGGGCACGCCCAGCTGGCATGCACTGGAGGTGGGGCCTACGCCGTGGGCCCCACATTTTTTGGGTTGCAAACCCTAATGGTTTTTAGGCTGGTTTTTCTGCGAAAAATGGATTTTGGGCCAAGTTTGAGGCTTCATTTGAGGGGTCAAATGAACTCGGATTGTAGTGCCTTTTTCCCTACGCATTCACCGTTCAACCATCTTCACAATGATGTGTGACATCGTTCTTGGAGCTCAACGGCGAGGGAGAGAAAATTCGTCAAAGTTTGGCCTTCGTCGAAGGCAAACTAAATTGATTTTTCTCTCCAAATAGTTTTGTCCCGCATCGGTAATTGAGAAAGAGGATGAGTCAGCCGCCTATATAAATAGGGGCATACCCCCCATCCTTGAAACTCGTACCAAGCTTCAGATCTGAGTAGCTCCATCAAATGTGAGCAAGCCCAGATCTTAGCTTAAGAAAATATTTCCTCTTTCACCCTAATTTTTCCTTGCTCCTGATCGGGCTCTATCAAAGCTACGAAGGAGTTCAGATCGGATCCGAAGTTTTGACGGAGGATCCACTCAAGGTGAAACTTTATTCGACACGTGGTTGGCTCGACGACAAGGGTGTTGCTCACCTCGGGATGCGATGCGGTTTGGCTCAGGACGAGGTGCGGCTCGGGCTGTAATTCAGATTGGGAGAAGCGACGTGGGGCAACGCTTTGGAGTCAAAGAAATGTTGCTGAAAACGACGCTTCGTATTCTGCAGAAACGAAGTGAAAGGTATGTAGTTTATTAACATACGGTTATAATTTCAAATTGTTAGATACATCTATCCATAGGGGTTGGTCCGACCCAACCCCGAGATAGTAGAGATTCTGGCTAGGGTTTGTTCTTTAGTGCTAGACTTAAAATAGTTTTAAGTTCATTTTTCCACTGCTTCTATGCTTTCGTCGTCCACCCGACTTAGTCCGAATGTCGAATTTATGGCCCTAAAGACGTGCAAAACCCATCATTAACTACATCACAACCAACTCATAAAGGTACTAGCCACGCATGGAGAGAAGAGAACTCTTATTTAATAGCAAATACATGTTCAAAAGCACAAAATACGTGCTAAATATGCAAAATATAAGGTATAACTTTATAATTATATCACCAAAACTCCTCAAAAATCTCTTAGATCTCCTTCAAAATAGCCATATGCACATGCTCCATAGCCTCCAAAATTCACGCAAAAATATGCTTCCTTGGGTTCAAAATACGCGAAGAATACTCGCAAACCCCTATAAATACGCTTATAAATAAGCATTGCGGGTTTTAGAATGCTAGCGGGTTCAAACCCGCATCCAAACTCACTCAAACCCACTATCCATTGCAGGCAAAAATCACAGCCATCCGATCCAGGCTGGATCAGACGAGGAGCCGCCATTTGTCCCATTCGCAGATCCGTATATCAATCGCATCCAAATCCAAGTAGGGTTCGTTTTCGTCCGTCCGATCGGGCAGTGCACCGTCCGGATTGAGCCACATGGCCCCAAGCACTCGCCTCCCTTGCGATGGATTCGATTCGATGCAGGGTTGGAACTGGCCGTCGGATCAGCATCCAACGGCCATTAGCGTGTCGGGTCGCCCACTATCTGCGGCCGTATGATGAAGCGGGATTCGATAGGATAGTGCCACGTGTCCAAGGCACTGGAGGAGCGGGTCATATATGCGGCGTATTTACGACGTATTTCGGCCATTTTCTTCATTTAATTGGTATTCTGCATTCAAAAATTTATAGAAATTAGCACAGATCTCAGAAAAATACAAATAAATAGCCGTTGGAATCGTGAAACTGGGATTTACACATGAAAAATAATAAAGAGGCAGAAATACTCAATATAATGTTGTTTCGTGCATAGAATAAGGGTTTTCTCTAATAATTGATAATAATCAAAAATATGATTATACTAGAGACCAAATGTGCATCAAATACGCACAAAATGATAGTAGATGAGATGTTAAATATGCAATTTTTACCCCCAAATCAGTATTCATTGGATTCAAGGGGTTTATACCCTAATTGCACTAGGTAATGCCTCACTGCACACCACCATTAACAGGGCCCCCTCGACGGGTCTTACGCATATAGATACTGTCTCGTGGCATATCATTCTCAGATCCCTTGACAGGTAGTGCAAACACACGTAAATAATGTATGATTTTCTTGGTCCTTGGGGCTATAAAATCGACGTCCGGCCAAAGTCTGTCGGACGATGAAACCATAAAAACAGCTGAAAACCAATCTAAAAACATTTTCTAAATCAAGCCTTAAAGAAACAACCCTAGCCAGAATCTCTACTATCCCGAGGTTGGGTCTGACCAACCCCTAAGGATAGATCTATCAACCTATTGCAATTATAAATGCATGTTAATTAAACTACATACCTTTCACTTCGTTTCTGCAAAATACGAAGCGTCGTTTTCAGCAGCGTTTCTGTATCTCCAAAGCGATGCCACGCACCGCTTCCCCCGAGCCGAACCGCGTCCCGAGCCAAATCGCATCCTGAGGCGAGCAACACACTGTCGCTGAGTCAACCACGTGCCAAAGAAAGTTTCACCTTGAGTGGATCCTTCGTCAAGACTTCGGATCCGATCCGAACTCCTTCGTAGCTTTGATGGAGCCCGATCAGGAGTAAGAAAGAATTAGAGAGAAGAGGGTATTATTAATTTAAGTCTTAATCCGAGCGTGCTCAAAACCTTTTGGAGATTCTCAGATTTGGAGACTTGGTTAAAGTTTTCAAGGAGGGGGTTGGCCCCTATTTATATTTATATAGGCGGCTGACCTCTCCCCTTCTCATTATATCCGATGTGGGACTAAAGGTTTTGGAGGGAAACATTAATTAAAGTTTTCCTTTCACAAAGGCCAATCTTTAGAGAATTTTCCTCCCTTATTGTAGAGCTTCGCAAGTGATACAATCTATCAAATCGAAGAGCACTGAATATTGAACGCAAAGAAGCAAACAGGGCTAAATTCCGACCCAGTTTGACCTCTCAAACGTGTGTAGAAAGTTGGCCAAAACTCACTTTTACGTAGAAATAGCCACCATGAACCGAGGTTTCAAAAAGAAACCCTTTTCTTAAATGTTCGGGCCAGGTGGGCCCCACCCGCCTGCAGCAGGCAAGCGAGTACCACTTGCAGCAGGTGGGCCAAGGGAGCCCTGGTCAGGTGCCTACACATGATGGGCCCCTGCCCAAGCGGGCGCCCGCACAGGGTCGGGGCCCCGCCCAAGTGATCACTCCTTATTTTACACCTTTTTCCCGCATGTTTGCATGCCAATTTGATCGCCCAAATCATGCTTTTCACGATATATCGACGATATTGCGATGCTTTTCACGATTTGTTGTTTTTGTCACATTTCAGGTGATTTGGAGTGATTTGGAGTGATTCGGAGTGATCTCGAGATACGCCTACTCCAGAGTGTCACCGATGACCTCCCCGAGGGGTATTTTGCTGTTGGAGAGGAGCGGAAGAAGAAAGAACATCACAGGAGCGACGAGGAGGTTTGGGTCCAATCTCTTGCAACTGAATGTAGAACCAAGCTCACGCTCACGCGCTGTTGCCGGTCTATAGCTATCCTAGGTTTGGGTCCAATCTCTTGCAAACCCTAGCCTAGGGAAACTAGCATTAGGATCAACATCATCGTTCAATCGCGCACCGAGCCCAATCTCTTGCAAACTCGGCCCGCGACCTAGGTTGGGATAGTTCCTACCCGTCCAATCTCTTGCAAACGGGTATTGGCACGGAATTGCAACCGGGAATCCTAGTATCGGTCCAATCTCTTGCAAACCGATACTTCGGAAATTCGATTCCAACCCAATTCGGATTTCTAGGGCTTCCTATCGAATTGGGATCCAATCTCTTGCAAATCCCAATCGATGTGAACTCCTAGCTATCCGTAGTAAATCGCTCCCAAACTAATCCCTAATACAATTCTAGCAAAATTTCTACCAATTCATCACAAATATGAAATTGGGCTTGTAGGGTTCATCCCCACGCCCCAAGACGTGGAGACTACTCACAATTCATAGCACAAACACAAAAATAATCAATGAAATAAACAATAGAATTCATCACAATATTGAGATATTCAATAAAAATAGAATTTTTAGAGAAGAGAGAGGCAAACCAATTGAGTTCTTCAAATAATCCAACAAAAATCAACTTTTGTCTCCTCTCCAATCATAAGAATAAAGCTAAAAAGTTAATCTAAAAGGCTGCAAAAAGCTAAGAGAAAAGCTCTCCAAAACTAGGGTAAAAACAGGGGTTAAATACCCCCAAAAATCGTCCAAAAACTGTGACCAAAATACCCCTGCGCAGCCTGAAATCCGCAATTTTCGCTACAGGCAGCGCGTCGCACTCGGCCGAGTGACAAAAGTCGCTCGGCCGAGTGAGAAACCCTGTAATTTTCCAGTAAGTCTTGATCTTCAGGTGTCTTCACTTCGGGGGCGGCTCGGCCGAGTGAGTTGTCGTCACTCGGCCGATGGCTTCTTGGTACTCGGGTGGTCGGGATTATCCACTCGGCCGAGTGGGTCTTCTGAAGCTCAGGCAGCCGAAAAACAGTAAGTTGGCGATTTTTGAATGGCTTTGTCTGGGCGCCACTCGGGCGGACGGGATCTCGTCACTCGGCCAATGTGGCTTCCGCTGCTCGGCCAAGTGCACATATGAATCGTGTCCGATCTGGTCGGCCGAGCGGTGTCTCGCTGGTCGGCCGAGTGACTCCTTCACTCGGCCGAGTGGGACACCAAAAATGCCCAAACAGCTTGTTTTGGCCTCCTCGTCGCTCCTGTGACGTTCTTTCTTCTTTCGCTCCTCTCCAACAGCAAAATACCCCTCGGGGAGGTCATCGGTGACACTCTGGAGTAGGCGTATCTCGAGATCACTCCGAATCACTCCAAATCACCTGAAATGCGACAAAAACAACAAATCGTGAAAAGCATCGCAATATCGTCGATATATAGTGAAAAACATGATTTGGGCGATCTAAACGGCATGCAAACATGCGGGGAAAAAGTGTAAAATAAGGAGTGATCAGCGACGTGTCGTGGTATACTCTTTCCTTTATTTTGCACACGCAGCACTTTTCACGCTTTTTGGCGCGCGCTCGGGGTCCATATGCCGCCCCGGACACGGCTGCGGTCGAGGAGAGCTTCCGCCAAGCGGAAGCAGTCGGATGATGCCGGCCCCTCCCATGAGGTGGAGGACTCTCCTCTGCCTTCTCCACCACACCCCGTCCACCCCGCACAGCCTGCAGGCCCCTCACACCCCGTACAGCCTGCAGAGCCCGCACAGCCCATACACCCCACACAGCCGCTCCCTACCGCTCCACAGCCACCACCTCCGGCTCCACTTATCGGGCCGCTGGGGATCACGTTCTGGAACGATGCACACCGCGTCTCTTTCGAGCGTATCTCCCAGCGCTCGATTGTACCCTCCAGGTTTGCACACCTTGCCAACCTAGGACGCCTGGGGGTACTAGAGGAGATGCTCACGTTGTACGACAACGTGGGCTGGCGAGATTTCTTTCAGGTGTCGGCGGACACGTTTATCCGCGCGACACTTGAGATACTTAGTTCGATCGCCCGGACCGATGAGGGATGCTCGTTTCGGTTCATGGACCGGGAGTGCCAGGTCACTCTCGGTATGATGAGAGCCTTCTTCTTGTGGCCTGATGTCCCCGGGGCCGATCGAGGTTACGCCCCCACCCATATCCCCCCACCTTCCTTCGACGCCGGCTCCTTCTGGGCCCGGATTACGGGTCTTCACGCTGCCTTTGACCCTAGTCGGGCCAAGGCCTCGGCCATTGTCCATCCCTGCCTCCGTATAGCTCAGCGCCTTATGGCGACGACCTTTTTGGCCAGATATGAGCCGGGTACGATGTCCACGCCAGAGCTCTACATGCTCTACGCGATGACGCGGCCCAGAGCTCTATCTAGGGATGGCGATGAGCTGGTCCCCGCCGTCGTGATTGATGTCGCGGCTTGGTTTTTGGACCGCATCATTGTATCGGTGGGCGCTCGCTCACCAATATACTGCGGCGGCCTGATCACCTTGCTCGCTCTTATGACCGGCAAGGACTTCCCTGACGACCTGCGACGAGCACCGGGCCCCACTTCTCTGTCGATTGATGTTATGGCCCGGATGAAGATGATGCGTCCGCACGGTGAGCGACACTGGGTCTGGCTGCACGGCCCTTACGGTGCCGATTACATGATTCTTCCGAGCCCAGCTCGGACTCAGATTGCACCGGCCCATGTGGACTGGCTCCCTGCGATGGATGTTCTGATCCAAGCCGCTTACGTGCTCGAGGCCGAGGAGGCCGAGCAGGCCCACGCTGCCCACGCTGCCCCCGCAGACCCTGTTGCACCCGCCGAGCCTGCTGCCCCTGTTGACCCCGTGGACCCTCAGCCTATCCCAGATATTTCCGCTGCTCCAGACACCTCTGTCCACACTGCTGTCGGTGTCGGGAGTACCTTAGCTGAGCCCACTTCCACTGCTTCCATGCCTGTCACCACCACCACTGGCCCTCTGTCTGCCGAGCCCGTTTCCTCTGCCCCACCCGAGTGCCCGCCGACTATAGTTGAGTGCGGAGAGCCCTCTTTTGCCACCGCTGTAGAGACCGTAGTCTCCACCCCTGTCTCCACCGCTGCTGTATTTTCCGAGAGTGTCGTGGCGTCTGTCCACACTTCTGTGCCACCGACCTCTCTGGCCGCCTCGCCGCCACTTTTGTATTCTTCTTTCGTTGCTGTTGCCTCCACTTCTCACCGTCCTGCCCAGCCTCGCACTGAGGCCAGGCCCCCACTTGCGAGTGCAGCTCCTTTTGTTCCCTTGCCTGCTGAGCCCGTCACCTACGCCACCAGAGTACGCCAACCCCGACCTGCACAGCCCCGAGCGGTGCGTCCCTCTACACCTCCTCCCCCCGACACTGTACTTCAGAGCATTCGTGCTCTCGAGGGGGCGGTGAGTGGCCTCAGAGGCGACCTCCGGACCCTGTCCGCCACTGTCACTGCGATGGCTGGCCGCTTTGACCTGCTCCCGCACATTTACTACTGTCTTACCCAGGTCCTGGAGCGTCTCCCACGCGTGCCCCCACCCACCCAGCAGGTTCCCACCCCCACTTCCCCACACACTCAGCCTGCTACCACTTCCACACCCGCACCCGCTCAGCAGCCTCCACCACCACCACCACCACCCCCGCCTCAGGACGGAGACGGCGCAGCACCGCCTTCTTAGGCACCCTTGATGCCATCGATTATTTTTGCCGTTATGCTGCCCGTTTCTGCTGGGTCCTGATGCTTTTTGACCACCCCCCCTCCCCTCACTTATTTTGGGATTCTCATTCCCCTCATATCTTTATATATCTTTTTTGGGAGAGAGGGAGAGTTTTTGGTGCCACACCTATATATCTGTATCACTCCTATATCTGCATGCATCATGTCCGCCTCATATTTTTCGTTTCATTATTTTTCCTTTTTTCCTTCCATCATGCATGCATCCTCACTTACCCCTCACATTCCTTGTCTCTCGGTGCGCCACACTTTGCACATTGAGGACACTGTGCCATTTAGCTTGGGGGAGTGAGTTCTCACGTTATTTTTGATTTACCACCTTTATTTTTCGTTTTTCACGCCATTTTCCGCTTTTGCACTTATTTTCATCATTTTTCTTTTATTTTACCATGCATCACGTTTTTCTTATTTTTCTGTGTGCCGCATTTTAAATAGTTCTATTTTCCCCTTTATCTTTATTTTCTTTTTCATCTCATGCTAGAGATGACTTTTCTATGATGATGATAACGTGGAGTCAGCTTCCTTTATATGCATGCTATATTTGTCATGTCTTAGACTTTACTTCTGATATCATATGCTATGACTTGCCTTACATCTAGAGATAGTAACCCACACTTTTTCCACATGAAAATGGATGAAATCTTATTATTAGCCTAGTCTGAATATTCATATGTATGCCGTCACAGAAAAAACACCAAGATTCACACATTGAATGCCTATATCTGGAGTACCGATTTCTTTTCCTATATCACTTCTATATGCATGAACTGTACATTTCACTTCAGGACGATTGAATGATGTTAGCTATGATAAATCTGGATTAGTTAGCTTTTTTGTGATCGAAACTGAGTAGATTAGATTACCCTGCTAAAGTTGTCGTGCATGTCTTATAGAGTGAACCGAGAGATATATTTATTTCTTTCTCCACAAATCTTGAACATCATTTCTCTACTTTTAAAATCATTGGTGAATCTCCCATTAGCGATTGTATTATATGGCATTTCCCCCGCTATTAATTCCTAGCTCCAAAATTCCCAAAACCAAAAAAAGAGAAAATACTCTTGTATATCATTATTTCTCTTTGAGTTGGGATCATTGTGTATATATGCTATTTGAAAAAAAAAGAGAAAAGAAAAAGAAAAAGAAAAAGAGGAAAAATCCTCAATGAAAAAAATCCCATCTCACTTTCTTTCTTTCTTCTCTCTTTTCGTGTTCATTTTCATTACTTTTGGAGCTTTATAAAAATGGGGATGTGAATATTTTTTTTATGCCACCATGCTTATAGATAAGCTTGGGGGAGGGAATCCAATGATGTGTGAGAGAGTGACTACTTGACGTTGCACGACAACCTAGGCTAAGTAATATTCTATACTCGGTGAGATTATTTTTAGCTTTACGAAGTCCAGAAATCTAAGCCTAGCACTCATATCATGAAATCCACACTTTTCTATTCTCTCTATTCTATTGTGTGATACTCTTATACTCCTCATAGAAAGCATTCAATTGAAAAGTGTGTGATCTGCGATTTGTATACCGCTTTAGATGATTCAGACGATGTTAATTCTAAAATTATTCCGTTTTTCATGATTATATCGTTGTTCGTGGGTTTTCTATTGCTATTTGCACTATTATACTATGATATCAAAATAAAACTCTTTGACATGTATTTTTCATTCAGTGCATGCTATATGAGTAAGCGAAACCCACGTCCTGAGAAAATGATCTAGCAGCTTCCCTCTTCGCTTCTTTCTTTCTTCTTTGTTTTTATTTCGTTTTTCATTCTTCTCCGTTTTTCATTTTTATTTTTTCGCCATTTTCGTTTTCCGAATCCACCGGGTTCACCTTTTACTTATCTTCCTCGAGGACGAGTAAGAGGTAAGCTTGGGGGATTTTGATCACTCCTTATTTTACACCTTTTTCCCGCATGTTTGCATGCCAATTTGATCGCCCAAATCATGCTTTTCAGGATATATCGACGATATTGCGATGCTTTTCACGATTTGTTGTTTTTGTCGCATTTCAGGTGATTTGGAGTGATTCGGAGTGATCTCGAGATACGCCTACTTCAGAGTGTCGCCGATGACCTCCCCGAGGGGTATTTTGCTGTTGGAGAGGAGCGAAAGAAGAAAGAACGTCGCAGGAGCGACGAGGAGGCCAAAACAAGCTGTTTGGGCATTTTTGGTGTCCCACTCGGCCGAGTGAAGGAGTCACTCGGCCGACCAGCGAGACACCGCTCGGCCGACCAGATCGGATACGCTCCATACGTGCACTCGGCCGAGCAGCGGAAGCCACATCGGCCGAGTGACAAGATCCCGTCCGCCCGAGTGGCACCCAGACGACGCATGTCAAAAATCGCCAACTTACTGTTTTTCGCCTGCCTGAGCTTCAGAAGACCCACTCGGCCGAGTGGCAATTGCCGACCGCCCGAGTACCAAGAAGCCATCGGCCAAGTGACGACAACTCACTCGGCCGAGCGACTCCCGAAGTGAAGACCCCCGAAGACCCAGACTTACTGGAAATTTACAGGGTTTCTCACTCGGCCGAGCGACTTTTGTCACTCGGCCGAGTGCGACGCGCTGCCTGTAGCGAAAATTGCGGATTTCAGGCTGCGCAGGGGCATTTTGGTCACAGTTTTTTGGACGATTTTGGGGGGTATTTAACCCATGTTTTTACCCTAGTTTTAGGAGCTTTCCCTTTAGATTTTTGCAGCTTTTTAGATTAACTTTTAGCTTTATTCTTGTGATTGGAGAGGAGACAAAAGTTGGTTTTGGTTGAATTATTTGAAGAACTCCATTGGTTTGTGTCTCTCTTCTCTAAAAATTCTATTTTTATTGCATATCTCAAATTTGTGATGAATTCTCTTATTAATTTCATTGATTATTTTTGTGTTTGTGCTATGAATTGTGAGTAGTCTCCACGTCTTGGGGCGTGGGGATGAACCCTACGAGCCCAATTTCAGATTTGTGATGAATTGGTAGAAATTTTGCTAGAATTGCTATTAGGGATTAGATTGGGATCAATTTACTACGGATGGCTAGGTATTCATATCGATTGGGATTTGCAAGAGATTGGATCCCAATTCGATAGGAAACCCTAGAAATCCGAATTGGGTTGGAGTCGAATTTCTGTAGTATCGGTTTGCAAGAGATTGGACCGATACTAGGGTTTCCGGTTGCAATTCCGTGCCGATACCTGTTTGCAAGAGATTAGACGGGTAAGAACTATCCCAACCTAGGTCGTGGCCCGAGTTTGCACGAGAGTGGGCTCGGGGCGCGATTGAACGATGATGTTGATCCTAATGCTAGCTTCCCTAGGCTAGGGTTTGCAAGAGATTGGACCTGAACCTAGGATAGCTATAGACCGGCAACAGCGCGAGAGCGTGAGCTAGGTATTACAATCAGTTGCAACTAGTTCATCCAATATTTTATTCTAGAAATTTTGATACCAATGAACCACATTTACGAAATACGGTGAGTAGCGGGGATTCCCCATTCCCTAGACGTTCTTTGTTTGATTTGATATTTCCGTACTTTGTCTGACGATTGTGACAGGATCGCCAAAGGCAAATTTCTCTCTTCTTAATAGCCAGGTTGATTCGAACAAGCACGGTCATTCGTCCTCCCTGTGTTCGATAACCCGCTCGCCGCTATACCGTGCGCTTGTGGTAAAACTACAACCGTTCTTTGGGTTACATTCCGGAGCGACCAAGTTTTTGGCGCCGTTGCCAGGGAGGCGATTGCGTTTGATCTTACCACCCTAGATATTTCTTTCTTTTTATTTTATTTCTTTTTTTACCTAACCCTTCCGTTGTAATAATCATTTCTTTGAAACTCTGTTTTCTCATTGCATGTACACGAGATCTTCGGCGGACCCTGAAGCTATATTATTTGATCCCGAGATCGAACGTACCGCGCGGAGAATTAGAGCGGAGAGGAGACAAGATCGGGAAGGGAGGTTTATGACCAACCCGAAAACTGCGGACCAATTAGCGGCAAGAATGGCGAGGATAATTTCTATTCGCGATAGGCTCCGGCCTAAGACCTCCTCTACGACCTCATCCATTGCCATGCCGGAGTTGGCGGCCGACAAGAACTTTGAGCTGAAGACTGGATTAGTGGTTCTGATGCAGCAGGATCCATTTCATGGGAATGCCCATGAAAATCCCCACTACCACATCCAATTATTCTTGTCGAAGTGCGCCACATTTCAGATGCCGGGGGTCTCCATCGATGCCATCAGACTGCGTCTCTTCCCCTTCATGCTAAAAGACAAGGCACTCTATTGGTTAAGGACGCAAGCTGAGGGAGTTTTTACCACTTGGGACGAGTTGGCGAGTGCGTTCATTGACAAGTTCTATCCGCCCTCCAAGACGGTGAAGATCCGGAGCACTCTTATGTCCTTCAAGCAAGGACCCCAAGAGACGCTCTATGAGGCTTGTGAGCGTTTTAAAGATCTGCAGCATCAATGCCCGCACCATAGCATTGAAGATTGGGAGCTAGTCCATAGCTTCTACAATGGTCTCCAACCGGGGACCAAACAAATTATTGATGCCGCGGCGAATGGTGCTATCTTATCAAAGACTCTCGAAGAAGCTACGGCCCTAATTGAGGAGATATCCTCAAACAATCGACAATGGGGCGATGAGCGGGGACACTCTACGTCCTCCTTGAAGCCAACTAGTATCTATGAGGCGAAGGCCGTAGCGGAGCTTACAAGCAAGTTTGATTCTCTCCACAAGGTAGTGGAGAGACTGGAGAAGCTTATCACGAAGCCCCAAGGAACCCCTTCCACCTCCGCACCAACGAACCAAATGTGTGATTGGCAAGACCAATCTCAAGCCATGTACTTGGGAGGAGAGCAAGGAGAGGGATCCTTGGAGCAAGTACAATATGTCGCGGGGAACCAAGGGTATTGGGCCAATCCGGCCACAAGAAATCATCCCAGTTTCTCTTACGCCAACAATGAAGGAGCTTTGAACCCGCCACAACAACCACCTCAACAAGCTCGACCACCACCACCACCCCAACAACAACACTATCCACCGAGGGGGCCTCCACAACAAAATTTCCAACCGAAGCAACAAGTTCCACCTTATAGGCCGCCCGGATACAATCAAGGGTGGAGAAATCAAAATCAAAACCCTCCACAAGCTCAACAACAATCCGACTTCGAAGCTAGAGTGGAGGCGTTTATGGTCGAGCAAAAGAAGGTCAATGCTACCTTGAAGGCGGGCCAAGACTCCCTTACAACCGTTGTAGCTCAAATCTCGGAGCAATTGGCGTTGCTCAATCGGAATACTCAACAATTGCCGGCGCAACCCGAGCAAAACCCACGGGGCAACACCGGCCACATCAATGCCGTGGTTGCCGTTACTACTAGAGGCGGGAAGGATACCACCCCCGCCATGATTCCTACCGAGGAGGCCGTGGAGGAAAGTTTAGAGCCGATAGAGCCGGTAGTTGACGTTGAGAAGGAGAAAGAGCCGCAAGAAAAGGAGAAATCTAGAGCGGAGCAATTGATTGAGGAGAGGCGCTTCATGCCACCGGTCCCATTCCCCCAAAGGCTTGCTAGAGCGAAAATTAAGAAAAGGCTAGCAAAGTTTCTCGAGTATCTGAGAGGGGTTAGCCTCAACATTCCCTTCCTCGATGCCATCGTGGAGATCCCCACATATGCTAAATTCTTAAAGGATTTGATTTCGGGGAGAAAGATGAAGGAGAAAATTATGCTAGCCGAGGAGGGCTCTTGGTTCACAAAGAGAGAAAAGGAGCCGGCCAAATTCAAAGATCCGGGGAGTTTTCGAATTCCTTGCACCTTGGACGGCGTCCCTCTACAAAAAGCGTTGGTGGATTTAGGGGCTAGTGTTAGCCTCATGCCTCTCTACATGTTCCTAAGGCTAAACACCGGGACAAAATTGAAGCCCACCGACATGCGGATACAATTAGCCGATGGACGGATAACAAGGCCGGTAGGGATCGCCGAGGACATCTCGCTACAAGTCCCGGGGGGCATATGCTTGTCATGTGACTTCGTGATCATGGACGTTAAAGAGGAGGGAGATACGTCATTGATACTTGGACGCCCGTTCCTCGCCACCGCCGGTGTCATTGTCGACGTGCGAGAAGGTACCCTAACTTTGAACGTCGGCAACATCGAGGTGGAGCTTCACATTCCTAAGGCTATGAAACACATGTCTTACCACGAGGAACTTGACTACATGGACCTCCTTGATGAGGTAATTGAGGAGGCGATCCCCCACTCGATTGGCGCTCTATTCGATGAGGATTTCGAGGAAGGCCCGGATTTAGGCCGAGATGAGAAGATAGATGATTCCCCCGACCTCTCTGCTGAAAATGATGAAGGCGACACTGATGTCGCAAGGATTCGAGAGCTCTGCAAGCTCTCGAAATTAAAGTCTCCGAAGAAAGCTCCGCCGATACGGAAATCGGCGTCACCGGTGAAGCCGTTGACCGGAGCAAATGCTAGCTTGGGGGAACCTCCCCCCAACATTATTCGAGACGGGAGACCACCGAGGGAGAACACGCCGCCGCAACTTCCGAATCCAAGCGTTCTCCCCGGAAAGTTTGATGGGTGCATCTCATATGCACCAAACATCCCGTATTAATTGAAAATCATAGGGGGTCGAGCTCACGACCTTAAACGAGCGCTTGTCAGGAGGCAACCCGACGGTTATTGCTTTATTTTCACTTTTCTTTTATTTTTGTTTTAGAAATTTTTAGTGTTTTGAGTCGTTCGCCCAAA
Source organism: Scilla litardierei (assembly GCA_030789695.1). Classification (NCBI taxonomy): domain Eukaryota; kingdom Viridiplantae; phylum Streptophyta; class Magnoliopsida; order Asparagales; family Asparagaceae; genus Scilla; species Scilla litardierei. Next base: position 120,309,231 of record CM061140.1, read on the forward strand.
AATCTTGTGATAACGGGTCCTATTTTTCCTGACATGAGAGGAGAATGAGGTACCCATCATTACGAGGATGCACGAGGCGTCGAGGAGCGCCCCAGAAAGGCGCTCGATGCTTAGGAGGAAGATGAAATCGACTGGAGGAAGAAAGACGGAGTTAGAGCCCAAACGAAGACAAACAGCAGAAAACAAGGCTCACTCGGCCGAGTATACTAGTCACTCGGCCGAGCACACAAGTTCGTCCGGCCGAGCCGCTCACGAACGAGGGAAGTCTGTTGTACCCAACTCTCTGTTTATTTTCCTGATTTCAGTATAACTGCCACTCGGCCGAGTCTATATATTCACTCGGCCGAGTAAAACTGATACGCTCCTAGGGCGAGTCTTGCCGAGTAGCTTGAGCCACTCGGCCGAATGGACTTACTCCACTCGGTCGAGGCTGGCAAGGCCACTCGGCCGAAGCGTAAGCGGGTAGGGATTTTCCATTGATCTCGCTCGACCGAGTGACCCAGTCACTCGGCCGAGTCGTAACTTTTCCTATAAAAGGGGGCGGGGTCGGGCTCGTTTTTCGAAACGACACAAACCGCAGATCGCCCGACCCCTCAGCTCCCTCGCCCAAACCCCTCGCTCACTCGCCCGACCGTCGCCCCCCGCGCCGCCGCTCGGCCACCCACCGTCGGTCGAGCCGCCGCCGCTTCTCGCCCGAGTCGCCGCCGACGGCCACGTCTCCGGCCACCTCCGGTATCGCTTATTTAGCCTATTTCTCCTCTTTTTGTGTAATTTTCGAGGATCCATGTGCCTAACGAACCCCAAACCCAAATTAATTTCTATTTCTATCTATTATACCCCTAATGCTCCATACGTTTTGAATATTACCCGCTGATATCTCTGTTTCATGCGCAGGTTATTTCTGGGAGCTTAAGGGAGCCCAGGGGAGCTTCCAGGGACTGATTCGGGCTACGTCGAGGCGTCGGCTTCGCACGCTTCCACATATTTGCACTCGCGACTGATCGCTCCGGGATGTGACCCAAAGAACGGTTGTAGTTTTACCGCAAGTGCACGGTATAGCAGCGAGCGGGTTATCGAACACAGGGAGGACGAATGACCGTGCTTGTTCCAATCAACCTGGCTATTTAAGAAGAGAGAAATTTGCCTTTGGCGATCCTGTCAAAATCGTCAGACAAAGTACGAAAATATCAAATCAAATAAAGAACGTCTAGGGAATGGGGAATTCCCGCTACTCACCGTATCTCGTCAATGTGGTTCATCGGTATCAAAATTGCTAGAATAAGATTTTGGATGAACTAGTCGCAACTGAATGTAGAACCAAGCTCACGCTCTCGCGCTGTTGCCGGTCTATAGCTATCCTAGGTTTGGGTCCAATCTCTTGCAAACCCTAGCCTAGGGAAACTAGCATTAGGATCAACATCATCGTTCAATCGCGCACCGAGCCCAATCTCTTGCAAACTCGGCCCGCGACCTAGGTTGGGATAGTTCCTACCCGTCCAATCTCTTGCAAACGGGTATTGGCACGGAATTGCAACCGGGAACCCTAGTATCGGTCCAATCTCTTGCAAACCGATACTTCGGAAATTCGATTCCAACCCAATTCGGATTTCTAGGGCTTTCTATCGAATTGGGATCCAATCTCTTGCAAATCCCAATCGATGTGAACTCCTAGCTATCCGTAGTAAATCGCTCCCAAACTAATCCCTAATACAATTCTAGCAAAATTTCTACCAATTCATCACAAATATGAAATTGGGCTTGTAGGGTTCATCCCCACGCCCCAAGACGTGGAGACTACTCACAATTCATAGCACAAACACAAAAATAATCAATGAAATAAACAATAGAATTCATCACAATATTGAGATATGCAATAAAAATAGAATTTTTAGAGAAGAGAGAGGCAAACCAATTGAGTTCTTCAAATAATCCAACAAAAATCAACTTTTGTCTCCTCTCCAATCACAAGAATAAAGCTAAAAAGTTAATTTAAAAGGCTGCAAAAAGCTAAGAGAAAAGCTCTCCAAAACTAGGGTAAAAACAGGGGTTAAATACCCCCAAAAATCGTCCAAAAACTGTGACCAAAATACCCCTGCGCAGCCTGAAATCCGTAATTTTCGCTACAGGCAGCGCGTCGCACTCGGCCGAGTGACAAAAGTCGCTCGGCCGAGTGAGAAACCCTGTAATTTTCCAGTAAGTCTTGATCTTCAGGGGTCTTCACTTCGGGGGCGGCTCGGCCGAGTGAGTTGTCGTCACTCGGCCGATGGCTTCTTGGTACTCGGGCGGTCGGGATTATCCACTCGGCCGAGTGGGTCTTCTGAAGCTCAGGCAGCCGAAAAACAGTAAGTTGGTGATTTTTGAATGGCTTCGTCTGGGCGCCACTCGGGCGGACGGGATCTCCTCACTCGGCCGATGTGGTCTCCGTCGCTCGGCCGAGTGCACATATGAATCGTGTCTGATCTGGTCGGCCGAGCGGTGTCTCGCTGGTCGGCCGAGTGACTCCTTCACTCGGCCGAGTGGGACACCAAAAATGCCCAAACAGCTTGTTTTGGCCTCCTCATCGCTCCTGTGACGTTCTTTCTTCTTTCGCTCCTCTCCAACAGCAAAATACCCCTCGGGGAGGTCATCGGTGACACTCTGGAGTAGGCGTATCTCGAGATCACTCCGAATCACTCCAAATCACCTGAAATGCGACAAAAACAACAAATCGTGAAAAGCATCGTAATATCGTCGATATATAGTGAAAAACATGATTTGGGCGATCTAAACGGCATGCAAACATGCGGGGAAAAATTGTAAAATAAGGAGTGATCAGCGACGTGTCATGGTATACTCTTTCCTTTATTTTGCACACGCCGCACTTTTCACGCTTTTTGGCGCGCGCTCGGGGCCCATATGCCGCCCCGGACACGGCTGCGGTCGAGGAGAGCTTCCGCCAAGCGGAAGCGGTCGGATGATGCCGGCCCCTCCCATGAGGTGGAGGACTCTCCTCTGCCTTCTCCACCACACCCCGTCCACCCCGCACAGCCTGCAGGCCCCGCACACCCCGCACAGCCTGCAGAGCCCGCACAGCCCATACACCCCACACAGCCGCTCCCTGCCGCTCCACAGCCACCACCTCCGGATCCACTTATCGGGCCGCTGGGGATCACGTTCTGGAACGATGCACACCGCGTCTCTTTCGAGCGTATCTCCCAGCGCTCGATTGTACCCTCCAGGTTTGCACACATTGCCAACCTAGGACGCCTGGGGGTACTAGAGGAGATGCTCACGTTGTACGACAACGTGGGCTGGCGAGATTTCTTTCAGGTGTCGGCGGACACGTTTATCCGCCCGACACTTGAGATACTTAGTTCGATCGCCCGGACCGACGAGCGATGCTCGTTTCGGTTCATGGACCGGGAGTGCCAGGTCACTCTCGGTATGATGAGAGCCTTCTTCTCGTGGCCTGATGTCCCCGGGGCCGATCGAGGTTACGCCCCCACCCATATCCCCCCACCTTCCTTCGACGCCGGTGCCTTCTGGGCCCGGATTACGGGTCTTCACGCTGCCTTTGACCCTAGTCGGGCCAAGGCCTCGGCCATTGTCCATCCCTGCCTCCGTATAGCTCAGCGCCTTATGGCGACGACCTTTTTGGCCAGATATGAGCCGGGTACGATATCCACGCCAGAGCTCTACATGCTCTACGCGATGACGCGGCCCAGAGCTCTATCTAGGGATGGCGATGAGCTGGTCCCCGCCGTCGTGATTGATGTCGCGGCTTGGTTTTTGGACCGCATCATTGTATCGGTGGGCGCTCGCTCACCGATATACTGCGGCGGCCTGATCACCTTGCTCGCTCTTATGACCGGCAAGGACTTCCCTGACGACCTGCGACGAGCACCGGGCCCCACTTCTCTGTCGATTGATGTTATGGCCCGGATGAAGATGATGCGTCCGCACTGTGAGCGACACTGGGTCTGGCTGCACGGCCCTTACGGTGCCGATTACATGATTCTTCCGAGCCCAGCTCGGACTCAGATTGCACCGGCCCATGTGGACTGGCTCCCTGCGATGGATGTTCTGATCCCAGCCGCTTACGTGCTCAAGGCCGAGGAGGCCGAGCAGGCCCACGCTGCCCACGCTGCCCCCGCAGACCCTGTTGCACCCGTCGAGCCTGCTGCCCCTGTTGACCCCGTGGACCCTCAGCCTATCCCAGATATTTCCGCTGCTCCAGACACCTCTATCCACACTGCTGTCGGTGTCGGGAGTACCTTAGCTGAGCCCACTTCCACTGCTTCCATGCCTGTCACCACCACCACTGGCCCTCTGTCTGCCGAGCCCGTTTCCTCTGCCCCACCCGAGCGCTCGCCGACTATAGTTGAGTGCGGAGAGCCCTCTTTTGCCACCGCTGTAGAGACCGTAGTCTCCACCCCTGTCTCCACCGCTGCTGTATTTTCCGAGAGTGTCGTGGCGTCTGTCCACACTTCTGTGCCACCGACCTCTTTGGCCGCCTCGCCGCCACTTTTGTATTCTTCTTTCGTTGCTGCTGCCTCCACTTCTCACCGTCCTGCCCAGCCTCGCACTGAGGCCAGGCCCCCACTTGCGAGTGCAGCTCCTTTTGTTCCCTTGCCTGCTGAGCCCGTCACCTACGCCACCAGAGTACGCCAGCCCCGACCTGCACAGCCCCGAGCGGTGAGTCCCTCTGCACCACCTCCCCCCGACACTGTACTTCAGAGCATTCGTGCTCTCGAGGGGGCGGTGAGTGGCCTCAGAGGCGACCTCCGGACCATGTCCGCCACTGTCACTGCGATGGCTGGCCGCTTTGACCTGCTCCCGCACATTCACTACTGTCTTACCCAGGTCCTGGAGCGTCTCCCACGCGTGCCCCCACCCACCCAACAGGTTCCCACCCCCACTTCCCCACACACTCAGCCTGCTACCACTTCCACACCCGCACCCGCTCAGCAGCCTCCACCACCACCACCCCCCCCCCCCCCCGCCTCAGGACGAAGACGGCGCAGCACCGCCTTCTTAGGCACCCTTGATGCCATCGATTATTTTTGCCGTTATGCTGCCCGTTTCTGCTGGGTCCTGATGCTTTTTGACCACCCCCCCTCCCCTCACTTATTTTGGGATTCTCATTCCCCTCATATCTTTATATATCTTTTTTGGGAGAGAGGGAGAGTTTTTGGTGCCACACCTATATATCTGTATCACTCCTATATCTGCATGCATCATGTCCGCCTCATATTTTTCGTTTCATTATTTTTCCTTTTTTCCTTCCATCATGCATGCATCCTCACTTACCCCTCACATTCCTTGTCTCTCGGTGCGCCACACTTTGCACATTGAGGACACTGTGCCATTTAGCTTGGGGGAGTGAGTTCTCACGTTATTTTTGATTTACCACCTTTATTTTTCGTTTTTCACGCCATTTTCCGCTTTTGCACTTATTTTCATCATTTTTCTTTTATTTTACCATGCATCACGTTTTTCTTATTTTTCTGTGTGCCGCATTTTAAATAGTTCTATTTTCCCCTTTATCTTTATTTTCTTTTTCATCTCATGCTAGAGATGACTTTTCTATGATGATGATAACGTGGAGTCAGCTTCCTTTATATGCATGCTATATTTGTCATGTCTTAGACTTTACTTCTGATATCATATGCTATGACTTGCCTTGCATCTAGAGATAGTAACCCACACTTTTTCCACATGAAAATGGATGAAATCTTATTATTAGCCTAGTCTGAATATTCATATGTATGCCGTCGCAGAAAACACACCAAGATTCACGCATTGAATGCCTATATCTGGAGTACCGATTTCTTTTCCTATATCACTTCTATATGCATGAACTGTACATTTCACTTCAGGACGATTGAATGATGTTAGCTATGATAAATCTGGATTAGTTAGCTTTTTTGTGATCGAAACTGAGTAGATTAGATTACCCTGCTAAAGTTGTCGTGCATGTCTTATAGAGTGAACCGAGAGATATATTTATTTCTTTCTCCACAAATCTTGAACATCATTTCTCTACTTTTAAAATCATTGGTGAATCTCCCATTAGCGATTGTATTATATGGCATTTCCCCCGATATTAATTCCTAGCTCCAAAATTCCCAAAACCAAAAAAAAGAGAAAATACTCTTGTATATCATTATTTCTCTTTGAGTTGGGATCATTGTGTATATATGCTATTTGAAAAAAAAAGAGAAAAGAAAAAGAAAAAGAAAAAGAGGAAAAATCCTCAATGAAAAAATCCCATCTCACTTTCTTTCTTTCTTCTCTCTTTTCGTGTTCATTTTCATTACTTTTAGAGCTTTATAAAAATGGGGATGTGAATATTTTTTTTATGCCACCATGCTTATAGATAAGCTTGGGGGAGGGAATCCAATGATGTGTGAGAGAGTGACTACTTGACGTTGCACGACAACCTAGGCTAAGTAATATTCTATACTCGGTGAGATTATTTTTAGCTTTACGAAGTCCAGAAATCTAAGCCTAGCACTCATATCATGAAATCCACACTTTTCTATTCTCTCTATTCTATTGTGTGATACTCTTATACTCCTCATAGAAAGCATTCAATTGAAAAGTGTGTGATCTGCGATTTGTATACCGCTTTAGATGATTCAGACGATGTTAATTCTAAAATTATTCCGTTTTTCATGATTATATCGTTGTTCGTGGGTTTTCTATTGCTATTTGCACTATTATACTATGATATCAAAATAAAACTCTTTGACATGTATTTTTCATTCAGTGCATGCTATATGAGTAAGCGAAACCCACGTCCTGAGAAAATGATCTAGCAGCTTCCCTCTTCGCTTCTTTCTTTCTTCTTTGTTTTTATTTTGTTTTTCATTCTTCTCCGTTTTTCATTTTTCTTTTTTCGCCATTTTCGTTTTCCGAATCCACCGGGTTCACCTTTTACTTATCTTCCTCGAGGACGAGTAAGAGGTAAGCTTGGGGGATTTTGATCACTCCTTATTTTACACCTTTTTCCCGCATGTTTGCATGCCAATTTGATCGCCTAAATCATGCTTTTCAGGATATATCGACGATATTGCGATGCTTTTCACGATTTGTTGTTTTTGTCGCATTTCAGGTGATTTGGAGTGATTCGGAGTGATCTCGAGATACGCTTACTCCAGAGTGTCACCGATGACCTCCCCGAGGGGTATTTTGCTGTTGGAGAGGAGCGAAAGAAGAAAGAACGTCGCAGGAGCGACGAGGAGGCTAAAACAAGCTGTTTGGGCATTTTTGGTGTCCCACTCGGCCGAGTGAAGGAGTCACTCGGCCGACCAGCGAGACACCGCTCGGCCGACCAGATCGGATACGCTCCATACGTGCACTCGGCCGAGCAGCGGAAGCCACATCGGCCGAGTGACAAGATCCCGTCCGCCCGAGTGGCACCCAGACGACGCATGTCAAAAATCGCCAACTTACTGTTTTTCGCCTGCCTGAGCTTCAGAAGACCCACTCGACCGAGTGGCAATTGCCGACCGCCCGAGTACCAAGAAGCCATCGGCCGAGTGACGACAACTCACTCGGCCGAGCGACTCCCGAAGTGAAGACCCCCGAAGACCCAGACTTACTGGAAATTTACAGGGTTTCTCACTCGGCCGAGCGACTTTTGTCACTCGGCCGAGTGCGACGCGCTGCTTGTAGCGAAAATTGCGGATTTCAGGCTGCGCAGGGGCATTTTGGTCACAGTTTTTTGGACGATTTTGGGGGGTATTTAACCCATGTTTTTACCCTAGTTTTGGGAGCTTTCCCTTTAGATTTTTGCAGCTTTTTAGATTAACTTTTAGCTTTATTCTTGTGATTGGAGAGGAGACAAAAGTTGGTTTTGGTTGAATTATTTGAAGAACTCCATTGGTTTGTGTCTCTCTTCTCTAAAAATTCTATTTTTATTGCATATCTCAAATTTGTGATGAATTCTCTTATTAATTTCATTGATTATTTTTGTGTTTGTGCTATGAATTGTGAGTAGTCTCCACGTCTTGGGGCGTGGGGATGAACCCTACGAGCCCAATTTCAGATTTGTGATGAATTGGTAGAAATTTTGCTAGAATTGCTATTAGGGATTAGATTGGGATCAATTTACTACGGATGGCTAGGTATTCATATCGATTGGGATTTGCAAGAGATTGGATCCCAATTCGATAGGAAACCCTAGAAATCCGAATTGGGTTGGAGTCGAATTTCCGTAGTATCGGTTTGCAAGAGATTGGACCGATACTAGGGTTTCCGGTTGCAATTCCGTGCCGATACCCGTTTGCAAGAGATTGGACGGGTAAGAACTATCCCAACCTAGGTCGTGGCCCGAGTTTGCACGAGAGTGGGCTCGGGGCGCGATTGAACGATGATGTTGATCCTAATGCTAGCTTCCCTAGGCTAGGGTTTGCAAGAGATTGGACCCGAACCTAGGATAGCTATAGACCAGCAACAGCGCGAGAGCGTTAGCTAGGTATTACATTCAGTTGTAACTAGTTCATCCAATATTTTATTCTAGAAATTTTGATACCAATGAACCACATTTACGAAATACGGTGAGTAGCGGGGATTCCCCATTCCCTAGACGTTCTTTGTTTGATTTGATATTTCCGTACTTTGTCTGACGATTGTGACAGGATCGCCAAAGGCAAATTTCTCTCTTCTTAATAGCCAGGTTGATTCGAACAAGCACGGTCATTCGTCCTCCCTGTGTTCGATAACCCGCTCGCCGCTATACCGTGCGCTTGCGGTAAAACTACAACCGTTCTTTGGGTTACATTCCGGAGCGACCACCAAGCGGGCGCCCGCCCGCACAGGGCTGGCGGGCTGCGCCCGCTTGTGCGGGTGGGCAGCCTAGGCCCACTCATAGCGGTCTAGCTGTCCCTGCCCACCCAAAATGGGTGGGCTAGCCCAACCTGCAGTGGGCTGAGCTAGCCTAGCCCTCCTTTTCTGGACCAGAACTGTTCTGGCCTTTAGGACGTTCATAGGCTTATTAGACTCATTTAAGGTCTGTTTTTGGCACCGTTTGATCCTGGATTTTAACCTGGACATTTCCGACATCACTGTAACAATTTTCTATGCATTTATATTATAAATAGGCTCGCAAAAAATTTGTGATGTATTTAAATATTATTGCATCAAATGCAATTAAACCCACGTCATTAATATTCTAAAGCTTTTGTCACAAACATTTTGTGATGTATTAATTCCCTTGCATCCAATGCATCCTCTCCCTTAATTCTACCTATTACTTGACGAAGTTATCACTCTGTGTGAGACCATACAGCCTGACCCTACTATAGGTGGGGCTCGAAACCCTAGACGGCAGTGACCACGAGCAGCAAGTGTCGTCCCTATTTCGGTATCATAATTATGTGGTTAACTCATTGGCATGAGTATTGTTGGGACCACCTTGACTGTGTCCGTGATGAATACTGTATTTTTAGTCCGTTCGTTAAAACTATGTCCCCTAGTCAAGACTAGGGTACGGTCAAACTGTCAACCTTAATAGCTTGAACTTGGTTAGTCTCCATCGGTCTTTAGTCAAATAATGTTGGACTTCTTCCAACATACTATGATCAAAGTTTTTCACTAAAGACTGAACCAACACATGCGACACTAACTCCCCATAACGGGAGAGACGAATCCTTTCATGGTCATTACTCTCCTCGCACGCTTCAAGTGTCACCCAACCAAAGACCTTTCGACAGGCCTTACCTCGACGCTAGATCAGCGATCTAAGTGACACCATTCACGTACATGTTCATACAATGACCTCAAGTCTAAGGACTAATTAGCCTATCATCACTAAGAGTTATCACTGACAGATTTGTTATGTTTAACCATGTGATAACTCCCTTGGGTCGTTCAGTGAACTCATTCTATAATGAGCATGTGTGTCTCATCTCCAACTTCTCCAAGTCGAACGACCATGAGATCATCGTCACCACTCCATGGTGAAGACAAAGACACAACGGTCTATCCGATGTTTCGATATCCTTTTCTTGAAACATCTACGGCCATGAACAATTTTAGACTTTTGCTACTAACGGTCAAACAATTCTCCATGATCGAGATCCTCATTTTGATACTTGTTTAACCTTGCATTAAGTCTAAGGGCTCTACCTAAGTTCTAATGTCGACTAAATTATTATTAACTTAGGTAAATTCTTACCAAACAGCTTACTGTTATTTTGAATAAGATGTTTGTACACGTACATTGAGATAAATTGCATCGAGGGCATACCCATCTCCCAACAGATAATGCCTCGAGGCGCATCATCTGATGGGAAATCGAATCCCACCCCTAAGTGGTTTTGATGATGAACACACCAAATGATGTTAGTATACTAACTACACTACAACTTAAGTGTGCAGGTTGTGCGATTGATAGCTTTATGCATATTCTGAAGAAGCTCAACCACACTCGAAAGATGGAGACAAATTTGGAAGCTCTACATCAAGCACAAGTATAGCTCAATGATGAAGCTCATGCAAGTGCTCAAGTTGAATGAAGAAGAGCTCAAATTCAAGAGAAGAGTGCATCTACTGCAAACGTCTGATCGGCTTCATGGAGCTCGTCTTAGTATAGTGTGTGAGTTGGTTTCTTTAGGACTATGTTAAAGCCAAGCAAATATTGCGCACGCGTGCACACACAAAATGATTTTAAACTCTAAAAAATTTTAAATGTTTTTAAACTCTTGAGAGCATTAGCTAGTTGGTTCAATTCTTAGTAATTAACCTCCAAACACCTAGGAGTTGATTACACATCTTGACTAGCTGAGTTTCAGTGAAAAGTGCTCTGAGAGTCGACTACCAAAGGAGGGAGTCGACTACCAGTTGAGCAGAATTTTTTCATTGAAAATCTTTTGGAGTCGACTACCTTAAATAGGGAGTCGACTACCAGCTGTCGTTTTTCTTCTGCGTTTTGACTTCCTGATTTCACTCCTCTTCCTCATTCAATGGACCAAAAGTCAAACGTTTTTTGAAATTTGAATTCTCCTATGAAACTCTATAAATATAGCTTTTGAGATCATTTCAAATTCAACTAATCTCTCTATTTTCTCTTGAGCTAAATTCTATTCTAAAGATCTCTCATCGCTCTATTGCTCTCAACGCTTATAGCCAATTCTATTTTTATATTCAGATCTCAGTTTTTATTTCCGAATTTCTTTTGAGATCCATCTTATACATTGGCTATTTTAAAATTGGTTTTTAAATTCCTTACTCTTTAAATCTTCATTCTTGAAAGGATTTTTGAAAACAAGAGATCTAGATCACAACAAATCTCCTCATATTCTTTGTGTGATTGACCGCCCGTCTGTTTGGCACTCAAATCGGGACGGGGATACTAGGATTAGAATTTATAAACCGCAAGCGCACGGTGTCGAAGTGTGGCTTGGGGGTCGATCACAGGGAGGCGTGTGTTGTGCTTGTGAATATTCGAGATTCGGATCACCCGGTGGGTGAGCTAGCATAATCTCTTGTTGGATGTCACGATAGTAAACTAATGAAAAAGGTGTAAGAGATAAAAAGGAAATCTAGGACATTAGCTTCCGCCCTATCATGAGTTCTCACTATTACGACCGAAGGATAGGAATGTGATCGGATTCTGGGGTTTAGCGATGAGACGTTGCCTCTAATAGTGGTACCTAGCATTCCATGGGCCCGATATTCTGATCGATGCCTAGGACGATACGCTAGGTCTACCCGGGTTCGGACGGTGGTCATTCCCATGTCCAACATCGCCCGACTCCGGAAGCACTAAGCTCGCAACGAGCTCCCGACATTTCTTCCAAGCCGTTCCCACGCGCGAGGAATCAATGTCTATGCTAGGGGGGTGAGCTGTGGCTAGAGAATCAAACTCCCGTTTTATTTCTCCTTGGCCCGACGGTCAGAGGCGGTCTTTCTCCCGCCAGTGACAATAAAACACCCCCGCTTAACCATCTAAATCCCTATATCCTATCGAATCCCTAATCCTATGGCCTTTCTAGGGAGAACCCACGAAGGGGCATCCACCAATGTCCCAGATTTAAGAACTACTCACTAATCATGGCATGAGATGCAATAAAACAGATTATAACCATCAAAATGGAAATCAAGCAATAGATTACTGTAGCCAATAGAAGTATAAACGCAATATTAAAATATAAGAATGATCAAGAAACTTACAAATAGAAATAAATTTAGAGCAGCCAAAATCCCTAAAACAGCTGAAGAAAATGGGGATTACCTTTTCTGGGAAAACCTAGATCTATTTATACATTTTGGCAAGATGCCAAGGAATAGTCCCACTAAAAGACAAAAATAAACGTTCACCCGATCGGGTGAGACTTCACCCTATCGGTGAAACGACAAGAAGTTCGGTCTTCAGCCTCTGATACACCTCACCCGATCGAACCGGTCGGGTGAGTTTTCGAATTCTCATGCTTGGGAGACATCAGCTACAGGTGACCCGATCGGTTGACAAGTCAACCGAAGCATACTGTGTCACATCCACCCGATCACTGAACCGATCGGGTGGAGTTGCTTCTTCCTCGGGTCTGATACGGCCGCATGAACCGATCGGGTGGATCTGTCCACCCGATCGGTTGAGAGCTGATACGTGGCTTATCTTGATGATTGGCTCTCAGGATCTCGTGCGACACCTCCTGTTGCTCCGGGGACTCATGATGTTGGCCTTGTATGTCCCCTACGCTAGCGATATCCTGCAAAAGCACACAAACACAACGAAAGTGAAAAGGAACTAAAAATCACAAAAGGACGGACTCAAAATAACGAAAACGACAGGAAATTTCAGAGAAGACGTGCGTGAATATATAAAATATAAACGCACGTCAAAATCCCCCAAGCTGAACCCTTACTCGTCCTCGAGGAAGACGAGTGAGAATAGAAGCTCAGAGGGGAAATAGAAAGAAAGAAACAGAAAAAAGAAAAAGAAATCCTAGATTACCCGTCAGAGCTAACAAAAACTAACACGACACACTAAGCAAGCACGCGAGAAGCATAGCACTAAGCCCAGGAATACGAGTCCCTACTAGTGTCGTAGGTCTACACGGTGAAGTGCAAGTGAGTGTGGTTGTGAGCTAGCCAACGATGTAACTATCTAAATCGTGTAATCAAGCTCCATATACACATATCCATGGAATGACCCAAATATCGAATCAATTCGAGTTAGCGGTGAATAATAGTTCAAGCATGCATGAGAATAGAGTAAGAATAGAAACATGTCATATGTCAGGGACTCTACTCGATTGCCAAGATGATTTCTAGAAAGCTCCTATGACAAGTGTGTTCGAAAACGAAAGGAGTTGAGTAAGTGTGGGGGAGAGCACTTGGTGCAAATTCTCGCCTTCCCTTTATTCACGGCGGTAGGAGTAATATTCACAACAGAAATTTTTTTGGGGTTTTGGATATTTGTATTTTTTTGGATTTTGGCTATACATATTCTTTCTTTTCTCTCTTTTTTTATGAATTTTCTTTTTTCCTTCTCTCTTTTTTTGTTGAAGTGGGGTAATGCGCATTCTCCAAAAGCGAGAGAACGATGCGCTGGTAAGTGGCAAAATTGTGCTCTCCCAAGTGGAAGTAAAGTACACAACGAGGGGATTCGCACCAAGTAAAACAAAAAAATTTGAATTCTAAACACTTGGGCAAAAGGAAATTTTTCGCAGATCAGAGCATAAGCAACATAGGTTATCCTAGTCCTATTGGTAGAGTCCAGACACATGTGAATTGAAGCGTAAATATATATATGATTCATACATAAAGAAGCAGACAGTGGAGGCAATATACCGCATATTCGAAATTGAAGCATGATAGTCTAGGGGTCATCCAAGGATAGGTATATAAAACAAAATCACAACGTAGCAGCACACCAACTAGCTAGTCACAACACACAACTTAACACAAAAAGCAAAGTGAACCCACGGAGCATAAAATGCAATAGAACTCGGCTTCCTAGGGTTAGTGAAGATAGGTGTCGTTGCTTAGCTAAGTGTGTGTGTGGTTGAGTGGCAGTGTCATCATGCGGGGTCATCTCTAGGAGAGGGAGAATAAAAGGAAGGAAAGAAAAAGAAAAACACGACGAAAACGACTCAAAACGGTGAAAAAGACACGATGGACGCACGTAGTGCGACTTCCCCAAGCTGAACGTTGCATTGCCCTCAATGTAATAGGATTAAATGCGGGAGGGCAACGGAAGATGGGAGGAAAGTATGCACCGACAAAGAAACAGGAAAAAAATGAAAAGCACACAAAAGGAGACGTAGAAAAATAAAGAAAATAAATACCGAAACCAACTAAACAAAAGACATACACACAAACACACAAAACAAGCACACAACAAACAAGTGACACGATAACAATCACAAAATATAGATTTCCCCCAAGCTGATCTCAACAATGCCTGAAAAAAGATATGATCATGGTGAATCAGAAAAAATGGCTAGGGAAAATCAGAAAAAAGGGAAATCAAGGTGCAGGAGAGGAAGGCTCCTCATCCTCCTCGGAAGAGAGTGGAGGGGTGTGGTCGGGAGAGGTGACAGGTGCACAAAGAAGTGGAGAAAGGGGTGGAGATGGTGGACAGATGGGCTCGGTGGGGGTGTGAATGATGGGTGGGGTGTTGGTGGTAACAGAAGGTGGTAAGGATACGGCGACTGATGAGGAGGGTGTGGGTAATGATCTCGCACTCACAGCGATCTGTTTCTTGCGATGCGAGTAGGCGGTGGTGATGGAGGTGAAAGGTGGGGGGGAGTGGAGGGTCAACAGTAGTGGTGGTGGGAGGGGATGATCTTCGAGGAGGCGATGGAGGAGGTGATGGGGGTGGAGATGGGGGTGGAGGACCGTGGACATGGGTAAGAAGGCGAAGAATGGCGGCGACGTTTCGCTCGAGAGCAAGGAAATAGGGATGTGATATGAAAGAAGTAGATGGATCCGAGGAGGAGGAGGATGCGCCAGCGTGCAAAGAAGCCATCTCGGCATCGAGAGCGATACGAGCTGAAGTGGCGCGACGCACTGTAGAGTGTGTACCGGTAGCAGTGGTCGTGTCGACATGAGAGGCCAGGCCATGCAGGGCCGTGATCAGGGCCTCGAAAGAAACGACAGCAGCAACCGGGGTGGTGACACTGGGTCTAGCCCCGGGGTCTCCTCTGAACTCAGGAATATCCTGCTCACCCAAGTAGACGGCAGGGAAAGATGGTCTAGGAGCGTCAGGGAGAACAAACTGAAGGTGTAGCCCTCCCACAAATTCAGGATCTGGTGGAAAAGACCAATCTGCCTGAAGCTCAATGGTCATGTGGCCAGGGTTCGGTAGAATGGTATATGGTACAGGGGGATGGCCGTAGTGGAAAGCAAACCGACCATCGCCTAGCGGTCTGATCATATGAGTGTGCCTCAGGACATCGATGTCAAGATAGGTAGATCCTGGGGCACGGGGCAAATCGGGGGGAAGCTCGATGTTGAAGGGAGGGTGTAGGGCAATGATAGTAATGAGGCCACCGCAGCAATATTTTCATTTGTTTGTGCGGCTAATATCAACAAGCTATTGAATTAGCCACGCAGCAGCGTTTATGCGTATGCGCAGTTCCTCGAAAGTAATCCCGTCAACACCGAAAATGTAAGGAAAGGTCATCGTCCATAAAATGAATAAATCTGGGATGGTCACGGTGCCGGACTCATCCCGTGGAAAGGAAGTGCTTGAGATAATGCGATGGACGAGACGGAAAACCGGGTGGATGATAGAAGAGGCCTTGGCCTTGCCTCTAGGATAATGATCGTGTAATGTGAGGCGTCTCCAAAAGAAGTCGACATCAAAGTCTGCATGCAATTCATGGGGGAGGGAGCTGCCTTCAAGATTTGGAAAACCGAAAATATCATTGATGGTGGTCAAAGGGGCACGGAAGTTTCGGTTTCGAAGGTGAAAATCGATATTTGACCCGTCTCTATTTTGATAGTGGAGAGAAATTCTAGTGCGAGAACGGGGTAGGATAAGGCATGGGAGTGCAGGAAACTAAGCTAACCTAAGTTTGCGAATAGGGATTCGACTTCGGTGAAAACTCCGAGATCGAATAGGGTTTGATCATGTGCGAACTTGGTAGCTATGTGAGAACGTTGGCTGAGTCGAGAATAGAAATCTTTGTGTGCTTGGCTCATAAAACGAACTCCATGCGGTCCAAGCAGTGGGTCTACCACAGGTACGACAGGTTGGGGTTGTGGTTGGGTAGGCGATGGTGGAGGAACGCGTCCACGCATAGAACGTGTGGGTCGTTGTCTCTTGCGAGACGGCTCCTCTTCCACCATGGGTTGCTTACCCTTATCTTTGTCTTTTGCCATGATGTTGTGGCGATTTGGTGTGATATGCAGGATGATATGTGGATGCACGCAACAAATGACAACGTGACAAAATAAAAATTCCTGGGCAACGTAATAATCAAGTTATAGAGCGAGTTTACCTAGCAATGATGCGACTCATAGCTCCTAAAAGATCCCACAATGCACGAAGAAGTGATCCGGGGAGTCGCCGCACGCTAATCCAAAGAAAACAGAAGTTTTGAAAATCGGGAGGTTAGGGCTAGGGTTTTGAGTGGTTTGTGGCTTGAACATGGTCAACGGAGGGGATTGATGGCGGGGAAGTGGTAGAGGAAGTGGGGGAGTGCGATTAGGAGTACTAGGAGTGATGGGGAAGATCGTTTGGGAAGAAGGCGAAACGAACCGCTCGAATGGATTTTCTGGAGGTGTGAAATGAAGTCGGGTGGGGGGTAATATATATAGGGTTTGGGTGAACTGATCGGGTAAAAATCACCGGATCGGTTGGGTCAATCTTCAAAAAATTCTGTGGACCAACAACTACAGGTCACCCGATCGGGTGAGATCTCACCCGATCAGTTGACCGCTCTCCGAAAAACATCCCAAGCCTCTGTTTTCATCACCTGATCAGCGACCCGATTGCCGACTTTATCACTCGATCGGTTCACTTTTCGACTGAAGCTGGACACTTACTGATATGATCCACCCAATCGGTTGAGGTATGAACCAATCAGGTGGGGCAATTCCTGCACAAAAAGTATAAATCCTCTAAGTGTCCCAAAAAAATCCCCACAACAGTATTTATTCACAAAAATTAATAAACTAATCATATTAAAAACCGACAGAAGTTTAGGGCATGAGTTGCCTCTTATGAAGCGCTGTTTTTTATAGTCGTTTGCTCGACTCCCGATATGATATTCAGGGTGGCTTGAACAGGTGACGCTCAACGGTCGGCGTCCTCTCAGCGGTTGGGGTAGAAATTCTGGTTGTTGACAGCGACGACAAATGGATGGTCTCAATAACTCCCCCACTGGTGATATCAGGGGGCTTCTCTTTCATACTGGCGACACTCGCCACTCTCTTCAAAATTTGAACTTCGTCAGTGGTGAGCGTCAAAGGCTCTTTCCCCTTGCTCTTCGTCCGAGCATTCTTTCCAAGTCCAGGGGAGTCGAATGTGAGACACATTCTGGCTCAAGCACTTTCTCTCCATCCAACCTATTGTGCTCCTCAATTCCATCCAAGTCTTCAGGGGGTTCCTAGAAAGAACTTCCCATGCTCCTGCTTCATTAACTCTCTCTTCTTCGATTTCCAGAATGTTGCATTTGGGTTCCTCTGGTGGTAACTTCATCGACAGCGCCAAGTCAAATTCCACTATTTGATCACTGACGTTTAAGGACAATTTTCCCTTTTTTACGTCGATGAGCACACCGACGTTGCCATAAAAGGTCTTCCGAGAATAATCGAAGTGTGATTATCCTCGGGCATATCCATAACCACGAAATCCATCGGCACACGCACACCGCGGACGTTAAGTAGCAAGTCGTTAACGACTCCCACAGGGTACTTCACAGATCTATCTGCTAGCTTTAGGGTCATCCCCGTGGGTTCCAATTCACCCATATTAATCCTTCTGTACAACGATAGGGGCATCAAACTTACACTTGATCCCAAATCGACAAGCGCTCTATTTATAGATACCCCCTTATGGAGCACGGTATAGAAAAGCTTCCTGGGTCCTTGAGTTTCGGCAGATTTGCTCGTCGAATCAGGGCGCTACATTCCGTCCTAAGGACCACTTTTTCCTTTCTTGTCCCCTTCGTCACTAGGTCCTTAAGAAATTTCGCGTACGAGGGAATGGTCTCAATCGCTTCCAGGAACGATATCTGAAGACTTATGTCCTTCACCATCTCGAAGAACCTGCCATACTTTTCATCAATTTTGGCATTGGCAGGCCTCTGTGGAAATGGTACTGAAGGCTTGAAAACCCTTGAGTCATCGCCCTCATTCTTCTTCATCTTCTCAGAATCTCCCTCCAGAGTCATGGTGCTCGATGTTGAAGCCCCATTGTTGTTCATCTCCCTATTCAGGTTCTCATTAACAAATGGTGCTTCATTATCTTTCTCGGCCTCCTGTGCCAGAATCTTCTTCCCACTCCTCAGAACAATGGCGGAGACATTCGCTTGACCGTGTGTCAGGCTAGAGTTTGGCTTGGTCCCATAGGGTTCACCTCCGGCTGACCTGGCAGTTGTCCTTGTGCCTTCTGGAGGTTGGCTACTTGCAACCCCAACTGGGTCACTTGGTCGGCCAAAGACTTCTGCCCAAGCTATAGCTGTAGGGTGATCTTCTCCTGATTCGCAATGTATTGAGTCAGGATATTCTCGATCGGAGAGACCACTCGTTGTTATTGAGTGTACTGTTGTTGCTGGGGCGGAGGTTGCTGATGTCGAGGAGGAAACTACTGATACATTTATTGTTGAGGCGGAAGAGGCTGATATTGTTGTTGCTGATGAGGTTGCAGAATTTGCTGGTAGGGTTCCTTGTAGCTGAAATTTGGATGATTCCGATTGTTGGGAGAACATCTAGGATTAGAACTCGTTCTCAGCGGATAGGGTGCATTTTCCGTAGGATTATAAAATAGGGCACTTGCTTGATCCACGGGTGCCGAGATGTCTCCAACATCGAAGTCTCCCACCAATTCAGTTCCACTGCAGCTACATGCTGAGGGTTGACGCCTCCGGCTCCAACCATGAACGCTTAAATCTGAGTGGAAAGCAAATCGAATTTGCTTGACAGCTTATCCACTTCCTCAACCCGATGCATTTCACCAGCTTTCGGTATAGCACATTCATCGCTCCACCTCTCATTGTTGGATGACATCTTCTCCAAAATATTTCCGCCATCCACTTCATTTCTTGCCATGAAGGATCCACCCGATGCGGCATCCATGGAGGACTTCAAGTCGTCCCTCAGTCCATTATAAAACAAGTTGATGATCTGCCAGCGGGGGAGCTCGTGTGAGGACATTTTCTCTGCATTTCCTTGTACCCCACCCACGCTTCATGCAGCGACTCATGACTGGCCTGGGAGAAAGAGGAGATTTCGCTTCTTAGCTTCATCGTCTTCCCGGAGGAAAGAACTTGTTCAGGAATGCATTCGAGAGCCGCTCCCAAGTTGTGAACGTGTTGGGGTCATTCCCCCTCAGCCATTGCTTCGCCTTGTCCCGTAGAGAGAACGAGAATAATCTCAACCGGATACCCTCGGTTGATACGCCATTGATCTTGAACGTCTCGCACTTCTCCAAAAAAGAGTCCAAGTGCTCTATCGGATTCTCCATGGGAGCTCCAGAAAATTGGTCATGTTGGATCCAAGCCACAAGTGATGGCTTCAGCTCAAAGTTTTCAGTCGTAATGGCCGGAGGTTGAATGCTGGATGTGGACCCAATAGACGGCAATGAATACTCGAGTAGAGACTTTTGAGGAGTGATATTTCCTGCCATTGCGGCAAATTCTTCTCTTCTTCTTCTTTCTGCGTTCAAACGCCTCAGGATGGCATTGATCTCGGGATCTAATGGAACTAAGTCGTCAAGATTTCTCGAGTTCCTGTGCATGAAAAATCAAGATATACCGTGAAGCACGTATGGTATAATACCAAATAAAAATAAAAAATAAAAAATAAAGATAAAAGTGTATAATGTGAAAATTATCACTGGGTAAGGATGTGAGCTAGTCTCGAGGATAACAGGATCCTAAATGTAACAAGCATGTTGCCTCCCCGACAACAGCACCATAAATCTTGACCACCCGTCCGTTTGGCACTCAAATCGGGACGGGGATACTAGGATTAGAATTTGTAAATCGCAAGCGCATGGTGTCGAAGTGTGGCTTGGGGGTCGATCACAGGGAGGCGTGTGTTGTGCTTGTGAACATTCGGGATCCGGATCACCCGGTGGGTGAGCTGGCTTAATCTCTTGTTGGATGTCACAATAGTAAACTAATGAAAAAGGTGTAAGAGATAAAAAGGCAACCTAGGACTTTGGCTTCTGCCCTATCATGAGTTCGCACTATTACGACCAAAGGGTAGGAATGTGATCGGATTCTAGGGTTTAGCGGTGAGACGTTGCCTCTAATAGTGGTATCTAGCGTCCCATGGGCCCGATATTTCGATTGATACCCAGGATGATATGCTAAGTCTACCCGGGTTTGGACAGTGGGCATTCCTATGTCCAACATCGCCCGACTCCGGAAGCACTAAGCTCGCAATGATTGCTCCCGACATTTATTCCAAGCCGTTCCCACGCGCGAGGAATCAATGTCTACGCTAGGGGGTGAGCTGTGGCTAGAGAATTAAACTCCCGTTTTATTTTCCCTTGGCCCGACGGTCAAAGGTGGTCTTTCTCCCGCCGGTGACAATAAAACACCCCCGTGTAACCATCTAAATCCCTATATCCTATCGAATCACTAATCCTATGGCCTTTTAGGGAGAACCCACGAAGGGACTTCCACCAATGTCCCAGATTTAAGAACTACTCACTAATCATGGCATGAGATGCAATAAAACAGATTATAGCCATCAAAATGGAAATCAAGCAATAGATTACTGTAGCAAATAGAAGTATAAACGCAATATTAAAATATAAGAACGATCAAGAAACTTACAAATAGAAATAAATTCAAAGCAGCCAAAATCTCTAAAACCAGCTTAAGAAAATGGGTATTATCTTTTCTGGGAAAACCTAGCTCTATTTATACATTTTGGCAAGATGCCAGGGAATATTCCCACTAAAAGACAAAAATAGACGTTCACCCGATCGGGTGAGACTTCACCCGTCGGGTGAAACAACGAGAAGTTCGGTCTTCAGCCTTTGATAAACCTCATCCGATCGCTGAACCGATCTGGTGAGTCTTCGAATTCTCAAGCTTGGGAGGCAGCAGCTATAGGTGGCCCGATCGATTGACAAATCAACCAATCGGGTGGACTCTAACTCTCGAAACAACGTACTGTGTCACACCACCCGATCACTGAACCGATCGGGTTGAGTTCTTTCTTCCTCAGGTCTGATACAGCCGCATGAATCGATCGGGTGGATCTGTCCACCCGATCGGTTGAGAGCTGATACGTGGTTTATCTTGATGATTGGCTCTCAGAATCTCTGCGACACCTCCCGTTGCTCCGGGGACTCATGATGTTGGTCTTGTATGTCCCCTGCGCTAGCGATATCCTGCAAAAGCACACAAACACAACGAAAGTGAAAAGGAACTAAAAATCACAAAAGGACGGACTCAAAATAACGAAAAACGACGTGAAATTACAGAGAAGACGTGCATGAATATATAAAATATAAACGCACATCAGTGATCTAAAGATCGATTTACATTCTTTTAGCCTCGTATACACACAAATTGCAATATTTATCTGGGCTATAGAATTTTGGGTGTAAACCAATCTCCATCAAATATTGTGGAGAATTGGATTTGATTTGTATTTGGGATTCCCCTTTGTGATAAGAGACGGTGTAAATCCTAAACAAGTCTAGGTGGTTGGAAATCTTAGTTAAGGTTGGGTCGTTGGAAATCCTAACAAGTGGAGTTAGATAATTGTATTGCCAAGATAGTAGTGGATTAATCTCGTACCGGATTGGTTGGGGACTGCACGTACCCGGGTTGCGGGGAACCATGATAAAAATCGCTTGTCTTTGCGTTAGCTTTTCTGTGATTGTTTAAATTTCTTGTACAAGCATTTTTCATTTGCTAATCTTATATCTGTGTAATTCCTTATTCATTTATTATTGCAAAGATTAATTATTTAATTCCGCTGTGTAAAGATCTCCTTGTAAAGATCTCTTATCTGATTGTAATCTTATCTCTTTCATATTTGTAAGATTACTTTGCTGATTAAGAACCAAGCGTAGATCACTCTACTTGGTTTCTTAGACAACATTAGAAGGGTTTTATTTGCGATATTATTAACGATCGAAAAAGTTTTATATCTGTACAACACTATTCAATCCCCCCTTCTAGTGTTGTTTTCCATCCACGTGATCCATCACTTGGTATCAGAGCGAGGCTTGAAAGGTGATGGCATCAACATATTTCCACTATGAAGGACTCAACACCATGCAACCACCGTTGTTCAATGGAACGACTACGCAAGTTGGAAGATACGCATGAAGACTCATCTAGAGTCACTAGACATTGAAGCATGAATCATCACCAAGGATCCATATAAAGCACCCACTGAAGTTGAAACCGGAAAATGGTCTGTTGATGAAAAGAAGAAGGCCAACCTCAACGTCAAATCGATGAACGCATTATTTTACGCTGTGATAGGTAATGAATTCAATCGTGTCTCTCAATGCGAGACGACACATATGATATGGCATACTCTTCAGGTAAGTCATGAAGGAACCGAGAAGGTAAAAGAATCCCGATTAATGTTTTGCACTCTAAATTTGAATCCTTTAAAATGGAAGAAGGAAAGAGTATCACCGATGTGAATACTCGTTTTACTAACATCACTAATGAGCCGCAGGTCTAGGCAAGAAATTATTTGAATATGATGAGGTAATGAAGATATTAAGATCACTCAGACCCGAATGGAAGGGAAAAACAACAGCCATTTGAGAAGCTCACAACGTGAAGGATCTCACCATTGAAGAGCTGATGGGAAATCTCATGGCGTATGAAATAGAACTTGAAGAAGACAAGAAGATAGAGGAGGAGCCAAAGAAAAAGAACCTAGCGTTCAAAGCTCAAGAAGAAGACTCCGATTATACCGACAAAGAAGACCACATTGCTTTCATCTCAAAGAAATTCAAAGATTTTATTACAAGTAAGTATGGTAAACGTTCATTTCGTCCTACTAACAGTATTACTAGTTTTGGTTGCAACAAACCAGGGCATGTGAAGAGAGATTGTCCCTTGGAAAAAGAACAACCGAGATTCCAAAGATCGTGAAAAGAACATAGAGAACAATGAAAGAAGGAGCGATAGAAGAAACAAACTTCGACGACCAAGGAAGGAAGCTTAGGCAGCCTTCGATCAAAGCGATGACTCTACATCAGACGAATCTTCATCAGATGATAAAGACGAGAGAAGAGAAACAGCCCATATGTGTTTCTTAGCCTCCACGTCATCGAAGGTAAGTTCGTTGCATGACTCATCATCTAGCAACCGTGATTCATCATCAAGTGATAATGAAGACATGGACTATAGAGGAGCATATAAGGAGCTATGCTCAATGCATGAAAAGCTCATTAAAGAACATAGAAGAACACTTAGAATAGTTAAAAAGGATGCAAAAGATAAAGAAGAGCTTATTAAAGAAAATATTGTTTTAAAAGAAAAGAATGATTTTCTAGAAAAGGATATTTTAAACATGAAGGTGAAAATTGAAAGTTTGGATAATCTTCTCGTATCTATTAAAGACAAATATGATTCTACGATGAAGATTGTTGAAAATTTTGATAAAGGAAAAGGGAAGTTAGATAACTTAATAAACAGTCAAAAAGCGTCATCTAGTAATACTGGACTTGGTTATGATTCTAATCATACCAAGAAAAAGGTTAAGCATACTAGGATGCATCATAATAACCAAAATTTTCTGAGCATATGGATACCGAAGAATCTGACAGATCAAACGCGAAAAAGGTACGCAATTAATTTCTTTCAGAAAGTTCATTTGAATAAAGATTACAAATATGTTCCTAATGAAGGAACTAAACCTTATTGGGTTTGGTTTCCTAAAGGCTAACCTCTTGGACTCAATGAATAAAGAGTACCATAAACGATCATATTTTCAGTTACTCTAAACCAAGGAGGAGGAACAAAGTCATATCAATGCTTTGCGATGAAAATAGAATTGTTTCGCAAACACTTAATTATATATGTATTTAAAATTTTTGTTTTATATTTCTTTTACTTCTTATAAATGTTTATTATGTTTTCTTGTGAAAAATTTTCTGTCAAACACTCAAACCTGTGCGTCAGAGACCCTCTGGATGAAAAAACAGCTCAACCCAGCAGGGAGTCGACTACCACCCATAGGGAGTTGACTACCAGAGCGTTATTGCGAAAATCGGGGTTTGATTTCTTATTTGTTTTGTAACTCATATTGGGTTTCATTGAGCTTATTAGGTTCATATCCAAAGAATGACTTAAACCCATTAAAAGAATTGATCTCAACCCTTCATCCTCTTGATCCAATGGCCACACATCATCACCTCTTTTCATTCAAAAACATAAAACCTCCCAAGCCCAAACCCTAAGGTAGCCGACTACCTTATTGCATTCATCTAATTGAAATTCATCTTGGGCTCTTGATCTCTCTTGGTAGGAATCTTCATCTCTCATCATCTTTGTCAAGAGAAACATCATTTCAAGGTAACCTCTTGATTTTCTTTCATCTTACTACCTTGAAATCCTGCATATCTAGTTCTAAAATTCAAATTTACAATCTAAAAATACCTTTCAAGAAAACTATTGCTAAGAAGAGAAAGGTTACCAATGAATCAACTCTTACAGAGAAAGAGATCATTGTACCATATCTTTTCAAATCCACTAGTTTTGAGAAATTTCTCAACATCTCAAAAAGACAAATTCTTCATGAAAGATTTGTCAACATCGAAGATGTTGAAAATTATGGTATTGATAGCATTTTTGAATTTCAGAACTTATCCAATCTGTTTTCCTCTGAAAATTCATTTCTGTGTTATCCAAGACTAGTGTATGTGTTCTATGCTAATATGGACTTTGATCTTGTCAAATATCATTTCGTTACAAAAGTCCTTGATACTAAACTTGTTGGGTTTTATAAACCCTCAGGGCACAAATATATGCACGTCCTAAGTCGGACTGACTATAGATAGAAAAGAATACAGCGAAAAAAATAGATTCTTTAAACTATATTAACGAAGCCCTAAGGTTCAAGATCCTTAGCCAAGATCTTTGCCGACTTGGGGTGCATCTGACCACCCCAAGAAGGATCTAAACTACTGCGATTAAATAAAAGGAAAGCTAATTAAATTCACATACCCGGAACCTTGCCTTGGTACAGTCAAGGTGTATTGCACCGTCTTCCGAGCCGCTCCATATCCCGTGCCGAACTGCTCCTCGAACTGCTCTGTGTCCCGAGGCGAGCAATCCTCTAGTCGTCGAGCTAACCATGCATCGAAGAAAGTTTCACCCGAGTGAGAACCTTCGCCAAGATTTTAGATCGAATCTCAACCCCTTCGTGACTTTGCTAGATCCATTCAGGAGTAAGGCAGAAATTATAGGGAGAAGAGAATATTTAATTTAAGCCTAGATCCGAGCGTGCTCCAACATTTTTGGGAGTTTCTCAGATCTAGAGCTTGGGACGAGTTTAGAGGAGGGGAGCAGACCCCTATTTATATAGGCGGCTGACCCCTCCCCTTTACTTCACTTCCGATGTGGGACTAAAGTTTGGAGTTAAATAAATTCAAGTTAGTTCCCCTTTCACAAAGGTCAAACTTCCATGAATTTTAACTCCCTCACCGTTGAGCTTCACGATTGATACAACCTATTAAATCGAATGGTGTTCAATGGTGCACACGTAGGGAAAAAACGGCACGTCAATCTGAGTCTGTTTGACCTCTCAATTGATCGTCCAAAGATGAGCCCAAAATCATGCTTCTCTAAAAACTGCAGCTGCCAGAGCCTCGGGTTCGAAACCCTAAGCATGGGGCCCAGTACGTGGGCCCCACGGCACTGCATGCGTGCGAGCCCACAGGGGCGTATGCCTGGCACGCGCCCTTACGGCGCATGGCGCCCTGCGGGCACTACAGCATGTCAGGCGCCCAAAAAAGGGTGCATGTTGTTTTTATGAAAGGAAACACCCGGCCCAATGGGCCGGGCTGTAAGGCTGGCCCCCTTTCCCTTTTATCTCCATTTAAATCAGCCTATAGGACTGAAATGCAATGGTTTAGGGCCTATGATTGTTTTGGTCATATCTGGGGCGTTTGGCGTCTGATTTGGATGCCGTTCGAACCTGTGTTTAGACCGGGATATTCCCGTCTTACAGGTAAATGTTTTCTCGCGTTTATTTAATTAAATATTGTCGTAAGCAATTTACGACACATTTAACTCAGTTTGCATCATATGCAAAATAGTCCCTATCTAAGCTTAAAAATAATCATTTGCATCAAATGCAGTTTTCTCTCTCTTGCATCAAATACACATTCTCCCTAATGTTTCTACCTATTACTAGACGAAGGTCGCACTCTGTGTGCGACCATACAGCCTGACCATACTATAGGTTGGGTTCGAAGCCCCATACGGCAGTAACCACGAGCAGCAGTTGTCGTCCCTATTTCAGTATCATAATTATGTGGTTAACTCATCGACATGAGTATTGTCGGGACCACTGAGGTGCGTCTATATTTCATATATTTACGCACGTTTTCTTCCGTGTTTTTCCGTATTTTATCGTCGTCTTTTATTCGTTTTCTCGTGTTTTCTTGTGTTTTCTTGTTTTCTTTTAATTTTCCGTGTTTTCCGTGTTTTGCAGGAGTTTACTGGCATTTGGGGCATAAAACGATGATATCATGTGTCCCCGGAGCAACGGGAGGAGTCACGCGTGATCCAAGGGGGGTCAAAACGACGAAGATTGCATCTTTCAGCCCCTCACCCGGTCGGTTGGTCATTCCAACCGATCGGGTGATGCACGCGTGCACCACCCGGGCGCAGCTTGGAGCTCACGAGAAGTCACCCGGTCGGTTCAGTGACCGGGTCAAAAGCTCAAAGTCTCTGGAAATTCGAAGCTGATTTCCAACCGATCGGGTGACCTTCACCCGATCGGTTCACCTGTAGCTGAATTTCAACAGCCAAGACTCGAAGCTCCAACCGGTCTCCTCACCCTGTCCGCACCAAGATCCAACCGGTCGGCACCAAGATCCAACTGACCGCACCAAGTTCCAACCGACCGGTTCATACTGACCGGGTGAAGCCCCCGCATTACGTTGTGATTTTATGAAGCGGCTCACCCGACCGGTTGACTTGTCAACTGATCGGGTGATGTCGTTTTCTATAAATAGAACCCTAGGTTTCCCAGATTCGGGAGTTGGTTATTTTTTACTGTTTTCTTCGTTTTGTGACGGCTGTAATTTCCCAGTTTTTGTAAGTTTTCGGATCTTTGTAAAACTTTAGTATTATCTTAATTGCTTTACTACCATTGCATTTCTATTGTCTGATTATGATTTTGACGATCCATTTTCATTTAGATCGCTTTTTTATGAATATTTGTGAGTAGTTCCCTAATCCGGGATTTTGGCGGAAACCCCTACGGGGGCTCTTCCCGATGCGTCCATAGGGTTAGGAAATCGATAGGGATTAGGAATCTAACGGTTACGCGGGGTGTTTTATTGTCATCGGCAGGAAAAATACCGCCTTTGACCGTTGGGCCAATGGGGAATAAACTTGGCGGTTGACTCCCTAGCCATAGCTCACGCCTTTAGCGTAGACGCCGAATTCTAGCGCGCTGGAGCAACAGGATGAGACGTCGGGAGTTATCGTTGCGAGCTTAGTGCTCCCGGAGTCGATCAGTGTTAATGGACACGGGAGTGCCCACTGATCGAACCCGGGAAGTCCGGCGTATCATCCTGGGCACTGACCGGAATATCGGGCCCATGGGATGCCGGTACCACTTTTAGAGGCAACGTCTCACCATTAGACCCTAATTTCGATCACCATCCTACCCGTAGGCCGTATCGGCGAGAGTCGCTCGTTGGGGTCGAAACCAGAGTCCCGGGTTTTTTCCTTCATATTGTCTATACCTTGCATTCTTTTACCGTGACAAACCCTCAATTGATCAGGGATAGCTCACCCATGGAGTGATTTTGATCCTCTTTGACACAAGAACATCCTCGTCTCCATGTGTTCGACCCCAAGCCACACTACAACACTGTGTGCTTGCGGTTACAAATATCTAAACCTCCACCGGGTCCCCCGGCCATTTGCGGCTCGCAAACCGGGGGCACGCCAAGTTTATGGCACCGTTGCCGGGGAGGCAACGTGCTTGTTATTTTTGGATTTCATGAACCCTCGTGTCTAGCTCTCATCCCTACCTCGTGACAATTTTCGCATTCTTCCTTTTTCTTTTTTTTATTTTCTTATTCTTATTTCTATTTTTATTTTTATTTCTAACCTTATCTGTTTCTCTCCCACTTTTCGCTTCACGGGTGTTTGTTGTTTTTAATGCGCAGGAGTTCAAGAAGTCTCGACGACTTGATTCCCGTTGATCCAGAGATAAACGCCACCCTAAGGTGTTTGGCCGCCGAGAAGCGAAGAAGAGAGGATCCTGAAACCATGGGGGAGAACACCCTGCCTCACAAATCCCTGCTGGAGTACTCGATGACATCTGTCAAGTCCACCTCCGCCATCCGTCCTCCAGTTATTACGGCTCAAAGCTTCGAGCTTAAGCCATCTTTGGTGACGTGGATCCAGCAGGATCAATTTTCGGGGGCACCCATGGAGAGCCCGATCGAGCATCTAGACTCCTTCTTGGAGAAATGTGACACCTTCCGGATAAACGGTGTCACAACTGAGGCGATCCGACTAAAGCTGTTCCCCTTCTCCTTGAGAGATAAGGCCAAGCTGTGGCTTAGGGGGAAGGACCTGAATACATTCAACACCTGGGAGAAGCTCTTAAATGCTTTCCTGACGAAGTTCTTTCCCCCAGGGAAGACCATGAAGCTGAGGAGCGAGATCTCCTCCTTCTCCCAGGCCAGCCACGAGTCCTTGCATGAGGCTTGGACAAGATACAAGGAGATGCAGAGAAGATGTCCCCACCATGAGCTTCCCAAGTGGCAGATCATAAATCTGTTTTATAATGGGTTGAGGGACGATTTAAAATCTTCCATGGACGCCACGGCTGGAGGGTCCTTCATGTCAAGAAGCGAAGAAGATGCCGGGCAAATTTTGGAAAATATGGCATCCAACAATGAACGATGGTGTGACGAGAGAGCCACACCAAGATCTGGGGGCATCCATAGAGTCGAAGACGTCGACAAATTGTCAAGCAAGTTTGACTTGCTGTCAACCCAGATTTTCGCATTGATGGTAGGCGCTGGTAGCACCGGTACACAACAGATTGCTGCGGTGGAATCCGAAGTTTTTGGAGAGTTCGACGGTGGTGACATCTCACCACCATTGGATCAGACGAGCGCTTTATTTTACAATCCTACGGGGAATGCACCTTTTCCACCACGAACCAACTCCAACCCAGCCTACTCATCCAACAACCGGAATCATCCGAACCTTAGCTACCGGGCGCCTTATCAACAGCCGGCTCAGCAACAACAGCAGATGTATCAACCGGCTAGGCCCCAGCAGCAGTTTCAGTAGCAGCAATTTCAGCAGCAACAACCTCCATAACAGTATCAACAGTATGCTCCTAGGAATCAGCAGCCCGCCCAGCAGCAATACGGCCAGCAGAGGGCCATTTCTCCGGTTGAGTCCCTCTTGACCCAATACATAGCCAACCAGGAGAAAATTAATCCGAAGCTGGAGATGGGACCAAGAGTCCTCACTGATCAGGTGACCCAGCTGGGGTTGCAAGTGGCGAACCTTCAGAGACCGCAGAATTTATTACCGCCACAGCCTGAGGTGAACCCTAGGGGGTAAATCGGACCTTGGCGCTCACACATGAACATGAAAATGTGTCCGCCATCGTTTTGAGGAGCGGGACACAAATTCCTACTAGAATGCCACCCAACCAACCGGAAGCACCACTGGCCGTTGAGCGGCCAATTGAGAAAGATAATGACGACGGTGCCCCGTCGCCAAAAATTGTGGCTCCAGAGGGACCCCCCGAAGAAGAGAAGAAGAATGAAGAAGGGAATTTGAGGGTATTCAAGCCCGTTGTGCCCTTTCCGCAACGTTTGGCCCAAGCAAAAATCGACGAGAAGTATGGCAAATTTTTTGCCATGGTCAAAGATTTGAGCATCCAAATCCCCTTCCTAGAAGCTATTAAAACAATCCCCTCCTATGCAAAATTCTTGAAAAACTTGGTGACACGGGGATCTAGAAAAGAGAAGGTCGTGTTAACGGCGGAGTGTAGCGCCCTCATTCAGCGCGAAAATCCGCCCAAGCTCAAGGACCCAGGAAGTTTCTCCATCCCATGCTCTATTGGGGAAGTGCAAATCCAGAGGGCGCTTGTCGATCTAGGGGCGAGCGTCAGCTTAATGCCCCCTATCGCTGTAAAAGAGAATAAGGATGGGAGATTTGGAGCCCACCGGCATGACATTACAACTTGCTGACCGTTCGGTCAAGTATCCGGTGGGAGTAGTGGACGACCTCCCCGTCAATGTGAAAGGAGTGCATGTACCGGTCGATTTTGTGGTGATGGACATGCCGGAAGACAAGCATATCCCAATTATTCTTGGACGACCCTTTATGGCTACCGCCGGAGTTTTGATAGACGTGAAGAACGGGAAGCTTTCCCTCAATGTGGGCCAAGAAAGAGTCGAATTTAACTTAGTCTTGTCGATGAAGCATCCAAATCCCCCGGACGATCCGAGTATCAGTATGCTGGAGAATGAAGAAGATAGAGCTGTTGAAACAAGTGCCTGGGAAATACTCTCGAGGAATCCCCCCGATAGCTTGGGGAACCTTGGAGAGCAAGTTGGCTCCCCAAAGAATGAAGTTGCTAATGAGGCGGTCGCGTGACATGTGATCCCTCCCAGATTCCCTAAGTCTCCTCCCACGAGGAGAAAGGGGAAAGAACCCATGGACCTCACCGGAGATGAGGTCCGGATCCTGAAAAAGATGGCGGTAGACGCCAATTTGAGGGAGAAGCCCCCGGATCCTGTAGTCAAAGGGAGGGTAGTCGAGCAAATCTTTTTACAGCCGCCGGCTACACCAATAGCCACGACCTCTGGAGCTGAAGAGATGCCGGATTTTGGGCATCACCCGTATCGCCCACCATGAACATCATCAACGGGCGTCGAGCTAAACGACGTTAAACAAAAGCGCTTCATGGGAGGCAACCCATGTTCTAAACTTTTGCTTCGCTTTTTAGGACTTTTTCTTAACTTTATTTTCTCTATTTTTATAAATAAATCCAGCCGAAACAACTTCTGTGAAGGAACTTAGGCGATTTTTGGGTTTATTGCAGAAAACAAGGCCTCAACCGATCGGGTGAGTTCTCACCCGATCGGTTGGGATGTATCAGCTTACGGTCGTGTCTGTCATCGAATGAACCGACCGGGTGGAGAAAGAAGAGACCGGGTGAACAGACCGGGTGACCTGGGGAAACTCTCGGGAAAATTTCAGAATTTGTCAACCGACCGGGTGACAATGTGCGAGACCGGTTGAGGGACCGGGTGAAAAACTCTGAGTTCTCGGGAAAATGTGTGGAGCGGCGAACCGATCGGTTGAGTTCTCAACCGATCGGGTCGCATGTAGCGTTTCTTCAGCATCAAATTTTGACCTAAAGTCAACCGATCGGGTGACAACTCACCCGACCGGTTCGACTTAAAACCTATAAATACCCCCGACCCACCCGCTCACAAACCCTCGCCTGATCTCATCGTTTCACCGTCGTTTCGTCTCCTCCAAGCACCCGACGCCAAGAACACCTCTCCCACAACCTCAAATCCTCCATTAACCTCTCTCTCCACCTCCCCCTTGCATCTCTCCGTCTATTTCTCTCTCTCCCTCTCCGATTTCGCATTTCTCTAGCCCTAATTCCCAATACCAACCCCCACTTTCGAATTTTTTACTGAAGAAGAGCTCCGCGGCTCCACACTTCTCCCATTGCACGGCATTGGGTCATCTACAAGCGAGAAGCTCAAATTTCTACGTGGTAACTTCGCTCCACTTTTCAAATCTCAATTTTTGCCCTAAATATTTGATTTGCTTGATTGCTCGTGTGTGTGCACTTTCATGGTATTTTGCACTCATTTGCACCACTCACACGCACACATGGCCCGAGAGAGAGATAAAGGGAAGGATATAATGCGGGAGGAGGAACCGTCCCGAAAGAAACGTAAACATACACGTCCCCCTCCCCGCACACATGAGCTGACACTAGCCCCTCCCCCTCCAGTTATTCCCCATGTGGACCCCATGTTGGGCCCACATGGGTACCTATTCCGGAACCAAGAGCAGAAAGACTTCTACCACAGACTAGATACTACAGGGCATTTATCAACCAAGTTTGCCCACACCCAATCACTCGTCGACCTCGGTGTCTTCACCGAGGTCGAGAATCTTTTCGCTAACCTTGGTTGGTTGGCCTTCCTAAATTCCTCTGCGGTATCCTACCCGTCACTCACCCTAGAATTCCTTTCCTCCCTCGTTTGTGAGTCGGGGTCGACTGTCACTTTCCGGGTGCGCAACCAAACCATACGCACCAACCTGGATACCATCAATAGAATATTTGGTTTCCCTATTCTAGGGAATGATGCTATCCACACTACGGATACCCCCCGGAATTTAACATCGATAACTTTTGGTTCTGCCTCACCCTACTAGGTCGTTATCCCCGAGGGAAGGCCAAGGCCTCCTCCATCATCCATCCCATATTTCGTCTGGCCCATAGGATCATATCCTCTGCATTTTTCCCACGGGATGAGTCTGGCACCGTGACTATCCCTGATCTTTTTATTCTCTGGGCCATGACTTTCGCTTTTGTTCGTGATGACGATGGAGTTAGCTTTAGGGCCCCTACTGTCCCTGTTCATGCTGGCGATTGGCTTGTTTACAAGCTTCTCGAGATTAGCAGGACCGGGAAGGGCAAGATCTGCTGTGGGGGCATTATCACTATTATTGCTTCATCCCCCCCCCCCGTTTAATATCCATATCCCCCGTGGTCTTCCCATCGCCGCAGGACCCTCACGTCTAGATCTTGACGTCCTGCGGCACATTCATATAATTAAGCCCCGCCCCGACGGTCGCTTCGAATTCAATTACGGCCATCCCCCTCGCCCCTACACCATTCTCCCCAACCCTGCTCGCATGACTATTGCTCTTAGGGGAGATTGGACTTTTCCGCCCGACCCTGAGTTCTTTAAGGGGCTGCACCTTCCTTTCTTTCCCACGGATGCACGTAGACCACCTTCCTCTGCCGCCCACTTAGGCGTGCAGGATATTCCTGCGTCCGGGGAGATATTGGGGCTGGCCCGTGTCACCCTGTTTCTGCTCCTGGCCCCATCACTTCTGAGCACCTTTTTGCGGCCATCTCTGGCCTTATGTCCAGTGCCGACACGACCACTGCCGCCGGCACTACTTCCACTTCACTTGCCGGGACCACTTCTGCCTCACGTCAGTCTACTTCCTTTGGTCGCCGTCAGGTCTCTGTCCGTCTTGCTCTAGAGAGGGAGGTCGCAGCCCTCTGTGATCTCGCCATGTCCTCAGCCCCCTCGGACCCATCACCGTTGATCGCTCCGGGATGCAACCCAAGAGCACGACCAAAAACTTGGTCGGCCCCGGATACACATCCCGGAGAACGATTGTAGTTTTACCGCAAGCGCACGGCAAAGTGGCGAGCGGGTATCGAACACGAGGAGGTGGTGTTGGCTCCAATCTATCCTAAGTTGGTTTGACTACGAATGTTTTATTGGTGGAGATGGCTATGGAATGATATAATGGAAATGGTGATGGATGTCGGTGTCGGTGATAGAGAAATCGGTTCGAATATCGATTCAAATACAATATAATAAAAGAGGGAATTTGCCTTGCGGCGATCCTGTCACAATCGTCGGGCAAAGTATGGGGATATAAAATCAAATAAAAACGTCTAGGGCTAGGGAATTCCCACTACGGATCGTCATACATCATCGTAAATAGTGAATCTCAATATTACTATACTTGCATTGAGGTGAACTAGTCGTAACTGAATAGAGAACCAAGCTCACGCTCTCGCGCTATTGCCGGTCTATAGCAAACCTAGGTTAGTGCCCAATCTCTTGCAAACCCTAACCTCAGCCGCTAGCATGAGGATCGACATCATCGTTCAATCGCCCCTCGAGCCCACTCTCGTGCAAACTCGAGTTACGATCTAGGTTGTGATAGTTCGTATTCGTCCAATCTCTTGCAAACGAATATGTGTATAGATTTACAATTAAAAATCCTAGTTTTGGTCCAATCTCTTGCAAACCAAATCTAGAGAAACCCAATTGTAAACCTAAATCGAATATCTGGGCCTTCCCATCGATTAGAATCCAATCTCTTGCAAATCCCAAATCGATGGAAATCCCTAGCTATCCGTAGAAAATCAATCACAACCTAACCTCCTAGCAATTCTAGCAATTTAGAAATTCATTCATCACAAATATGAAATTAGATCCATAGGGTTCATCCCCAAACCCTAGAACAACAAATCTACTCTAGCATAGCAATAAGGATATGAGAATCAATAGAATTGCTTGCATACAAAAAGATAGAAAAACAAAGATTCAAATAAAAAGAAGAAAATACTTAGCTTTAATGAAGATCTTCAATCCAAAATACAAGCTTTTAGATCCAAGAGGGGGCCTAGGGCATGGCCTAACCTCTAAAATAAATCCCTCCTAAAACATCTTGGGGACCCCCTCTAATGGTGGCTACAAACCCCTTAAATACTCCCCCAAAACCCTAGCAAGAAACCCTAGAAAACCCCTCAAATTCGTGCCCAAAAACAGCCCAAACCGCAACTTAAAATCTGGGCCCAGGCCGCACTCGGCCGAGTGGAATATGTGACCCGGCCGAGTGACACTGACATGCAAATTCCAGCACTGCAGCATCAACTTACAGAAATTCCCCAGATTTCATCCGACCTCCGATTTGCGCGTTCTTGGCGGCGTTGGAACCATCATGAAGTCTACTATCCATAAAAAATATGAGAAAAATACTTTGATTGCTGGAATGATAGCAGATTTCAAAAGAGTGAGAGGCTGTCTGAAAATCTGGGCGCTGCATGTCCTCGGCATCACTCGGTCGAGTGGCAAATGTCACTCGGCCAAGGGGCATTTGGTACTCGGGCGGACGGCTTTCGTCACTCGGCCGAGTCGGGCTTCTGGGGCAGACTGACGGATTACAGTAAGTTGGACATTTTGGCTTGCCGTCGTCTGGGTGCCACTCGGACGGACGGAGTATCCTCACTCGGCCGAGTCGGCGTGCGATGCTCGGCCGAGTGCACGCCGATACATCTCTGTTGCGTGTCCGATCTGGCCGGCCGAGCGGGGTCTCAATGCTCGGCCGAGTGACTCCTTCACTCGGCCGAGTGGCATGCTGAAAATGCCCAATCTTCATCTTTTCGCTCCCCCGTCGCTCCTACGACGTTCTTTCTTCTTCCACTCCTCTTCCATTGCAGAATAACCCTCAAAAGGGCAATGGTTGACACTCCGGAGTGGGTGCAAATCCTCTTGATCTCACAATCGATCCAAATCGCTCCATATTTCCTGAAATACGACAAAAACAAGAAATAGTGAAAAGTATCGCAATATTGTCGAATAATCGTGAAAAGCGTGATATGGGCGATCAAAACGGTATGCAAATATGCAGAAAAAAGGTGTAAAATATGGAGTGATCAAAATCCCCCAAGCTTACCTCTTACTCGTCCTCGAGGAAGATAAGTAGAGAGACGAACTCGGGAGATGAAAATAAAGAAAATGAAATGAAAAAAGAAAGAACACGAGGTGGAAGGGGTCGCTAGATTATTCTCTCAGATCTCAAGCCATAAGCTACACATCACGATAACTTGGAAAATACAAATCACATGCTATAAGGATTTCATATCTTACATAAACATGGTACTTGCAAGTTTTTAAGAACAACAAAAGGGATTCTCTAAATTCATACAATCAATTCATATCCACATCACGCATTTCATAGGATTTAATATACAAATGTTGGCGATGCACTTTTCAATCAAGAGTTATAACTGAAGCATATAAGAATCACGCCAAACATGCAATGGAGAATGGAATAAATCATGGCATTCACATATTTATATCAATTCATAAGAAATCTCCATAACTTAGGTATTTTGCTAAGTTTCAGCA
Source organism: Scilla litardierei (assembly GCA_030789695.1). Taxonomy (NCBI): domain Eukaryota; kingdom Viridiplantae; phylum Streptophyta; class Magnoliopsida; order Asparagales; family Asparagaceae; genus Scilla; species Scilla litardierei. The sequence goes on from CM061140.1 coordinate 120,345,517, forward strand.
TTATCAAACTTCCCCATTCGTGCACCTCTCCACTCTAATGTCGTACTCACTCATATGGTCAAATGAATTCAACCCCCCCAAGCTTAGCTTGAGGCATCGCATCTAAAGGAATATGATAGTGGAAAATGGGATTTTTGCCTTGGGTTTCCCAAGTATTTTGTGGCTCCAATAATGAGATAGAGAAACATTTTTTTTTCTTCTTTTTTTTTCTTTTTGGTCTTTTTTTTTGTTTCTCACTTTTCTTTTTGGATTTTTGTAGGAGCTATTTGATTTGTATTTTTGGTTTTTGGCTCCTTTTTGGCTTTTTGGACTTTTTGGAGCTAACTTTTTCTTTTGTGGGGATTTTTGGGAAATAGATGCGATATAAGTAGCTTTAGGAGGTGAACTCAAGTGACATGTAGAGAATAAAAAGATATATGTGAAGAAAGAAATAATGTAGCACTCGGTTCACTCTAAGATGTGCACGAACAGTTCAATAAAATAATACTTCAACTAAAACTCATATGTAAGCATGGATATTCTCAATCATCTCAATAAAAAGTGAAGTCAAGCGATAAAGCGCACAATCATATCAAGCATGCAACAGAAGGTGAATAAGACAATAAAACTGATGCTTCAGATATACTAATGATGCGTGAATCTTGGTGCATTTCCAACAAAAGCATACTAAACACTAATCCATGCATTCAGTTTCAATTAATATCATGCATTCATGTAGAGGAATCATCAAAAGAATATATAAGCAAGCACATGGATAGTAGGACTATGAAATACGCTAAGTAGCATGGCAAGGAATAATAAGCATCGTGATGGTTGCTAAAGCAATAAGAGACATCATCATAAGGAACGCATCTAGCAAAAGAAGAGAAAGGAAAATAAAGAGATAAGAAAAAAATAAAAGAGAGGAAAGAAAAGAAAAATAAGCACACAACATGATGCATGAACACACATAAAAGGAAAATAAGATGGAAAATTCAAAAATATGATGCAAAAATTTTGAAAAATTTTAAAAACCCTAAAATAAAGAAAAAATGCAACTAATGCATCTAAATGGCATGGAAATGCACTCCCCCAAGCTTAAACTTCACATTGTCCTCAATGTGATCATAGTGGAAGAATATGAGGAACAACGATAATAATAGGGGGAGAATGAAAAATGATGGAATGAATGATATGAAATCCTAATGCAACTACATGCACATACAATGATGCATGAGAGCGCTTTCCCCCAAGCTTATACCAAACAATCCTATTCAAATGACTCGATCAAAAATATCATGGCTTTGCAAAGCGAGTTCAAGTCAAATGAATAAGAAAGTGAGTATTCCCTTGAAAGAAATGCTCGATGGTGGTGAGCAAAAGGATGTGGCGTATCAAAATATGGAGAGGGGAATTAATATATATAATGGGTTTGGGGTGTAAAAGATTTTTGTGGCCGTCATAAGAGGTGATATTTATTCAAGCAAATCTATACGGTCCTCTCGCTGTCGAGAGAATTCGAGTTTATTGAAAGCATAAAATTTCTACACTACTGGATTGATATCACCTATAGCAAAAGGCGGATCCAGTATCTTTGCCGGTGCAGGCAACTGCTCCAACTGCTCCTTTCGTGGCTCCGCCAGGCGCATGTGTCCACGGACTCCATCAGACTCCAGCAATGCGGCTCCCAGCACCTCTCCAAGGACTCCACCTGTACCCTGCAAGAGATAAGCCGCATCAATCTGATGTGGATAATTCTTCCCCAAAATAAATGTATTCCAAATAGGGTCATCAACATAAGTATTTAAAATTAAAAACGGTTGACAACACTTCCCTGGAAATAAATCTCCACTCTCGTATACCACGTCGATCAACTCCTCATTGTTCGCCTCAGGTTGTTCAGGTAGCTTGGGCATATAAGCGTAGGTCTCATCAAGCAACTCCTCATCATCGTCAGACTTATCCCATCGCACCTCCTGATCATAATCAATAGCATCCATGGGTGCTAATTCCTCGCTCTCCTCCTCGTATAAGTCCCATCGTACCTCTTGATCATATGTACATGAATCCTGCAAAAGGTGCAATGAGTCGTCAAAATCTGAATCATAAAAAACAGCATACACTGGAGGAGAATCAAATGTAGGAGATGAGGGAGTAAAGAGATCTCCCTGAAGGGGAGCCATAAGCTCTGTGGGATTGTCCTCAACATCAGTGGAAGCGTGGTCCTCTGAGGGATGCTCAGCCTCTGTAGAGGGTGGGGATGGCTGCGGTAGCTCGAAAGGAGGGGGGCACAATTCGGGCTCCATCTGTGTGCAGATGTCATCGTCCAAAGTCACGTCCTCCTCGATGGTCTGCTCCGCTACTATAGGCATGACCTCCTCAAAAATATCCTCTGATGGTATAGGCTGCTCTGACTCAGGTGGGTGGCAGGGGGAGGCGACGACGGCATAAGGTGGCTCTATAGGCTCATGTATCTCGACCATGGTGTAAAAATGGGTCTTGTGCCCCTCAATTAGAGCGTAGACTCCATCATCAATTGTGCCTGTGGAAGAGATACAATGAGTAATAAAGTTTTGAAATTCAAGCTCAAAAGGATCACCTGCCGTTATTGTCAATGGACCGGAATTTCGAACTATGTCGACAATGTTTCTCAATAGGTCCGTGTAAGTGTCCTCCTTTGGCAACTCAGATGTCTCTATTTGTGGAGTGTTGATGGTATAAAGGTGGATATGATCACCTTCAAGTGAAGCATACACTCCATCTACGATAGTACCTGCGCTAGAGACATTAGCCATAACAAAATCGATGAATACTTGGTCGTATGGTTTACTTACCGTAACGGTTAGTGAACCGGTAGATCGAGCATCATCTATCATTTGCTCCAAGGCTGCTGCCAGCTGTAGATCACTGAACTTCCCCACTTGCATCCTCTTCAAAAACTCACGTGAGGGTCCCTTTAGCCTTCTAGTGAAGATATCAAATAGCGTGGAGTCATTCCACTCATGGTCTGACTCCGTCTGGAACATTTCTAACATTCCTTCAAACCTAGACAAGGCTTCCCCGAAAGATTCTCCATCAGCCTGATAGAATGCAGCGAGATATATGTAGGATTGTATAGAGCCCGCTCGCATTTTCTTTGGAAGCACCATCGCTGCAACAACTGTACCTGATCAATCAAAGTAAACAACCTGGAAAAGACGTCAGTGGTACAAAGAGAGATAAAGATAATAATAGTAGCAGGTGGTGGGGAAAAAAATCTCTCTCAATGTTTTTATTTTTTTATTTTTTAATGTAGTCGAATCAACCTAATTGTGACAAATTGGCACCAACAGGAAAACACCTCCCCGGCAACGGCGCCAAAAACTTGATCGCTCCGGGATGCAACCCAAGAGCACGACCAAAAACTTGGTCGGCCCCGGATACACGTCCCGGAGAACGATTGTAGTTTTACCGCAAGCGCACGGCAAAGTGGCGAGCGGGTATCGAACACGAGGAGGTGGTGTTGGCTCCAATCTATCCTAAGTTGGTTTGACTACGAATGTTTTATTGGTGGAGATGGCTATGGAATGATATAATGGAAATGGTGATGGATGTCGGTGTCGGTGATAGAGAAATCGGTTCGAATATCGATTCAAATACAATATAATAAAAGAGGGAATTTGCCTTGCGGCGATCCTGTCACAATCGTCGGGCAAAGTATGGGGATATAAAATCAAATAAAAACGTCTAGGGCTAGGGAATTCCCACTACGGATCGTCATACATCATCGTAAATAGTGAATCTCAATATTACTATACTTGCATTGAGGTGAACTAGTCGTAACTGAATAGAGAACCAAGCTCACGCTCTCGCGCTATTGCCGGTCTATAGCAAACCTAGGTTAGTGCCCAATCTCTTGCAAACCCTAACCTCAGCCGCTAGCATGAGGATCGACATCATCGTTCAATCGCCCCTCGAGCCCACTCTCGTGCAAACTCGAGTTACGATCTAGGTTGTGATAGTTCGTATTCGTCCAATCTCTTGCAAACGAATATGTGTATAGATTTACAATTAAAAATCCTAGCTTTGGTCCAATCTCTTGCAAACCAAATCTAGAGAAACCCAATTGTAAACCTAAATCGAATATCTGGGCCTTCCCATCGATTAGAATCCAATCTCTTGCAAATCCCAAATCGATGGAAATCCCTAGCTATCCGTAGAAAATCAATCACAACCTAACCTCCTAGCAATTCTAGCAATTTAGAAATTCATTCATCACAAATATGAAATTAGATCCATAGGGTTCATCCCCAAACCCTAGAACAACAAATCTACTCTAGCATAGCAATAAGGATATGAGAATCAATAGAATTGCTTGCATACAAAAAGATAGAAAAACAAAGATTCAAATAAAAAGAAGAAAATACTTAGCTTTAATGAAGATCTTCAATCCAAAATACAAGCTTTTAGATCCAAGAGGGGGCCTAGGGCATGGCCTAACCTCTAAAATAAATCCCTCCTAAAACATCTTGGGGACCCCCTCTAATGGTGGCTACAAACCCCTTAAATACTCCCCCAAAACCCTAGCAAGAAACCCTAGAAAACCCCTCAAATTCGTGCCCAAAAACAGCCCAAACCGCAACTTAAAATCTGGGCCCAGGCCGCACTCGGCCGAGTGGAATATGTGACCCGGCCGAGTGACACTGACATGCAAATTCCAGCACTGCAGCATCAACTTACAGAAATTCCCCAGATTTCATCTGACCTCCGATTTGCGCGTTCTTGGCGGCGTTGGAACCGTCATGAAGTCTACTATCCATAAAAAATATGAGAAAAATACTTTGATTGCTGGAATGATAGCAGATTTCAAAAGAGTGAGAGGCTGTCTGAAAATCTGGGCGCTGCATGTCCTCGGCATCACTCGGTCGAGTGGCAAATGTCACTCGGCCGAGGGGCATTTGGTACTCGGGCGGACGGCTTTCGTCACTCGGTCGAGTCGGGCTTCTGGGGCAGACTGACGGATTACAGTAAGTTGGACATTTTGGCTTGCCGTCGTCTGGGTGCCACTCGGACGGACGGAGTATCCTCACTCGGCCGAGTCGGCGTGCGATGCTCGGCCGAGTGCACGCCGATACATCTCTGTTGCGTGTCCGATCTGGCCGGCCGAGCGGGGTCTCAATGCTCGGCCGAGTGACTCCTTCACTCGGCCGAGTGGCATGCTGAAAATGCCCAATCTTCATCTTTTCGCTCCCCCGTCGCTCCTACGACGTTCTTTCTTCTTCCACTCCTCTTCCATTGCAGAATAACCCTCAAAAGGGCCATGGTTGACACTCCGGAGTGGGTGCAAATCCTCTTGATCTCACAATCGATCCAAATCGCTCCATATTTCCTGAAATACGACAAAAACAAGAAATAGTGAAAAGTATCGCAATATTGTCGAATAATCGTGAAAAGCGTGATATGGGCGATCAAAACGGTATGCAAATATGCAGAAAAAGGTGTAAAATATGGAGTGATCAACCGTCCTCCTTTCTCGCTCACCCACGCTTCCTCGCACTTGAGAGGAACGTGGCCGCCATTCTTCGCCTCCTCACTCACCTCCACGGACCACCACCACCCACACCACCACCTTCACCACCTCGACGATCTTCTCCTCCACCCTCCCACACATCCCCACCCCCATCACCTCCACCTAGGCGATCATCCTCCCCTCCCACATCTACTCACATCCCCGTACCCACTTTTTCTCTCACGACCACTTCTCTCACCCCTCCACCACCTCCTCCCTCCTCCACCGTCACTGGTTATATGCGCCACAAGAAATTGCAGGTGCGCTCCAGATCTCTTCCACCTCCACCCACTACCGTCACCATCACGTCTTCTCCCCCCATTTCTATCCCTTCTACCACAGCCTTGATCGTCGCACTTCCACTACCACTCACCACCACCGACACTCCACCCATCATTCACACCACCACTGCACCTATTCATCCACCTCTTTCTCCACTTCTCCGCACACCCCCAGTCTCCCCCACCCACCCATCCCCTCACTCTTCCGAGGAGGGCGAGGACTCGCCTTCTCCTGATTTTTGATTTCACTTTGTTTCTTTTGACATCCCCCTTGCCTATTTCTGCACTTTCACGATCTTATCTTATTGCTAGCATTGTCATGACTAGCTTGGGGGAAATCTATTTTAGTGTGTTGTCGTGTTTTATTCTTGTGTATGTGCTTGTTTTACTTTTTGTCGTGTCGTGTCGTGTAGTTTGTTCATTTTCTTTCTTTCTTTTTCTATTTTCGTGTCGTGTGGTTTGATTTTGATTTTTCTTTATTTTCAGTTTCGTTCGTGTTTTTTTCGTGTTTTTCACTTTTTTGTGTCGGTGCGTATTCCCCCCCCCCCCCCAATTTTCATTGCCCGCCCGTACTCACTCTTATTGCATTGATGGCAATGCAAACTCCAGCTTGGGGGAGTCGCACTTTGTGCGTCGTTTGAGTCTTTCTTTTTCGTTTTTGTGTCGTTTTCATCGTGTTTTTAATTTTTCTTTTCTTCTTTTTATCTCTTTCTCCTAGAGATGAACCCTATGATGAATTGCCACAAAATCACATACACCTAGCATGGCATCGATAATCACACTCACTAACCCTAGGATATCGAGTCCCCTGCATTTCACGCATCGTGGGTCCACTTAGTTTTTTTGTGAGTCATGTGTCGTGCCTATCCGTGTGGTGTGCATCTACTTTGTGATTCACTTTATATACCTGTCCAGGAATGACCCCTAGATTATCATGTTTCGATATGAATATGCGGTACTTATTTCTACTGTATGCTTCTTCTGCATGCTATATATATCGTACGCTTCATTTCGCATGTGTCGGGATTCCACAATTAAGGACTAGGATAACCCATTTAGCCCATGCTCTAATTAGCGAGAATAGTTTCCTTTGCCCAAGTGTTTAGATTCCGATTTCTTTTTTTGTTTTACTTGGTGCAAATCCCCTCTTCGTGTACCGTTCTCCCACTTGGGAGAGTACACATGTATATACCCCAATATCCAAAAAAATCCAAAAAAGGAGAAAAGAAAAGAAAAACCCAAAAAGAAGAGAAAAGAAAAGAAAGAGAAAAATTTTGTATAGCCAAAAAGCCAAAAAAAATACAAATGCCAAAAACCAAAAAAAAATCCCGTGTGAATATTTTCCTACTTGCCGAGAATAAAGGGAAGGCGAGAATTTGTACCGCGTGATCTACTCCACATCATCTCAACTCCCATCGTTTTCGAAAACACTTGGCTTAGGAACTTTTTAGCTATTATCTAGGCTTTAGTGTGGTGATTTCCAAAACCCTAGTTGTGGAGTCCCTGGCGCATGATATGTTTTGATTCTCCCTCTATTCTCATGCATGATTGAACTATATATTCACCGATCTATTCAATTCGAATCGATATTTGGGTCATTTCCTGGATTTGTGTATATCGAGCTTTATTGCACATCGTAGATAGTGACACCGTCTGCTAGCGCACGACCACACTCACTCGCGCATCACCGTGTGGGCCCACGGCACTTGTCTGAACTCGTACTCCTTGGTTTAGTGATGTGATTTGGCGTTTGATTGCTTGGTGTGTCGTTTTTGATTTTGTTGGCCCTGACGGGCGATCTAAGATATAGAGTTTTCTTTTCTCTCTTTCTCTCTATTTTTCCCCTCCGAGCTCCTACTCTCACTCGTCTCCCTCGAGGACGAGGAAGAGTTCAGCTTGGGGGATTTTGACGTGCGTCTATATTTCATATATTTACGCACGTTTTCTTCCGTGTTTTTCCGTATTTTACCGCCGTCTTTTATTCGTTTTCTCGTGTTTTCTTGTGTTTTCTTGTTTTCTTTCACTTTTTCGTGTTTTCTGTGTTTTGCAGGAGTTTACTGGCATTTGGGGCATAAAACGATGATATCATGTGTCCCCGGAGCAACGGGAGGAGTCACGCGTGATCCAGGGGGTTAAAACGACGAAGATTGCATCTTTCAGCCCCTCACCCGGTCGGTTGGTCATTTCCAACCGATCGGGTGATGCACGCGTGCACCACCCGGGCGCAGCTTGGAGCTCACGAGAAGTCACCCGGTCGGTTCAGTGACCGGGCCAAAAGCTCAAAGTCTCTGGAAATTCGAAGCTGATTTCCAACCGATCGGGTGACCTTCACCCGATCGGTTCACCTGTAGCTGAATTTCAACAGCCAAGACTCGAAGCTCCAACCGGTCTCCTCACCCGGTCCGCACCAAGATCCAACCGGTCGGCGCCAAGATCCAACCGACTGCACCAAGTTCCAACCGACCGGTTCATAATGACCGGGTGAAACCCCCGCATTACGCTATGATTTTGTGAAGCGGCTCACCCGACCGGTTGACTTGTCAACCGATCGGGTGATGTCGTTTTCTATAAATAGAACCCTAGGTTTCCCAGATTCGGGAGTTGGTTATTTTTTACTGTTTTCTTCGTTTTGTGACGGCTGTAATTTCCCAGTTTTTGTAAGTTTTCGGATCTTTGTAAAACTTTAGTATTATCTTAATTGCTTTACTACCATTGCATTTCTATTGTCTGATTATGATTTTGACGGTCCATTTTCATTTAGATCACTTTTTTATGAATATTTGTGAGTAGTTCCCTAATCCGGGATTTTGGCGGAAACCCCTTCGGGTGCTCTTCCCGATGCGTCCATAGGGTTAGGAAATCGATAGGGATTAGGAATCTAACGGTTACGCTGGGTGTTTTATTGTCATCGGCGGGAAAAATACCGCCTTTGACCGTTGGGCCAAGGGGGAATAAACTTGGTGGTTGACTCCCTAGCCATAGCTCACGCCTTTAGCGTAGACGCCGAATCCTAGCGCGCAGGAGCGGCAGGATGAGACGTCGGGAGTTATCGTTGCGAGCTTAGTGCTCCCGGAGTCGATCAGTGTTAATGGACACGGGAGTGCCCACTGATCGAACCCGGGAAGTCCGGCGTATCATCCTGGGCACCGACCGGAATATCGGGCCCATGGGATGCCGGTACCACTTTTAGAGGCAACTTCTCACCATTAAACCCTAATTCCGATCGCCATCCTACCCGTAGACCGTATCGGCGAGAGTCGCTCGTTGGGGTCGAAACCAGAGTCCCGGGTTTTTTCCTTCATATTGTCTATACCTTGCATTCTTTTACCGTGACAAACCCTCAATTGATCCAGGCTAGCTCGCCTATGGGGTGATTTTGATCCTCTTTGACACAAGCACATCCTCGCCTCCCTGTGTTCGACCCCCAAGCCACACTACAAATATCTAAACCTCCACCGTGTCCCCCGGCCATTTGCGGCTCGCAAACCGGGGGCACGCCAAGTTTATGAGCATATCGTCAAGGAGGACGTGCATGAGGGCTTGGATACGATGGTCCACTCCATGGAGCCCGAGTCACATCTACCTTTACCATCGCTCTCCACTTCTTCTGCGGCTGAGCATCTACTTGAGCATAATGCCCCTATTCAGGGAGATTTTCATGCTCACTCTCACTCCACTTTTGAGTCTCGCTTTTCACTTCCTTTTTCTTTAGACTCGTATATATTTGACATACCATATCTCTCGCAGGACACAGGATCTACATCCCTTGAGGTATGCTACAGTGTGTCACCACCTGGAGAGCCACTTCTCATGGACAGCGAGGATTTGGTCGTCGCTAGTACAGAGGATAGCGAGCCATTCTCAGGGAGTATTCGTCACCCTTTTATTATTTTTCCATCTTATGTTGACGATTATCTCTGGGATACATTTAGTTTGGGAAATAATTTCTTGCCATGGGCTAATGCACCTCGTCCTTTGCAGGTCACAGGTGGATACCTACTAAGGATGCTTGGAGGTGCATTGCTTGGGTCCATTGGCACACGTGGCACAGCGCTTCTGGCGGAGCCACAGAAGGAGCAGTTAGAGCAGCTACCTGCCCCACTTCAGATCTTGGATCCGCCTATGCTCAGGTGTATCCTAATCCAGTAGTGTAAAAATTTACCGCTTTCTAGTTTAGATTTGAATAATCTCGTCTCCTCTCATTAGCGAGGGGAGCGTATCTAGGATTTGCTTTTGCATCATAATAACTCATCATGTCGTGCCCTTCTATCACTTTTACCGCCCACACCCCACATCCTCTTCCGAGGAGAACGAGCACACTGTCTCTCATGCATTCTGATTTCTTTCTTTTCCGATTTTCCCCCTAGCATATCTCTACATCCCCATTGATCATATCATTTTGCTAGCATTGTCATGTTCAGCTTGGGGGAAATCGACTTTTGTGTGCATGTTTTCGTGTTTCGTTGTCGTGTGTTTGTGTCTTTGAGTCCTTCGTTGCGTTTTATATCTTTTATTCTGTATGTTTCTTTTTCTTTATTTTCCAGTTTCATTCGTGTGTTTTTCGTGTTTTTCATTTTTTGTGTCGGTGCGTAACTCCCCCCCCCCCATTTTCATTGCCCTCCCATATTCACTACTATTGCATTGAGGACAATGCAAGTTTCAGCTTGCGGGAGTCGCACTTCGTGCGTCATTTGTCTCCTTTTCTTCGTTATTTGAGTCGTTTTTCTCCGTGTTTTTCTTTTTCTTTTTCTTTTCTTCTTTTTATCTCTTTCTCCTAGAGATGAACCCTATGATGAATTGTCACGAAAATCACACACACACCTAGCATGGCATCGATAATCACACTCACTAACCCTAGGATATCGAGTCCTCTTGCATTTCATGCATCGTGGGTCCACTTAGCTTTTTGTGAGTCGTGCGTCGTGACTAGCTGTGTGGTGTGCTTCTACTTTGTGATTTTACTTTATATACCTGTCCAGGAATGACCCCTAGATTATCATGCTTCGATTTGAATATGCGGTATTTGTTTCTCCTGTCTGCTTCTGCATGCTAGATATATATCGTATACTTCATTTCGCATGTGTCAGGATTCCACAATTAAGGACTAGGATAACCCATTTGGCCCATGCTCTAATTAGCGAGAATAGTTTCCTTTGCCCAAGTGTTTAGATTCCGATTTCCTTTTTGTTTTACTTGGTGCAAATCCCCTCGTCGTGTACCGTTCTCCCACTTGGGAGAGTACACATGTGTATAGCCAAAAACCCAAAAATCCAAAAAAAAAAGAGAAAAGAAAAGAAAAACCCAAAAAGAAAAGAAAAGAAAAAAATTTGTATAGCCAAAAATCCAAAAAAATACAAATACCCAAAACCCAAAAAAATTCCCGTGTGAATATTTTCCTACTTGCCAAGAATAAAGGGAAGGCGAGAATTTGCACCGAGTGTTCTACTCCACATCATCTCAACCCCATCGTTTTCGAAAACACTTGGCTTAGGAACTTTTTAGCTATTAACTAGGCTATAGTGTGGTGATTTCCTTAACCCTAGTTGTGGAGTCCTTGACGCATGATATGTTTCGATTCTCGCTCTATTCTCATGCATGCTTGAGCTATATATTCACCGCTTAATTCGAATCGAATCGATATTTGGGTCATTTCTTGGATTTGTGTATATCGAGCTTTATTGCACAATGTGACACCGTCTGCTAGCACACGACCACACTCACTTGCGCTTCACCGCATGGGCCCACGGCATTTGTCTGGACTCATATTACTTTGTTTAGTGATGTGATTTGGTGTTTGCTTGCTTGGTGTGTCGTTTTCGATTTTGTTGGCCCTGACGGGCGATCTAGGATATAGAGTTTTCTTTTTCTCTCTTTCTCTCTATTTTCTCTCTCCGAGCTCCTACTCTCACTCGTCTTCCTCGAGGACGAGGAAGAGTTCAGCTTGGGAGATTTTGACGTGCGTTTATATTTCATATATTTGCGCACGTTTTCTCCCGTGTTTTTCCATTATTTACCACCGTCTTGTATTCGTTTTCTCGTGTTTTCTCGTTTTCTTTCACTTTTCCGTGTTTTTGGTAATTTGCAGGAATTTCTAGCATTTGGGACATAAAACGACGATATCATGAGTCCCTGGAGCAACGGGAGGAGTCACACGTGATCCAGGGGGTCAAACGACGAAGATTGCATCTTTCAGCCCCTCACCCGACCGGTTGGTCACTTCCAACCGATCGGGTGATGCACGCGTGCACCTCTCGGACACAAGTTGGAGCGGCCAAGAAGTCACCCGGTCGGTTCAGTGACCGGTTCAAACGCCCCAATTCTCGGGAATTTGGAGCTGGATTCCAACCGATCGGGTGACATCTCACCCGATCGGTTCATCTGTAGCCGCATCACCTCAAAGATCGAACCGATGGCTCCATCGCTCTCTTCAGTGACCGGTTGAAGCTCCCGAAGCCCGATGGCCAAAGCAACAAGCGGCTCACCCGATCGGTTGATGTTTCAACCGATCGGGTGGCCGTTTCTTCCGCCTTTGTGCGTTGCTGATGCACTCATTAAAGATCTGCAATCATTCCAGAGGGATTTTGGGTGATATCTTATTTTTCTAGTGTCGGCATCGTCGTTAGCTTTCCAACGATAGGTCGCATGCCCAAATCCGATTTTTCTAGATTTTTCTGGAATTTTCTGAGCGCAGCTATGTGCTGAAATTGGCTGCTGTCTGAAATTTCACTTCAACCGATCGATTGGGAGTCCAACCGATCGGTTGAAGTCAATTTCAGCAGTTTCGTAGTCTCTGTTTATTCCACCCGATCGGGTGAGTTTCCACCCGATCGGGTGGGCCTGTTTTGACAGTTCTGGACCCGAACTGATTGGGTTTTGTGAGGGTTATTTATAGGACTTTTGGGGCACGACTTGGGGAGTTCTTCCACCATTTTTTCAGCAAATTTTCCTCCCATTTCTTGGGATTTTTAGATTAGGTTAGATTAGGTTTTCTATTGTAATAAATCTTGTATTGGATTGAAGATTCAAACTCAAGATAAGCATTTCTTCCTCCTATTTTATATTGTTTTGTATTGTGTTAAGTTTTCTTGATGGTGAACGGTTGTATCTCTTTTATGTTGCTTATTTCTATGTTTCTCACCATTGAGTAGTGTTGATGAACCCTAATACGGGTTAGAGTAGGATTGATGCTTGGGTTGTTTCATTTGACTTGGTTGCATGGCATGTGTTCGATGAAATGCGTCAATGGGGAATTCTAGCAATCTGGGTCCAATTCGTACGGTGACACACTAGTTGTGTTGGGGGTTGGGGTCCGGTGCTTGTCCAGTCAAGATCCGCTTCGATGTATTGCTAGAAATCACATTTGACCTATTTGGCCATTAGGGTTACACGGGGGTGTTTCATTGTCATTGGCGGGAGAAAGACTGCCTCTGACCGTCGGGCCAAGGGGGAATAAACTTGGCGGTTGACTCCCTAGCCACAGCTCACGCCCCTAGTGTAGACATCGAGTCCTCGCGCGTGGGAACGGCTTGGACGAAGTGTTGGGAGTTATCATTGTGGTCGTAATGCTCCCGGTTGCGGAAGGTGTTAATGGACATGGGAATGCCCACCGTCCCGAACCGGGTAGGCCTAGCGTGCTAGGCACCGACCGGAATATCGGGCCATGGACGCTAGGTACCACCTTTTGGGGTAATGTCTCACCCTGGGTCAAGTTAAATGTCAAGTGTCATGAATGCTCTAGCCCATGTTAGCGGGGATTCATTTCGTGTCTTATTTTATTTCTTCTCTTTATTTCTACACTTCCACCCATATCATCCGCGTAGCTAGCACACAACCTAGGCGAGGCTAGTAGCCATTCAAGCCATCCACCTCCCTGAGTTCGATAAACCCGCACCCTACACTAACCGTGCACTTGCGGTAAAACGACACCGCGCCCATACCGTAAACGGGGCGTCGGTCAACCACCCTGACTGTGTCCGTGATGAATTCCGTAGTTTTAGTCTCTTTGTCTAAACTATGTCGTTTAATTCAAGTCTAGGGTACTATCAAACTGTTAACCCCAATAACTCGAATCCGGATAGTTTCCATCGATCTTTAGTCAAATAATATTGGACATCTTCCAACATACTCTGGCCAGAGTTTTTGCTAAAGACCGAACTAACACTACGACACTAACTCCCATTGACCGGGAGAGATGAATCCTATCTTGGTCATTACTCTCCTCGTACGCTTCAAATGTCACCCGACCAAAGACCTTTCGACAAGCCTAGCCTCTAAGCTAGGTCAGAGATCTAAGTGACATCGTTCACGTACAGGTTCGTACATTGACCTCAAGTCAAAGAACAACTTGCCTATCATCACTAAGAGTTATCATTGACAGATTTGTCAATCATAACCATATGATTACTCTTGTGGGTTGTTCAGTGAACTCATTCTCTAATGAGCACCTGTGTCTCGTCTTCGACTTCGCCAAGTCTAACGATTATGAGATCATCATCACCGCTATACGGTGAAGACTAAGACACAATGGTCTATCCGATATTTTGATATCCTTTTCTTGAAACATCTACGACCACGAACCCTTTTAGACTTATGCTACAGACTGTCAAGCATTTCTCCATGATCGAGATACTCAACTCGATATGTGTTTGACATCGCATTAAGTCTCAGGACTTTACCTAAGTTAATTACTAATGATAGCTACATTATGATTTAACTTAGATAAATTATTACCATATAGCTTATTGTAATTTTGAACAAGATGTTTGTATAGATACGCGGAGATAAATTGCATCGATGGCATACATCTCGCAACATCTTCCACTTGCACTCAGGCCCATTTATCCCGGTATCTCATACCGCATTTACACATAAGTCTTTCCAGACTTCACGTGGTAGAGCATTCGTGAGTGGATCTGCTAAAACGTCTACTGTATAGACTTAAAGGGTTTTCTATGTTTATCTTAGACCATTCATTTGAATCTCATCCAAATAATTGCTTTTTGGTCCTACGGAATCCATTTAATTTTCCTGGATCGCATCCTGCTCATCATACCTTACGACAATAATTTTTAATAAGTTATTGGTCATTTTAGACGGTTCAAATTTAAAAGTGTCAAACTCTTTTGACCACTTTATCAAAATATGTTCCATCCCCTTGATGCCTCGCATGTGTTTTATTCGCTCCCACTGCCTTTGAAAACTCTCTGGCTAATTCATATATGTTCGTTCTTCTAAATCATATTTAGAAAACGAACGATAATGAATGCTCCAATTTTCATGGTTATCCTGAGCATTTACATCGAGTTTGGTCGGAGTAGATCTGTACGCATCTGCTGGCGAGACAATTTCATCATAATCTATTTATAGGAGTTAGGATGAAAACTGTTCTCTACCAATATAATTGTACATCACTATTTTCTTTCTGCACCAATCTTCTAAACTCGAAGATTTACTTGCAGACATTAAGAAACAATTTCTTTGTGCACATAAACTAAAGTCTGTACTTTATTCATATGATCGGACCATTTCTGATTGCATCAAGTCATTAATCAGAGTCACTACTCCGAATTCCATTCTGAAAGTTGACTAAGCCATCATCGACTATGATGTCTAACTCGACTCTTTATCTCACGAGACTCGAGTAATCCTTTAACTTCCTAACGATTGATTTAATGAATATCTTATTGATAATGTTCTCATAAAACCTTATCAAAACCTAGGCATTTTTATCTGGGCTTTAACCCAGAGGGAGGACTATAACTCAGAGTCACCAGGCATGCACCACACCATGTCTAACAAAGTGCGATTCATGCTCTTCAACACACCGATGTGTTGAGGGACTTATCCTGAGAGAAAATCACATTTTCTTTTAATTTATGCAAGATTTATACAGCTAAGTATTCGACTTTTAGATATAATCGAATCAGTTCAAATACTTCTGTGTTTTGTTCTCTATTTTATCAGACTTGTGTTTCATCAAGAACCCGTGTCGTAATAATAATAATAACAAATTATTCTGCCTAATCTAGACTCGAGTACATCAGTATGTACGAGATTGAGTTCAACAACTCATTCTCCCACTGTCTTACAGAAGGAGTTTCAGCCACTATACGTTTGAGAATAAGATTCACAAGTGTCCTTAGACCTCATAATACGAGAGGTCAGACCCCTCTTTATATGACTTGTGAAGCTTAGTCTCTTTGATACGGCCTAGTCTATTTTGCCATATAAGTTTGTTACTATCTTGTGTATTCATAAATTAATATTTAATGTATTATAGTTATTACAAATTACTTCACATAAAATATTGTTTCAGAAGCAAGGTGACGACATTCGTCAAAAAATTTGTTAAACGTCTTTTGTATAACAATTACTTTGAAATCGTGACATCAAATAAGTCACATTTTCAGTTCCTCCTACTTATGCCTTTACTAATGATAACTAAAACTATCTTTCTCAGTTTGACTTTTCCTTAGTGCCTTCTTTCTTTCCTAAATCTCATTTAGATATTAAACGTCTCAACAAAAAATTTAAATAGCTATGCAAGCATCTCATGTATCCAAACGCCTGAGCTTTGCAATCTTAAGTGTATCTCAATAAGTTGCTCGTCTCAAGATCCGGTTGGGATATATAGTCTTGAACCGCTCATGCACTCATATTCGATTCAAACAGTTTGATCAAATTTTCGAACCTTGCAGATCGAACCTGCTTTCCATACAACCTTGAGTTGACTCAACAAATTGTATGGAGAAACTTGCTATTGAACATCGATATGTTTGAGCTGCCCCATATAGAGGCGAGTGACATGTAGCGTGTATTTCTTTTGTTAGATTCAGAACTTAATGAAATCATATTCTTTAAGTCTGTCCTTAAGAAGGCCATTTTAATGTCAATGAGAATAAAGTTTAGTCTATCAATTAGATTTAACTTGATATTCCATTAAACAACCTATTTGACCATTTAACTTATTCTGTTAGAATATTATATTTTTGATTCCATTGGTAAACTTAGAACTTACCCAAGTTTAGCATATGTTCAATATTAAATATAGGTAGAATGGATTTTATCTATCTATATCCTCCCACTATATTTGTGATCATTCTAAACCTTAATAATGAATGATTTAATCAGATTAAATTAATGGGTAAGAGATCCAATCACCCTGAGCCTAACAACCTTGAGTGTAGCTCAAAAAATTGCTTGACTCTGCAATCGATATATGACTCTTCATCAATCATATCAGAAATGACTCTCTTATCGGTTTTTATGCCTAGCCATTTGTGATCATGAGTGTGCTTATCCAAATCACTATGACTAGTCTAGTCGGACCCTTATTTTCTTGTCTAGCCTAACTTACGCCGGCACTCGGTGTATTCACGACACGATGGTTTGGGCCAAGTCTAGACTACATCATTAGATTAAATTACACCGGCGCACGGTGTATTCACGACATGACGGTTTGGGTCAAATCAAGATTACATCATATGTATTTAAGCAGTTGGTTTCTACAAGGTTGCCATGTCACAGCTTGAGTTAGCTCAACAACTGGAACACGGGTCCTATAGTTGCCAACCCCTAAAATAAGGAGGGCTGCGGCTAACCTTGAAGAAGATTATTAACGTATTTGACTTAGATATAGTCCAGGGTGTCATATAATCATGATTCGCGTCATTGCGGCCCAGCGGAACACGGCCAAGGAATTGACTAAGCCAGGATCACTTATCCCTTAGACTAGCTAGGGTGATCCAACAAACTTAGCCAAGCACATTGACCGGATCATGGTCTATTGAATGAAGCTTGTCATTTTTATTTGTGTGCCATAGACTAACAGGCTTTTATTAACAACTAATTACTCCTCTCAACTAGTTGAATACTTAAAATTTAAAATTTTAGGATTTGTTAATAACTTTTATTAAATCCTTATCAACTATAAGGTTCACGTGCTATCCTAATCGTTATTAGGATCTTAATAAAATCATTTACAACACATTAAAGGGTAGTCTTTTAATGAGAATTATTATAATAACGATTATAATAATAATCGTCGTTAAAGGAACTACCCTAATCATGAATTCGGTCTCAAAAGGTTGTTAATGATTTATTAAACATAGCATGTCATTGAAATTCATTTCATAAATTTTAACGAGTTCTTAATGGCTAACCTAAAAGGGTTGTCTTGTGTTATCAAATAAGAGACAAGAATAACATAGCCATTAAGCATAAACTACACTAATTTTAACGCATAAAAAGAGTAAACAACTATTTAACAATTAAATAGAAAAAGATTTATCTAATAAACAATTTAATGCATTCTTAAATTTAACACTTAAATTTAAAATTATGATTTTAAAACATTTTATTTTTATCTAATAAAAAACTTGTTTTTAAAATCATCATAAAAATTGCATGCTACTAAAAAAAATTTATCGCATTAAAATTTTAAAGCATTTAAAACCATTTTTAAAATTATCACATAAATTTAAAACATTTTAAAAAACATTTAAAAAACATTTCAATTAATTTATCGCAGTCCTAGATCATGCAAACCTTTCTCTGATACCAATGTTGGGTTTTATAGACCCACAGGGCACAAATCTATGCCCGTCCTAAGTCGAACGGGCTATAGAGAGAAAAGAATGCATCGGAAAAAATAGATTCGTTAAACTATATTAACAAAGCCCTAAGTTTCAAGACGCTTAGACATGATCTTTGCCGACTTGGGGTGGATCTGACCACCCCAAGAAGGATCTAAACTACTGCGACTAAATTAAAGGAAAGCTAATTAAATTCACATACCCAGAACCTTGCCTTTCCGGGCCGCTCCACATCCCGCATCGAACCACTCCTCGAACTACTCCGCGTCCTGAGGCGAGCAATCCTCTAGTCACCGAGCAACTACGCACCGAAGAAAGTTTCACCCGACTGAGAACCTTCACCAAGATTTTGGATCGAATCCGAACCCCTTCGTGGCTTTGCTAGAGCCCTTCAGGAGTAAGGCAGAGATTATAGGGAGAAGAGAATATTTATTTTAAGCCTAGATCCAAGCGTGCTCCAATATTTTTGGGAGCAGTTAAGATCTAGAGCATGGGACGAGTTTAGAGGAGGTGAGCAGGGCCCTATTTATATAGGCGGCTGACCCCTCCCCTTTACTCCACTTTCGATGTGGGACTAAAGTTTGCAGTAAAATAAATTCAAGTTAGTTTGCCTGTCACATAGGTCAAACTTTCATGAATTTTTGCTCCCTCACCGTTGAGCTTCACGATTGATACAACCTATCAAATCGAAGGGCGTTCAACGGTGAACGCGTAGGAAAAAACAACACGTCAATCCGAGTCCATTTGACCCCTCAATTGATCGTCCAAAGATGAGCCCAAAATCATGCTTCTCTGAAAACTGCAGCTGCCAGAGCCTCGGGTTCGAAACCCTAAGTGTGGGGCCCAGTACATGGGCCCCATGGCACTGCACGTGTGTGCAGCCCGCAGGTGTGCATGCCATGCACGCGCCCGCAGGGCGCATGGCGCCATGCGGGCGCTACAGTATGTCACACGCCCAAAAAAGGGCGCCTGTTGTTTTTCTGAAAGGAAACACCCGGCCTAATGGGCCGGGCTTTAAGGCGGGCCCCCCTTTCCCTTTTATCTCCATTTAAATCAGCCTATAGGACTGAAATGCAATGGTTTAGGGCCGGTGATTGTTTTGGTCATATCTGGGGCGTTTGGCATCCGATCTGGACGCCGTTCGAACCTGTGTTTAGACTGGGACATTCCCGTCTTACAAGTAAACTTTTCCTCAAGTTTATTTAATTAAATATTTTCGTAAAAAAATTACGACACATTTAACTCAGTTTGCATCATATGCAAAATAGTCCCTATCTAAGCTTTAAAATAATCATTTGCATCAAATGAAGGTTTCTCTCTTGCATCAAATGCACATTCTCCCTAATGTTTCTACCTATTACTAGACGAAGGTCGCACTCTATGTGAGACCCTACAGCCTGACCCTACTACAGGTTGGGCTCGAAGCCCCAAACGGCAGTGACCACGAGCAGCAATTGCCATCCCTGTTTCAGTATCATAATTATATGGTTAATTCATCGACATGAGTATTGTCGGGACTGATCATTCCATATTTTACACCTTTTTTCTACATGTTTGCATGTCATTTTGATCGCTCATATCGTGTTTTTCACGATTATTCGACGATAGTGCGTTGCTTTTCACTATTTCTTGTTTTTGTCGTATTTCAGGAAATATGGAGCGATCTGGAGCAAATTTGAGATCAAAGGATTTGCACGCACTTAGGAGTGTCACCCATGGCTCATTCGAGGACTTATCAGCGATAGAGGATGAGCGGAAGAAGAAGGAAATCAATAGGAGCGACGAGGAGGCGAGAAGAAGAAGAAATGGGCCCAACAGCACACCACTCGGCCGAGTAGACCACTCACTCGGCCGAGCAAGAAGCCCTACTCAGTCGAACAGAATGGATACGCACACGATGTTTTTAGCGTATACTCGGCCGAGCAAAGGAAGCCCACTGGCCGAGTGAGAAAGTTCACTCGCCCGAGTGGTACAGGAAATTCGTCCAGAGAAAGGCCCAAGTTACTGGAATTCAGAGAGATCCTGAGGAGGCCCACTCGACCGAGCATGAATGCTCACTCGACCGAGTAAAGAAGTCCACTCGGCCGAGCCACCCCCGAAGACAGATCCTGAGAACCCCTGAAGTTACTGTTTTTCTGCATGCTTTGTCACTCGGCCGAGTGACAAGGGTCACTCGGCCAAGTGACCCTCTCCCACTGCTGTTAGGGCTGCGAATTCTGGGCTGTACATGGGCAGTTTGGTCACGATTTTTTGGACGATTTTAGAGGGTATTTAAACCCTGTTTTTACCCTAGTTTAATAGAGACTTGACCCATATTTTTATAGACTTTCTTTTAGGATTTTGACGGCTACTCTTTTGTGAATTCTCAGCTGGAGATCGTTGGCGTCGACATTGGTTTGTCTATTTTTATTAAAAACTCAATTTTTATGCATTGTTTCTCTTTTGCAATGAATTGTGCCATGATTATTGTTATTATTTCTGAGATTTGCATGATGCTTAGTGAGTAGTGCCGTCGTCCTAGGGCGTGGGGATGAACCCTATGGACCCTATCTCTGAATTGTGATGAATTTGTAGATTTGTTGCTAGAATTGATAATGGTTAGGTTGTGATCGATTGATTACGGGTAGCTAGGAATTCATATCGATTGGGATTTGCAAAAGATTGGATCCCAATTGTTAGGAAGGCCTAGATATTCGATTTAGATTGACAATTGGATTTCTCTAGGTTTGGTTTGCAAGAGATTGGACCAAAGCTAGGATTTTTAATTGTAAATCTATACTAATATTCGTTTGCAAGAGATTGGACGAATAAGAACTATCATAACCTAGATTGTAGTTCGAGTTTGCACGAGAGTGGGCTCGAGATACGATTGAACAATGATGTCGTTCTTCACGCTAGCGGCTTAGGCTAGGGTTTGCACGAGAGTGGGCCTTAATCCTAGGTTTGCTATAGACCGGCAATAGCACGAGAGCGTGAGCTTGGTTCTACATTAAGTTGCGACTAGTTCACCTACATTCAAGCTTAGCAACAATGAAATTTATGATTCACAAGGATGAGAGACGGTCCGTAGTGGGGATTTCCTATCCCTAGACGCTTTTTTTATTATATTGATATTTTCTTGATATTTGAACGATTGTAACTATTACATCAAAACTATTCTCACTCTTTTGATAGCTAGGTGATTTGAATAAGATATTGTCATTCGTCCTCCCTGAGTTCGATACCCGCTCGTCGCTATACCGTGCGCTTGCGGTAAGACTACAAGTCGTTTTTCGGGTGCACATCCGGACGCGACCAAGTTTTTGGCGCTATTGCCGGGGAGGCGATAGTGTTTTATTTTCTTTACTTAGTTATTTCTTTTTGTTTTATTATTTTTTTATTCTACTCATATATCATGCTAACAATTCCATCGAAGCTCTATTTTTCTGTGCATGTATATGAGATCTACAGCGAACCCAGAGGATATAATATTTGATCCGAAGATCGAACGTACTGAAAGGAGGATCAGAGCTGAGAAGAGACTCAATATAGAGGATGGTTGTATGAACCGATTGGAGACACCGGAAGAATTAGCGGCACGTATGGCGAGGATAATATCTATCAGATATAGGCTACGGCCTAAGACTACCTCCACAACTTCTTCCATCGCTATGCCGGAGTTGGCGGCAGATAAGAATTTTGAGCTCAAAACGGGAATAGTGGTCTTAATGCAACAAGACCCATTCCATGGGAACTCCCATGAGAATCCACATTATCACCTTCAGCTATTCTTATCCAAGTGCGCCACCTTTCAGATGCCTGGTGTATCGAACGATGCAATCCGATTGCGCCTCTTCCCATTCATCCTCAGAGACAAGGCCTTATATTGGTTGAAGACGCAAGCAGAGAGAATCTTTACTACGTGGGATGAGTTGGCTAGTGCTTTTGTTGATAAATTCTACCCATCATCCAAGACGGTGAAGATAAGGAGCGCACTCATGTCCTTCAAGCAAGGACCACATGAGACTGTATACGAGGCATGGGAGCACTTTAAAGACCTCCAACATTAGTGCCCCCATCACAGCATTGAAGCATGGGAGCTAGTACACAGCTTTTATAATGGACTCCAACCGGGCACTAAGCAAATCATAGATGCAACCGCCAACGAAGCCATTCTATCCAAGACACCGGATGAAGCTACGGCCCTATTAGAGGAGATGGCCTCTAATAATCAACAATGGGGCGACGAGCGAGGGTAATCTTCTACCTCCTTGAAGCCAACAAGCATATATGAGGCCAAGGCTGTAGCAGAGCTTTCCACTAAGTTTGACTCTCTCCACAAGGTCGTAGAGAGATTAGAGAAGTTGATCACCGTGCCGCATGGAGCTCCCTCCACATCTACGCCGGGAGGCAATATGAGCGATTGGCAAGACCAATCTCAAGCTATGTTCGTAGGAGGAGAGCACGGAGAAGGAGCCTTAGAGCAAGTGCAATATGTTGCGGGGAACTCCGGTTATTGGGCCCACCCGGCTGCAAGGAATCATCCAAGATTTTCATATGAGAATAATGAAGGGGTTCTAAACCCGCCATCGCAACAACCTCAAGCTAGGCCTCCACCTCCACAACCTCAATACCAACCAAGGGGGCCACCACAACAAAGCTACCCGCCTAGGCAACAAGCGGGACCATATAGGCCGTCGGGTTATAACCAAAGTTGGAGAGCTCCAAACCCACCACAAGCACAACCAAGATCGGATCATGAAGCTAGGGTGGAGGAATTCATGGCGGAGCAAAGAAAAATAAATGCTAGGTTGACGGTGCAACAAGACTCGCTCAATACCGTCGTTGTGCAACTAGGAGAGCAACTTACGTTGCTTAACAAAAACACTCAACAATTACCGGTTCAACCGGAGCCCAATCCATGGAGCAATACCGGCCACATAAATGCAGTGGTGGCGGTTACTACTAGGGGCGGGAAGGATACCACTCCCGTCATGGTCCAAACCAAGGAGCCCATGGAAGAGATTTTGGACGACAAAGAGCCGGATATTGAGGAGGAGAGCACAAAAGAGCCGCAAGAAGGTGGAAATTCTGAAGTTAAGAAGCCAAATGAGGAGCACACCTACATGCGCCCGGTGCCCTTTTCGCAACGGTTGGCGAGAGCTAAAATTGAGAAGCAGCTCGCTAAGTTCCTTGAATACTTGAGGGGAGTAAGCCTCAACATACCTTTCTTGGATGCTATTGTAGAGATTGTTGGATGCAATGATCTAGGAACTTTAGTTTGATGATGACAAATGTGTGCGAAGTATTTAACGTGTGCGCTAAGTGTGTTTCAGGATTGGCAAAACGGTAATTCTTGAAGAGATGACTAAGTCAACGCGTTGGAGGAATTGATATCCACATAGCCAATGGACTTGGTCAAAGAGCTATAAGCAAAGCAATTTGACTTGGTCAATATGGTGGGAGATGGAATCTATTTGGGATTTGGCCAAATCAATTTGTGAGTTTTTCCAATCATACTTATCCCTATTCAATTCAAATTCCAATTTAAATCTTACTACATCTCCTAAACCCGTAATTAACTGGATTCTAATTGATCCTCATCTTCTCTATAAAAACCCCTCCTCGGAAAGATGAAAGGTGTGCGGCAATAAAACTGAGTGCGGCCAAAAAGGAGAGCATAAGGCCATTGTTTTTCATCTCTCATTATTTTTGTGCTCTCATTATTTTTTTGTGCAGGACAAAGCCGGCCGATTGTTTTCTTTAATCTCTAATTGTTCCAAGAGACGACCGATTTCACAAATACACAAGTTCCAAGAGCCGTCCGTCACCAAATATCAAGAGCACAGGCCGGCCAATATATAAAAATCCCAGAAGAGCACATAAGAAAAGGGCTCCTCAAATCTGCTGCCACAAGACACTTTGGTGCATGAGATCAGAGACCAAATAAAAAAAAGGAATTGGTTCTTTTTTATTCAAAAGTGAAGTGCCCTTCTGTGCAGGGTCTTACGCAAGCACATCATCAAAAAGGGGGGGACCGAAATTTCTTTTGCTGACATCTTTTTGTTGTGCAGGCCAAAGAAACGGAAACACACACAATTTCTCTTTGTTTTTCTTTTAACTGACAACAATATTTTTTTCTGATGCAGCAGCCGAATTAATGCCCCCTTGCAATTCTCTAAGAGCCAAGGCCATTTAATTTTCCAACTGCTCCCTCAAGCAGCCGCCAGGAACTAATTAATTGTCATTCAATTTTTTCTTGCAGGCACACTAAATCAAGAGGGCAGCCGAAATTGTCATAGGCCACGCACAGGAGCAAGATTATTTTTTGTGTGCCTGGTGCTCTTTGCGTTAATTTGTGTGTGCTCATTTTTAAGGGGATTTTTTGTTGTTTGTTTTTTTTGTAAGAGCATCTGCCGCATGTTTTATTTGTGTGCTCAAAAATCATCAAGAGATGGTCCTCGTAATTCTTTGAAGAGGTGCCCTGTTCTTCTCCAGAAAGCCGAAACAAATTTTTGAGGGGCCGGCTTCGAAAAAATCTCAAAGCCAATCAACCGAACTCCTTGATGACCCCTCCATGTGCAAATGTTGACAAAAGTTAAGTAATGTTCTTTTTTATAAAATATTGAAGGCTACTTGTTTTTGCAGGTGATTGGAATTTGGTGTGAGGACAAATCAAAAATCAAGTGGGCCACAGACTTCTTGTTTTGTGCTTGCAACATTCAAGCAAAAGGAATTATATAAAAAGCTGACGCAGGGTAAACTTGAGGCATGGTGAATGAAAGACAAAATGAGGAGGACTCATAAAGGGGGGTCTTTGTATTAAATTATTTACTCTTTCCCATCACAAGGTATTGGTCTTTGATTTGTTTTAGTTGCTTTGCAGGGCACCCAAAGTACTGACGTTCCAAGCCGAATCTCCAATCATTATTAAGGGCCGCCGCAATATTAAAGTTGCACAAACCATTACAAAACCAAGATCTACCACAAGTTAATTTAACCTACACATCAAGCAAGCCAAGCGAGAGCGCAACTTGAGTTGTCGTTGCCGAGAGACTTCTACATCTTGCCGGACGAGACTGGCCCGTGCTGATTGACGAAGACATCGCCGCTACACGAACTGAGCCTTCTAAACTCTGTTCTTTATTATTTTGTGTAGTTGTTGTGTTAGATCTTCGTAGGGGAAACTTTACCATCTTTTGTGACTATTTTGGGACTTGTCTGGTTGGGCTAGACAAGTGGGACCCAGCTAGTTTGGGACTAGCTGGTAGAAAGCGTTACTAGGATTGATAGTGAGGGAAAACACAGTATGTGGGGTACTGAGAGCCTAGCAAGTGTAGAGATGTAGAGGGTACTCTAAGCGTGCTCTAACTTGTGGTTTTGTACCTATTGCACTATTCAATACTAGTATCTGCTTTGGGGGCTGGAGTAGGTCGTTGGGACGACCGAACCAGGGTATATCTGTGCGTACTCTGTGATTGTCTCTGATTTACTCTGGTTGTGCTCATTACTGCGTGTGAATTCTCGTGGGTTGCGCAAGAATTTTTTTATTAGCCTATTCACCCCCCCCCCCCCCCCCCCTCTAGGCTAGGATCCAGATCTAATAAGTGGTATCAGAGCAGGTTTTAGGATCTAGCCTAGGATTGACCATGAATAACTATATGGATAGTGCTTTTGCTGAGGGTCAGTCTGTTTCCCGTCCCCCTAGATTTAATGGCGGTGATTATGCATATTGGAAAAATCGAATGAAAATTTACCTCATTTCTGTAGATTACAAGGCTTGGCAAATAATTGAAAAAGGATATAAACTGCATGTAATTAAAGTAGAAAATGTTGAGATTGAAAAACCAAATGACAAATGGGATGATAATGATTGGAAATCTTATTTTTTTAATGCTAAAGATATGAATGCTCTCATTTGTGCACTTGATAAATCTGAATATAATAGAATCTCACATTGTTTAACTGTGCAGGAGATATGGCATACTTTGGAGGTGACGCACGAGGGAACGTCACAGGTAAAGGAGTCTAGACTGTCTCTTTTAAGTGCAGAGTTCGAGGGATTTCGTATGCTACCATCAGAGAGCGTATCAAAGATGTATGCGAGGTTCACCGACATAGTCTACAAGTCTAGCTCGCTTGGAAAGCCATATGCTAGCCTCGATCAAGTGAGGAAGATCCTAAGAGCATTGCCAAGCTCTTTCAGACCAAAGGTCACCGTCATCCAGGAAGCAAAGGTATTGTCTCAATTGAAGGTGGAGGACCTTATTGGTAATTTGATGTCACATGAGTTGGAACTGCAAAATGTTGAAGCAAGAGAGAAACCTGAGGACAAAGAGAAAGCCATAAAGCCCCTTGCCTTGCAAGCTAGCGAAGAAGAGGATGATAATGACGACATAGCGCTAATGGTGAAAAACTTCATAAAGTTCATCAAGACCAAGCATGGGAGAAACGAAATGGCACCCAGGTTTAATCGTTCTAACTTTAATAATTCTTCCAAGCATTTTAATGATCAGAAATCTACTGATAGAATGCAATGTTTTAAATGCAAGGGTAGAGGACATCTGATGAAGGATTGCCCAAATGAAACTGCTCAGATTGCTAAAGGAAAAGGAAAAGCGAAGGTATTAACATGGGATATGGATAGCGAAGCTGAAAGCGAGGAGGAGCATGAAGCCCATTCTTGCATGGCTTTGATGGGCATCCAAGATGAGACACCGTCAGGTAGCAAAGCTGAACTTCTTAAAATTTGTGAAGAAATGCAAAATCAAATAGTAGATCATGAGTTCACTATTGAATGTCTCTAAAATCAGAACTATGACATGCAAGTTAGAGATGATAAGGTGTTTAAAGAGAATAAAAAACTTAAAATTGAACTCAATGCATGTAAGTCTACTATTGAAATCATGAAGAAAGAAAAAGCTAGCTTTGATGAAACTGCTCCTTGTATTTCTTGTTCCTCTTTATTAAACCAAAATAGCATGCTTAAACTTGATTTGATTAAGCTCGAAACTGAAAAAGACTATGTGATTAGAGAGCTTAATGATAAATTCTGCATGTTGGATAATGACTTTTGTTACGACCTAAAGATCGTAGGAGTCAGACTCCCGCCCGGATCCGCTAACATACCCCATTAACTCACCACATCACAAAAGGGCCGCCGCCCCGAAAGTCCGGGGCATCATGGAGTCAGGCGCGCCTTGCAGCGTTTCCTGAACCGGTCGAGGCGAACAACCGCACCTCGCCCGACCCACCGGGGTAGTGCGCTTGGGGACGCTTGGGTAGCTAGGCCAGGCCTATTGACGGGCGCGGACGTACCCTTCTGTACCAGCGGGCCATACCCCATGACCGACCGGGGGGCGCGGCCGGGCCGGACAACCCCCGATCGGGACATCCCGCCCGACGACCGCGAACCGCGGCGCCTAGAGTGACACAGCCCATCCTTTAGTTCGTCGCTAACGACAAACAGCCTAGGATAAGGACACGACTGACACATACGTCACCCGACCGTCTGACAAAGCACCCCCTGGCGGCTGAGCCATCTGACAGTTAATGCTTTCGGCTCTGACACCCCGACAAAAGCCCCCCCTGGCCGTCGCGCCGCCTGACGAAAGCAGGTCTGGTAACCCGATCCCCGACGCCCTTGTCTGGAGTTTCCACTGACGTCTGAGCCAGCTCAGCGCATCCAGTCAGCATGCCAGCTCAGCACGCCTAGTCATCACCCGTCAGGTATAAATACCCACTCTCCTCCTAAGGAGAGGGGGTTGGAGAATTCCTCCATTATTCTATTATTCACACACGAGAGCTAAGGTCTCCCATATCTTTGCTCTCCCACCTAAAGCTCGTCACGGGCGGCGGACACACAGAGAGTCCGGCCGGCGTGTCTAGCCCCCGTTTTAAGCACTATTACTGACTTAGGCATCGGAGGGGCTAAGGGTTAAATCCCAACCCTGCCCTTCTGACGAGTTGTACGTGCTGCAGGAGAGCTCGCCCCTTGACCGGAGTCAGCGTCAGCCCCCTACCGTCCAACCTTCCTCAGCTGCATCTGATGAGATTCGACCCCGTGGGCATCACCGGCGACGGATCCGACTTCTGCACCCCACTAATCACTTGTAAAACTACCTACCTAACCCATCATTTCCATATAACCACCGTGCCCTTGGTTCCCCATAATACAAATTCATTGTACGCGAGTTCCACCTCGTAACAATTGGCGCCGTCTGTGGGAACGAAGGGTCACACCCATGTTAGACTCCATGCCAATCTCGCGGAACCCTGACCATGGCAAAGATCCCGTGGGACAGGAACCGCTCTCTCTGTAAATCACTCCAGCGTCCGACGCCCTTCCGGGCGTGGGCACCGAAACTGAACCTACTTCATCCTACGTCGTCTTGAAGAGCTTCGAGGCCGTCGCTCAGACCAAGGGAGGCTATCAGACGACCGGAACGGAGCCTCCGCCAGGCCCCTCAGAGCCCCAGAACGTGAGGCGGAACCTCCGCCTTCAGTTCGAGGAGGAGGGAGAAAACAGGGGACTCGCTGAGGAGATTGCGGCCCAGCAAAGGCTCCTGGAAGAGGAGATGGAAGTTGCGCAGCGGTGGAGGCGCCTGGGGGAGGCGGCCGCCGCGCAAAGGCGTTTGGACGAGGCGGCCGAGATCGCCCGGAGGGCCTACCAGGAAGAAGAGGCCGCCCGCCGCCAACTCCGCTTCATCGTCGCAGAGCGCGAGAGGCTAAGGAGAGAAAACAGGAACAACCAAGAAGTCCTTGAAGAGACGGCGACGGGCCGACGGCCCGGGAACGGGCGGGACCCGTTGTTGAACAGGTCCCCGCCTGGAGGAAGCGGCCCACATCACCAGCACCACCCCTCCGATACCCTGCACGAGGAAGCCGTTTGTCGACAACTACGCTTCCTCGCCGCCGAGCGCGAGAGTCTCCTCCGCGAGAATCAGGAACGGATGGAGGCCCGAGGAGAGTTGGCCGGGAGGCGCTGCCGCCGGGAGAGCCGTAGCCCACAACCCGTCGAGTCCTCGGCCCAAGGAAGGAGCCCTGCCAGACGACCGTCGGGCTACTCCCCGGGGGCGGAGGACTGTCGTCGGTCGTGGCGTGACCGAAGCCGGACCCCCGAATGGCAGAGAGGGGATGCCTCAGATCGCCCTACCTATCCGGAGGAGGCCACACCGCTCACACGGTGGATCACGTCCGCCCCAAGGCCCAAAAGGTTCAAACCCCCTCACTTGGCCACGTACAATGGGAGAGGCGACCCCCTCACGCACGTGCAACAATACCGAGGGGCGATGGAGGCGCAGGATGTGGACGAGGCGTTTCTATGCCGACATTTCTCCCAGAGCCTGAGGGAAACCGCGCTGGAATGGTACTTTGGCTTGCCCGCGAGGTCCGTCGGGAGCTTTGGCGAACTATCACACAAGTTCTGCCAAGAGTTCCGGGCCGGGCGAACGAAAAAGAAGCCCTTAGACTATCTCAGCATGATAGTCCAAAGGGAGGGGGAGAGAACGGGAAGATACCTCCGCCGCTTTCAGGAGGAAAGACGGGCGGTGGTGACATGCGGCGATGAGGTGCTTATGATGGCCTTCAAGACGGGGTTGCGGACTCGGAGCCTCCACAAATCCCTGCTCCGGGATCCGCCGACCGACTATGAAGCACTGGTTGCAATGGAAAAAAGGCACGCGTTGGCCGAAGAGACCCTCGGTGCAAAGGTCGTATTCCCCCCGGCGAAACCATCCCAGGACGGACCCCGGCTGCACCCTCGGCCGAGGCAGGAAGAGAGGGGCCGAGACCGCGATCAGATGGCCCTACCGCGGCGGGAACCACCCGAGCCTCGCCCACAAGATCGCCTTGGCCCGGCACGTGAGTTCGCCCCGGTGCGGAGGCCCCCCAGAGTCATCCCAAGACGAGAAGACCCCCCACTGGCGCATTACACGCGACTCAATGCCCCCATGATGGAGGTGCTGGCCGCGGCGACAAGGGTCGGGTTACTGCCGGAGCCTCCCCGGGAGATGAGGACGGACCCGGCGAGGCGGGATCCCCGGAGATACTGCCGTTATCACCGGGACCACGGTCACGACACCGACCGTTGTTACTCCCTTAAAAGAGAGATCGAGCGACTGATCCAGGCGGGTCACCTGGGGAACTTCGTCGCGGGAAGGCGGGTGGCGGCAGGAGAGACAAACCCCCCGGAGGAGGGGGGACGGGGACCGCGGGCGAACCACGATAAGGAGGAGCAACGCCCCCGAAGGCGGTTATGCGAATTGAGATGGTAACTGGAGGCTCAACCTCGGTGGGACGGGTGCCTGCAATCTTGGAGGCCGAGGCCCAACGGGTGATGATGGCGGGCGCCGGCCACCGACCGAAGCGAAGAAAGATGCACCGACCCCCTATCACCTTTACCGAGGAGGACTGGCAGGAGGCACGGAACCAGAACAATGACGCCCTCGTCATCGAGGCTCGGATCGGGGCGATTGACGTCGGCCGGCTCCTGATTGACACCGGTAGCTCCTGCGACATCCTGTTCCTAACCACGGTCGAGAGGATGGGGTGGGGGCGCGCAGACTTAGAGCCCTGTGTGGGCCCTGTCACTGGCTTCACCGGCCATGCGATCCCCACCGAGGGAACGATCACCCTGCCCATGACCCTGGGGGAGGAACCGATGGTCGTCACCAGGGAAGCTCGTTTTGTCATCGTCAATGTCGCCTCGGCGTATAACGGAATCATAGGGCGTCCATATATGGCGGCCATCGAGGTGCTCCCCAACCTCCGACATCAGACGATGAAGTTCCGGACCCCGCGGGGGGTGGGACAGGTGCGGGGAGGACGGGAAACGCTCGGAGACCACAACCATACGCCGTCCCTGTGTAAGAGCCCGAGGCGGGCCCTGACGGCTCTCATCCCTGACGAGAGGGAGGACTTCTGCGACCAGCGGCCAACCCCCGCCGAGGAAGTGGAAGAGATCCCTGTGGCCTCGGACGAAGGAAGAACCGTCTCCATCGGGACAAAACTCCCGTCCGCGTTGAGGACGGCCCTCGTCACCTTGCTCCAGGAAAACACGGACATATTCGCATGGTCACCCACCGACATGCCCGGGGTGGACCCGGCGGTAATCTCCCACCGGTTGAATGCGGACCCGGAGGCCCGACCCGTTCGACAGAAGAAGAGAAGCGCGGGGGGCGAAAAGAAGAGGGCAGCCGAGGAAGAAGTAGAGCGACTCCTCGAAGCCAAATTTGTTCGGCCGGTGGACTACCCCGACTGGCTTGTCAACGTCATTCTGGTGAAGAAGCCCAGCGGAAAGTGGCGCATGTGTGTCGACTTCACCGACCTCAACAAGGTATGCTCGAAGGACAGCTTCCCTCTGCCCAGGATCGGCCACTTGGTGGACCAGGCGTCTGGCTATGAGTTGTTAAGCTTTATGGACGCCTTCTCGGGGTACAACCAGATACCGATGGCAGATGGGAATGAGGAGAAGACGTCTTTTGTCACCGACAAAGGCACCTTCTGCTACACCAAGATGCCCTTTGGGCTGAAGAACGCCGGGGCGACCTATCAACGGATGGTAGACCAAATATTCGGCCCTCAGGTGGGGCGAAACTTGGAGGTCTACATCGACGACATGCTGGTGAAGAGCGAAAGGGCCCTCGACCACCTCGCCGACTTGCAGGAGACCTTCCGGAGGGTCCGCCGATACAACCTGAGGCTAAACCCCGTGAAATGTATCTTTGGCGTGCAGTCGGGAAAATTCCTGGGCTTCATGATAACGAAGCGGGGAATCGAGGTGAACCCTGACAAGGTGACGGCCCTCATCGGTATGATGGAGCCCCGGACGATCCGGGACTTGCAGCGACTGAATGGCCGGATCGCGGCTCTGGGGCGATTCCTGTCGAAATCTGCGGAGAAATCGCTCCCCTTCTTCAGGGTCTTGCGGACAGCCTTTGGCGAAGCTAAAGACAATAGGAAGGTGATCCTGTGGGACGGCGACTGTGCGCGGGCGTTCGCGGAGCTGAGAGCCTACCTACAGAGCCCACCGCTCCTCGCGCGGCCGGGGGAAGGAGAACCCCTAGGGTTGTACTTGGCGACCAACGTGGAGGCCGTTAGCTCCGTCTTGATCAAGGAGGAAGGAGGGGTGCAGCGCCCCGTTTACTATGCCAGCCGGATCCTCCGGGAGGCGGAGACTCGTTACAGCCCTATCGAGAAAGCCGCCTACTGCCTAATAACCACGGCCCGGAAGCTCCGACCCTACTTCCAGGCCCACCCCATAATCGTCCACACCGACATGCCCCTCGAAAAGAACCTGAAAAGGCTGGAGCGGTCGGGAAGGATGCTCAACTGGAGCGTCGAGCTCAGCGAGTTCGACATAACGTACAAAGCCCGGACGGCGATCAAGGGCCAAGCGCTGGCCGACTTCGTGGTGGAATGCATCGCGGAAGCCCCGCCGGGGGACCGGACAGAGCTCCCATCGGCGACCACATCCCCACAGAGGATCGAGGTGGGCGAACCCTCAGCGCCCTCCCCGATGGCAGCGGGCGAATTATGGACCATCCACGTCGACGGCTCCGCCACAGGCTCCGGGACAGGAGCGGGTATTGTCATTCAGACTCCCGACGGATGTTCGTTGGAATACGCCCTACGCTTCAGCTTCCCGACCACCACCAACGTCGCGGAGTATGAAGCCACGGTTAATGGGTTAAAACTCGCTAGGGCGGTGGGGGCGACGAATGTGTTGCTCCTAAGTGACTCCCGTCTCGTCATTCAACAGATCCTGGGGGGCTTCGAGGCCCGAGAGGAAACAATGAAGCGATACTTGAATCGCATCCAAATCGAACTCCGTAAGTTCAAGAAAGCGGACGTCCAACACCTACCCCGCTCCAGCAACCTCCGGGCGGATGCCCTGTCTAAGCTGGCTTCCTCTTCGGCGGCCGAGATCGGGAAGGCAATCTACGTGGAAAGCCTGGCGACGCCAACCATCGACGAAGGAGAACTGATGTGCGCGGACACGAGGATGTCATGGATGACCCCCATTATGAAGTACCTAGAGACGGGCGAGCTACCCGAGGAACGGATGCTGGCAAAACAGGTGGAAAGGCGGGCCCTTTCATTCGTACTTCTCGACGGAGTGCTGTACCGCCGCCGCCGTGACAATTTCGACGTCCTGCCCTACTTGAAATGCTTGGGCCCGGAGCAGGCTGAGCAAGTCATCCGCGAGGTGCATGAAGGCTTCTGCGGAAACCACCATGGCGGGCGCACCATCGCCCACAAAGTAATGCGCCAAGGATACTACTGGCCGACGATGATCCGGGATGCGGTACAGTACGTCAAGAAGTGCGAGGCATGCCAGACGTTCTGCCGGCAGACGACTGCACCCCCGGCCAACCTAATGCCCATCTTGAGCCCGATCCCCTTCGCCAAGTGGGGGCTCGACATCCAGGGGCCATTCCCAAAGGCCTCCAGGGGAAGGAAGTATCTAGTCGTCGCCGTGGATTACTTCACAAAATGGATCGAAGCAGAGCCGTTGGCGCGAATCGCGTGGACGGACATGAAGGGCTTCATCTGGCAATCCATCATATGCCGATTTGGGATTCCCCGCTCCATTGTCACGGATAACGGAAAGCAGTTCGATTGCGAGGGCTTCCGCGACTTCTGCTCGGGCTGGGGAATCAAACTCCAATTCGCGTCGGTCGCCCACCCGCAGTGCAACGGAATGGCGGAGGCCGCGAATAAATGTATCCTGAACCCGATGAAGAAGAAGGTGGACGTCGCTCTGGGGGCTTGGGTCGACGAGCTGCCGGGGATCTTGTGGTCTTATCGTACCACCCACAAGGCCTCGACTGGGGAAAGCCCCTTCGTGCTAGCATACGAATCGGAGGCGGTCGTTCCTGTGGAAATCGACGAGGAAACACTCCGGCTAAAGCTCTTCGACGAAGAAACCAACGGAGAAGGACTCGGTCTCAGTTTGGAGTTGATAGACGAGGTGCGAGACTGGGCCCTGACTAGCCTCGTCAAGCACAGCCAAAGGATGGCGCGGTATTACGACTCCCGTGTGAAACCGTGGACCTTCAGGATCGGCGATTTGGTCCTCCGAGATGCCACCTTCCGCCCCGAGACTGCAAAGCGGGGAAAGCTGGCCGCTAAATGGGAAGGACCCTACACGGTCATCGACATTGTCGGGACGGCCACGTACATCCTGGCTACCCCCGAAGGGAGCGAACTGGCCCACCCTTGGAACGCAAAACATCTGCTAAAATTCTACCAATAGTTTTCGATAAAACTCCGAACCTCTGGGGCAGGGCCAACCCTAGCCGCCCAAACTAGAGAAGGGCACGGGCCGGGCTACGCGCCCGCTCCCCCCCTCCAGACCTCTGGGGCAAGGCCAACCCTAGCCACCCAAACCAGAGAAGGGCACGGGCCGGGCTACGCGCCCGCTCCCCCCCTCAAGACCTCTGGGGCAGGGCCAACCCTAGCCACCCAAACCAGAGGTGGGCACGGGCCGGGCTACGCGCCCGCTCCCCCCCCCAGACCTCTGGGGCAGGGCCAACCCTAGCCACCCAAACCAGAGAAGGGCACGGGCCGGGCTACGCACCCGCTCCCCCCCTCCAGACCTCTGGGGCAGGGCCAACCCTAGCCACCCAAACCAGAGAAGGGCACGGGCCGGGCTACGCGCCCGCTCCCCCCCTCCAGACCTCTGGGGCAGGGCCATCCCTAGCCACCCAAACCAGAGAAGGGCACGGGCCGGGCTACGCGCCCGCTCCCCCCCTCCAGACCTCTGGGGCAGGGCCATCCCTAGCCACCCAAACCAGAGAAGGGCACGGGCCGGGCTACGCGCCCGCTCCCCCCTCAAGACCTCTGGGGCAGGGCCAACCCTAGCCACCCAAACCAGAGGTGGGCACGGGCCGGGCTACGCGCCCGCTCCCCCCTCCAGACCTCTGGGGCAGGGCCAACCCTAGCCACCCAAACCAGAGAAGGGCACGGGCCGGGCTACGCGCCCGCTCCCCCCCTCCAGACCTCTGGGGCAGGGCCAACCCTAGCCACCCAAACCAGAGAAGGGCACGGGCCGGGCTACGCACCCGCTCCCCCCCTCCAGACCTCTGGGGCAGGACCAACCCTAGCCACCCAAACCAGAGAAGGGCACGGGCCGGGCTACGCGCCCGCTCCCCCCCTCCAGACCTCTGGGGCAGGGCCATCCCTAGCCACCCAAACCAGAGAAGGGCACGGGCCGGGCTACGCGCCCGCTCCCCCCCCCTCCAGACCTCTGGGGCAGGGCCATCCCTAGCCACCCAAACCAGAGAAGGGCACGGGCCGGGCTACACGCCCGCTCCCCCCCCCCACCACCAGACCTCTGGGGCAGGGCCAACCCTAGCCACCCAAACCAGAGAAGGGCACGGGCCGGGCTACGCGCCCGCTCCCCCCCTCCAGACCTCTGGGGCAGGGCCAACCCTAGCCACCCAAACCAGAGGTGGGCACGGGCCGGGCTACGCGCCCGCTCCCCCCCTCAAGACCTCTGGGGCAGGGCCAACCCTAGCCACCCAAACCAGAGGTGGGCAGGGGCCGGGCTACGCGCCCGCTCCCCCCCTCCAGACCTCTGGGGCAGGGCCAACCCTAGCCACCCAAACCAGAGAAGGGCACGGGCCGGGCTACGTGCCCGTTCCCCCCCTCCA
Organism: Scilla litardierei; assembly: GCA_030789695.1. Taxonomy (NCBI): domain Eukaryota; kingdom Viridiplantae; phylum Streptophyta; class Magnoliopsida; order Asparagales; family Asparagaceae; genus Scilla; species Scilla litardierei. Next base: position 120,381,554 of record CM061140.1, read on the forward strand.
GACCTCTGGGGCAGGGCCAACCCTAGCCACCCAAACCAGAGAAGGGCACGGGCCGGGCTACGCGCCCGCTCCCCCCTCCAGACCTCTGGGGCAGGGCCAACCCTAGCCACCCAAACCAGAGGTGGGCAGGGGCCGGGCTACGCGCCCGCTCCCCCCCTCCAGACCTCTGGGGCAGGGCCAACCCTAGCCACCCAAACCAGAGAAGGGCACGGGCCGGGCTACGTGCCCGCTCCCCCCCTCCAGACCTCTGGGGCAGGGCCAACCCTAACCACCCAAACCAGAGAAGGGCACGGGCCGGGCTACGCGCCCGCTCCCCCCTCCAGACCTCTGGGGCAGGGCCAACCCTAGCCACCCAAACCAGAGAAGGGCACGGGCCGGGCTACGCGCCCGCTCCCCCCCTCCAGACCTCTGGGGCAGGGCCAACCCTAGCCACCCAAACCAGAGAAGGGCACGGGCTGGGCTACGCGCCCGCTCCCCCCTCCAGACCTCTGGGGCAGGGCCAACCCTAGCCACCCAAACCAGAGAAGGGCACGGGCCGGGCTACGCGCCCGCTCCCCCCCTCAAGACCTCTGGGGCAGGGCCAACCCTAGCCACCCAAACCAGAGGTGGGCACGGGCCGGGCTACGCGCCCGCTCCCCCCTCCAGACCTCTGGGGCAGGGCCAACCCTAGCCACCCAAACCAGAGAAGGGCACGGGCCGGGCTACGCGCCCGCTCCCCCCCTCTAGACCTCTGGGGCAGGGCCAACCCTAGCCACCCAAACCAGAGAAGGGCACGGGCCGGGCTACGCGCCCGCTCACCCCTCCAGACCTCTGGGGCAGGGCCAACCCTAGCCACCCAAACCAGAGAAGGGCACGGGCCGGGCTACGCGCCCGCTCCCCCCCCCCCCCCCCCTCCAGACCTCTGGGGCAGGGCCAACCCTAGCCACCCAAACCAGAGAAGGGCACGGGCCGAGCTACGCGCCCGCTCCCCCCCTCCAAACCTCTGGGGCAGGGCCAACCCTAGCCACCCAAACCAGAGAAGGGCACGGGCCAGGCTACGCGCCCGCTCCCCCCTCCAAACCTCTGGGGCAGGGCCAACCCTAGCCACCCAAACCAGAGAAGGGCACGGGCCGGGCTACACGCTCGCTCCCCCCCTCCAGACCTCTGGGGCAGGGCCAACCCTAGCCACCCAAACCAGAGAAGGGCACGGGCCAGGCTACGCGCCCGCTCCCCCCTCCAGACCTCTGGGGCAGGGCCAACCCTAGCCACCCAAACCCGAGAGGGGCCCGGGCCCGTTGACCTCGAAAAATCAAAAGAAAACAGGGGCACACAAACCGGGACGAAACGACGTCAGTTCCCGAGTAGGCGGCCCCGATGTGACTCGACGAAACGAAAGGCCGCTCGAGAAACACGCCACCATTAATGATGCGCTCCAAAAGAGGACCCGTGAGAGCCACCTGGCAAAGGCGGTTTCCTACGGGCATGAATTCGAGGAGCCCATTAATGGTGCCAACTCAGCGCAATAAATAAAGGAGAAACCGTCAGCTAGATCTCCCTATAAAGACGCCACTCCCCCTTCTGAAAGAAGGAGAAACCATAAGCGAGATCTCCCTATAAAGACGCCACTCCCCCTTCTGAAAATAAAAGAACCGGCAGACATGAGAAACCGCCACTTGATCCCCCCACCCACCGGGAAACGGGCCGAGATACAACGCCCTAACAAAAGAGAGGTCACCGGCCATCAATGGTTCCCGCCGCCCAGGGCAGCGATGCCTACATCTCCAGCACCGCCAACAGGATATTCCACTTACAAACGGATCGCCAACTGGATATTCCGCTTACACAAGGGAAATCCACCGTTCACGCCTCCGTCCCCTAAACAAGGACGAGTCGGAGAAAGAATGGCATCCGTTCAAAGCCGACTGGGCGGGCGAGAGCCCCCAGCGCTGGCCGGCCAGTACCTCCCCGCCCTCGACCTCCGACCGAGGACCTCGGAAAGGCTGCATCCCCGACTAGCCCAAACGGCGAGTCCTGGCGTGTCAGCTCGCCCATGCACCATCGGGCGCCGAACCCCACCCTCAAACCGAAGCAGCGAGGCACAGGGCGACGGGGGACGGCCCTATGCTCAGGAACCTCCCCAAGGAGCAAGCCTCAGCAAGACGGCTTCCCTCCTCGGCGCCTCTTCCGGACCGAGGAAAACCCTGTCCGCGGAAAGAGATGACGAAGCAACGGAGGGAAGGCGGCACGATCGCCAAAGAGACCTTGCAACACTTCAGCACGGAAGGCGGCCATTCTCATCCGCGCCGAGCTCAATTCAAGTTACGAAGGGCCCACCCAGCCACAGCGACAACCCGATCCGGAGGTCATTAAACCACGGGCGAGGATAGCTCTATGGCTCCCCCCAGCCGGATCTGACCCCACAACGGGCGATAAACTAATAACTCCTGTACAAGCTGTAGATCAGCCTTTACAAATCTAAATAAAAATGTTCTTCTTTATACGCTCAGATTTTTCAGAGAACACCATAGCGGGTAGCTATCCCCCCGCCAAGCGCCGGGTTAACTGGCATAGAACTTCCGGGAAATCTATGCCTGCAGCACGAGCCCCGCTCACTAAAAGTCACCGACACCTTTCCCTCGAGGGGAAAGAGATACACTGGAACCCGCCCCGCGTAACAGGGTCGACCCGAGATTAAATAACGATAGGATAGCGTGAATCACCCCTAGCCACTCTGCCGACCCCCCGCCCCGCCCAAAGGCAACACAAGCCAACAACATCCCCTTCCCCCAGACCTCGCGATCTCGGACACGGGAATGTTGGGGGCATGATTGGTAATTGCGTAACTTCCACAAGATGCCAAAACAACATGACCCGGAATGGACCGGTCCCAAGGCAGAGGCCGCGAAATATGCGCCCAGTCCTGAAAAGGCAGCGGCCATGTCTCGTCAGAACAGTGCCACGATGCGACTCAACATAGCGAAAGGCCGCTCGGTCGACGCGCCGTCAGCAGCAACACGCCCCCCGAGAGGCCAGAGTGCCGGATACCGCCGAGGAAAAGCGATTCCCAAAGCACGTGATTCCGCGGAGCCCCTTAGAAACGCTAATCCCCCGCATTACCCAAGAGAAACCCTTCCGCAGAACCTCGCTATAAATACCCCCCTCCATAGGCCAGGGGAAAGGGAAAAAGAGAGATGCAGGGGATTCCCATACCCTCACTCCGGGCACAAAACGGCCCCAAATGCCCCTCCGAACTACGGAAAAAGACGATAGCCGCCGACGGGCCTCACTTCCCCCGACAGTGGCCGCTATAGCCCCACCACCTCCAACAGGATATTCCCCTTACACATGGGAGGCACCGCCCGCTAGCTTTCCTCCTGCTTGTTACTGTATCAAAAGGCAGGTCCAGATAGCCGGCCGCGGGCCGCAACACCCTAATTAACGTCATCACCTTCTGCGATCCCCACAGGGTGCCGGGGAGGAGAAAACCCCCCAACGGCTCGCCCAGCGGCGCCACCACCGCCACCTCGTCCTCAGCCACCCGGGGGTTCCCCCTCGGTGTGCGGGGTCCCCGGCGAGGCCGCGCAACCCCCCAGCATGGCGACAGCGAGGCAAAACGCGAGGAAGCAAAGAAAGGGAAAAGAAGAGGGTCCCCTCCTACGATTGTGGGTCGGTTCCACGGCTCACCCCTGGACAGTGGCGGTAGGAATTCGGTAATCGACATACGGGAAGACCGCCCTGACGCAGGGATCTGCTCCTCCCGGCAAAGCGAACAACAAATGTGGACCACCCTCCGTCCCAACATCTTCTCCTAAGTATTGTAAATATCTCCTAGATTTCCGATAAAGATTGGTGTATAATACTCCCCCTTTTTTTTCGAACAACGCCCCGCTTGGCTCAGAGTCAGGAAGAGACCTCGCGATCCCGCTATAGCGGGACACACCCCGCGGGGCCGGCGTCACCCCCCGGAGCTGAGATCCAGGTCCGAGTCACAAGTAAAAGGTAGTATCACGGTAACGTTACGCCATCCGAGCCGAACCGGGCTTCCGCTTCGCACTCGAATGCCGGGGGCAATTGTTACGACCTAAAGATCGTAGGAGTCAGACTCACGCCCGGATCCGCTAACATACCCCATTAACTCACCACATCACAAAAGGGCCGCCGCCCCGAAAGTCCGGGGCATCATGGAGTCAGGCACGCCTTACAGCGTTTCCCGAACCGGTCGAGGCGAACAACCGCACCTCGCCCGACCCACCGGGGTAGTGCGCTTGGGGACGCTTGGGTAGCTAGGCCAGTCCTATTGACGGGCGCGGACGTACCCTTCCGTACCAGCGGGCCATACCCCATGACCGACCGGGGGGCGCGGCCGGGCCGGACAACCCCCGATCGGGACGGCCCGCCCGACGCCCGCGAACCGCGGCGCCTAGAGTGACACAGCCCGTCCTTTAGTTCGTCGCTAACGACAAACAGCCTAGGATAAGGATACAACTGACACATACGTCACCCGACCGTCTGACAAAGCACCCCCTGGCGGCTGAGCCATCTGACAGTTAATGCTTTCGGCTCTGACACCCCGACAAAAGCCCCCCCCCCCCCCCCCCCCCCGGCCGTCGCGCCGCCTGACGAAAGCAGGTCTGGTAACCCGATCCCCGACGCCCTTGTCTGGAGTTTCCACTGACGTCTGAGCCAGCTCAGCGCGTCCAGTCAGCATGCCAGCTCAGCACGCCTAGTCAAAAACTTGATCGGCCCCGGATATACACCCGGAGAACGATTGTAGTTTTACCGCAAGCGCACGGTCAAGTGGCGAGCGGGTATCGAACACGAGGAGGTGGTGTTGGCTCCAATCTGTCCTAGGTTGGTTTGACTACGAATGTTTTATTGGTGGAGATGGCTATGGTATGATATAATGGAAATGGTGGTGGATGTCGGTGTCGGTGATAAAGAAATCGGTCAAATATCGACTTAAATACAATATAATAAAAGAGGGAATTTGCCTTGCGGCGATCCTGTCACAATCGTCGGGCAAAGTATGGGGATATAAAGTCAAATAAAGACGTCTAGGGCTAGGGAATCCCCACTACGGACCGTCATGCATCATTGTTAATTGTGAATCTCAATATTACTAGACTTGCGTTGAGGTGAACTAGTCGCAACTTAATGTAGAACCAAGCTCACGCTCTCGCGCTATTGCCGGTCTATAGAAAACCTAAGTTAGGGCCCAATCTCTTGCAAACCCTAACCTAAGCCACTAGCATGAGGATCGACATCATCGTTCAATCGCCCCTCGAGCCCACTCTCGTGCAAACTCGAGTTACGATCTAGGTTGTGATAGTTCGTATTCGTCCAATCTCTTGCAAACGAATATGGGTATAGATTTACAATTAAAAATCCTAGCTTTGGTCCAATCTCTTGCAAACCAAGTCTAGAGAACTCCAATTGTAAATCTAAATCGAATATCTAGGCCTTCCCATCGATTAGAATCCAATCTCTTGCAAATCCCAAATCGATGGAAATCCCTAACTATCCGTAATAAATCAATCACAACCTAACCTCCTAGCAATTCTAGCAATTTAGAAATTCATTCATCACAAATATGAAATTAGATCCATAGGGTTCATCCCCAAACCCTAGAACAACAAATCTACTCTAGCATAGCAATAAGGATATGAGAATCAATAGAAATCATTGCTTGCATACAAAAAGATAGAAAAACAAAGATTCAAATAATAAGAATAGAAATACTTAGCTTTGATGAAGAATTCCAATCCAAATACAAGCCTTTTGAACCAAGAGGGGGCCTAGGGCATGGCCTAACCTCTAAAATAAACTCTAATAAAACATAATGGGGATCTCCTCTAATGGTGGCTACAAACCCCTTAAATACTCCCCCAAAACCCTAGCAAGAAACCCTAGAAAACCCCTCAAATTCGTGCCCAAAAACAGCCCAAACCGCAACTTAAAATCTGGGCCCAGGCCGCACTCGGCATCACTCGGTCGAGTGGCAAATGTCACTCGGCCGAGGGGCATTTGGTACTCGGGCGGACGGCTTTCGTCACTCGGCCGAGTCGGGCTTCTGGGGAAGACTGACGGATTACAGTAAGTTGGACATTTTGGCTTGCCGTCGTCTGGGTGCCACTCGGGCGGACGGAGTCTCCGCACTCGGCCGAGTCGGCGTGCGATGCTCGGCCGAGTGCACGCTGATACATCTCTGTTGCGTGTCCGATCTGGGCGGCCGAGCGGGGTCTCAATGCTCGGCCGAGTGACTCCTTCACTCGGCCGAGTGGCATGCTGAAAATGCCCAATCTTCATCTTTTCGCTCCCCCGTTGCTCCTACGGCGTTCTTTCTTCTTCCACTCCTCTTCCATTGCAGAGCCAGCTCAGCGCGTCCAGTCAGCATGCCAGCTCAGCACGCCTAGTCATCACCCGTCAGGTATAAATACCCGTCAGGTATAAATACCCCCTCTCCTCCTAAGGAGAGGGGGTTGGAGAATTCCCCCATTATTCTATTATTCACACACGAGAGCTAAGGTCTCCCATATCTTTGCTCTCCCACCTAAAGCTCGTCACGGGCGGCGGACACACAGAGAGTCCGGCCGGCGTGCTAGCCCCCGTTTTAAGCCCTATTACTGACTTAGGCATCGGAGGGGCTAAGGGTTGAACCCCAACCCTGCCCTTCTGACGAGTTGTTCATGCTGCAGGAGAGCTCGCCCCTTGACCGGAGTCAGCGTCAGCCCCCTACCGTCCAACCTTCCTCAGCTGCATCCGGTGAGATTCGACCCCGTGGGCATCACCGGCGACGGATCCGACTTCTGCACCCCACTAATCACTTGTAAAACTGCCTACCTAACCCATCATTTCCATATAACCACCGTGCCCTTGGTTCCCCATAATACAAATTCATTGTACGCGAGTTCCACCTCGTAACAACTTTAAAAGAAAAATGATTGAATTTGAAAAGAAGGAAGAGGAAAACAAGAGAGGTTTTATTAGTAAATGCACAATGCTTTTGGAAGAAAATAAACTTTTAAAAACCAAAGTTTCTAATCTTGAAGTGGCCATTAAGAAATTCTCTATGGGAAAACAATCGTTGGATACCATTTTAGAAAATCAATTATATGGCAATAATAGAAGAGGACTTGGATTTGGTTTGAAAAATGTTGAAAAGCCAAAATTCAAGAAATTCCATAATGCACCCTCTATTGCAAAGAACTTATAGGCAAAGTGCTTTACTTGTGATAGTGTAGGCCACACATCATATTATTTTAAATTTAGGAACACAAATATCAAGTTTAACAAGTGTGGGTTCCTAAAACAATATTGGCTAACACTAGTGGACCTTGTTGGATTCCAAGGTCACACTTAACACCTTTTATATAGGTAAGGTGGAGATTTGGCAAGGATCGATAAACTCAATGTCTCATTCTTTTAGCTCCTTCGTCAAATAGCGACGAGAAGGTATAATTTTTATCCCTCTTTGCATTTCATGGCATACCTTCATAGATTGTTTTGTGTACTTGATTTATTTTTTCATGTGTGCTTGTTTGCATGATTTTTTAGTGTGTTGATTTCGAAAAAAACAAAAAAAACAAAAAAAATCTAAAAAATGATGAGCTTAAAAGACTACCCTTTATGATTTATCTTAAGTGGTATTGTATGAATGTTCGAATCTATCCCTTGTAGAAGTTAATTCATTATTGTTGTAGCTACATGAATATATTGTTCTCTTTTTAGTATCCATGACATGTCTCGTAAATTTCGAATTTGACTTCTACACCTACATTTGCACTTTCACGATAATTGCATTTTTAGTGCGTTTGGAGATTCTTTTGAAGAATAATGGAAAGTGAATGTAGGAATGATTGATTTCTGAATTTTCTAAGGGATATGAAGTGTTTAGCCATGAATTAAAATTGAGCACAAAAGAATTGCAAATAAAAAAATATGAAAATTGCTCCGTATGAAAAATAGATACACTTCATGGCTAATACACAACCCACGAGTATCCAACTTATGCTACATGGGTAATCATTAGCATTGGTGTATATTACTCATCAAGCAATGCCACCCCACATTTAAAAGTCCTTTTAGTCTATGCTTTGGGGTTTGGTAACTTGAACTCATCTTTGATGAGGTGGGAAAATTCAATCCTCGCGATATTCATGAAAAATGGAAAATGTGGATTGATTTGGTTGATTGTTCTAAAACTGAAACTCCCTTAGTACTTTATTGTCTATATCATTACACTACACAGAGGTGGAGAAGTCACTTTTTGAAATTCCATGAGCTTGAATTGTTTGCTAATTAGAAAAATCATGTAAATGTCAGTTATAATTTATAATGGTTTATTTTTGCATGAGATATTTTTGGGACTTCATTAGCCCACTTTTGATGATAACAAAGGGGGAGAAAGAAAAAGAAAAGATTTAGAGAGATTTGGTGTATCGGTATTATATGTTGAAGGGGGAGCTTGAAAAATACATAAAGAGGGGGAGCTTGAGAGAACGGTGAGCATGCCTATATTTGCTATACTTATTGTGCTTTGTAATACTTGTGTGTCTCACTCCATATCATCCATACATCATATTACATTACACCCTTTCAACACACTTCACACACTCAAATTCAATGTACAAATCTTTCATTGGTTTGTCATCATCAAAAGGGGGAGATTGTTGGACGCAACGATCTAGGAACTTTAGTTTGATGATGACAAATGTGTGCGAAGTATTTAACGTGTGCACTAAGTGTGTTTCAGGATTGGCAAAATGGTAATTCTTGAAGAGATGACTAAGTCAACGCGTTGGAGGAATTGCTATCCACATAGCCAATAGACTTGGTCAAAGAGCGATAAGCAAAGCAATTTGACTTGGTCAATATGGTGGGAGATGGAATCTATTTGGGATTTGGCCAAATCAATTTGTGATTTATTCCAATCATACTTATCCCTATTCAATTCAAATTCCAATTCAAATCTTACTACATCTCCTAAACCCTTAATTAATGGGATTCTAATTGATCCTCCTGTTCTCTATAAAACCCCTCCTCGGAAAGATGAAAGGTGTGCGGCAATAAAACTGAGTACGGCCAAAAAGGAGAGCATAAGGCCATTGTTTTTCATCTCTCATTATTTTTGTGCTCTCATTATTTTTTTATGCAGGACAAAGCCGGTCGATTGTTTTCTTTAATCTCTAATTGTTCCAAGAGACGACCGATTTCACAAATACACAAGTTCCAAGAGCCGGCCGTCACCAAATATCAAGAGCACAGGCCGGCCAATATATAAATATCCCAGAAGAGCACATAAGAAAAGGGCTCCTCAAATCTGCTGCCACAAGACACTTTGGTGCATGAGATCAGAGACCAAATAAAAAAAGGAATTGGTTCTTTTTTATTCAAAAGTGAAGTGCCCTTCTGTGCAGGGTCTTACGCAAGCAAATCATCAAAAAGGGGGGGCCGAAATTTCTTTTGCTAACATCTTTTTGTTGTGCAGGCCAAAGAAACGGAAACACACACAATTTCTCTTTGTTTTTCTTTTAACTGACAACAATATTTTTTTTCTGATGCAGCAGCCGAATTAATGCCCCCTTGCAATTCTCTAAGAGCCAATGCCATTTAATTTTCCAACTGCTCCCTCAAGCAGCCGCCAGGAACTAATTAATTAGCATTCAATTTTTTTCTTGCAGGCACACTAAATCAAGAGGGCAGCCGAAATTGTCATAGGCCACGCACAAGAGCAAGATTATTTTTTTGTGTGCCTGGTGCTCTTTGCGTTAATTTGTGTGTGCTCATTTTTAAGGGGATTTTTTGTTGTTTGTTTTTTTTGTAAGAGCATCTGCCGCATGTTTTATTTGTGTGCTCAAAAATCATCAAGAGATGGTCCTCGTAATTCTTTGAAGAGGTGCCATGTTCTTCTCCAGAAAGCCGAAACAAATTTTTGAGGGGCCGGCTTCGAAAAAATCTCAAAGCCAATCAGCCGAACTCCTTGATGACCCCTCCATGTGCAAATGTTGACAAAAGGTAAGTAATGTTCTTTTTTATAAAATATTGAAGGCTACTTGTTTTTGCAGGTGATTGGAATTTGGTGTGAGGACAAATCAAAAATCAAGTGGGCCACAGACTTCTTGTTTTGTGCTTGCAACATTCAAGCAAAAGGAATTATATAAAAAGCTGACGCAAGGTAAACTTGAGGCATGGTGAATGAAAGACAAAATGAGGAGGACTCATAAAGGAGGGTCTTTGTATTAAATTATTTACTCTTTCCCATCACAATGTATTGGTCTCTGATTTGTTTTAGTTGCTTTGCAGGGCACCCAAAGTACTGACGTTCCAAGCCGAATCTCCAATCATTATTAAGGGCCGCCGCAATATTAAAGTTGCACAAACCATTACAAAACCAAGATCTACCACAAGTTAATTTAACCTACACATCAAGCAAGACAAGCGAGAGCGCAACTTGAGTTGCCATTGCCGAGAGACTTCTACATCTTGCCGGACGAGATCTGGCACGTACTGATTGACAAAGACATCGTCGCTACACGAACTGAGCCTTCTAAACTCTGTTCTTTATTATTTTATGTAGTTGTTGTGTTAGATCTTCGTAGGGGAAACTTTACCATCTTTTGTGACTATTTTGGGACTTGTCTGGTTGGGCTAGACAAGTGGGACCCAGCTAGTTTGGGACTAGCTGGTAGAAAGCATTACTAGGATTGATAGTGAGAGAAAACACAGTTTGTGGGGGTACTGAGAGCCTGGCGGATGTAGAGATGTAGAGGGTACTCTGAGCGTGCTCTAACTTGTGGTTTTGTACCTATTGCACTATTCAATACTAGTATCTGCTTTGGGGGCTGGAGTAGGTCGTTGGGACGACCGAACCAGGGTATAGCTGTGCGTACTCTGTGATTGTCTCTGATTTACTCTGGTTGTGCTCATTACTGTGTGTGATTTCTCGTGGGTTGCGCGAGAATTTTTTTTATTAGCCTATTCACCCCCCCCCCCCCCCTCTAGGCTTGGATCCAGATCCAACAGTTAGTTGTTTGTTCATCCAGACATCTGGCTCCTCTTCTTCAGCCGTCTAGTAGCATAACATGTAAATACTTCTGCACTATCGGTTTTTCCTACCAGTTGGATCGACTGTAGCAAGCTATCTGATGGGAAGTATCAGACGACTGAAGCTTTAGTATCAGACGTCTGGTTTGCCTCCATCTAATGTCTGATTTCAGGTTGGGCTGTCTTCTTCTAGAATTAGTAGAAGATGAATCTGAGCTCTGAAAATCTATAAAAATAGTCATTGGACTCGTAAAAGGACCATCTTCACTATAAAAATATGAGAAGACAAAAATAAGCTATACAAATAATGTTTTGTGCATAAATAAGTGATATGCTCCAATATTTCAAGATATTCTAAAAATGCATGTATCAAAGCCAAAGTGAATACAAAATATGCACAAAATGCCCATGAATTAGGATGATACATATGTAATATTTCACCAAAATCAATTTGCCCACCCTTGTGCTACTTCTGGCATCCACTAATCTCACTCTCAAAGAGTAAATTACAATTGCATCTTCTTAATAAGATGACTTCTCTTGCCTTTATCAACTAGAAGACTTCCCACTTTCCTCACACTTTGAGGGCTTTTACAACCAACCAACCTATTCACAAAGAAGACTTCAACACTTGAGATTTTCTCCAATTACAACTCAAGAACCAATATCACTAAGCAATTTCACAATGAAACGTACCACCTCTTTTACTAGAAGGTTTTACAAACCTTTTGCTTTAGTGTTGAACAATTTCCTATAGCCAATAGATTGAAGCTTTTGAAGTGTAGTTGGCTAAAACTCAAGTTGTGATTTTAATATTATCAAGATGAAGTTTGAGGAGATCACAACAAGAAAGGCCAAGAAAATCTTTTGCTTAAAAGCTTTGAAAACACTAAAAACTTTGGCCTTAAGAATTATTTTGGAGAGCTTAAGAGGGCTTAGAAAAAACTTGAAAGTCTCAAAAATTACTCATTTAATGCATGATAAACTCATGAACCAACCCTCTATATATATGGTGAACATCTATCCAAGACAGCTACCCAAAATGCCCTCAAACAGCTCTTTAACGATTAGTTGAAAAGAAAGTCAAATATGACCATTGGGATAAACTAGTCGACTGTAGTTCATCCACTAATCAACTAGTGGACTACTAGTCGACCAGTTGGACAACATTAGTCAACTGTTGTAGTCTACTAGAAATACCCGTGAGCGCTAGTCGACCATTGCTCAAGAACTAGTCGACTGCTTTTCGGATATTTTGATACAACTCTAAAAACCTAGGAACAACTTGTAAAATATTTTTAAAATATTTTTTAAAGTGTTTTAGGTGTGTGAAGGTTCAATCTAAGTCTTTATATAGAATCTAAAGATATAAATAAAAATACATCAAACTTACCCAATACTCTAGCTTTGATGTAGTCTAGACATCCATCTTCTTGTCTTTGATTCTTGGACTTTGGTTGCCTTGATTGAGCTTCATCAATATAGACAACTTGACTATAAGCTCTTAAATATCTTAATGTCTTTTGGTAATCTTCATTAGTCTTGATGTGAATCATGCATAGCTTTGAACTCATCATCTTTTTAATTAAGCTTTATTACCCCCACACTCACAAATTTGATTAGCACACTTTATTTGTTTAATCATCATCAAAATCACCCTAGAGGCGTCTCAATAACCAAAACAAACCCAATATTGGTATACTCAAAATAGGATTCTTTGATTCCATCTAAGAATCATCCAACTATCCTAATACCACACCAAATCTTATCCCACTTAAAATAGGATTCTACGAATGCATCTAAGAATTAAACTAAAAATGCACCCATCATGCCATCAGTTAAAGGTCCTATCTTTTTTCATGCAAAAAGTGTGTCCATGAGAAGAGCTAGTTTAGTTACCAAAATTCCTCCAAACGGTGATTCCACCATGAAGTTGTTTCGGTCGTCAATCTTATCGCCTTTTCACAGCTTTGACATCTTCATTCATTGGTACCTACATGTGATCAATAATAGAATGAGGATATCTCTCGATAGATCTTGTCAAGCAACTGTTAACATAATGCCAATCATGGCCCCTACGATGAGTATGAATAGTTACAACATAAATTTTGCATCCATTCAAATCTAGAAAATAAACGGATGTCTGATTATATCTCAAATATGTTATAACCCCTTCGATCTCAATCTAATGAAATCCCCTCCCTGTCATGAAACATGTCAACATCATAATTAGCTCTTGGCTAACGACCCTCCGATGATCAAGTTAACATTCCTTTCAAATAACAAAAGTATACATAGTAAATCTAAGATTTTCCTTACATACCTTTACCATGCCAACCCTTACCATCTAGTGTTATACCACTCTAAAGGTAGTCGACACACCTAAGATTAGAAGGACCAATGGCCCAACTTGTACGTAGCGAAAGCCAAGTCTACTCAAGAAGAGGCACATCATATAAATGAAGTTACTAAAATATCCTTCAGCAGCTCCTATAAATTATTGAGTATTGGTGTTTCATACCAATGTTATTTTGATTATGATCACAACATTATGTTGTCGCTAATGACTCTCTTGTTTTAGTCTCTTGGTTACTTTTCAAGAATATCATTTTTGGAGACTAAACACTTGGTGCAAGGATGGACATCAAGTAGAGAAGGGCCAAAGCTTGGACTCAAGGTGTGCCAAAGCTTGGAGATGATGGGGGGCATCAAGGCATCAAGATTGAAGCCATAGACTCTAAGGAAAGCATTGTAATCCATGTAATTTCATTTATTGCTTTCTCTCTTTTTGAGTCTAGGTTTGATGTAATGCCTTGATAGATGGCCTACTCATTCATGCATACACATTTAACCATCTTAGTGAGCCTTAGGACTATCATAGAATCCAACCCAATAGGCTCATCTTGACCAAAGACTCATTTGAAGTCTTTGGCTCTCCAACAATCGCCTGATGAAGGTTTTACAGTCGACTGGGTGATTTCCAGTCGCCTGTCAATCCTTCGACAGTCGACTGTGGTGCACTGATCAAGTCATCGTTTGATTGACTCATACTTGATCTTTTGGAACAGTCGACTGACAATACATTTTCAGTCGACTGTCTTCCAACAGTCGCCTGTGATTTGTTCATCAGTCGACTATGCACAACTTGCATTGTCTGGGCTTCATCCCATTTTGCTAGTCAGTCGATTGGTTCAGTATTTACAGTCGCCTGTCCATTTGACAGTCTCCTGTATACTAGCCATCAGTCGCCTGTCTGCAAACAGTGCGAAAGAGTGCATCTATCTGTTTTATTCCATCCCCTGCAGCAGTCGTCTGCTAAAGGTTTTACAGGTGCATGTCCTGTTTACTGTCGACTGTATCGACTTCATCATTCGACTGTCGATGATCAGATTATAGCCATTGGGAATTATTTAGCCGTTGGATAGTCAACTGTCTTTTGTTCATCAGTCGACTGTCAGTACCGTTTTTGCCCAAAATCTAGCCATTGCAGCTTTTTGTTTTTGGCTGTTTTCTTGGCTTTTGAGAGTTCCTATAGGGTTCCTATATATATATGAGAGGGCTGAGTTCATAAGAACTTCTTGATGCTATTGAAAATCCTTAGAGATTAAATAAGCCACTCTTAGACTCTCTCATTTCCCTCTTAGAGCTCTAAATCTCCTTCATTCATTGAAGTCAAGCTCAAGGGAAATCATCCAAGTACTTTCAAGCTAATCTCAATACTTGGAGATCCTCTTTCATGCCTTGCATTCATTTATGAGTAAGTACATCTCAAGGCATAGGTTAAGAGTATTTGTTTTACTTGGTGTTTCTTTGAAACTCAAATTCTCTTTGTGGGAATTAGACACTCTCTTTGTGTGAGTATTTCTCTTAGTGGGAATAGGCTATTCTCTTAGTGGGAATAACTCTCTTTGTGGGAGTAACTCTCTTTGTGGGAGTTTGGTGTCCTAGTGTAGGGCTAACCCTAATTCTCTGAGTGGAAGTTAGTAATTCTCTAGTTGGGAGTTTGACCCTGGTGTAGGGTTGGTTGGGTCCTTGTGTAGGACAAAATCCTCTTGGTGAGGTATCTCCTTGTGAGATTGTATTCACTTCTCTTTGTGGGAAATATAGTGAATATTGGTGTGGCTGGACGTACCCAAGTTTTTGGAAACCAGTGTATTTTCTTGTGTTTGCGTTGGTTTGATTGTGGTGATTAATTCCTTTTGCATTTATTATTCCGCATTTGTAGTTTAATTTTAATTGCACAATTTATTGCCTTCACACTCCCCCCCCCCCCCCGCTAGTGTGTTGTTGGTTGTATTGCACGGGGAAGGCGATCCTTACAATTGGTATCAGAGCGAGGTTATAGCATACTGCAACGATGGCATTCAACGCTACATCTACATCTCATGAAGAAGGTCATTCTACCGTTCGACCCCCGCTCTTCAATGAAACCAACTACCCAAGTTGGAAGATCAGGATGATGGTCTACATGGAGGGTCAAGACCTATGGGACATCACAGAGGTGCCATTTGAGAAGCCCACTACACTTGTGGCTTCAAGGACAAAGGCGGAGAAGGACTCAATCAAATTCAATGCAAGGGCTATGAATGCATTCCATTGCGCCCTCACTGCAAATGAGTTTAACCGCATCTCCATGTGCAAAACGGCCAACAAAATTTGGCATACTTTGGAGATATGTCATGAAGGGACTTCTAAGGTAAAGAAATCTAAACAAACTGTGTTTAGATCTAAATATGAAATGTTTAAGATGCAGGAAGGAGAAAGCATTTCAGAGATGTTTACAAGGTTCACAGATATCGTGAACGCGTCGGAGGGACTTGGGAAGATGATTTCCTAAGAGGATTGTGTAGAGAAGATCCTTGACTCTCTCACATCTTATTGGGAGTCAAATGCCAACAGAATTTTGGAGTCATATGACAAGTCCAAATACACCGTTGAGGAGTGCATTGGAAATCTCATGGCGTATGAAGTGAAGCTTCAACATAAGAAGGAGATTCAACCATCTAAGCCCGAGAAGCCGGAGAAGCAAAAGGGGGCTGCATTCCATGCCGAGGAGGAGCCAATCAAATGGAGGAAGAAATTCCCTCGAGAAGTTCCTAGTAAAGAAGATGAACAAGAAGAGGCTAGTGGAGAAGAAATTGAGGATCTTACCGAACAATTCAAGGCATTCCTAAAGTGTAAGCAAGGTAAATCTTTGTCAAAGTTTGCCTCCAATTCTAACAAGGTTTCCACTTGTTACACTTGCAGTGGAAAAGGTCATCTATCCACCGAATGCCCTTCCAAACCCAACAAAGAGACTTACAAGGGTACAGGGAAGAAGCATTGGAAAGGGAAGTCCAAGTTCAAGAACCACAAGAAGGGGCTTGTTGGGACATTTGATGACTAGAGTGAGGATACATCAAGTGACGAATAAGAGGATGACAAGGAGAAAGCTCACGCATGCTTTGCGGCAATTGATGTTTCTTCACCCATCCCCTCTAGCTCAAATGAAGAAGAGTTAGAAGCTTGGCCCAACTCCTATGAGGAATTGTGCCTCATAGCAATCGGAGAAGAGTCATCATCAAGCTCTAGCGAGGAAGAAGACAATGATGAGATTGAGGAAAAGATCTCATACGAAGAACCCGAATATCGTTTCGATATGGTCTCCGAAAAAGCTAGTAAGTGCATCAACTCTTACAATAAATTAAAAGTAAAATATAAGATTGCTAAGAGTAGATTGCATGAACAAGAATTTGCTAGTGTAAACAATGATGATATGCATATTTGTGACACTGGTGTGAGAGACACACTTCTCTCTCAAGTTAAGGAATTGAGTATGTCTAATGATAATTTACTAACTCAAAACCTTAGCTTAGAAACTCGCATTCAACAACTTACGTTGAAATGTGAAGAGGTATCACATAAGCTCAAAAGCTTTGTCTATTCTAGGGATTCACTCCACGGTTGCTTGAAAAACAACATCTGGCAAACCATAGAGGAGGCTTGGGACATATTCAAAATGTGGTACTCAACCCCACCTCTAATTCCTCTTATGGTGCAAATACAAAAAATATTGCTAAAGTACCTAAGAAGAATCATCATGCTTTCTTGTATAACAATAACACCAACAAGAAGCATGTAAATCACAAGGTGGTAAGGAATAATGAAAACTCTTTATTTTTTGCTAAGGAGCAAAATCCTCATTTTATGCATGCTAAGAAAATATTTTCTACACCTATGCATGCCACATCCACCCCTCTTGCAAAGGTAAAACCCTTGGCTAGGAAATTCTTGAGTTTATGGATTCCCACTAAGGCTAGTGTGCAAGAGAGGGATAGTTACATCAACTCTCTAGTTAGGGATGTGATCACCTCATGTGATTACATTAGGAAATCAAACTCCTCTTGGGTTTGGTTCTGTAATGGCCCAGTTGCCTTGTACGGTAGGGTATATGTTTTTGTGGGACATGTGGTATATTATGGCGTTGAGGTTGTTATTATTAGTGTTGCGGGGTAAAACTCGCGTATAATGAATGTATATTAAGGGGAACCAAGGGCACGATGGTTACGATTAGGAGGTGATTAGGGTAGGCTATTTGACTGATAAGTGTAGTGACGAGGCTGAGCGCACTACGAAGGCTGACCACGGAAACAATTCTGCTGGGGGGTTAGCTCGACGACCTCACTGCCTGAGTGTTGATTATATATGAATGTATGTACATATTTATGTGCGTAGGTATGTAAGCATGTACATCTATAGTCCTATAAGTGTGTAATATGGCTTGCCGAGTATATTGGGACGATATACTCATGTGCATATGATTGTAATATATGTACGAATGATGTACGAATAATTATATGACTATGTGATTGTGTTTGAATTATATGTGTTAATAAATGGTTGACATATGAGTAGTGTGTAAAATTTAATTATATACTTGATTGAGATGCATGTAGTGTATGGATGTACTGTGTTGTGGCTATATATTGTATGTTATATATGCACATGTAGGGTGTGCAGTACCATGAGTACCATGATATATGCACATGCATGTGTGGATCTTGAGTTTCACTCATGTATGTGTGAATATGTCTTAAGAATATTAGTGTTATGAGATGTGTATGTAATGAGTATGTGATACATGTACGGCTGTAAGCTGGTACGCTTACTCCTGTGTATGGATGAATATATTTTTGTATGGTTATCTACGTGTATTGATATTGATATTGATATAGTAGACCTTGTGTGGTGATATATATGTGAATGTGGGATAGATGCTAGGAGACATACATGATTGTATGTCTGAGTGTAGAGGTGCATGTGTATGTATGTACAGTACCATGAATGTGTGTATTGTAAAATGGTATAAGTGTTGCTATATGAATGTGTTGTATATATAAGTTTGGGGTAGATTGACCCTGTATAACTATATTCACCCTTAGCTTGTCCTGAGTTGGAAAGTCCGAGTACGGACTTTATTTTAAGGTGGATAGAATGTAATGGCCCAGTTGCCTTGTACGGTAGGGTATATGTTTTTGTGGAATATGTAGTATATTATGGCGGTGAGGTTGTTATTATTAGTGTTGTGGGGGTAAAACTCGCGTACAATGAATGTGTATTAAGGGGAACCAAGGGCACAGTGGTTATGATTAGGAGGTGATTAGGGTAGGCTATTTGACTGATAAGTGTAGTGACGAGGCTGAGCGCACTACGAAGGCTGACCACGGAAACAATTCCGCTGGGGGGGTTAGCTCGGTGACCGCACTGCCTGAAGTGGGAACAGAGCGCGATTCGAGACGACGGGCTGGCCTGCACAAGGAGCAGCTCGTCAGAAAGGCCAGGTTGGGGTCCAACCCTTAGCCTCTCCGATACCTAAGTTAGTAATAGGACTTAAAGCGGGGGCCAGGCACGCAAGTCGGACTAAGAGTGAGTCGACCGTGCGTGACGAGCTATCGGATGTGGAAGAACAAAGATATGGAAGACCTTTACCCTTGTGTGTGAGTGATAAGATTGAGAGTTAATTCGCCAACCCCCTCCCCGATGGAGGGAAAGGGGTATTTATACCTGAGGGAAGCGGTTAGGTGAGGCTGACTCGACGTGCTGAGCTGGCCTACCTGTCGGTAGAAGCTTCGGACGAGGATGTCAGGGTTGGGGTCGTGACAGGTTCCCTAATGTTTAGGTTCCTCACTCATATGCATATAGCATGGGTATTGTGCTTAAATGTTTATTTTTAGTATACCCATTGTTTGTGTATATTTCATGATTTTGAAAATGTTTTCAAATTTATTGTTCATGAAAATGGGACCTTGGGGAATACATTGTCATGCATGCATTCATTTATCCATATGTATGACAACTGGGGAGTTAATATGTTGTATGTTTAAAATATTTTAAAACATATTTTAACTCTCATCTCATGGTGTATTTGGTATCATTGCTTCAATTGGTGTAAGTTCAATTGGTTAGTTTTGGTCTCAAACTCAACCCCTTAGATATTGCCAACATGTTTCATGTTATACTTTGGTTTGGCAATATCATTATGTATCATTGAAGCTTGATTTTTCCATATCTATTGCTTTGATACACTTTAGGCCCATGGCTCTAATGTATGTTTAACAATTGCTAAAGAGAAATATCTTCCAAGATTCTTTTTCTACAATTGGTATTACCTCGATTGTTAGAGATTGTTTATCTCCTACTTTACAATTGGTATTAGATCCTAGAAGTCAAAATTTGACCACTTCTACGATCTAGGGGGCATGGGATAGTGATTGATACCCACTAATTTTTTACAATTTGGTATCATACATTTCTTTACTCT
Source organism: Scilla litardierei (assembly GCA_030789695.1). Taxonomy (NCBI): domain Eukaryota; kingdom Viridiplantae; phylum Streptophyta; class Magnoliopsida; order Asparagales; family Asparagaceae; genus Scilla; species Scilla litardierei. Next base: position 120,401,376 of record CM061140.1, read on the forward strand.
TGCATATTGTCACATCTTTAATTAAGATGACAAGGGGGATAATTTTGTTGTCCACCTTTTTGACGATGTCAAGGGGTAGAGATATATGCATTATGTAAATCTTGTATTTCATACATATGCATATTGGGAGAGAGATATGTCTATGGGGAGAGAGATATATCTATGGGGAGAGATTTGTGGGATTATATAAACCATTCATGTATGCATGAATAGTTTCTATTGCAATTGGTTTATGTAATCCACACCTATTATATGTCATCATGGTTTCTCATTTTACAAGTGGTGCATATAAGTATGAGGAACTCATTAGCATAGTGCTTTATTTCTTTATGTTTTATATAATGTGTGTCATCATCAAAAAGGGGGAGATTGTTGAGTATTGGTGTTTCATACCAATGTAATTTTGATGATGATCACAACATTATGTTGTTGCTAATTACTCTCTTGTTTTAGTCTCTTAGTTACTTTTCAAGAATATCATTTTTGGAGACTAAACACTTGGTGTAAGGATGGACATCAAGTGGAAAGGGGCCAAAGCTTGGACTCAATGGGTGCCAAAGCTTGGAGATGATGGGGAGCATCAAGGCATCAAGATTGAAGCCATAGACTCTAAGGAAAGCATTGTAATCCATGTAATTTCATTTATTGCTTTCTCTCTTTTTGAGTCTAGGTTTGATGTAATGCCTTGATAGATGGCCTACTCATTCATGCATATGTATTTAACCATCTTAGTGAGCCTTAGGACTATCATAAAATCCAACCCAATAGGCGCATCTTGACCAAAGACCCATATGGAGTCTCTGGCTCTCCAACAGTCGCCTGATGAAGGATTTACAGTCGACTGGGTGATTTCCAGTCGCCTGTAGATCCTTCTACAGTCGACTGTGGTGCACTGATCAAGTCATCATTTGATTGACTCATACTTGAGCTTTTGGAACAGTCGACTGACGATACATTTTCAGTCGACTGTCTTCCAACAGTCGCCTGTGATTTGTCCATTAATCGACTGTGCACAACTCGCATTGTCTGGGCTTCATCCCAGTTTGCTAGTCAGTTGACTGATTCAATATTTATAGTCACCTGTCCATTTGACAGTCTCCTGTATACTGGCCATCAGTCGCCTATCTGCAAACAGTGCGAAAGAATGCATCTCTCTGTTTTATTCCATCCACTGCAGCAATCGCCTGCTAAAGGTTTTACATGCGCATGTCCTGTTTACAGTCGATTGTATCGACTTCATCAGTCGACTGTCGAAGCTCAGATTATAGCCGTTGGGAATTTTTTAGCCGTTGGACAGTCGACTTTCTTTTGTTCATCAGTCGACTGTCAGTGACGTTTTTGCCCAAAATCTAGTCGTTGCAGCTTTTTGATTTTGGCTGTTTTCTTGGCTTTTGAGAGTTCCTATATGGTTCCTATATATATGAGAGGTCTAAGTTCATAAGAACTTCTTGATGCTATTGAAAATCCTTAGAGATTAAATAAGCCACTCTCAAACTCTCTCATTTTCCTCTTAAAGCTCTAAATCTCCTTCATTCATTAAAGTCAAGCTCACGGGAAATCATCCAAGTGCTTTCAAGCTAATCTCAACACTTGAAGATCCTCTTTTATGCCTTGCATTCATTTATGAGTAAGTACATCTCAAGGCATAGGTTAAGAGTATTTGTTTTACTTGGTGTTTCTTTGAAACTCAAATTCTCTTTGTGGGAATTAGACACTCTCTTTGTGTGAGTATTTCTCTTAGTGGGAATAGGCAGTTCTCTTAGTGGGAATAATTCTCTTAGTGGGAGTAACTCTCTTTGTGGGAGTTTGGTGTCCTAGTGTAGGGATAACCCTAATTCTCTGAGTGGAAGTTATTAATTCTCTAGTTGGGGTTTGACCCTTGTGTAGGGTTGGTTGGGTCCTTGTGTAGGACAAAATACTCTTGGTGTGGTATCTCCTTGTGAGATTGTATTCACTTCTCTTTGTGGGAAATATAGTGAATATTGATGTGGCTAGACGTACCTAATTTTTGGGGAACCAAGGTATTTTCTTGCGTTTGCGTTTGTTTTGATTGTGGTGATTAATTCCTCTTGCATTTATTATTCTGCATTTGCAGTTTAATTTTAATTACACAATTTATTGCCTTCACACTATTCACCCCCTTCTAGTGTGTTGTTGTTAGTATTGCAAGTGTAAGGCGATCCTTACATAAATAACCATCCCATCAAAGGAGGAGGAAACATATTCTGTTTCCATCCCATTAAAGGAGGAGGAAACATAGTCTATTTCATTATCCTCTCTCTCTCTCTCTCTCTCTCTCTCTCTCTCTCTCTCTCTCTCTCTCTCTCTCTCTCTCTCTCTCTCTCTCTCTCATTTCATATATTTTATCATATCACTCTCATGTTCTCATTTGTGCATCAACGTAATCAAGGCCGGGATCCCCCACTACGGTGTCGAATCGCTAACACTCTTGATTATTATGTTATGTGCAGGTCACGTGACTGCAAGTAGACATGTCGAGGATGAGTAGTTCGCACACCACAACATCACCATCAAATCCTCCATTAAATCTTCACATATGCATGTATGACGCAATAGGATAAATCGGTTCTAAATCCATCCACTTCTTTTGACGATGGTCTCCATAACCACCCTAAAAACCCATTCACTTGCTTTTGTACAAGTAACCCAATAAAGGTCTTCCTGTCTATTGAGAGATGTATGCTCTTGAGGCAATTTATCTATGTAAAAAAACTTGTTCATAAATGAAAGTATGCTTTCTAGGATCAATCGTTTAAGTGTTTTCTATCATGATGTCTTCATTAAATACTTAGGTAATTTCCTTAGCTTAGAGCATGGTCATGCATGTATCTAGATGTAGATCTTGTTTATAAGGAGTGTCTGACTGATAGTAGCTTAAGTCAAAAATCGTTCTTGGTCATAGATGTGTCAAGAATAGGATATCGACATATCGGATAGACCATTGTGTCTTTGTCTTCACCTAGTAACGGTGACAATGATCTCATAATCGTTCGACTTGGCAAAGTCCCCCACGAGACATATGTGCTCATTGGAGAATGAGTTCAGTGAATGACCCAACGAGGGTTATCACATGGTTAATATGAACTTATCTGTCAATGATATCTCTTAGTTATGATAAGCAAGTTGCTTCTTAGACTTGAGGTCATCATATGAACCTGTACGTGAATGGTGTCATTTTGATCTCTGATCTAGGCTCGGGGCAAGTTCTGTTGAAAGGCCTATGGTTGGGTGACACTCGAAGCGTGTGAGGAGAGTAATGATCAAGAAAGAATTCGTCTCTCTCGTTTATGGGGAATTAGTGTCGCATATGTTAGTTCGGTATTTAGTAAAAACTCTTGTCAAAGTATGTTGGAAATGGTTCAATATTATTAAACTAAAGACCGATGTAGACGAACCGAGTTCAAGCAATTAGGGTTGATAGTTGACCATACCTTGGCTTGGCTAAGCGACATAGCTATGACGAAGGGACTAAAACTACATCATTCATCATGGACACGGTTAGGGTGGTCCCGATAATACTCATGTCAATGGGCTAACCACATAATGATTATACCGAAACAGGGACGTCAACTGCTGCTCATGGTCACTGCCGTCTGTGATTTCAAGCCCCACATGTAATAGGGTCAGGTTGTAAGATCTCACACAGAGTGGGACATTCGTCAAGTAGTAGATAGGATTAGGAAGATAGTGCATATGATGCATGTGAATTAATTATGTTGCAAAATGTTCGCGATATAAGTTTTAGAATTATTAACAATATGGGATTAAAGCATATGATGCAAATAGATTTAAATATGTCGCAAGATGTTTGCGAACATATTTTATATAATAAAGACATATAAATGAACACATGGGTTTTGGGAATGTCCCGGATAAAACTTGGGTTCAAACCCAGGCTTAAACACAAGGTTTTGGCTCCAAAAGAGCCAAAAATAAACTCCAAGTATGCCAATGCTGGGCCCAAGCCCAGTCTTGGCTCGTGTGCGCCTGGGCTTGTGCCCGGGCATGCCTGTGCACAAGACTAGGCCAAGGCCCAGTCTTAAATGGCAGTGCCCTGGGCGCTTGGATTCGGGCGATTGGGAGCGCATGACCATGTCGGGTGCCCGACCCAAGCCCCCAGCGCATTTGGGCGGACGCTCGCTTCGGGCACCCGCACTCGACCCGGCCAGCGGGCGGGCAAGCACACCTGAATTGTGGGTGGGGCCCATTTTGATTAGGGTTTTGAACACAAATTTGACGGCAGGGTTTATTTCGAAATACATGTTTTTTGAGGGGTCAAACGGACTCGGAATCATGCACCGTTTATTTCTATGTGTTCACCGTTCAAAGCTCTTCGATTTGATATAAGATATCGTTTCTATATTTCAACATTGATGGAGGAAAAATTCATTGAAGTTTGGCCTTCATAGAGTGCAAACTTGTGATTAATTTTTCCTCCTAATTGTTTAGTCACACATCGGTTATTTTGAGATTGGGAGGGGTAAGCTCCCTATATAAATAGGTGCTAGCTCCCCTCCTTGAAACTCTCACCAAGCTTCAGATCTGAGTATCTCCATTAAACATGATCAAGCCCGGATTCAAGATTAAACATAATTCCCTCTTTCTCTCTCTTTCTTCCTTACTCCTGTTCGGGTTCTAGCAAAAAGCCACGACAGAGTTCGGATCTGATATGAAGTATTGAAAAAGTATCTTCTCATGATGAAACTTTCTGGATCATGTGGTTTGCTCGGCGACAAGAGGCTTGCTCGCCTCAGGACACGGTGTGGTTCAGGGAAGGCGGCTCAGCCCTAACACGGGGCATTAGTTCGTAGGATTCTGCGCTTTGCTAACATGCAAGGCAAATGTTAGTAGTTTATATTAATGTGTTTTATTGCCGTAAATTTTATAGATCTATCTTTAAGGGTTGGTCAAACTTACCCAGGGATAGTAGAGATTCTGGTTAGGGTTTTAATAATGGCATTCTTAAAATAGTTTTACGTTATCTTTCCGCTAATTTTATGTTTTTGTCGTCTGACCGACTTAGGCCAGACGTCGATTTTTGAGCCATAAGGTCACTGAAACCCCGTCACTGTCATTAAGAATTCAGACCCTAGTTGAATTTTTTAACCAACTAAAATCTATTATACAAATGAGGGATGTTTTTGCTGACTAGGACAAACCGAGTTGGCAGAATTTGTGCTATGTGACGAGTGGTGGAGTGTGACACCTCATCCCCTACATGGGAGGTGAGGGGGTAGGTGCAACTTGGGGTGTGGGTGTGGAGAACCCAAACAAATGCCTCCTCCTTCCCATTATTTGCAAGCTTACCAGTGCTTTTTCATAAAGACCAAATGTCCCTCCCTATTCCACGTATTTACGGGGTTGCCATCGTTCTTTTTTCATTTTCCCCATGTGTGTTTTGCACTTTAACGCATGTGTTTCTCCCTTTTACCCCCCTATGGTTTGGGGTGGGATGTGTGCACATTGGCTCCCCAAAGTTTGCTTGTGTTTTAACCTCTTTTACTCCCTGACGATGCCGACACATGCACCCACACTTCTTGCTTTTTTTTGGTTACGTGCAAGTTCAACCTCATGTGTGTGGGTTTTTTCTTGGGCCACTGTGCACTATGTACACGGGTTATTTCTAGTATTTATTCATACTGTTGCACCAGCTGAAGTGATCGAATTTATACTACAAGTGCATGGTGTAGTTATAGCGCTAAAGGGTCATCCACTGGGAGACAACGTTGAGTATTGGTTTGGTTCAAGGTTAATTAGCCATGCGATCAATTGTGAAGCTAAGTAATAAATGCAAAAAAGAGATATCAATATGGAAAAGTGCTAGAGTCGTGTATCACCGCTATTGGATTTGGGCTAGGATTAAATTGGACTGATTGGTTGTTGAATTCATGAGATAGGGCGAGGTTGTCTAATCTAATGGCATTCTCCTACCCCCACTTCCGTGATGCAATGATAGGATAGTCCCTTATGTTATCACTTACTCCTTACTTTCGTGATGCTATGATTGGTCTACCTACCCAATATCAAAGTCAACTTCTGTTGGTCATCGATATGTGATAGGTGCATTACGCTCGGCAAATGTCCCCAATCTTTCTCCATGCCACTTCCGTGGATAGGATTCAGATCTATGCTAGGAGGGCTCTAATCCACGCCCAACTTCCGTTGGCGACATGGATAGTAGGGATTGGTGTAGGGATTGAAACCCCTAGATTAGCCCTAGCTTCTGATAGCGACTAACCTAATAATCCACGAAGGAGGAGATCAATTTGCACCAATAATAATCATCCTAGCATACCCCTAATCTTCCTCATGCAACAACCCATCAATTTCTATCAATTCATAGCAAAATGCAATAGCGCTCAACCTATGGCCCTAGATGGATGACTACTCACGATCCATCGATAAAACACAATAAAATTGGATAGATGATGCATTGCAACAACATGGATGGGATAAAAATAACTAATCAAGCAATCCACAATGAAGGAGAATAGAAAAAACTAATACTATTGCAAAATTCAGAACTAGAATTCAAAAGAACAAAAAGGATTACAAAAGTTTGTAGGGAATAATCAAACTAATGCACATGAAATTCTCTGTAAACCCCTGAAAAAACTCTACAAAAGGTGTCGCATCTATTGGATGAAGAAGAAAAGTTTAAATACCCCCAAAAGATTCTCAAAAATTCTCATATTTATCCCTTGGCGGCGCTCAAAACACTTAGAAAATCATAATCGACGTGGTCGCCTCGTATTCGATGTGGTCGCATCGTCCACATAGTCGAAATCATACATTTTGTATTAATATTGATGCGACTACATGGAAATCCATGCGGCTATGTCGTTCTGTATTCAGCTCCTTTAGAATATCCATCCAAACAACCATGTGTGCAACCGTTTGGAGCCTTCAGTTCTCTGATGCGATGCGATCGTGTTTTCTGCTTAAAATAATGCGTCAATGTTTATTTTTCTCTTCCTTGGTTTCGTGACGATGCGGTCGTTTTGTCTGCTCACGCGACCATGTCGATGTGCTTCCGGCAGCTTGGGAGTGTCCTGGCGACGCGACTGCGTGGATCTGCCACGTGGTTGCACTTGTCATCGTTTCCTCTTCATTTCCCTTGCATTTTGATCTCTCGTTCACTTCTCGTTTCGCTCTAACACTTTTGCCTCCGCTCTAGGGTCCAGAAATCCTTCGTTTATAACTAAAATGTGCATGAGAGACTCAAGAGTAAAAAGAAATAAAAAGCGGGAAAAATGATATGGAACGGGCGATGAAATGGCATGATATGCAAAGGAATGATAGATGAAAAATATATATAATGAACTCTCATCACATAACACCACCCAAACTAATCGCGCATTCAATGGCATGGGGACCAAAAGTCTCCTCTAAAGGACACTGCTTCTGAGAGGCCCTTCAGCTCCTGTGCTTTCCCATTCTTGGCGTGGGGATCAGATTGCATATCATCTATCTCTGGGTGTTTTAATTTGTTAGAGACAATTTATAGATGAGTAACTTGACCTTGAAAAAAGAGCATGCATAGGAAGGAAGTAGATTATGAAAAATGGGTGAAAGGGAGTCTGTTCGTTTCTCTTCTTAGCTAGGTGATAATAAGAGAGAACGTCGTATAAATAGAAAAAGCTGAATGATTAGCATGTGAGCGAAAAGTACTATGATTTTATTTTGCATTGAGCTGGCATTTGGATATGAACGAATACTTCAATGCAAGGCCCGAAAGGATTTGATAGTACAAGTCCTACGAGGATAGGGCCCAGGAAAGCCCATTAAGTCATCACTTTGCATTAGCTTTTCAACGGGAGAAACACAAAACAACCACTGCAAAGATTAAATAAGTGACATCAGTTAGGTTCCGAGGGCTGCTATTCACATTACACATTTTGCAAACCAAATTAAATTTTATTTACAAGTTTACCATTACTTAATGCCTAGTCTGTCCTTAAGTTCTAATTTTACCATGCTATTCACAACATTACACTTCTCCGCTTCCTCCCTCCATTGTCATCGTTGCCGCTGCCTCGACGACGCCGTTGCTTGAGTTCTAAAAAATAAATTAAAATCACGGCCAATATTGTGCTCCACGTTGGCTACTGGGGTTTGAGAATCTGAGTAATGATTTGGAATTTTTTCTAAAAGATAATTTGTGACACTTGGGCATATATACCGACCTCCACATATGGTGTTCGGGGATATAGCCCAATTGCCACATATAACTCTTCGTCTTGAAGCTCTGAGTGTATCGATTTTTTTGAGTTTGACTAATTTTTGTTTAGTTTCAATTTTCTTTGACTTTAATTGATTTTAATAGATTTTTAGATTGAATTAAATTTGTTGGTTTAATTGATTTTTTTTTCAAATTTTTTGTGTTTAATTACGAAGGGAGGATATGGATGAAAAGGATAAAGAGGAGCTGGAGGATGTGGAGGTGGCATTGCAAGAGGTGGATGGAGAGGTGGATGCCTCCTTGGAGGCAGAGGAGTTGGATGCAAAGAGACAAAGGAGTCGGTGGCGATGTCAATGTGGAAAGAGAGAAGTTACTTTACGAACATACCATTTTGCATAGTTCACATACCACGTATTTGCAAGTTTGCCATTAAATTTTTTTATGCTGCACACATAACACTTATTTACAAGTTTGCCATAAAAAATTACGATAATTTCTCAGTTCACATACATATTTACCCCCAATTTCCGAAAAAACTCTTAGGTCTGTGCGCGAGGGAGGGGTGCAAGGGAGGGGTTTTTAAGGGGACGAATGAGGGGAGCGGGGGAGGGTTGGGGGACGATGGGAGAGGTTGCCGGAGGTCCCTCTCGTCCAGTCTCTATTCTTCTCTTCATTCACAACCAGAAACCCAAAACGATTCCTCGCTGCCCGGTCTCAGCCTTTGCCTTGGCTGCCACTGCCATCGTCATCACCCCGGTCGCCAAAGGAGGAGTTTGATGTCGATTCCAATCTGAATCAAGCAGCTATTGCTGAGCATGGCCGCTACCTTCTCACTAATGCACCCTGCTCCGTAGCTCTGACATTCTCCCCCATCACCCATGCAATTGGATCTCCTCTTTAACCATTCACCATGTTGGATATTGGACACAACAAGTAGAGTTTTGATTATGATTAAACAAATGATGGTACTAATTATTATCAATAATTGTATATGTATCAAAGTTGATTCTAGCCGTTGTGAGATGATTTTCCATTATTATCTTATGCGAAAATCTTCTTTATGTACAGAGAGACTTTGCTAGGTATTTACAACAAAAGAAAATAATTTTACAAGACATTCTCAGTGATTTCTTAAAGGTTTTCAAAAGCTCTCAATCTCTCTTGCTCTCTTAGTTTTAGGCCATTTTGATCTTGATTTCAAAAATCTTTCAAGCAATTTATTTCTGGCATTTTCTTGATCTCAATCCTTAGAGCTTCATTTCTAACTTTTGGAATGTGATCAAGAACTATTTTTTGATTCTCAAGCAATTTTGTTCTTCAATCATTTTATTGAGATCAAAGTTTTCTTATATCCACTTATTTACACGAGCTTCAAAATCAATCAGCTATATAATCGTTGTAATTGCTGCAAAGTATAAGTATAACCACACGGGTCGTTAGTTGGTAAGGTGTAAGTACTTGGTTTGTAATTGATGATTGAAAAGCATGTTGCACGAGGTCCTTACATGGTGACTTTGTTGGTTGTAGAAGCACTCTTATTCGAGAAGAGGCAAGGTTGTAAAAAGCTCTTATTTTGAGGCAATGTAGCTCTCAAGTTAGTGGAAATCCAAGTCGGTAGCTTGGGACTGTATGTAGCCCATGGGAGGGTGAATCAGGATAAGCTCTCTTATGTTTGCATTTGTTCCTTGGCTCGCATACTCATATCTCTTTACTATTTGCTTAATTATTGAATTCTACTGTGTATATTTATTTTATTGCAAGTGATCTGTATAATTGATTAAGTACCTAGTGGAGTAACATCTATAGGAGACTTAGGCTTTGCAAGAAGAATTTTTATGTAAAGATTATTTTTGAGCAACACTATTCAACACCCCTTTTAGTCTTGCTTGTCGTCTACATGATCCTAATACGTGTTATCACATCAATGAAGATTAGATGGCATCAACTACATCTCACTCCAAGGGACTTCTCCACCACTCGTCCACCCTAGTTCGATGGAACCAAATACGTAAACTGGAAGATGAGATGATGATCCACCTCTAGTCAATGGACATCGACATCTGGATGATCATGAAGAATGAGTACATAGTGCTACACAGTCCTATGAAGACCTACAAGGATGACGACAAAAAGAGCGACAACCGCAACGTAAAGGTAATGAATGCTACATTCTATTCCGTGGCTGGAAATGAGTTCAATAGGGTGTCACAATGCATAATGACACATCAGATCTAGCACGCATTAGAGGTAACTCATGAAGGAACCAATAAGGTAGAGAAATCTAGAATTAACATACTAAATGGTAAATTCGGAAGCTTCAGAATGAAAGAAGGCGAGACTACTTCAGAACTAAGTAATCGCTTTACAGAAATTGTTAACGAACTTGCTGGACTCGGCAAGAACGTTTCTATGTATGACCAGGTGATGAATATTATTCGATCAGAAAGGAAGGCAAAGACCCCTGCAATTTAAGAAGAAAATTAGATTATGAGATGTCTAAATTCATTATAGAGGAGTTGATGGAAAATCTAATGGCTTTCGCGATTGAGCTTGAAGAAGACAATCAAGAGACACAACAAAAGAAAAAGAACTTGGTGTTTAAATCCACAGTCGAGATCGAGCTTGAAGAAGACAAGCAAGAGACAAATCAAAAGAATAAGAACTTGTCGTTTAAATCCATAGCCAAGTAGTCTGAATCCGACGAATATGATGTTGAAGAAGAAGAAATGATTCTCATTTCATGGGACTTCAAAAGGATGCTAAGAGGTAAGTTTTCTAAATGCAAATCCAAATTAAATAACGATGTTATTTGTTTTGGATGTACCAACCCATGACACTTGAAAAGGGATTGCCTATTAGAAACGAACAAAGGAAAGGACGAGAACAAGAGCAAGGAGAAAGACAAAAGGAAGAAGAAAAGAAGAAGCTACAAGGAGGAGAAATTAAGAAAGCCCAAGAGGAAAGTGTTTGCGGCATGTGATCGGAGCGATGGAGAGGATAGCTCTGTAGACTCATCCTCATCATCGAAGGACGAAGAAGAAAGGGAAGAAAATGTTCATATGTGCTTTATGGCCTCGACTTCCTCTAAGTTAAGTTTCTTTGACCCAAATAATGATAGTAATAGTGATTGTAACAGTAATGATGATGATTTTGACATTGAACGTGCATTTGATGATTTGTGTGCACAACATGATAGGTTCCTTAGAAAATACAGAACCATAGAAAAGATTCATAAAAATTGCTCTAATTTAAAAAATGTAGTTGATAAAGAAAACTCTAGGTTAAAATCGAAATTTATGAAAATAAAGGTAACTGCTGAAGAATTAATGCTTTATAATCAAAAATTAGTTAATGAAAATAAAAACACTTAGGGATGAAAACCAATTTTTAAAATGTAAAAATAAAAGACTGAATGAAAAATCTAAAATAATAAACACCAGGATAGAAAACTTAGGTAGAGAAATAGAAGAAATTAAATTTAAGCACGATGACTTATACAATAATGTTAAGAAACTTAATAAATGCAAAGAAAACCTAGATTATCTAATTAGGTCTCAAATAATTAAAAAAGATAAAAGAGAATTAGAATACAACCCCAATGCAAACCTAGTAATGATAGGAAGTCTAAAAATCACCCCACTAAAACGAATTCTAGAAAGACGACATCCTTCAAAGCAAACGTTAATAAATGGAAGAAGATTAAACTATGAATACCAATATGTCTAAATCAGAAAATGTTCGATATTTATGTAGCTAAATTTAAGCAAGAAATACATCATTCACTTAATTACAAGTATGTAAAAGATGGGAAGTCTAAACCTAATTGGATTTGGCTTCCAAGGTAAGTAGCTTAGGTTTAAAACTTAAATGAGATATCCCAACATAGCCCTATGTATGTCATATAATATGGTTCATAAACTTACATGCATGTGCTTAACTTGTTTGAGCATGTCGGGTAGCTTAGAAATCCTTATGATTTCGCTTGGAGAGATCTGGACTGACTTAAGTTTGAGCTGCAGATGTATCCGCTTGTATCAGTTTAGGAGTCGAATCCCCTGCCAACATGAGTCGACTCTTAGACAGTTTCCAGTAACCTATTTTTACCCAACTATGCTTAGGAGTCAACTCCTGTTGATTAAGTAGTCGACTCCTGCCTGTCAATTTTTAGACATATAGCCAAAACTGCCTTGTACTTGAGATGGATTAGTTGGTTTCTTTTGTGCTTTTACCCACTTCTTATTGGATGCACATGACTTGAATCTAATTGGAGAACTAATTTAAGCCCTTTGCTCCAATCCCATTGTAACGACCACTTTTCGTGGCACGTTGTTCGTGCACGTGCTTTTGACCGTGCACGTGTTTGTTTTAGACCTTGTTCGTTTGTGAACACTTTCGTGTGATATGCCGTTGTGAACGTCTCTGAGAGTATTAAATAGTGGCACTAAATTGGAACGACGTTCCTCGAGTCGTTTTCCCACAATTTAAACTTATTCGATGAGACGTGACGATTTTCACTTTTGACGGGAGACGTTTCTATTTTTAGTTTCGTCGTCCGACGTCAAAATTGAGATCCGTCTTCTTAGTTAGCTCACTTTCGTCATCACGATCACCACGATATTTATTTTATAATTTTTGGAGTGTATTTGACCACTTTTATATTTTTAACAAGTTTTATATTATTTTTAATAATTAATTCTTAAATTATTTTCGGCCAAATAAAATTTATTTGAGTTTAAAACGTTTTAAAGAATTTTTGACCCAATTTTCAGCTCATTTGGACCAAGTCAAACCCTTGGGTGAGTTGGAGTAGTTTTAATTCAAATTTTAAATTATTTTAATATTCTAATCCTATTAGATTTAGCCCTAGACCAAGTCAACCCATCTATACTATATAAGCAACCCCTAGGAAGACCTATTTTCGCAAGAAATTAGCCCTATCCCCTTCCAAAACCCAAATTGGACGTTGCGACGATTCGTCGCAACGTTGCGACGAACTTCCCCCGCTCAGACCGAGAGAACGGGCTCCGTTCCCCCGCTCTGACCGGCAGCTCCACCCGCATCCAAGTTCCGCCCGCACCCGTTGCAGCCGCCCGCTCCGTTCGACCGCACCGACCGAGAGAAGCTCTCGGTCAGACCGAGAGCTTCGCCCGCTTCCGTTCCGCACAGCCGCTCGCATCCAACCCCGCTCCGTCCCCCGCTCAGCGCCATGTCTGACCGAGGCGCTTCTCCGCACCGACCGCAGCTCCGCAACGTTGCAACCGTTGCAACGTTGCAGCACCCCGCTCCCCGCATCCAAGCGCTGTGACCGAGCCGCCCCAAGCGCCCGACCGACAAACCCCTCCGCACCAAGGCCCGCACCGACCCGCTACGCTGCACCAAGCCGTTCCCCCGCAGTGACCGATGGCCGCCCCCGCATTTGGCTGTGTACGACCGAGAGCAAACGTCGCAACCCCGCACCCGTCACATCGCTTGCCACCGTGGGCCCCCCAAGTTCTCCAGAGTTATTGTGGGTCCCCCAAAGGTCCCTAGGACTACTGTGGGCCCCACCTAGGTGCGTTCTCTTTGACGACTTGCCGCGTACGACGTCGTCGCACGTCGTAGCCCGTCGTCGCACGTGCTAGCTTTGGAATCTGGAACCGTCGCTCCGGTTGATGCTCTGAACTTTCCAGCGAGGAAACTATATTGGAATCTGGACTTGGAGCGCGATCTATTATTCCAACCCCCGGCGTCGCTACCCAACGCCGGTGTAGCTTTCGCGTCGTGTTGAGGTAACGTTTTGCACCCATAGGACCCCCAACCAAATTGCATGCTAATCAAGACTAAAATCAGTATGTTCAAAGTATTTTAAATGTTTTAAATTCACTAATGAAGATTAATAATATGGACTTTAGGCCGGTGGACTTGTGCACGTAAAATACACAGTTCCAAATACACCGTTTTGATAATGTTGCTCGGGATCCGCTGGTTGTTGGCCCTGCACAGAGAGAAAAAAATAATATTAAAGGTTATTAATGAAAAATTATTACCATTAAATTCTGTATTATGTACATGAAACGAGTAAAGTTTGATTATGATTAGAATTTCAAAAGGCAGCACTGACAAAATAATAATTATAATATTGCGTCGGATCAACCCTCTGTTGGGGTTCTTTCGGATCTCCGACCATCGGCCACGCGCCATCAAATCGCCCTGTCCGAATCGCCGGGGGGACTCGCCTGGAGCGCCGCCCGCCCCCTCCTGTCGAGAGGGGACCCGCCTGGAGCGTCGCCTGCCCCTCCTGTCGAGGGGGACTCGCTGGAGCGTAGCCTGCCCCCTCCCAGTCGGAGGGGGGCCCATCTCGCCGCCCTCCCTGTCGGAGGAGGGGTGTCGCCCAGATCGCCTGACAGGGGTGCTCCTCCCCCTCGTGTTAGGGGGGCCTCTGTCCGCGTTGGTTCGCCGCCCTGCCTGTGTCTTTTCGCCTTCCACCTGAAGAGAGGAGCCCCGAAATAAATATGGACGATGGATAGGTGGAGTCTTTTTGACTCCCCTGGCGGCTGTTTTACCACTTAGAACACTAATTAGGGTTAAGGGAGAGAAGAGGTTTGGGCTTTCCCTGATGGGCCAGAAGCCCAGTAATTAAATAGATAATATAACAGATGGGAATTTCTTTGGCTAAAGGGCCTGCAGCCCGCAGCCAGCCCGCAGACCAAATTTTAATTTAAATTCAAATAAAATCCAATTAAATCCTGAAAATTCTGGAAAAATCCAGAAAAATCATGGAATATCAGGCTGATGTTATTCTGTTTGATTAGCTCTTTTTAGAGTTTTTGGCGCAAATTAAAATTATATTGAATGATTTTTTAATTCATTAATTATCGCTTATTTATTTTTTTATTGGATAAAAATAAATATTAATTTACGTTTACATCATTACATGGATCCTGAGACCGCTCTGTCATTAGGTTAGTTATCTAACCTAACGGGTAATGACGTTTCCCCGTGGTCCAAGTAACTTTTTAACGTAAATTTAATATATTTATCAAATAAAATTGCCTGCGATGTTGTATAATTGTATTGATTATGTCTGTGTGTTTGCGTGATTGATTTATATATTGCCTGTAGCATATATAAACTGCGTGTATGTTGTAAATAATTCAGTCTTGTGGTATGGGATCGGTCATTTTGAGATACACCTTTTTATATTCCTCGCTTTCTTTTTCTATTTTGAGAGATTTTGTAGTGAGGTTATAAATGTAAAATGCCAAAGACCGGAGCGCAGCCAAATGGAAGACGGAGATGAAATCTGCTTTATGCTGGGACCAAAAATGGGTTTGCAGTTTATATTTTTCATTTCTTTTGTATTTCATCCTCATGGCCTGTATTTGGACACTTTTTGGACATTTTAATTTCTAAGGGTATCTGGCCGATCCCCACATGACTGATTATTTATTTATTTTTGCGTGAATTTATTTTTCACAAATATTAATTCATGCGTATTTAATTGCATAAATAAATGGTAATATTGGCGAGCGTTGTTTTTGATGTACTGAATGCGGCAGTAAAGAACTATCTGAGCTGTCGGGTGGACCTGAAGTTACATCAGTGCTCAATGTCTCTTTTGAGTACGATTCTGGCTCCTACTACTGTGCTTGCTTGCGGCCCCAGCAGCGGCCCAGGCTACTTCAACCGCGACCCCTGAAGCAACACAGTAATCTGTCTCTGATATAGATAATGTGAATGCCATTATCTACATTACGAGACACAAAAAACGGACCTTAAAGGGCGAATATTTGACAGTAGAAGATCCACTTGAGTTGTTGACGTGCGTTTATATTTCATATATTCACACACGTTTTCTTTTGTGTTTCTCCGTGTTTTTCCGCCGTCTTTTATTCGTTTTCTTGTATTTTCTCGTTTTCTTTCACTTTTCTTTGTTTGTCCATGTTTGCAGGGGATTAACCGTGTAGGGGACGTTTAACGACGATATCTCAAGTCCCCGGAGCAACGGGAGGAGTCACGCGTGATCCAGGGGGTCATACGCCAAAGAATACATCTTTCAGCCCCTCACCCGGTCGGTTGGTCATCTCCAACTGATCGGGTGATGCACGCGTGCACCACCCGGTCTCAGCCGGAGCTCACATGGAAGTCACCCCACCGGTTCACAGACCGGTTCAGCGGGGGCCTGTTCTCTGTCTTTTTGAGCAAAATGCCAACCGATCGGGTGACTCTCACCCGATCGGTTCATCTGTAGCTGAAGATGAGGAGCTGATGACACGGGCACCAAACCGATCATTTCACCCGACGGCGCTAAGATCCAACCGGTCACTCAAGAACTCACCCGACTGGTTCATATGACCGGGTGAAAGCTCGCCATTTTCTGTTATTATTTTGTAACGGATCAACCGATCGGTTGACTTGTCAACCGATCGGGTGATGCGAGAGTCTATAAATAGAACCCCTAGGGTTCCAGAAACGAGAGGGCTGCTAGTTTTTTTACTGTTTTCTCATATTGTGATAGCTGTAATTGTTACTCTTTTGTAAGTTTTCAGATCTTTCTCAAATTTTAGTATTGTCTTATCTACTCTATTACTTCCGCATTCCAATTGTCTGATTATGATTCCAACGGTTAATTTTTATTTAGATTGTTTTTAATGGATTTTTGTGAGTAGTTCCCAAATCTGGGATTTTGGTGGAAACCCCTTCGGGGGCTCTTCCCGATGCGTCCATAGGGTTAGGAAATCGATAGGGATTAGGAATCTAACGGTTACGCGGGGTGTTTCATTGTCATCAGCGGGAAAAAGACCGCCTTTGACCGTTGGGCCAAGGGGGAATAAACTTGGCGGTTGACTCCCTAGCCATAGCTCACACCCATAGCGTAGACATCGAATCCTAGCACGCGGGAGCGACAGGATGAGACGTTGGGAGTTATCGTTGCGGGCTTAGTGCTCCCAGGATCGATCAGTGTTAATGGACACGGGAGTGCCCACTGATCAAATCCGGGAAGTCCGGTGTATCATCCTGGGCACCGACCGGAATATCGGGCCCATGGGATGCCGGTACCACTTCCAGAGGCAACGTCTCACCATTAGACCCTAATTCCGATCGCTATCCATACCCGTAGGCCGTATCGGCGAGAGCCACTCGTCTGAGTGGAAACCAAAGTCTCGGGTTTATTTCTTTATTGTTCATACCCTTTATTCCTTTCCGTGACAACCATCCACCGATTCGGGCTAGCTCGCCCCCCGGGGTGATTTTGGTCCTACTTGACTCAAGCACAACCTCGCCTCCCTGTGTTCGACCCCCAAGCCACACTACAACACCATGCGCTTGCGGTTACAAATTTCTAAACCCCTCATGGGTCCCCCGGCCATTTGCGGATAGCAAGCCGGGGTGCACGTCAAGTTTATGGCGCCGATGCCGGGGAGGCAACATGTTTGTTATTTTAGGATCTCTTGAACCCTCGTGTCTAGCTCTCATCCCTACCTCGCGATAATTTTCGCATACTTTTAGATTTCACTTGGACATACTGTGGATAGTAATTGTATAGTGCTAATTGACTGAATCGTCGTGCTTCCATCGCAACTTGCGGTTCCCGTTTATGCAACCTGTGCTTTTGACGTGTTTGCCACTTGTGCAGTTCTCTCTCTCCTTTCGTATAAGATCCTGACCCCACGACGAGGATGTTACATGCAGTTTCAGGGGACATCTGGGATCATTCTCACCATATCCGCTGTTTGGCACAGAGCTTAGCAGAATCACTGAATACTTCGAATATACTATCCCTCCTGTCTGTCGCCATGGAAGGCCAGAGATATCAAGATGCGCGGGAGCACCTTGCCATGGCAACTCCCTTTCCTCACGGTGAAGTGGCATATATCGACAACCATGATCCCGAATGTAGTGAAGAAGAGTTATCCGCGGAGTTTTGTCAGGGGAGCCATCCGACCCGGTTTGTAGACTACGATGGACAGGAATCAATCTATCCCTTGCAGACTTCTATTGAGCGTCCCCGGTCTTTGGACAATGAGGAAGCTAGAAACAGTTGTGGGGAATCATCGATGATTGAAACCTGTTTTCACCTACAAGCCTTCTTCCCGGACAATTATTATGAGTTTGGAAGAGACCCGGTGCCTCCCTCGATCGTTCCCACAATACCTTGCGCAACTTTGCCATGCGGAGCCACAGCCGAGGGTGAGATTTCGGATGCTGGTTTCCGAGAAATCCACGAAGAACTCCTTTCCTTTGAGGATGCTCAACTTGAGAATTATGCGTCAGGGCCTCAAGAAGTTGAGATGAAAGAATTACCACCGGGGCTTAAATATGAATATTTGGGAGCTGGCTCGACCCTTCCGGTCATAGTCAACTCTTCACTGCCCGAAGACCAAATGACCAAACTTCTTGGTGTTCTAAAAAGATTTAAGGGAGTTTTCGGATATGCAATTGAGGATTTAAAAGGGGTTAGCTTAGGCCTCTGCTCACACAGGATTCTGCTTGAAGATGAGCAAGCCTCCTCGATTGAGCCACAGCGGAGGTTGAATCCCATAATGATGGAGGTTGTAAAGAAGGAGATTGTTAGGCTTCTACATGCCGGTATTATATACCCTATCTCCGATAGTTGCTGGGTTAGCCCGGTGCACGTCGTACACAAGAAAGGAGGAATGACGGTGGTTCGTAATGAGAAGAACGAGCTAATACCAACAAGGACCGTCACGGGGTACAGGATGTGCATTGACTATAGAAAGTTGAACAAGGCTACGAGGAAGGATCATTACCCTCTCCCCTTTATCGACCAGATGCTCGAGAGACTGGCGAAGCATAATTATTTCTGTTTCATGGACGAGTATTCAGGGTTTCTTCAAATCCCTATTCATAACGATGACCAGGAGAAGACGACTTTCACTTACCCATTCAGAACGTATGCCTATAGAAGAATGCCGTTCGGACTTTGTAACACCCCTGCTACATTCCAAAGACTCATGTCCGCTATCTTCTCCGACTACTCCCAAGACATCATGGAGGTTTTCATGGACGACTTCTCCGTCTACGGAACCAAGTTTGACTCATGCCTCAGCAATCTAACTAAGGTCCTGGAGAGATGTCAGGAAAAGGGACTTGTCCTAAACTGGGAGAAGTGCCACTTCATGGTCCAAGAGGGAGTTGTGCTGGGGCACGTCATCTCTTCGAGGGGAATCGAGGTTGACAAGGCTAAAGTTGAAGTGATTGAAAAGCTTCCTCCACCGCTCAATCTTCGAGGAGTCCGTGGTTTATTAGGACACGCAGGATTTTATCGCCGCTTCATAAAAGACTTCTCGAAGATTTCCAGGCCGCTGACCCAACTCCTCGTGAAGGAGGTGCCTTTCGTCTTCAGCGAGGAGTGTATGGAGGCCTTCCGCACTTTGAAGCAAGCTTTGATTTCCGCACCCATAATACAGCCACCGAACTGGAATCTACCCTTTGAGCTGATGTGTGACGCTAGTGATTATGCGGTTGGTGCCGTCCTGGGGCATAGGAAGGATAAAAATCTTCATGTTATATATTATACGAGCAAAACCCTCGATGCCGCCCAAAGAAATTATACTACCACGGAAAAGGAATTACTCACGGTGATCTACGCCATGGATAAGTTCCGACAATATCTCGTTGGCGCCAAGGTGATCGTGCACACGGATCACGCGGCTCTTAAATACCTATTGAACAAGAAAGAAGCTAAGCCACGACTCATTAGATGGATTCTCCTCCTCCAGGAATTCGACCTGGAAATCAGAGACAAGAAGGGGACGGAGAATGTTGTTACCGATCACCTGTCCAGGATGCCCACTCTCGATTTAAATGCTACACCGATCGATGATTCACTCCCCGACGAGCATCTCTTCTCTGTCTCTTCTTCCTGGACCCCCTGGTATGCCGACATCGCAAATTATCTGGCTTGTGCCATCATCCCCCACAACGTGAGTTTCCAGCAGAAGAAGAAATTTTTCCATGAGGTCCGCAAATTTTATTGGGATGACCCCCACCTATACAAAACATGCAATTATGGGGTGATACGAAGATGCATCCCTGAAACTGAGGCGACCTCTATCATTTCCCACTGCCATGGGCAGCAATGTGGGGGGCACGCGAGCACCTACAAGACCACCGCAAAAATTCTCCAAAGCGGATTCTACTGGCCCACGCTCTTCAGGGACACACATGTTTATGTCAAAGCCTGCGATAAATGCCAAAGAGCTGGGAATATCTCCAAAAGGAATGAGATGCCTCAACACTACATCCTGGAGATAGAAATCTTCGATGTATGGGGAGTGGACTTTATGGGTCCGTTCCCTTCCTCCTCGGGGAACCAGTATATCTTGGTGGCTGTAGACTACGTGTCGAAATGGGTTGAAGCGGTGGCCAGTCCAACCAACGATTCCAGAGTGGTGGCCAAGTTCTTTAAAAGCAACATCTTCCCGCGGTTCGGTGTACCTCGTGTCCTGATCAGTGACGGAGGGAGCCACTTTATAGAGAAGAAATTCGAGGCCCTCTTGAAAAAATACGGGGTACAACACCGGGTGGGGCATGCCTACCACCCGCAGACCAGCGGTCAGGCGGAAGTCTCTAACCGGGGGATTAAAAGCATACTAGAAAAGACGGTGGCCAATTCTAGAAAGGACTGGTCATCGAAGCTTCCTGGCGCGCTTTGGGCCTACAGGACGGCATTTAAAACTCCTATCGGCACAACTCCCTACCGGCTTGTCTATGGGAAAGCTTTCCATCTTCCTGTGGAATTGGAGCATAAGGCATATTGGGCGGTTAAGAATCTGAACTTCGACACCAAGAAGGTAGGAGTGCACCGGCAGTTACAACTCAACGAGCTCGACGAAATCTGGCTCAACGCTTATGAGAACGCCAAGATCTACAAGGAGAAGCTCAAACGGTGGCACGATAAACGAATCTTGAAGAGGGAATTCAAAGAAGGGGACTTAGTTTTCCTATTCAACTCGAAGCTGAAGCTCTTTCCTGGGAAACTCAAGTCAAGATGGTCGGGACCGTTCCGCGTCACCAAGGTTTTCCCGCATGGGGCTATCGAGATAATGGGAAGGGATGAGCCGTTTAAAGTGAACGGGCAGCGTCTGAAACACTATGCAGTTGGAGAACCTGAATTCTCTCCGGTCGGATCCCCAACAAGCGACAACTCTTCCTCTAACCCTCCGGATCCTAATTGACCACCGCTAGAGGCGTCGAGCTAAACGACGTTAAACGAAAGCACTTCATGGGAGGCAACCCATGTTCTAAACTTATACTTCGTTTTGTAGGATTTTTTCCACTTTATTTTTCTCTATTTTTATAAATAAATCCAGCCGAAACAACTTCCGTGAAGGAACTCAGGCGTTTCTTGGGTTTTGCAGAAAAACAATGCATCAACCGATCGGGTGAGTTCCCACCCGATCGGTTGGGATGTATCAGATACAAGCCGAGATCTGTCCCCAGATGAACCAATCGGTTGAAGAATGAGGAGACCGGGTGACAGACCGGGTGAGCTGGGGAGAACTCTCAGGAAATTTTGGGGAATATCAACCGATCGGTTGAGTTCTAGCGCGATCGGTTGAGACGACCGGGTGAGCAGCCCTCAATTCTCGGGAAAAATTTGGGAGGCGGCCAACCGATCGGTTGACAAGTCAACCGATCGGTTCGCCTGTAGCTGTTGGCCGACAGGAACTTTCGAAATTTGCCTACCCGATCGGGTGAGAACTCACCCAATCGGTTCAGTTTCGCCCCTATAAATACCCCTGCCGCACGGTGACCGCCACCCGACCCCAGAAAATCCCCTTCACGCGGTGTCACGCCCTCCAGCTGTAGAATCGACCTCCTCGACCCTACATACTGTCCATAAACCCTCATCCCCACTCACTCCCATACTTCCCCACCCCCGCCACCTCGCCATCGTCGACATTCCATCATCAAAACCCCCAAACCCTAACCCTAGCCCCAAAATTTCCAAAATTCTGTTCTTGTCGGATCAGCGAGCGACGGCTTCCCGAATTGTTTCCTCCTACTACGCGAGACCCCCAGGAACTTGATCTTGCTACATCGATGGGTAACACTCTTCCACTCTACACATCTTTTACTTTATCTGTAATATCCTAAATTGGTGTTGTACCTGCTTCACTTGCTCTATATTCATCTTAGGCGCGCCCCCTCTTTCATTTTCACCACCCACATTGTCGCCATGTCTAAGAAAGGGAAAGAGATTGCATCATCTTCACGCCGTGATCCGCTCTACGGCCCCTTTTCCCCCTCTTTCCTTGGCATAAACCCTTCTACGGAAGAGTAGTCTGACCGTTTGCGAGCACTACTTCATCGCCCGATGAGACCTACACTCTTCGCCGATCGCCCCACACTCGAAGCTCTAGGGCTTTCGAACGGCGTCGCCAGAATTTTCAACTGTATCGGGTGCCACACTCTCTCTCACATCCATGCTCACACACACAGAAATCTCACGCTTGAATTCCTCAGTTCCCTCGAGTTGTTTGATGGGGGTTTCTCCTTCCGCGCTTTCAACTGCGACTTTTCTCTGGATTTCATCGAGTTGAACAATATCCTCAATCTCCGTCACCCCGATCTTAATACTGAACATTCCACCCACGATCGAACTGACATCTACTCTCAATTTCGGGCTGATGGTGTGTGGCAACGATTTACCCGGTATACCACCTTTCCACCCGAGGCTCCTGCCTCCTATATTATTCCCCCATGTTACCGCCTCGCCCATTGCATACTCGCCAACACTGTTTTCGCCCGCGTGGATGTGTCCACTGTATCTAGGGATGAGCTCTTCTTTCTCTATGCCATGTCCGATGACAGGATCCTGGGGCACATCCCTATGCCCATAAACGCCGCTCATTGGATCGTCCACGAAATTTTTGCCGTTAGCCGCGCCACTTCTGGTTCCATCTGTTGTGGTGGGATGATCACTCTTATTGTCAGATGTGTTCTGAGAGTACCACCCGACCTCCCTATTTTGCCTGGACGTAGCCGTATTGATCGCGATTACTTGATCGATATCAATATGCTCACTCCCTTCGGTGAAGACCGTGCTGTCTACCTCTATAGCCCCGCCTGCGAACCTTTCGCGATCCTGCCACCTCTAGCCCCTTTGCGGCTACCCTACCCCCCGTCTCATCTGCCTTGGGAGTTTTACCCCGATCCTTGGTATTCTCCATTAGTGCATCTACCACCCTTGGATCCTCCCGATTGGCACCCAACTGTCGGCCCACCTGGTACGATCTTTCTCCACCACAGCCCCCCGGTGCACATCGATCCTCCCGTGCTCCAGCCTGTCGCCCCTCCTTCACCCATAGGCACACCCTCCTCTTCCTCTGAGGATTCTTTCATTCACTATTCCCCTCCCTCCTCCCCCTCCCCCTCCCCCTACCATTCCAGTACCAGCGAATCCGATTGACTCCCCCTTGCATATCTCTGCATTTCACTGATCATATCATTTCGCTAGCACTGTCAGGTCTAGCTTGGGGGACGTCTATTTTGGTGTGCTGTCGTGTTTTGTTGTTTTTCTCATTTTTGTGTGTGTGCTTGTTTTTCACTTTTTGAGTGTCGTGCCGTGTGGTTTTATTTTTATTTTCGTGTTGATTGATTTTCGATTTTGATCTTTCTTTATTTTAAGTATCATCTCTGTGTTTTCCTCTTTTTCATTTCTTTTTGTGTCGGTGCGTATTCCCCCCCATCTTCATTGCCCTCCCGTACTCACTCATATTGCATTGAGGGCAATGCAAACTTCAGCTTGGGGGAGTCGCACTGTGTGCGTCGTTTGAGTCCTTCTTTTTCGTTTTTTTGTGTCGTTTTCATCGTGTTTTTATTTATTTTTTCTTTTCTTCTTTTTAGCTCTTTCTCCTAGAGATGAATCCTATGATGAATCGCCACAAAATCACACACACCTAGCATTGCTTCGATAATCACATTCACTAACCCTAGGATTTCGAGCCCTCTTGTATTCCACGCATTGTGGGTCCACTTAGCTTTTTTGTGAGTCGTGTGTCGTGACTAGCTATTTGATGTGCTTCTACTTGGTGATTTTATTTTATATACCTGTCCAGGAATGACCCCTAGATTATCATGCTCCGATTTGAATATGCGGTATCTGTTTCTACTATATGCATGCTATATTTATATCGTATATTTCAATTCGCATGCGTCGGGATTCCACAATTAAGGACTAGGATAACCCATTTAGCCTATGCTCTATTTAGCGAGAATAGTTTCCTTTGCCCGAGTGTTTAGATTTCGACTTCTTTTTTTTGTTTTACTTGGTGCAAATCCCCTCGTCGTGTACCGTTCTCCCACTTGGGAGAGTGCACATGTGTATAGCCAAAAACCCAAAAATCCAAAAAAATAGAAAAAAGGAAAAGAAAAACCCAAAAAGAGAAGAAAAGAAAAATTTTGTATAGCCAAAAAACCCAAAAAAATACAAATGCCCAAAACCCAAAAAAATTCCCGTGTGAATATTTTTTCCTACTTACCGAGAATAAAGGGAAGGCGAGAATTTGCACCGAGTGTTCTACTCCACATCATCTCAACCCCCATCGTTATCGAAAACACTTGGCTTAGGAACTTTTTAGCTAGTATCTAGGCTATAGTGGCGTGAGTTCCTTAACCCTAGTTGTGGAGGCCCCGATGCATGATACGCTTCTATTCTAACTCTTCTCATGCATGCTTGAACTAATATTCACCGTAAATTTCAAATTCGAATCGGTATTTGGGTCATTTCCTGGATTTGCGTATATGAGCTCATAGCACATTGTAGAAAGCAACACCATTTGCTAGCACACGACCGCACTCACTCGCGCTTCACCGCGTGGGCCCACGACACTTATTTGGACTCGTTTTCCTAGGTTTGGTGGTGTGATTTGACGTTTGCTTGCTTGGTGTGTCGTTTTTGATTTTTGTTGGCTCTGACGGACGATCTAGGATTTAGAGTTTTCTTTTTTCTTTCTTCCTCTCTATTTTTCCCCTCCGAGTTCCTACTCTCACTCGTCTTCCTCGAGGACGAGGAAGAGTTCAGCTTGGGGGATTTTGACGTGCGTTTATATTTCATATATTCACGCACGTTTTCTTTTGTGTTTCTCCGTGTTTTTCCGCCGTCTTTTATTCGTTTTCTTGTATTTTCTCGTTTTCTTTCACTTTTCTTTGTTTGTCCATGTTTGCAGGGGATTGACCGTGTAGGGGACGTTTAACGACGATATCTCAAGTCCCCGGAGCAACGGGAGGAGTCACGCGTGATCCAGGGGTCATACGCCAAAGAATACATCTTTCAGCCCCTCACCCGGTCGGTCGGTCATCTCCAACCGATCGGGTGATGCACGCGTGCACCACTCGGTCTCAGCCGGAGCTCACATGGAAGTCACCCGACCGGTTCACTGACCGGTTCAGCAGGGGCCTGTTCTCTGTCTTTTCGAGCAAAATGCCAACCGATCGGGTGACTCTCACCCGATCGGTTCATCTGTAGCTGAAGATGAGGAGCTGATGACACGGGCACCAAACCGATCGTTTCACCCGACGGAGCTAAGATCCAACCGGTCACTCAAGAACTCACCCGACCGGTTCATATGACCGGGTGAAAGCTCGCCGTTTTCTGTTATTATTTTGTAACGGATCAACCGATCGGTTGACTTGTCAACCGATCGGGTGATGCGAGAGTCTATAAATAGAACCCCTAGGGTTCCAGAAACGAGAGGGCTGCTAGTTTTTTACTGTTTTCTCCTATTGTGACGGCTGTAATTGTTACTCTTTTGTAAGTTTTCAGATCTTTCTCAAATTTTAGTATTGTCTTATATACTCTATTACTTCCGCATTCCAATTGTCTGATTATGATTCCAACGGTTAATTTTTATTTAGATTGCTTTTTAATGGATTTTTGTGAGTAGTTCCCAAATCTGGGATTTTGGTGGAAACCCCTTCGGGGGCTCTTCCCGATGCGTCCATAGGGTTAGGAAATCGATAGGAATTAGGAACCTAACGGTTATGCGGGGTGTTTCATTGTCATCGGCGGGAAAAAGACCGCCTTTGACCGTTGGGCCAAGGGGGAATAAACTTGGCGGTTGACTCCCTAGCCATAGCTCACACCCATAGCGTAGACGTCGAATCCTAGCACGCGGGAGTGGCAGGATGAGACGTTGGGAGTTATCGTTGCGGGCTTAGTGCTCCCGGGATCGATCGGTGTTAATGGACACGGGAGTGCCCACTGATCGAATCCGGAAAGTCTGGCGTATCATCCTGGGCACCGACCGGAATATCGGGCCCATGGGATGCCGGTACCACTTCCAGAGGCAACGTCTCACCATTAGACCCTAATTCCGATCGCTATCCATACCCGTAGGCCGTATCGGCGAGAGCCACTCGTCGGAGTGGAAACCAAAGTCCCGGGTTTATTTCTTTATTGTTCATACCCTGTATTCCTTTCCGTGACAACCATCCACCGATTCGGGCTAGCTCGCCCCCGGGGTGATTTTGGTCCTACTTGACTCAAGCACAACCTCGCCTCCCTGTGTTCGACCCCCAAGCCACACTACAACACCGTGCGCTTGCGGTTACAAATTTCTAAACCCCTCGATGGTCCCCCGGCCATTTGCGGATAGCAAGCCGGGGTGCACGTCAGTTGTGGAGGACACTAGAGGCACGTTATAAACATCAGATTGATGTTATACTGCCCCGTGCTAGTTATGAGTGGGAAAACCTCCGACTTCAGGATTTCAATTCCGTGTCTGAGTATAACTCAGCACTCCATAATATCACTTCACGCCTGAAGCTGTGCGGTGAAGAAGTCTCGGAACAACGCACGTTGGAAAAGACTTTCAAGTCTTTCCATGAAAAGGATGGAAAACCTAATGCAACAGTACCTTGAAAGACATTTCACGAAATTCTCTGACTTACTCTCCTGACTCCTTAGGACGGAGCAGAACAGAGCCATGTTACTAACCACTCACAACCTATGCCCTGTTGGGACTGTTCCTTTTCCTTGAAGCCCATCTTGTTTCTTCCCAGAAGACGAAGAACAAGAAGAAGGCCAGAAATTACAAGGGTAAAAGTTGTGATGTAACCGGCTAAAGGACCTCCACAAAACAATAACTACAACCCGGGGAAGAAAAAGAATACATGGACAAGTAACAATAATGGCCAACCGTCTATTCCCAAAAAGAACTGGGTGGACAAGTGCCATAGATGTGGCATGACTGGACATTGGTCCAGAAACTGCCGCACTCCACGTAATCTCAGGTATCTTTATCAAGCGAGCCTGCAGCCTCGTCCTGAAACAAATCTGGTTGAAACTCATCCTTCAACCAAGCTGGCCGCAAAATACTTTGATCACGACAACTTGCTCGACTGAGTCTTATCTTAGTTTGCTTTTATATATGCATTTTAAATACTAGTTTACTTCATCTGTATTTTCTTTTTAAACAAAAAAACTTTATGAATGCATATTTAGTTTTATTTTGTAAAGTCTAGTCATTCAAATATATAGATGAAGTGTGATATATTATGGACAGTGCCTCGATGCACTGATGAAGCATTAAAATTGCTCCCACGTACAACGAGACTATAATATGCAAATTTCTCTCCTTAATCATATAGGAATCTCCCAAGTTTCAAGAATATTTCGTTTAAAATGAACATACCGTGGAAACTATGGATAATAATAGTGAATATCTTTATATAACTCGTCAAACGGATGGCCAGAAGACCATCTGCGTACGATTCGTTGGACCCCCGTCAGGTCCCTATCATTATAGATATTCATCCTATATAAAGCCAACTTGACTGTGCACCATAAGTGCCTTTCATTGCCAGAGTTTTTCAACTCAGGCACAATAAACTTGGTCATCCTGGATCAACGATGATAGACGCATCATCAAATGAATCCCTTGGAGAACCTGAAGATTCTTCAAAAGGTTGAGTTTCATTGTCCTCCTTTGTCAAAAGGGAAAACTTATAGAGAGACCTTCCCTTCAGAAAGTGAGATTAGAGTCTCCTGGCTTCATTAAGAGAAAACATGGTGACCTTTGCGGGCTTATTCACCCCGCAAGTGGCCCATTTCGGTACTTCATTGTACTGATAGATGCATCTACTAGATGGCCTTATGTGTGCCTTTTTCGTCCATCCGCAATCTAGCGTTCTCAAAAGCTGATAATGTGGGTGAATTCACTACACATGTCTTTTAAGACTACTGCCAAGCAACTGGCATTGAAATTGAACATCCTGTAGCATGTTCATACTCATAATGGATTATCGGAGTCTCTGATAAAGAGACTCTAATGGATTTCACGTCCATTGTTAAATCCCAGTTGCCTGTAGAGTTTTAGGGATATGCCATACTGCATTCCTCATCGCTTATCACGATACGGCCCTCTTGTGGCCATATCTTATTGCTGATGCCGCTTGCTTATGGTTCACCACCAAACATATCGCATTTGAGAGTGTTTGGATGTGATAATATATGTCCACATATCACCACGTCTTGATAAATGTGAATTTGATGAGTAAATTCTCATTATAATAGGCACGCAGTCTAAAGAAGCCAGAAGCTTCTGAGACCATATCATGGGACACAAAAGTCTTAATCTCGTTATGATCTGCATACTATTTCTGTGTGAAGATGAGATCCAGAAGATCCTTCACATTCAGACTAAAGTATATCAATTGGCAGATAAATTCACGGACAACCATAAGATTGTTCGTTCACACGTCCCTGCTGCCAACACGCCAGCTAGGATTGACATCCCCATAGATGGATGCAATCCACCGGCAGCAGAATCGGCTATACCTCAATTGAAAAGAGGTCGCCCGCTAGGTTCAAAAGAAAAAGTTCCTCGAAAGAGATATTAAAATGATCCCACCACAGGATGCTGAGCTCAGACCAGCGACCTCTCCCCTCCTAATTTCCCATGCAGAGGAAACAATAGGATAAACATCATTTTATTAAGTACGTACTGGAGAGATACTGGACAGATATAGCACAGTCGTCGTCAACGATTTTGCTTTCGCTATTGACGTTCACGTCGCTAAATACGACGATGACGTTCAACCCACTTTTCTATAGTGTAAACGCATAGATTGGCCAAAGTGGGATGAGGCAATAAGAGTAGAGCTGGACTCACTCTTGAAAAGTAAAGTCTTTGGACCAGTAGTCCCAACACCTGAAATGTGTAAAACCTGTGGAATATAAGTTGGGTTTTCATAAGAATAAGAAATGAAGGAAATGCGATCATTTTTCTATTTTCATACTAAGCCTAAACGTCCCTGGAAAAGCCAAGAAATGTAGCTTATGGGCTTGTGACTGCATATCTATACGGCTATATAGATATATAGATCTATATGAAACTTCCAGAAGGGTATACTCTACCCCCGGAGATGAAAGATAGACGTAGAAACGTCTTCTCCATAAATGCTTCAAAGATCATTAGATGATCTTAAGCAATATTCTGCCCGTGTATCTTTTTCAAAAGATCGTTGACATGGTTTGTGATAGTCGCCGTATATGTGGTCGACTTAAATCTAATAGGATCTCCTACAGAGACCATTGAGATATCTGATAGCCTTAAGCATACCTTGGAAATGAAATACCTAGGCATAACAAGGTATTGTCTCGGCTTACAAATTAAACACCTTCATGGTGAAACCCTTTAATATTCTTCATACACCTGAAGTTTATGAAGAATGATGTCCATTTGCAATCTATTAAAAATGGATGCTTATTTATGACACCTTCCAGACGCTGAAAGAGGGGGAGGACATCCTAGGTCCCGAAGAGCCTAGCTCTAGTGTACTTGTTACACTTCTTTATCTGGCCAACTGCACGTGTCTTTGATAGAACGTCTGCGGTAAAGCTGTTAGCCAGATACAGTGATGTCCTAGAGAGCACCACTAGACCAAGGATAAGCTGCTTCTACGTAACTTCCCAGGGTCAAGGAATATATATCGCATATGCGGGTTTAAAGATCATCGCGATGACTAAAACACAAAAGGCCGGCCACCTCCTAAAGATCTACACAGCATCCTCCAAAGTCTACATCTTCTGAGAAGCTCATCATCCAAGAAGCAAGTCTTGAAAATGCTCAGACACTCAGCCAGGTCCAGAAGTACCTTGCAAACACAGTGAAGACTGATTCAAAGAATACGTTAATGGAGTCATCTACCAACTTCGAAGAGCGTTCCACTCCAAAGTGCCACTGCTTTCCAATAGCCGCTAGATGAGTGAAACTTGTATAGATGAAAATAGCCGCCAGTTCTTTTCAAGATTTCTGTGTTGTGCGATCACCCCCCCCCCCCCCCCAGACGGGGGGATCTACGATTCCCCCCCGACAGGGGGGCTCTGCGATGCCGACCTCCCCCCGACAGGGGGGGTCTGCGATTTTCAACCCCCCCTCCGGGCAGAGGGGGGTTTCTACAGTCCGCGCACCAAGACGAAGGGGGTCTTTTTCTGCTGCCGCGTGAGGATGGGGAGAACGGGATCTGTAAAACTCTGGGTTTGGGAGACTTTTCATATTCCCTTAGATTTTTTTGGATTTTGGGACTGTTCATATTTTCTTACAATTAACTTTAAAATTTGTTTAAGGGCTTATGTTCAATTATATTTAATTAAATGGCTGATTATTAGGCCTGAAGCCTACTATATAAAATTAAACTCATTTTACCTGGCTATTTGGGCCAGAAGCTCAAATAATTTAAGTTGCTAATTAACATGATTTTCATTTTGCTTATGGGCATACATCCCATATTAGAATAATAATTGATTTTTTGTTCTAATTCGGGCATGAAGACCAGTTTATAACAATGAATATAAGTTTTATGGGCCAGCAGCCCCATTCATATTAATAATTAATTTTGATTTCTAAATTGGGCCAGCAGCCCAGTTAATCAAATTGCAAAATGAATATGTTAATTAAATTTTTGCAAATGGGCCTGCAGTCCAAATATTAAATTAATTATTAAAATGATTATTATTTTACTTATGGGCCTGCAGCCCCAATCATAATAATAATTCATTTTAAATTCTTGTTTGGGCCTGTAGCCCAGTTAGTCAATTTTCTAGTATTATATTAAATATCACTCTTGCATTATTATTAATGGATTATTAGAATTTTTCAAAATATAATTATCTTAAGGATCCTGCGACCGCTCTGCCGTTAGTCATCTAACTTAACGGTGTATGACGTCTCCCCGTGGTCCGAGAGATTATTATATTTTATAGTTTCTTTTTCCATATCATATATGCCTGAGATATATGCTTTGGTTGTTTGTGCCTATAGCATATTTTAAACTACGTGGATGTTTATACAAGTTAAAAGTGTTTTTGTGATCGGCCAGTTTGATACCTTTAAAATTCCTTGCACTTTTATTTTCTTTTGAGAGAATTTGTAAGTGAGGATTGTATATATTAATGCCAAAGACCGGTGTACCATCATATGAAGACATAGGAGAAATTTGTAAATTATAGGGACCCCTTCTTATAAATTATAGGGACCCCTTCTGGGTTTCCAACTTGTATTTTTTCTTTTCTTTATGAACTATATATCTGACTTTGGACTTTGTAAGTTTTAGGGCATCTGACCGATCCCCATATTTTACTTATTTTATTCTTTATGCATGAATTTACATTTTAATTAATTCATGCTTATTTTAAATTGCATAGATAAATGGCAAAATTGGCAAGCGTCGATTTCGAAGTTCTTGATGATGCAGGAAAGAATTACCTGAGTTGGCGAGTGGACCTGAAGTTCCACTTGCGTTCGATGGCCCTCCTTGGCTCAATTTTGGCTCCTTCATCGGCCCCAGCAGCGGCTGATGCTTCTGCTAGTAAGTCCCCAGAAGCGGCCCAATCATCTATCAGCACTCCTACCACTGTCTCTGATGTGGATAAGGCGAAAGCCATTATCTATATTAGGAGACATATAGATCAGACCTTAAAGGCTGAATACCTAACGGTAGAGGACCCAATTGAGTTGTGGACAGCGCTAGAGTCACGGTATAAACATCAGATTGATGTAATATTACCACGTGCCTGTTATGAGTGGGAAAACCTCAGACTTCAGGACTATAAGTCCGGTGCTGAGTATAACTCTGCACTTCATAATATCACCTCCCGCCTGAAGTTGTGCGGTGAAGAAGTGATTGAGCAACGCATGTTGGAAAAGACATTTACCTCGTTTCACGAGAAAGATGCAATCCTCATGCAGCAGTATCGTGAACGCAACTTCACGAATTTCTCTGATTTGATCTCTTGCCTCCTGAGGGTAGAGCAGAATAGAGATTTACTGCATCCTCATGCAGCAGTATCGTGAACGCAACTTCACGAATTTCTCTGATTTGATCTCTTGCCTCCTGAGGGTAGAGCAGAATAGAGATTTACTGCTTGCCACTTATAATTTGCGTCCGGCTGGTACTGCCACTATCCCTGAAGCCCACCATGTTCCTTTCTAGAAGTGGAAAAACAAGAAGAGGGCTAGAAAGAACAAAGGGAAGGCTGTAATGAAGCCAGCACGAGGAGAAGCAACCCAGACCAATAACAGAGAAATGAGAAACTTCACATGGAAGCGTAAGATCACTGACCAAGTGTCAATTCATAAGAAGAACTAGGAGGATAAATGCCATAGATGTGGCATGACTGGACATTGGTCCAGAAACTGCCGCACTCCTCGCCACATCCATGAACTGTATCAGGTGAGCCAGAAGTCTCTGCCTGAAACAAACTTGGCAGCTGTTCAGCCGCCAATGAATTTCACTGCAAAAGACTTCGAG
Organism: Scilla litardierei; assembly: GCA_030789695.1. Lineage (NCBI taxonomy): Eukaryota > Viridiplantae > Streptophyta > Magnoliopsida > Asparagales > Asparagaceae > Scilla > Scilla litardierei. Next base: position 120,434,341 of record CM061140.1, read on the forward strand.
AATGAAGACCTGCTCGATTGAGCCCTATCTTTATGTCTATGCATTTAAAATTACATATAGCTTCATCTTTAGTTTGCGTTTGTACGAACTTTTATTTAACATGTTATTTTACATTTGCTTAAATAAAATTTCGTTTTGCTTATAGATGAAGTATGTAATATTGTGGACAGTGCCTCGTTGCACCGGTGTAGCATTTATATTGCTCCAACATACAACGAGACTATAATATGCAAACTTCTCCCCTTAAACATATAGGAATTTTCCAAGTTTCAAGGATATTTTGTTTAAACGAACATAACTTGAAAACTGTGGATAATAAATTTTGAATATCAATATGTAACTCGTCAAGAGGATGGCCAGAAGACCATCTACTTACGATATCATTGGACCCCCCTCGGGCCCATATCATTACAGATATTCATCCTATAGAAAGCCAACTTGACTGAGCACCAGAAGTGCATTTCATTGCCAGAGTTTTTAACTCTGACAAAATGGACTTGGTCATCCTGGATCAGCGATGATGGACGCATCATCAAATGAATCCATTGGAGAACCTGAAGATTCTTCAAAAGATTTAGTTTCCTTGTTCCCCTTTGTCGTAAGGGAAAACTTATAGAGAGACATTCCCTCCTGAAAGTGGGATGAGAGTCTCCTGACTTCATTGAGAGAATACATGGTGACCTTTGCGGGCCTATTCATCCCGCAAGTGGCCCATTTTCGGTACTTCATTGTACTGATAGATGCATCTACTAGATGGTCTTATGTGTGCCTTTATATTCACTCGCAACATAGCTTTCTATTAGCTTATAATGTGGGTGAATTCACTACACATATTTTTCAAGACTTCTGCCAAGCAACTGGCATTGAAATTGAACATCCTGTAGCATGTTCATACTCAAAATGAGTTATCAAAGTCTCTGGTAAAGAGACTCCAATGGATTTCACGTCAATTGTTAAATCCCAGTTGCCTGTTGATGTTTAGGGACCAACACACTGCATTCCGCATCGCTTATCACGATACGGCCCTCTTGTGGCCATATCTTATTGCTGATGCCACTTGCTTATGGTTTACCACCAAGTCTTGATAACTGTGAATTTGATGAGCAAAATCCCATTGAAATAGGCACGCAGTCTAAAGAAGCATGAAGCTTCTGAGACCATATCATGGGACACAAAAGTCCTAATCTCGTTATGATCCGCATACTTTTTCTGTGTGAAGATGAGATCCAGAAGATCCTTCACATTCAGACTAAAGTACATCAATTGCCGGATAAATTTACGGACAACCAGAAGATTGTTCGTTCACACGTCCCTGCTGCCAACACTCCAGCTAGGATTGACATTCCTAAAGATGGATGCAATCCACTGGAAGCAGAATTGGCGGTACCTCAACTGAAAAGAGGACGCCCACAGGCTCAAAATATAAAGTTCCTCGAAAGAGGAAAATTCCTGGATATATTAAAATGATCCATCAACAGGATGCTGCGCTCAGACCAGCAACCTCTTCCCTCCTAATTTCCCCTGCAGAGGAAACACCAGGAGAAAAATCATTATATTACGTACGTACTGGAGAGGTACCGGATTGAAATAGCCCAGTCGTCGACGACGGTTTTGCTTTCACTATTGTCGTTCACGTCATTGAATACGACGATGACGTCAACCCACTTTTCTATAGCATAAACGCATAGATTGGCCAAAGTGAGACGAGGCATCAAGAGTAGAGCTGGACTCACTCTTGAAAAGCAAAGTCTTGGGACCAGTAGTCCATACACCTGAATGTGTAAAACCTGTGGAATATTAGTTGGATTCCATAATAAAATGAAATGAAGGAAATGTGATCATTTTCCTACTAAGCCTAAACTTCTCTGAAAAAGCCAATAAATGCAGCTCATGGACGTTGTGACTGCATATATATACGGCAATATAGATATAGAGATCTATATAAAACTTCCAGAAGGGTATACTCTATCCCCAGAGATGAAAGAGCGACGTAGAAACGTCTTTTCCATAAAGGCTACAAAGATCATTAGTTGATCTTAAGCAATATTCTGCCCGTGTATCTTTTTCGAAAGATCGTTGACAGGATTTGTGATATTCACCTTACATGTGGTCGACTTAAAGCTAATAGGATCTCATGCAGAGACCATTGAGATTTCAGATAGCTTTAAAGCATACCTTGGAAATGAAAAACCTAGGCATAACAAGGTTTTGTCTCGGCTTACATATTAAATACCTTCGTGGTGGAACCCTTTAATATTCTTCATACACCTGGAGTTTATGAAGAATGATGTCCATTTGCAACCTATTAAAAATAGATGCTTATTTATGACATCTTCCAGTCGCTGGAAGAGGGGGAGGACATCCTAGGTCCCGAAGAGCCTATCTCTAGTGTACTTGTTATACTTCTTTATATGCCCAACTGCACGTGTCTTTGATAGAACATCTGCAGTAAAGCTGTTAACCAGACACAGTGTTGTCCTGGAGAGCATCACTAGACCAAGGATAAGCTGCTTCTGCGCAACTTCCAAGGGTCAAGGAATATATATCGCATATACAGGTTTAAAGATCATCACGATGACTAAAACACAAAAGGCGGGCCACCTCCTAAATATCTATACATCATCCTCCAAAGTCTACATCTTCTGAGAAGCTCATCATCTAAGAAGCAAGTATTGAAAACGCTCAGCCAGGTTCAGCAGTACCTTGCATACACACTGAAGACTGATTCAAAGAAATACTTTAGTGGAGTCATTGATTCGAGTTCAATATTACATATTTAACCCCCCATTTAGCCCTATTTTGTGCTCAGGTGATGCTACATTGTTCTCTAATTTATACGTATTTTCTACACATTTATTTATTAGAGAAAACACACTATTTGAGCACAAAACAGCAATTAATAGGGTATTTCTGCACTTTTTATATTTTTCCTAGCACCGTCTCGATCTCACGATTCCAACGACTATTTATTTGTATTTTTCTGAGATCTGTGCTAATTACTGTGAATTTTTGAATGCAGAATACCAATTAAATGGAGAAATACGGAGGAAATACGATAAATACGGTCGACAGCCAATGAGAGACCGACACGTGGCGCAAATCTGGGCTTTCCCGCTTCATCCAACGGCTCTCAGCAAATTGCGATTGAAAATTCCTTCACCGTTGGATTAATATCCAACGGCTCACAACAAGCCCCTCGTATTCGAAAACAGCGGGCTACGTGGCAGAGATCGGACCGTCGATCGCAAATCCAACGGCCATTATCTCTCCCGCAGCGTTCTCAGATCTAGGAGACATGGCCTTGTATTGGCCATCGGATGCACATCTAACGGCTACAATCGAAGCGGGACGAAGCAAGGTGCAGCGAAAATTGAGGCCACGCGGCATGATCTGGACGCTTCATTTCCAATCCAACGGACGACGTTTACCCCGCTCGAACGAAGATCACAGCTCATGGACACCGTTTGATTCAGATCGAATGGTCAGCATCTCGCCTGCTCGAGAGATAGGCGCAAATCTCTCCCAACCGCTGGATCATCATCGAACGGCTTCCATTCACAGCGGGCGGCTGCTCTTCATCGCACGGAGATGCGCGATCGTCACCATTGGATAGCAATCCAACGGTCGAAAAAAATCCGAAGTGAATTCGGAATGAAGTCGGATGCGGGCTTAGCGTGATGCGGGCGGAGATTCGTTTCAAAGTGCCACGTGTCGAGCTCAAAGCGAATCCCGCTTTGATCAACGGTCGGAAATTGATCCGACTTCAGATGTGCGACCACGATCTCCCAGCGACGTTGCGGGTGCGGATTTTGCACAAATGGGCGCGGGTTTCAACCCGATAGCAACGTATAAACCCGCAATGAGCCTATATAAGGTATTTTAGGGGGTTTTGAGCGTATACAAGCAGTTTGGGGCGTATTTTGGGCGTATTGGAGGCTCTAGGAGCCGTATTTTCCCCCTGAAAAATTCTGTAAAATTCCAAAGGCTTGTTTTATTATTTCCAGAGAGTTTGAAGTCTTTTCAAGGAGAATTGGTGATATTTTCTTCAACTTCTATCCCGTATTTTGGTGTTTTCTATTGTATTTTGCTATGAACTTGAAGTATTTGGCTATGAAACTTGTTTATTTTTGCATGATGTGTAGCTAAATCTCTGTTGTGCATGGTATGGAGTAGTTAGGTGATATAATTTGTGTTTATTTGGTTGTATTCCTCGTACTAAATCGTTAAAACGTCGTTAAAATTGTAATCTTTGTTCGTAAATCGACTTTTTCAGATTCCAAAAGAATTGATTTAGTTGATGATCGCCCCAAAAGGGTGAGTTTTGATCTCCCCAAAAGGGAGTTTCATACCGTAGTTTTGATCTCTCCAAAAGAGAGTTTCATATCGTATTATAACTTTAGCGACGATCTTATTGAATATTTTGCTTGAACACCCAAAAGGGCATCTTCCGATGAATTGCTCCCAAAAGGAGAATTCATTGAGTTATATTGGGTATTTTCCGATGAATTGCTCCCAAAAGGAGATTTCATTGCATTATACCTATCAACCAAATTAATACGAATCGTTGATCCTAACGAACCCATACCATGTGCACACTTTTATAGGTATTTTCATACACGAATTTCTTCGCTCGCACATCACCATCACACATTTTCACACCATCGCCATCATTGTTGAAGTGGTTAGTTTCTTTCCGTAGGATTTCTATTTGATTTGAATTGTGGTTGCAACAGATTTCATCCCGTGGATTCGACATCTGGACTCCCAGATTTTACTACTTGTACGGACTCTTGCGCTTGAGAGAGCACCTTTCGGAGCCCACCAGTCATCTACCAACTTCGAAAAGCATTCCACTCCAGAGCGCCACTGTTGTCCAATAGCCGCTAGATGAGTGAAACTTGTATGGATGAGTGATGACTGTATTTGCTTTCAGAACATGATGAATGTATAGACAAATAGGAGATGATTGTATAGATACATAGGATATCTGCAAGCCTGAAGCTTGTACAGATCAGGGGGAGTCACTCGATAGTTGTACTCTTTTCCCTTAAGCTGCTGGTTTTTCCCACTGGGTTTTCCGCAGCTAAGGTTTTAACGAGGCAACCACAGTGACTCTGGATCCTAAAGTATCCACTCTATTAGCATATTGAATCCTGAAGTATTCATATGCTTAACCCAAGGTAATGGAGAGATGATGTGGAGTGTTGTGAGTTGAGGGAGGCCTTTGACCTCCCTCCCCTCATCATCTCACTGTTACTCCCCACTAAGTTAGTGGGGAGTCCCTTGGACTCCTAAACCTCATTATGAAAGCTCGTGTCATGTCTACTCCTTATCAGAGATTATTTGCCATTTCTCAACATTCTGAGAGTAGTTGGAATTTTGTTTGAAAAGGTGTAATGTGCTTAGCAATGTAATTATCTTCAGTGTGTGCCATGGCACTATCAGCACCCAACAGATTTGGTTCCAACAATATCTCTGTTTCTTCCTGCTGCAACGCCTCTCTCCCCCTCATGGCTTCGACCGTCGTCGCCGTCTCCTGCTTCCGCCCTCTATCCGCCACCGGCGCTCATCCCAAGTTCCGAAACCCTAGACATAACCCCACATCCCGTCGAAACGCTAATTCTGACACCAAACCAAAATCCATGCCCAAACCCAATCTCAAAACCCAAATGGGCTCCGAAGCCACCACCTACACTCGCCTCCCGCCGAAGGACGACGACGAACTCTCGTTTTCAATCACAAACTCGGTCTACAGCGTGATCAAGCTCCGCGAATCGACCGTCGCAGCTCAAATCCTGGCTAAAAGTCCCATCGTTGAGGAGGAATCAATAGGGTTTCAGTCGGAGGAGGCGGAGGCGGAGAAGATAGGGTTTGAATGGGATGGGGATGAGGTCGTATTAGGGCTAGAGTCGGATTCCTCGGACGAGGTTTCGGATTCGGAAATGGTCGCCGAGGAGATCGATGTGGGGGCGGTTAAGGAGAAGGGGGTTCCTGCGGTTATGAGATGCTTCGATACGGCGAAGATCTATGTGAGAGCTGGAGACGGAGGGAACGGAGTTGTGGCATTCCGGCGAGAAAAGTTCGTGCCTTTCGGTGGGCCCTCTGGTGGCGACGGAGGGAGAGGGGGGAATGTTTATGTGGAGGTCGATGGGAGCATGAATTCGTTGCTTCCTTTCCGGAAAAGCGTGCACTTTAGGGCTGGTAGAGGCGCGCATGGACTGGGGAAGGAGATGGCTGGCGCCAAAGGGGAGGATGTGGCGGTGAAGGTGGCGCCGGGAACGGTTGTGAGAGATGCCAAGACGGGAGATGTATTGTTGGAGTTGATGAACCCCGGGGACCGGGCTTTGCTTCTGCGTGGGGGAAGGGGTGGGAGAGGGAATGCATCTTTCAAGTCAGGGATGAATAAGGTACCCAAGATAGCCGAGAATGGAGAGGAGGGAGCCGAGATGTAAGCTTTCTCTTTCAATGCCAATTTTGGGTTCCTAGGATTTGCTTGTTTTTGTTTTTTTCTTTCTGCTTCTTTGCTTTTCATTTTTCTGCAACGCAAGATTTTGTTGGACTGCTTTTGGCTGTCTGAGGCTAAGCCTAAGTAATGTCGTGTCGGACAAGCGTGTCGGAATGATGCTTCTATTTATGTTAACATTTTCAGAATTTACTTTTAGGGGTGTTAGTCAACCGAAACATCCAATGCAAACTTGAACATTTGTTCTAATGTGATATTTTTGGGACTAGGACTAAAAATTGGAACATTTGCAGGATTATTGTTCAAACCAGAACATATGGAAGTGAAAAGTTAGAACATTTTTATGGACATATAATGATGTTGCATTTTACTTAGTTCTTTTCAGAATTTATTTGTTATCAATTATTTATTAATAAAATTTCTTAATATTATTAAAACATTGTTGATTAATTATTATTATTTATTAATAATAGTTAGTAATGAATTAACAACTTTTATTATTAGTAATTATTATTAGTAAATATTGATTAACAAATATCTAAGATAAAAAATGGGTAGACGATAATTTTCAAGGACAAAATAGAACTATAATTTTAATTAATTCAAAAAGGTAAAATAAAGTAACAACAATCCAGAATATTACAAATAACACCTTAATCCTTTGTTGGCAGAGGTTGCTAGCTAGAAACACATTGAAGGATATCAATTTTAAGGGGAAAACAAAAATGCTAATAATGAAGAAATCATTTGGTGTTGGTGATCAGATGGAGAAAGCGTATTTTTGTGGTTTTTTCTTCTTTTGTTGGAGAATGAAATGGTGGTGAAAAGCGGAAGAGAAGAGAGTGAGAGATTAGGGCTTGGTCGATAGTTCCAGTTTTTAACTTGGTTCCACTCAAATAGGATATCATCTTGGGTTGTAACGGCTCTTTTTCCATATTTGGAACATAAATTGAAAAATATAACCAAATGCTCTAGTTCCCATTTTAGTCATGACTAACATTAACTAGAACATGTTTCATTTCTCTTTACAGTTCCAATTGACTATTGCGAAACAAAATGTATTAGTCTTGAGTTTCAATTTCAAGTAAATGCTCTAATAGATTAACCCCTTTAGAGCTACGTTGTTGTCTTGAATTTTCCATGTGTCCAAGTGTTCGTGTCTGTACAACATAGGGTTTAACTATAGTAATTAGAAAATACCAACCAATTAACTCGCATGTTAACATTATGGCAAGCACATGTGTCCAAGATGCTTATGCCAATGCGGCAACACAATATGCAGCGGTGCTTGTTACCGCTTGTTCTGAGTTAGTGCCTTATGGTGGGTAACCTCCTGGCATATGCTCATTGTAGGTATTTGCTTATAGATAAGATTGTAGTGAATTATTGGATATTCCGTGAGTGGCAACAAGCTTCCATGTGGTACAAAAGAGATTGCACACAATGAGCTTGGATTAAAAAAACGCACAGATGGGCTGGGCTAGTTGCATCCCTTTTGCCATTGAGTTTTAGACAAAGAGACACGATCTGCTAACTATCTAAGGAGGAGAATTTGGAGTTAAGAGTCTAAAAAATACTTTGAAAAGAAGAATTTGGGAAGCGTCACTAAGAGATGAATGTAATTTGAAGGCATATTTTGTATATTGAAAAGGGCAATACCCACTCATCCCATGATTGTTAAGCCACACATGTGACCATTGTTTGTTTGCTTTTCATTGCATGGAAGCCTGCAATGCGTTATGGGTGCTCCTATTATTCAATTGCAGTTCTACGTAGATGCAAAAAATTCTAATAGAAGAGGTTAATTGGAAGGCAGAGGCACACCAATTGATGTCAGGTATCGAAACAAATTGTGTTTTTATGCTACCATTGATATTGTGACTCCATTAAGTTAAATCATTAAATTTATTTGCATATCGTGACCACGTCTCATCATCATATTCATCATATAATTAATAGAGATGATAATAAAGTTGGTCTAAACGATTGGTTGTTAGGATGTTTATAGGTTTTGAATTGTGATGCCTAATGATTTTTTTCTTAGAGGAAGAATGACCCCTTATGAAGACAATATTTGTTTAAAGGAATATCCTAACATGGTTGTGTTGGTCGGTTTGGATTAAGTTGGTATCTTAATAGGATTTAAAAAGATGGTCAAGCACCAACCCATGGTGATAGCTCTCGATGCTAGCCCATCCTTTAACCTTACATGTGGAGGGAAATATACAAAGAATACATCGATTACCTAACTTGTATATTCTTTAAGAAGGAACAAACTGTTAGTGGTTTTGCCCTAGGCCAAATATTTGGACCTTTATGTTATGTCATTTTCATTTATAAAATGTTTCTCTTATTGTTATTATTATATTCTTGCATGTTTCTTTATAATAATGTTTGAATAGCTCTTTTATGTTAGTCTAAAGCATCCCTACTCATTCATCGTTAAAGGTTTAATAATGAATTAAGACTAGTATGAGTTTGATTGATAATTATGAGATAATTATATGTATGATGATATAAATCAAACTTATAGGTACTTGTTGGAGAACATGTACTAGATAGACTCGCTATGAGATCATTACATGGATTAGTGTCAAAAATGATCTCATAATGGTTATGTCATGAATCCTTAGACATGAGATCATCACAGGTTCCTACATAAGGAACATCATGTTTTGACATAACCAAACGTTATCTTTAATCAGATAATCATAAAGGTTATGATTGAACATGATGTGAATTATGCAGAGTAAAGTGAAGGAACAAGATGGAATTTGTCCCTATCCTATGAGAGAGATATCTAATGGGCCCCTCGATAAGTAGGGCTGAGAAATGCATGGCCGTGCTCAAATGAATGTCATTTGATTTTATCAGTCTACTTAGAAAGCGAGAAATTAAATGTTTGAACAATATAAGTATGACACTACCCATGACTTATGTTCAAATAAGATATCGTGTGACAGAAGGATTATGACATGTGCTATTGGTTAGGTTAATATCGGACTAACGATATTTATATTAATTGGGTAGTCATAATGTCTTGCTAGAGACCAATTATGACTCGTGGGCTTTTAATGGGATTAAGCCCACTGCCAATTTGATATGAGCCTATTGGGTCGCACACAAAGAACGTAATGGGTAATGGATAGGATAGAGTTTAAACATGATTTCAAATTTGATTTGAAATTCGTAATAAGGTGAAATATCTTAACCGTCAGATATTGTATCTCGTTAAGATATTATCCCTAAGATATCGACGCATAACTGAAATACGTTAATGGGTTAACATGGGATTCTTATCCCTAAGATAGCGTCGTCTAACTGAAATTTGTTATTGGGTTAACGTAGGATTCTATATAAGATATAGAATCGGGATTTTCAGTTTACACGTTTTTAATCTATCTCCTCCGTTTTTGAGAAAAACTGAGAGCGAGAGAAACCCTAGTTGCAGAGAAGGAGCTAGCACCCTCACAATTCCTGTTCGTGACGTTCGCGTGTGGATACCGATTGAGGGTGGTCGTTCGTAGAGCAACACCTGTAGTCCGACAGATTCAGATCGTCACAAAGCTTAGTAATCTATTCGAATCTATTAGAAACACATGGATCTTGGTAGGTTTCTATTTTCCGCTGCGTATAAACTAGTTATGCATGATAGAAACCCGAACACAAACATCTGTTAATGTTGTTCTTTATGCGTGCATGATTGATAATAAAATAAATGTTGTTCTTTATGCGTGCAGGATTGATAATAAAATAAAATAAAAAATTGGAGAGCACTATTTAGTATTTTGAACATCATAAAGATGGCATATTGATCGAATGTTGATATTTATATTCTTAATAACACGAAAGCAAGAATTGGGGAATTTATTATGTGTCCAATTACGAGTATAGCTTGAGAACTAGGTTTCGGGTTCGATTGTTGGAAAATTTTTAGGTTTTAAATAGTTTTGCTTCTTTTATAAGTTTCATTTTGAGTTTGTTTTAGATTTATGTATTTTTATAATAATGCGTTTATAATATAATTTTTTGAATTTTAATGAAATTTTAAAGAATTTTTATAATATAATTTTTAGAACTTTAATAAAATTTTAGAGTTTTTAAAATTTTAGTAAATATTTTTATGTATATGGTTCAAATATGTTCATGAATTTAAACCCAAATATATATATTTATATTATTAGACTTGGTATCTGTTTCAAATATGTTTGGTTATTTAAACCCAAACATATAACATGTATAGACCCAAATCCAAATCCATTTTCAATCTCTCTTTAGCTCCGCAACCTTGGTTTTGATCAGTTTCAACCGAAACCGATTGAAATCGAGTGAAATCAGTCGAAATCGAGATGTGATATGGTTTCATACTGCTCACATTCGAACCCGAAATGAGACGCCCGAAACCAAATGGTTCGGGCAAAACCTCATTCCTTGCATTAAAGAAAACATTATGTTAAACACAGTAATTTAGTTTTCTGATTATTATATAAGCAATAACATTATGTGTATAAATTCTTAATTTTGTTTTTGCCCGAGTATGATGCTACTTTTGGTTCATTGCATGATTGTTTGTTACTTAATTAATTCATCATCATCATCTTATAGTTACTTAATTATAATAAAATTTTAAACTTTTCTAGATCTATACAAAGATAAGTTTATTTACCATATTTTCCCTAGTAAATGTTTGTGATTTGGATAGTTGATGATGCTTCTAGGCATTGTCATTGGCACTTCTAGGTATAAAATTATGGTAATACCACTATTTGACTAAGGTGCCATGATTTTTTATGAATATTTAGTTTTATTGTATTAGCAAATATCCTAAACAATGTTCAAAATCTCGGTTTTGATCTTTTTATTTGGTGACAGTTTATAGTATTGATATTGGTTATATCCTAAGTATCAGGTGATATGTATATGAAGTATCAGCCTTTACGTATTGGTTGCCTTAGTTTACATATATGTTGATTGCATTTAGATATTCATTTTCAATAAATGCTTCATCTTTTTGGAGATTATCTTTATTATCTAGTATACTATCTTCTATTTTTCTAAACTTCTCGAATGTCGAGCAAAGATTTCGAACCTTAAATTTGACGATTAAACGAGATTTTTTTCAAACATTATTTGAAATTAAATAGAATTTAAAATTTTGATAATTCAAACCTTGAAGCTCTTTGATACGAACTAGGGTTTCGTATCAATTAATTTCAGAATTTAAAGAGGAAAAATATAAAAAGGTGGAATTTTGGAATCTCAATTTGCGAAGAACGATGAAAATAGATTGATAAATGAGCCTCTTTCGAGAGGAGACTCGCTCTCCTAGCTTTGTTGCACGGAACAAAGCCTAAAACCTTCACAAAGGACGCCTACAATTGTTCTTCACAAAATAAGCATAAAACAAAATAAAGACGGATAGCCCTAATTTATAGAAAAGTGGGGAATTACTAATCTAGTCTAAAATGACTAGAATACCCCTAACTAACCCTCCTACGTGCTACCGCGCCTCCTACGGCGCACGTAAGTGATAAAAGGGGGGTGGGTCCCCCCTTGGTAGCCGCCGGCCTCAATGGGATGCGGGTCCGGGTCCGGATCCGCATCAATACCCCCCCCTAAAAGAGCCACCTTGTCCTCAAGGTGGAAGTGGGGAAACTGCTCCTGTATCACTCGATAGGCCTCCCATGTCGCATCACAATCTGGTAGCCCGGCCCAGTGTATCAGCACCTCCCTCTGCCCACGCGGTCCCTGACGAACGGCTCGAACCTCCAGTGGCTCCAGCATCACCTCCATCTCCTCAGTAAGTGTAGGCGGTAGGGTAGAGGACACCGTCTGCTCCCCTATGGCTCGCCGAAGCTGCGAGACATGAAAAACCGGGTGTATCGTCGAGGTCGATGGCAACCTCAGCCTGTAAGCCACCTGGCCAATCTTGGCCGCAATCTCAAAAGGCCCATAGAATCTCGCGGATAGCTTCTCGTTCCGCCTCCTCGCTAGCGATCTCTGTCGGTAAGGCCTCAGCTTCAGATAGACCATATCGCCCTCCTGGAAGTGCACATCCCGCCGATGCCCATCCGCCCTAGCCTTCATCACCTGCTGGGCTCGTAGCAAATGCTTCTTCAGCTCCTCCATAATGCTCTCCCGCTCTCTCATATAGTCCTCTACCTGGGAGACGGGTGTCTGTCGTTCCCCAAATCGCAGTAGCTCTGGTGGATCCCTGCCATATAATACCCGAAAGGGGGTCGTACCTGCTGCTGAATGGTACGAAGTATTGTACCAATACTCCGCCCAAGCTAACCACCGATACCACTGTCGGGGGGTCTCCGACGCGAAGCACCGCAAATATGTCTCGATGCTGCGGTTTACTACCTCCGTCTGCCCGTCGGTCTGAGGGTGATAGGCGGTACTCCTCTTCAGCACGGTACCCTGGACACGAAATATCTCCCGCCAAAACCCACTCAGGAAAACCTGATCTCTGTCCGTGACGATGGAGGCTGGAATCCCATGTAGCAGTATGACTTCCCTGGTGAAGGCTGCAGCCACTGAAACAGCCGTGTACGGATGTTTCAGCGGTATGAAATGGGCGTACTTGCTCAGCCTATCCACCACAACAAAAATCACGGAGTACCCCTCCGACCTGGGTAGCCCGTCTATGAAATCCATCGTCACCTCCTCCCAGACTCGCTCAGGGAGTGCTAAGGGCTGCAAAAGTCCGGCTGGCGCCATGGCCATGTACTTGTGACGCTGGCACACGTCACAAGCTGCAACCAAATGTGCTATCGCTCTCCTCATACCAGGCCAGTAAACCTCCCGGGGCATTCTCATATATGTCTGCTGCACCCCAGAATGTCCCCCGACCACCGAACTGTGGAACTCCTGAAACAATGCGGGTATGAAGGTGGACGTCCGCGGCAATACTAACCGCCCCTGGTATAATAGTCTCCGCCCCTCTAGCGAGTATCCCTGTGGCGCCTCCCCGCCTCCCTGCAGCTGCTCACGAATCAGTCTCAACTCCGGGTCGGCCTCGGCCTCCTGCAACATGGGCTCACCCTCCATCCATACCGGCAACGAGAGTGCTCTCAAGTGCACCCCCTCCTCTCTGCGTGATAAGGCGTCTGCCGCCTTATTTTCCAGCCCCGGCCTGTATTCAATGACGAACCTGTACCCTACCAGCTTGGATAGCCAGCGCTGGTGCTCCTCTGTCACCAACCTCTGCTCCAATAGATACTTCAAACTGCGCTGGTCGGTCCTGACCACGAACTCCCTGCCCATCAGATACGGTCGCCACTTCTGAATCGCCAACACAATAGCCATCAGCTCCCTCTCGTAAACAGACTTCAGCCGTGCTCTAGCCGAAAGCACCTGGCTGAATTAGGCTATCGGCCTCCCTAGCTGCATAAGGACCGCCCCCAATCCGACTCCTGACGCATCAGTCTCCACCACAACGTGATACCGAAGTCGGGCAACGCCAAGACTGGCGCTGTGGTCATCGCCTCCTTCAAGGCCTCAAATGCCTTGGCCGCTGCCTCTCCCCACTGGAACCCATCTTTCTTCAGCTGATCCGTCAGTGGCCCGGCAATGGTGCTGTACCCCTTCACAAATTTCCGGTAATAACCTGTCAGCCCGAGAAATCCCCGTAGTGCCCTCAGAGTGGTGGGTACCGGTCAGTCTAACATCGCCTCTATCTTCGCCCGGTCGGCTGCTACTCCGGCGGCCGACACCACGTGTCCCAGGTACTCTATCTGCCTCTGACCGAAGTGGCACTTCTTCCGGTTGGCATACAGCTGATGCCTCAGTAACTCCTGGAACACCACCTCCAGATGGCCCACGTGCTCCCCCATAGTCTTGCTGTAGACCAGAATGTCGTCGAAGAAGACGAGTATAAACCGCCTCAGGAACGGCCGGAAAACGTCGTTCATCAATGCCTGGAATGTAGATGGAGCATTCGTCAAGCCAAACGGCATGACGAGAAACTCATAGTGGCCCTCGTGGGTACGAAATGCCTGTTGGATCTGGATCGTAGCCTAGAGGGGGGGTGAATAGGCTAATAAAAATATTCGTGCAACCCACGAACAATCCCACGTAGTTATAGGCACAGACAGGACAATAAAGTAGCAATCACAGAATACGCACAGATATACCCTGGTTCGGTCGTTCCCACGACCTACTCCAGCCCCCGAAAGCAACTACTAGATAGTTATGTAATCAAGTACAGCTAAAATGAGTCAAGATCCCAAATCTACTCTCACCTAGCTCGTACGCACACCACGTGCTCTACACTATCAATCTAGTCAGATGCTCTCCCTCTGTGACGACTCCCAAGTCGTCAGGTCCCCAAAAATAACACAAACAGGTAAAGTTTCTCCTACAGAGATCGCTACACCAATACAAAGATAAATAAATAGAGTTTTAGGAATGCTCAGTAATGGTGTGTCGTCTCTGTCGTTCAGCACGTGGTCAGATCAATCTGACAAATAGTAGTCTCTGATATCCCCTCAACAGTCTGAGACTTGCGCCCTTCGCCAAAGATTGAAACTTGCGGCCTGGGAAGAAATATTTGAAATGCGCCTGTCTCTTCAATTGTTGCGGCCTGTCCCTAAAAACAAATACAAGTCAAATCGATCTGCACTTGGGGAAATAAAATAGTGCGGCTGCTTGAAATTTTCGTTGCATACAAAACAAACGTTTGCAAGTTCACCAAGATAATGCGTCTGATAACAAAATGTGGGTGCTTTTCAAAACAAAATTCATTTTGAAAACAAAAGTCCAGCTCCTCTTAAAAACTTTGTGCTCTTAAAAAAACTGTGAATTTTTTTAAATGAAGCAAAAGGAAAGCATGGGCACGTGAGCTCTTAGGGAATTATTCCTTTCTCAATTTTTTTTGTGCACTCGTCCTTGATGACATTGCGGCTGCCCCTTCAAGATTGCACAAAGAAATTTCGGCAACTTGAGTAAATAGTTGTTGCATGCGGCTGATCTTCTGAAAAACAAATCTGTATGGCTCTTGGAGACACGTGAAGCTCTGGGAGAATTGCGGCTTGGTGCTCTTGGAAATCCTGCAGAGAAACAACAGAAATCAATTCGGCTCCTTGAGAATTTCTCAGAAAAAAAAAACTTCTCCCCTTCAAGACTTCTCTGATGATGATAGGCACAGGCAAACCCCCTTTTTGTTATTAGATGGTGACGTTCTGCAACAAGAAAGAGGCAAAGATTAAGTGGCCTCTCCTTTTGAGTTTTCGAAAACCAATCACCTATTTCCCAGAATGATGGGTGGCCTCTTCTTTTTGAGTTTTCGATTCCACCTGCAACACCAAAACAAAATTGAGTAGTCAAAGAGGCCTGTGATCTTAGAGGGGGAAAAAATCTAGGGTTGCTTGAGGTTTTTTTTTGTTGCTTTTTTTTATTATGGCCGGCTCTATTTTTAAAATATAGACTTAGGGTTCAAGCCCTTGCTGCGTTATTCAAAGGGTAGGGTTTTTTAAAGAATTGGTCAAGGAATTAAAATGATAATTGATTTGGGATCCCTAAGAATATGGGGTTTGTCCAAATTGATTTGGGATTTGATTGATGATAGGAATAGGAAATGGATAGATGCATATCTTGATAATTGATTTGGTCAAATTCCAATTGATCTCTCATCATCTCATCCCATATTATTTCCAAGTCCAATTTGCTTTGCGTATAGCTCTTTGACCAAGTCCCATTGCTTTGTGCCTAGCAGTTTTTCCATCTTATATGTGTATAGCAATTTGTCCAACACATTAATTTACGTTCTCGCCAATCCTGCAAATACTTAATACACACATCAGATCGTTCACAACTGTTTGTCATCATCAAATCATAAATCCTAGAATATCGTTGTTTCCAACAATGCCGTCTTCGGCACATCCTCTGGTCTCATCAGTATCTGGTGATAGCCCGCCTTCAGGTCAATCTTGGAGAACACTACCGCCCCATGCAGCTCATCCAGCAGCTCATCTATGATCGGGATAGGGAACCTGTCAGCCACTGTCTCCTTATTCAATGCTCGGTAATCTACGCAGAAGCGCCAACTCCCGTCCTTCTTCTTCACCAACAGGACTGGGCTCGAGAACGGGCTAACGCTGGGCTGTATCACCCCCGCCTGTAGCATCTCACCGACCATCCGCTCTATCTCATCCTTCTGCACGTGGGGGTAGCGGTAAGGGCGCACACTCACTGGTGCTGCGCCATCCCTCAGGACTATCGCGTGCTCGTGCCCCCTCTCTGGTGGTAGCCCCTGTGGGTCCTGGAAGACCTCATGGTACTGCCCCAACACCTGCTCCACCTCCTCTGGAACCCCTGCCTGTGGCTCCTGTTTTGCCCCTGCTAGACGGCACTCCACCAAGTACCCCTCCCCCTCTCTCCGTAAGGCTCGAGTGATGGCCTTGAAGGCCACCATCGATAAGCATAGGGTCGGGTCCCCAGTGAGCACTACTGTCCGCTCCCCCTCCTCGAACTCCATCCTGAGTCGCTTCCAGTTCACCCGCATATCTCCCAGCTTCTTCAGCCACTGTACGCCCAGGATGATGTCAACATTGCCCAACTCAAGGGGTAGGAAGTCCTCCATGATCTGTACTCCCTGCAAGGTCAGGCATAGACCCTTGCAGAGCCCCTTGCTCTCCTCCATCTTCCCTGTCCCCAGCAGTACGGTAAACTTCTCCTGCGTGCTCAGCTGCAGCCCATGTCTCTCCACTACCCGGCTGGAGATGAAATTGTGGGTGGCCCCACTGTCAATCAACACCGTCACCGCCGTGTCCCCTAGCTGCCCCGTCAACTTCATGGTGTGGTTCGGAGTGAACCCCATCACAGAGTTTAGGGACACATCCGCGAAGTCTAGGTGAGACTTCTCCTCCTCCACTGGTATCTCCTGCTCCACCTCGAACTCCTCCTCATCACCTCCGTACCCCTCCTCGTCCGGTACCATAGTGATCTGAAGCAGTCGACTAGCACATCGGTGTCCAGGGGTGAACTTCTCGTCGCAGCGGAAGCACAACCCCTTGGCACGCTTCTCCCTCACCTCCGCCTCTGTCATCCGTCGCCCCAGAGTCGCAGGTCGACTCTCTGCCCTAGCCTCTGGCGCGGCTGTGTGTGCTCTCGGTGCTGCCGCTGCGGGGGTGGGGCGGGTCCCCTGGGTCCCCCAAGCTCCCCGTATCCTCCTCTCCTCTGTATGCTTCTCCTCCGCCTTGTGGGCCAGGCGAAGGACATCCTCCAATGTCCCCGGACTCTGCATCCTCAGCTCTGCTCGGATAGAGGGCTTCAACCCCCTCATGAAATTTCCGATCATCACCTCGTCAGTCACCCCCTTCACCCTACTGTTCAACATCTCGAATCTCTCCACATAATCCCTGACCGTCCCCTCCTGCCTCAAAGCAGATAACTGCTCGTAGAAATCTCCTCCTGGGGTCTCCTGGAACCGGTCTAGTATCAGTGCGGAGAGCTCCTCCCAAGTGCGAAAGGGTGTCCGTGCCGCCTTCCACCTGTACCATGCCAACGCCTTCCCCTCAAAGTAGATCCCTATGGCTCTCAGAACCTCCTCCTCCGTCAGTCTCATCACCTGGAAGTACCGCTCCGCCCGGTAGATCCATCCGTCCGGGTCTGTGCCGTCAAATATCGGCATCTTCAGCTTCATGAGGCGGCGGTCTGCATTGATGTCCCCCTGTGGACCCCCATCTCTACCGCGGTCTCCCCCACGGCCGAATCCCCCGCCGACTGCCTCCACGGGCCCTCCTCCGTCAGCCCCGTACAGCTCCTCAGGCCACCCGGGTCGCTCCCACGCCTCGGGCTGATAATGGTGCCCCGGGAACTCCTGCTGTCGCGCCCACCCGGGCCCTCCTGCCCCTCTGTGTGGCTGTACCGGTGCTGTCCGCCCTCCAAAATAGCCTCCCGGGCCTTGTCCCCGCCCCGGAAAGCCATCAAAAACCTGCCTGGGATCAACCTGCGGCCTCGGTACCTGTAGATGAGCCTCTGGTCCCCAAAATTGGGCTACTGGAGCCCCAATCGTCGCGTCTCGGGCCCATCCGCCTCCATCTTGCCCCCACGGGGCTGTTTGTGCTGCTGCGGGCCCCCAGGGGGCTGTCGGCGTCGTCGCGGGCCCCCAGGGGGCTGCCTGAACTGTGGCGGGCCCCCATGGGCCTCCCGCGGCCCTGTTTGGGCCTGTCGTGACTGTGGCAGGCCCAAACGGGCCCGCAAAGGTCCCGGCAGGCCCGGCCGGGCCTGGCGGCTGTGCCGCAGGCCCTGGAGGGCCTGCAGGTGCAGCCGTAGGCCCCGATTGGCCTGCAAAGCTGGCGGCAGGCCCAGGTGGGCCTGCCGGCCTTCCAAAAGGCCCTCCGGCCTCTCTCCTTGGATTTCCGGACCCGCTAGGGTTCGTGGCGGCTGCGATTTGCTCCAGGTTTGTTGTTGTAGCCGTCGCGCCCTCCGGTTGCTCCCGATTTGCTGATTCAAGGGTTGATTCCCCTTGGATCCTCTTGCTCCGATCTCCTCCTCTCTCCATTGTTAGGGCTTGGAGCATAGCTTTTATCTCCGGAATTGACGAAGTGGCCTCCCTTAAAAATTTCAGATCTGAAGTTGCCTCCTTTAGCCCTTGGATGTCCCTTGCCGTCTGCGCGGCTTCCCTTCGCATGCCCCGAAGCTCGGTTTGGATGTCCTCTTGCGAATGGGCGTGATCCTTGATGGATTCACCTAGGGTTTTCTTCAATCCCTCGATCTCCCGGTTGAACTCTTCTCGTAGCCCTTGTACCTTCTCATCCACGCCATCCGCCTTTGACCTCGTGCTCGTCGCCATTGGATCTCAGTGCTCTGATACCAATTTGATACGAACTAGGGTTTCGTATCAATTAATTTCAGAATTTAAAGAGGAAAAATATAAAAAGGTGGAATTTTGGAATCTCAATTTGCGAAGAACGATGAAAATAGATTGATAAATGAGCCTCTTTCGAGAGGAGACTCGCTCTCCTAGCTTTGTTGCACGGAACAAAGCCAAAAACCTTCACAAAGGACGCCTACAATTGTTCTTCACAAAATAAAGACGGCTAGCCCTAATTTATAGAAAAGTGGGGAATTACTAATCTAGTCTAAAATGACTAGAATACCCCTAACTAACCCTCCTACGTGCTACCGCGCCTCCTACGGCGCACGTAAGTGATAAAAGGGGGGTGGGTCCCCCCTTGGTAGCCGCCGGCCTCAATGGGATGCGGGTCCGGGTCCGGATCCGCATCACTCTTTCTACATTAGTTGTTATTAGATAGTATTGGTGGTATCACCTAGTTTTCAGATGGGTATCACATAGTTTTCAGATGGATCGTATCAACATATTTGCAATCTGATGCTATACGTGTATTGGCCAAGATTTCTCCTAACCTTATTAATTGAATCATGAATCAATCTGTCAACCTACTCATTATATTTGGAATAATTGGGATATTTATACGTATTTGGATCCACACTATAGGCTTAAGGATATCCCCGTGTTGATTTTTGTAGAAGTTGGTGGTTTAACCGCTTGTGGACACTGGACACTGGGACAACGGAGCCTGGTCGCACCACTTTTAGAGGGTTAATTATCATGTTGACTACTTGGCTGCATGATTCTATCAAATCTTTCCTGGAGCCTATTGCTCCATAGCTGATGCCTTTTTGGATCTGATGAGGAGGAGGATGAATATTTATGCTGATTTTCCTTTATCATTGCTTCCCTACATGTTTGTGCTTTTCTTGGTAACATCTTCACATAGTAGCAAACACTACATGCTTTACCACACATACAGCTTAGATACTAATTGTGCATGAATCCCACACCTCTCCAGGCTATTAATTTTTTATTGCAATGGTAATATCTGATTCTATGCACTTATTATTAGACCGTCTGCCAAGTCGGGTTAAGAAACGAAGTTCCATTATGTAATTCTGATGCATAAATTTTTGTTCTGCTTTATTATAAACATGTCAATGGAATATTATGAAGTATATACTTTGTCACACAATGTGTGTTTGTAAGTCAAGATATGTCTATAGATAGAATGTACATATATGAGTAATTCAATATACAAATTAAATTGAAGTTCTGTAGGTTCTCATTCTTTAAGGAATGAGAAACTGATAAACAGTTGTCGAAAGCTGGCCGCAAAAATTTGTGCCATCCTTATCTTAATTCTTTTGTCTGTAGTAATTTAGTCTTTTGTCCAAAAGTGAATGGTCATATGGTCCAGTCCTTTTTATTCATCATTATAAGCATATTCATTGTTCACTTTTCGTGACGAGCTTGGATCTGGCAGCACAGACACCGAAATCATCATGCTGTGTCATGTTGCACATGTGTTGGACACACATCTCATATTCATGTATGGGATCGCAATTTTTTTGTCTTGATGTGCCACCTCACCTCTCATCCATTAGTCATAGGCATGTTTCTGTCTGCGCATCATAAGTTTGGATTGTTAGCATATTCATGGCTCACTTGTTCTTTATTAGCACATCGGGCTCATATTCGAATGTAGTCCTTTAGTTGGTAGATTGTTAGTGGACTTCAACCTTACTGCATTCCAGTGGCAAACCTGCTTATGATCGTGCAAGAGGTCTAGGGTTTGCGTCCTGCTGACGCTATATTTCTCACATTAAAAGATAAGGAAAAGAAAATAAAGCATCACTACATTTTAAAGGAAGAGGGAAAGTATACTTACATAATTTATAATTTTGCAGACCTTAAAAAGCTGTGATATAGGGGACATGGACCCCCCATGTATTTTACGCGTGTCAACATGTGTCGACACGTGTACATGTGTCGACACATGTTGGCATGTGTGTGGACACGGTGCTCCACTTTTCATAGGGATATGGAAAAGTTCTGCATGCTGATAGGAACGAAGAAAAATCTCAACTTTTTATTAATATAAAACTGAAAATAAGATATATTGATCACAATTAAATGGGCAATCATTCTCCCAAGTCGCCGATTAAAGAGAACGTCCGCATCTCCCGAAGATGAGATAATAATCTCACCTCTCAATCAATAATCTCTCAAAATAAGCATAATAGCTCCCTCAGCCCCTCCAACCTATAACTAGAGTTCAGATCTAAGAAAAATTACAGAAAAACCCAAAAAGACTAAAAATGTCCTTAAAACACAGAGCATACTGAAAATTCCCAAAATCTGAAAATCTAAAAATTTCCAAAATGATCCTACTGAGCCTAAAACACAGAAAAAGTGCAAATCTATCATTACTCTGCCTCCCCGAAAGCCATCTTGTCCTCAAGGTGGTGCATGAAGTCTGCGATGGTTCTACTCCAAGTAGAGATGTCCATCTCGTCCAGGCTATTCTTCCTCCGATGTATCCTCCTCGTCTTCTCCCACTAGTAGCAGCTGGAGCTTGTGCACTCCTCAATGCTACCCTGGGGTGAACTTCTCGTCGCTTCTAAAGCACAGTCCTTTCTGTCTCCTCTCCCGCATCTTCGCATCTGTCATTTTTTGAATTACTTTCCTTGCTGTGGGGTATCCTGCTCTTCTCCTCACGGGATTATTCTATCCCTGTTATGTTCTTCTGTTGTCCTCCAATAGTGAGTTGGCTATGAAAAGAGGAGCCGTTTTTCGTCCCTCTATCTTTCTTCTTCTCCATCAGATGATCATCCACCATCTGAGACAACTCCATGGCGTCCATCAGATTCTAAGATCTCTGCCGACGTAGCTCCGTGCGAATAGTGGCCTTTAGCCCCTTCATGAAGCTGCTCTTCAGTGTCTCATCAGAAATCCCCATACACGCCTTGACGATGCCTAGAATCGCTCCATGTACTCCTTCACCGTGTCGTCCTGCCTAATAGAAAGCAACTGCTCCCGCAAGTTTCCTACATGAGTCTTGCGGAATCTCTCCACTAAGCCGGCCTTAATCTCATCCCACGAACGAAAAGGGCATCGCTGCTTCCTCCACTGAAATCATGCGAGAGCCTTCCCTTCTAAGCACACCACCGCCGCCTCCAACTTCTGCTCATCAGTCATGCGTGACACGGAAAAAAAACCTCTCCGCCATGTATATCTAAGCATAAGGATTCCCCCCAGTAAATATGTGTATTTTCAGCTTCCGAATCCTGCCATCCACACCAAAGTTCTCCTGATCTGCACGCCTCTCGTGTGTCACGGGCGGTGGGGATGGTAGGTGTATCTGTGCCCCTTAAAGCCCCTCAGTTGCCCCCCATCTCTGTCCGCATACTCGCCCTAGTCATCTCCGCCATTCATAGAAATCCTGGCCATTCTGCTCTAAGCCTCCATCGCTCCCGTCATCCTTGGGCTCCCAAAAGTATTCGGGAGGGTCATCGTCGTCGTAGCGCATCATCGGGGGGTCTCGGGGTCCTCATCGGACTTCAGGATTTACGTCGTATCTGTCCCACTGCCCCTGAGTCTTGATTCGTCGCTGTTGTGGGGCTAGGGTTCGCTGTTTTGGCTTGAATCATTCTTGATCTGTGCCCGGATGGGCCCTGCGCCCATGTTGGAAGGGCACAGACCCTTGTTCTGCGCCTGGGTGGGCCCTGCGCCCTTGCTGGATGGGCGCAGACCCTTGATCTGGACCCGGGGCCCTGTGCCCCTGCTGGAGCCCCCAGGCCACTAGACAGGGGTGGCAGCCCATGTTCAGGGACTGGGTGGGGGGCAGCTGCCCTTGCTGGAGGGGCTGACACTAGGGATGGTAATGGGCATGTTCACTGTCCGTTTGGTCTTCCAATTGGACATGCCACGTTGCCATCCATACTAATCATTCATTAGTTTTTTGAAAGAACTAATGAATGATTAGTAGGGATGGCAACGTGGCATGCCCAATTGGAAGCCCAAACGGGCTTTGGGCATGCCCATTACCATCCATAGCTGGCACCCCTCTAGAACTCCGGACAGGGGTGATAGCCCTTGTTTCGCTGTCGAAGCCTTCTTCTCTCACTGTTTTGATGCTCTAGGGTTTCGGGTTTCACAGATTTGCTTCATGGGCTCCTCATCTTTTCCGTAGTAATCGTCGGCGTCGGAAAGTAACCCCTCTTCATAATATTCTATCTTCTCTGTTCTCTTCTCCAAAGATGTCTTTTTCGCTTGATTATGGTTTTCGTCGGCGTCGCCCTCCTTCGTCGCAAGAAGCGTGAGTTGTTGCATGATTTGGGCTAGTGTTTTGCCTTGTTTCTCTTGAGATTCCGCCAACTTCGCTACGGCTTCTATGTGCTTCGCTAGGGTTTGATTCATGCCCGATAGTTCGCCGTTAAATTTCTCCACCAAGGTTTCGATTTTGTATTTAGATCTCGTCACCGCCGTCATGGATCTTGATGCTCTGATACCAAATTGATATGAATGAAGAAAAATCTGAACTTTTTATTAATATAAAACTGAAAATAAAATACATTGATCACAATTAAAGATGCCATCACCCTCCCAAGACGTCGATTAAAGAGGGCGTCTGCACTCTTCTGAAGACGAGGGAATAATCTTACCTCTCAATCAATAATCTATCAAAATAATAGAGTTCGGATGTAAGGAAAATTACAGAAAAACAGAAAAACCCAATCCCCAAAACACCCCTAAAAATCCGAAAATTTCCGAGATGCCCCTAATGGGCCTAAAAGGCTAAAACACAGAAAAAGTTCAGATCTATCACATGCACTTTTAATGTGTTTCAGGATATTGTTTTTTTGTATAGACTCTTGAAATTTGTGTTGCCTCTGCTTAGGAAGTTGGTTACTGTTATTAGAAGTTGGTCCTTGGGTATTCTTGTTATTGGACTTGTTTTTCTGCTGGTCAGGTGGTTGGATTTGGAATTGAAGTTAGTTGCTGATGTTGGTATAGTGGGTGCTCCAAATGCTGGAAAAAGCACCCTGTTAAGTGCTATAAGTGCTGCTCAACCAACAATAGCGAATTATCCTTTTACAACTTTACTTCCCAATCTTGGAGTCGTTCAATTGGACTATGATGCAACCATGGTGGTTGCCGATTTGCCAGGCTTACTTGAAGGTGCACACCGGGGATTTGGTTTAGGCCATGAGTTTCTTCGACATACTGAAAGATGTGCTGTCCTGGTATGTGAATTTTTCATGTTAACTTATTATCTTAGTCAATAATTCTGAAACTCAGTTGATGAACATTTCTTAAATTAAACATTTGGCATATTTACTTTTTCCCCAGTTTGTTTTAATAGTGCTTATGGCATACATTAAGCTCAAGTTTGTGTGATTTTTTTATAATTCTTTTCCACAATGCAATAAGGGATCAAATTTAAAGATTGAGCTAAATTTCTAACTTTTTCGAAGGGATCATGTTTTAAGACTGAGCTGACTTTTTGAATTTTAAGTCACGTAAAGGTACATCAGTGTCTCTGTTACTGTGTTTATTTTTAAAATATAACATTTGCATCAACATAAGAAAAACTTTGTGTTCTATCTGCTAGCAGAAACAACTACACATATTGTAATACTTAATATCTATTTTGTATCTGTTCCGTGCATACTCTTTCTCTTGGACTTTTCTTTTCATAGGGTTTTGTTGGCTTCTTTGTTTGCACCGATAACAAATCACATTTTGAATAACGCAAGATTCTGAACCTTGCAGAAATGCCTTAAATGTTTTGTCACACGCCATTTTCTTGGTCATAAATCTTTTCCGTGCTAAACACAGATTTTGATATCAACTTTGTGTTCTATTAAAGGCAATCAAACTTTTTATGGGGTCTTCCTATTTGAGAGTTGTTCTTCACTGTGCAAAGTTGAATCATTCTGATGGGAAACAGTCTGATAATAATTTAATGATAATATTTTTTTCTTTTGTCTTTGATTTCCTTGTGCTGATCATCGTTTTCACCACTTTCATCTTTTTAATGATTCTTCTACCTATAATTTGTGAAACTCTTTTCAATATTTCTTATTTCTTTAACTTGTTAAAATGTCAATGACCACAAACTTATGATGGCCATTGTTCTAAAAAGCATGTCTATGTAGAAAGGCCTTCTCGGGGGATTGCCTAAGCTGAAAAAGTCTGTCTATCTAGAAAGTCCTGGATGCTACATGCACATTATGTTGTTCCCTCTACATGTTCAGCTTTCCATGGGGGAGTACATCATATATGCTAATATTTGTGAAATAACTGAACTGCTATCTCAAGAAGATAAACCCACCAGGTGCTATCTCATGTGTCTGATTATGAGCTTGCACACATTATCTCCTCATACCCCTGTACTAAACTGATTCTGGCACTTATATCCAGTGGCATAAAAATCACCACTATGTGTTTGATAACTAAATTCAGTGTATCTTTGATTACTCATTGATGCTTGCTCTGCACAATGAGGATTATTCTTATTTTGTTTGTCTGGTGAATTGCTATTATGATCTCAATTATCTTATATATATGGGTCTCAATTATCTTATATATATATGGGTTTCACATTTTCGTTTTGTTCACTGTATACAAGCGATTATGAAACAACATTTTTTGCAAGTATATCATGTGTTCAACAAATGTGTGTTGGGTAATATATGATAGCAGGTGGTTCCTACCTTCAATCCATGTACCTTTTTTGCGTGAGAATACTGATCCTGGTACTTAGCCCATCTATTTGATCTTTTTTCATCCAAAGAATCATCATATACTGCAATAACAGTACTTTTGAATGCAGGATTGCATAATAATGTCTGCATGACAAAATCAGTATAGCGCACTATTTTTTATGCCACTGAGATGTTCGTGTACCACTCTACTATCCTAGACACGATTGGCCTCCATTATATTCCCATGGATTCTTTGATTTGAAAAAAGATCTGTGTGGAAGTTTACAAGTTACAAGCGTTGTTACTTCCTATTCCCCCCGCAAAGGATGATGAATAATTTTAACATAGACATGAAGTGCAAACGTCACAATTGTGCAAAACACAGGAAAATTCACAAGGCAGAACAGAAAGCAATCAACATGCCCCCCCCCCCCCCCCCCCCCCCCCCCCCCCCCCCCCCCCCGAACAAAAAAAAACCCCTCTGATATTCGTCATGGAGTGCGATTAACTTTAGGGAACCCAAAATACTTGGTCATGTAAAAACCCTGCATTAGTGGCTTAATAACTTCATTAACTAAATGGATTCACCCTGATTTGGAAATATGATCAGATTCTTGGACTCCAATTGAATTTATGATCAGTAGATGAATGCCTGGCAGGACTCAACAGACTTCTGCATGTTGTAGTTAATTTGAAATCTACGGTGATCAAAGATGGGAGACCATCAATTTTGAATTTTGGATAGGTCGATGCATGCAGGATGCACCCACTGAACATGAATATTAAGCGATTAGGGAAGAACTAAAACAGTGAAGTGATATGGCAGGTAGTGATTGATCCCTATGGGTTCGGTGAGAAGAGTTGCCGGTGATAAATCTTAGCTAGGGAGTTTCCAGTGCTCTTGAAGAAAAGATAAAGATTGTGAACAGTGGAGTAGGAAAGAGCTGTGAACTGGTTGAGAGCTTATAGTTCTAGAAAAGAAATGTAAATGATCCAAGAATCATATTTCTAAGTTGTAACCTTTTTTGTAAATGAACAAGGAATTTGGAAAAAAGGGATTATTTTGCTAGGGGATTTGGCTTTAGAATCCAGCAATGAGAAAAAAATGAAACTGACAAGCATTATAAAAGAGATGAAGAAATTTTTGAAGGCAGGAAGAAGTATGTTCCAATGTAAAACTGATAGATCCGGAAGCAAAGTTGCGATCTTTATAGAGAAAAGTAGCACAAATCTAGATAATTGAATACAAAATAGGTGTATCCTCCTTCCAAGACGCCAATAAGAGGACGTCCGCACTCGTTTAATATAGGGTTTCACTCACAAATCAATAATATCATAATACCTTAGCGACGGCTAGCACTCGCTTAAGAATAATCCCCCATCTAGACCCAATTACCGAAATACCCTCAACTAATAAGAAACCGGGTTAATTGGGCTCAAGTGGGGGCGCGCGCGGCTAAGGGGCGCTGGCCATAGGAGCGCGGGCTCGCCTCCAGGTGTAGACCCGCGTCCCATCAATACCCCCCAAAGAGCCACCTTGTCCTCAAGGTAACTGCTGCGCCATCACATCCATGGCCTCCCGCGTGCTCTCGTGCTCTGGCAATCCCTTCCACTGCATCAATACTTGGCGCTCTCCCCCGCTCCCTCGGCGTACCCTCTTTAGTGTCTCAGGCTCCAGCCTCACCTCCATATCAGTAGTCAATGTCTCCGGTAGGGTGGGGGAAGGGGTGTGGTCTCCGACAGCCTGGCGGAGCTGTGAAACATGGAACACCGGGTGAATAACTGATCCTAAAGGCAACCTCGGTCCCACTCTCGCTTCAACCTCGAAAGGTCCATAATAACGTGGTGCCAGCTTCTCATTCCTCTTGTGAGCCAAGGATCTCTGCCTGTAGGGCCTTAGCTTCAGGTACACCATATCTCCCACCGTGAACTGCACATCTCTGTGATGTAGGTCTGCCCTCGCCTTCATGACCTGCTGAGTCCTCGCCAGATGGAGCTTCAGCTCCTCCAAAATCTGATCCCTCTCCGTCAAATACTGCTCCACATCTGAAACTGGTGTCGACTCGTGCCCATAATGCAGTAAATGGGGGTTCCTGCCATATAGAATCCTGAATGGTGTCGTCTGTGCTGCAGTGTGATATGATGTATTGTACCAGTACTCTGCCCATGCTAGCCAACGAGTCCACTCCTTGGGATTTTCTGAGATAAGCACCGTAGGTAGGTCTTCACACTCCTGTTCACCACCTCCTTCTGTTCGTCGGTCTGAGAGTGGTAGGCTGTGCTCCGTCTCAACACTGTCCCCTGCAGCCCGAACAACTCCTGCCAGAACCTACTCAAGAACACCGTGTCTCTGTCTGAGACGATGGACTTCGGGGTCCATGTAATCTGATGATCTTCCTCAAGAATATCTCTGCCATTGACACAACGCTGTAAGGATGCCGAAGTGAGACGAAGTGCGCATACTTGCTGAGACGGTTGACCACAACAAATATGACGGTATAACGTTCCGACTTTGGCAATCCATCTATGAAGTCCATGGAGAGGTCCTCCCATACTCGATCTGGTAAGGACAACGGCTGTAGTAGTCCTCCTGGGGACATCGCCTGGTACTTGTGACGCTGGCACACGTCACACTTTGCCACCATCTTCGACACCTCCTTCTTCATCCCCTTCTAATAGACCTCCTTTGCCAGTCTCTGGTAGGTCTTGAGGACCTTAGAATGTCCTCCTACGGCGCTGCTGTGAAACTCCTGGAGTATGGCCGGTAGATATGCCGATGTCCTCGATAGAACCAATCTCCCCCAATATATCAGTCGTCCATCCTGAAGCGAATACCCCGGAAACTCAGTCGATCCTTGCAGAAGAGCCTCCCGTATGCCTGCTAGCTCATGATCCTGCTCTACCTCCTGCTGTAGTGGCTCCCAGTCCTGTAGTACGGACACCGCTAGTGCGGCCAACTCCGCCTCCTCTCGTCGTGACAATGCATCAGCTGCCTTGTTCTTCAACCCCGGTCGATACTCGATCTCAAATCTGTACACCATCAGCTTCCGCAGCCACTTCTGATGCTTCTCTGCTACCATCCACAGCTCCAGTAAGTACTTCAGACTCCGCTGATCTGTGCGTACAAGGAAACTCCACCCCAACAAGTATGGCCTCAACTTCTGAATGACCAAGACGATGGCCATCAGCTCTCTCTCGTAGACCGATCGCAGTCGGGCTTTAGCGGTCAACACCTGGCTGTAGTACGCAATAGGCCGCTGTTCCTGCATCAATACCGCTTCTAGCCCATGTCCTGACGCGTCTGCCTCTACTACAAAGGGCCTGGAAAAGTCTGGTAGCGCCAAGACTAACACTGTAGTCATGGCCTTCTTCAGGGCCTCAAATGCAGCCATCGCCTCCTTCACCAGTGGAACTGATCCTAAAGTAGTTCGGTCAATGGCCAGGCGATCGTCTCATATCCCTCCACAAACCTGCAGTAGTAACTTGTCAGGCCCAGAAACCCCCGCAACCCCCTGAGAATGGTGGGGCGCGGCCAGTCCAACATTGCCATGATCTTCCCCCTGTCTGCTGCAACCCTATCTGCTGACACCACATGTCCTAGGTACTCCACCTGTGGCTGCCCAACTAAGCACTTCTTCCTGTTCGCCACCAGCTGATGGTACTGCAACTCCATAAACACAACCTGCAGATGGTCCAAGTGCTCTTTCAAGATACGACTGTACACTAGTATATCGTTAAAGAAAACAAGTACAAATCGCCTCAGGTACGGACGTAATACCTTGTTCATAAGTGCCTGAAAAGTCGCTGGTGCGTTCGTCAAGCCAAAAGGCATGATGAGAAACTCGTAGTGGCCCTCATGCGTCCTAAACGTCCCGTCGCATCCTGATATGGTGATAGCCTGATTTGAGATCTATCTTACTGAACACGGCTGCCCCATGTAACTCATCCATAAGCTCGTTTATCACCGGGATCGGGAACTTGTCTGGCACCGTCTCCTTATTTAATGCACGGTAGTCTACACAAAAACGCCAGCTCCCGTCCTTCTTCACTAATAGCACCAGACTGAAGAAAGGGATCACACTATGCTGAATTACTTCCGCCTGTATCATCTCTGCTACAATCCTTTCAATCTCATCCTTCTGGTGCTGGGGGGTACCGGTAGGGTCTAACACTGATGGAAGAAGCACACTCTCGCAGTACGATGGCATGCTCATGGTCCCTCGGCGGTGGCAGACCCCGAGGCTCCTGAAAAATCTCCTCAAACTGCGCCAACAGCTGCTGCACCTCTCCTGGTACGGTCTGCTTCCCACTGGCCTCTGCGATCCCCTCCTTTGTCAAAGTGTACAGCTCCACTAGTATCCGCCTCTCTCGGTCTGTAGGGTCCTCAGCATGGTTTTCAATGATACTACCTCTCTACATATGCTGGGATCTCCCTGCAGTGTAACTGCTCTCCTCTCATCCTGTAACTCCATCCGCAGAAGTTTCCAGTTCACTGTCATCTCCCACAGTGTATGCAATCATGTCATGCCCAGGATGACATATGTACTCCCCAGGTCCAAAGGTAAGAAGTCCGCCATCACCTGTATCCCCTGTAGGATCAGTACCACCCCTTGCAGACTCCTCGACTGCTCTCCTTCGTCTCCGTTCCCATCATTACACTGAAACTACCGCAGTCGGTCAGCTGAAGCGCCTGCTGGTCCACCACTCTCCTGGAGATGAAATTGTGGGTCGTCCCACTGTCAATTAGCACGGTCACCTCCTGCTCGCCTATCTCCCCCCTCAACTTCATGGTGGTTCGGTGTGAAACCTACCACGGAGTTAAGGGACACTTCTGCCACGTCTAGCTGATGGCCCTCGGGTTCCTCCTCAACTAGCTCAACGCTCTCGTCCTCGACACCCTCATCACTGTCGTCATCCTCCAACATCAGCACCTGTAACTTGCGCCCCGCGCACCTGTGGCATGGAGTGAACCTCTCGTCACACCTAAAACATAGGCCCCTCTGATGTTTCTCCCTCATCTTTGCATCAGACATCCTCCTGAACTGTCCTCATGCTGGGGGAGCACTACTCCTCTCCTCCGCCTTCTCCTTGCTATCCTGATCCGCCCTAGTGGTGACCCCTGCTCCTCCTGCTCCAGACGAGGTGCCCTGATGTATCTGGCCACTGTACCCGCTCCTTACTCTCCTCTCCTCCGTCTGGGCATCCTCTACCATCTGCGTCATCTCTATAACCTCGGACAGCCCCTTGGGCTTGTATGGTCGTACTGCGGATCGAAGGCTGGCCTTCAGGCCCTTCATGAAGGTGTCCTCCAGTGACTCATCTGTGACGTCGTGTACTCTCTCTGACAAGGTCTCAAACCTCTCAATGTACTCCCGTACCGGACCGTCCTGCCTGACGGAATATGGCTGCTCGTGAAGGTTTCCCAGGCGGGGATCTCTGAACTTCTCCAGAATGAGGGTTTTCAACTCCTCCTAGTCGCGACTCTGTTGCTTCATCTCCTTCCACTGGTACCACCCTAGAGCTTTCCCCTCCATGCAAATGGTCGTTACCTCCAGCTTCTGAGCATTTGTTATGTGATGTGCTGCAAAGTATCTCTCCGTCGTGAACATCCAGGCATGCAGATCTTCCCATCTGAACAGTGGCATCTCCAGCCTCCGTACCCTGCAGTCCCCTCCAAAGTGTCCCTGATCAGGCCTCCCCTCTGTCCGGCGAGGTTGGTGATAGTGCTGCCATCTCTCGTTCTGGGTCTCATACTGTCTAGATGGCACTCCTCCGCGGCCACCATAGTCCCCTCGGGGACCTCCATGCCTGCCCTCGAAGTCGTCCCAAACTGCATCATCGTCAAACTCGGCCTCATAGCCTCTCCCGTCGTCGTCATAATGGTTTCTACCCCTCCTCCGTCTCCGTAATACTGACCCTCTCACTGCCTGGGTCCCTCCCACTCAGATTTGCCCTGAAAGTGCTCCTCAGGGACTTGCCGCTGCTCGGATAAGCCACAGAGGTCCGATCTGCGCTGAAAATGCTCTGTTCTGCCCTGAAATTGGGTCTCCGCCCCTCGCCGCTGCCCCGAAGTCCCCGAAAACCCTCCGGGCCCCTGGCCGTGCCCGCCTCCCCCTGGCGGCTGTTAGGGGGTCGCCCGACCATTGCCATCCTCTGGCAAGGCCCGCCGGAGGTCCGACATGCCTTGTCGTGGGTCCGGCGGGGTCGGCGGACCCTGCCGAAGGCCGGCAGGGTCCCGCCGGCCCTGTCGGGTCTCGCCGAGGGTGGGGAAAGGCCCCCGCCCAGATCCGGCAGCCGGCCGGCCCCCGTGCTGATTCTGGGGGGTCGGCCGCCCCTCTATCTCCTGGCGCGCCGCCTGAAAAGGGTGGCTAGGGCCGCCGCCTCCCTCTGTGATTCAACAGGCTTACGACGCACCTCCTCGCGATAATCAACCCTTTCTGGCTCCTCGCCTTCATCTTCATCAAATTCCTCCTCAAAGGGACGATTCCGGTCAAAAACCTCTTCTTTCTACTCCACCTTCTTCAAAGGTGTCGCCTTTGACGTTGATTTAGGGTTTCCTTCGCCGTGGTTGCTCGCCGACCATTGGAGGATGAACATCGCAAATTGTTCTTCGTGCCTTGATTGATTCGTCGCCGAAAGTTTGATGGAATCCGTCAACGACTTTATCGCCTCTTCATATGATGTTTTCACCCCGTCAATTTCGCCGTTGAATTTCTTCTCCAAGGTGTCAAACTTGTCCTTCGTCGACGCCGCCATGGATTATTCACATGCTCCAAAAATAGCATTGCGAAGGACACATCCCATACTAGGCCCATAACACTTGGCTCACACCCCATTTGTTAAGTATTATTGAGCATCCAACCCAAAACCAATTGGTAATAGGTGGAGAGGACCTCTAATACTTAAACTATTTATTTTTCCTTTGCACTTCCGATGTGGGACTATTTTTGGGATCCTAACATACCACCACGCTTCCGACAACGCCATCCACGGCGGCCCACTCTGGGGTGTCCACTCTAAGTGGCCCACTCTGGCCTCACCCAGGTCGCCCCCTCTTAGGTCGCCCCTTCCCCAGATCGCCCCTTCCGCTTTCGACAACCACCGCCACGACGGCCCACTCTTGGGTGCCCACTCTAAGTAGTCCACTCTGGCCCTCACCCAGGTCACCCCCTCCTAGGTCGCTCCTTCCCCAGGTTGTCCCTTCCGCAACGTGGGTCGTAGCATGGGGCTAGCTCTGATACCAAATGATAGATCCGGAAGCAAAGTTGCGATCTTTATAGAGAAAAGTAGCACAAATCTAGATAATTGAATACAAACTAGGTGTATCCTCCTTCTAAGACGCCAATAAGAGGACGTCCGCACTCGTTTAATACATGGTTTCACTCACAAATCAATAATAGCATAATATG
The DNA here is from genome assembly GCA_030789695.1 of Scilla litardierei. Classification (NCBI taxonomy): domain Eukaryota; kingdom Viridiplantae; phylum Streptophyta; class Magnoliopsida; order Asparagales; family Asparagaceae; genus Scilla; species Scilla litardierei. Next base: position 120,467,728 of record CM061140.1, read on the forward strand.
ACGGCTAGCCCTCGCTTAAGAATAATCCCCCATCTAGACCCAATTACAGAAATACCCTCAACTAATAAGAAACCGGGTCAATTGGGCTCAAGTGGGGGCGCGCGCGGCTAAGGGGTGCCGGCCATAGGGGCGTGGGCTCGCCTCCGGGTGTAGACCCGCGTCCCATCAAAAGCCAATCATGTCAATTACAAATCTTTTAAATACCATTTGTTAAAAAAATTAACACTTCAATATGGCACATGTTAAAGTATTTGGAAGGGTATGTATAATCCTGTGCAGTTCATGTCTGAAAATTTTCTATTCTACACTAGAGCAATACTTATGCTCTGTAACCAGATATCAACTTTACATAAACCTCATATCTATGTTTTATCATAGTTTTTAGTTTTTTGTCTTAGAATATGATCAGTTAAAGCGAGATTAAGTTTTTTAAACTCTAATGACGACTCTAACTGTCCCATGCTGTAATTCTTAGGATATAAAGATTAATGATCTGGAATCCCAAGGTATCTTTGCGGATTGAATGTTGAAATCAAGACCCGTTTAGATCATGCTATCTATATTTTGATCTTACAACTCATATTATGGATCCTACTATCAGATGGGCTTTAAGATCTGATCAAACTGGGTTTACATGGTCATAATTCTTGCTCAGAAGTGGTAGATCATTACAACTAGAGTTTCTTTTGTTTGTATATTCAATAAAATTTATTATCATGTGTGGCTAAGTTTGGGCTTTTGTATCACAATATTTCTCCCGGCTCATGCTCACAATTACTCTATGTTTCTTGTAATTTGTGATATTGAAGCCTGATAAATACTTGATCTACGACTACTGACATAATCATAGTGGAAAAAAATCTCCATTGCGTCTCACTCGTCTGTCAAATATTGATTCTAACTTATACCATATTCATTGTCTGGTCATGGTATTCACTGATTAAAATATGTTTGTTTGGTATACCTAAACTTTATTATAAAGAAGTACTTAAAAGTTTTCTCATCTAAATTTTCCATGTTTCTTCATCTACCTTTTAAGTACAAATGGGGAAGAAGGTTGAACTTGACATAGCAAATTGGGAGCACGGGAGCATAGCGAGCAAAGTATATATAAACTAAGCAAATAGAGTCATGGTTGTTACTGGACAATTCGTTCAACACTGATGGTTTTTTGCTCTTGCAATAGCTATAAACTTAATGTTGGGTATTTTTATTCTTGTCACTTATAAGATCTATGATTTGGTTCATGATCAATTCAATCAAACCCATGATTTATTGTCTAGGACTGATTGTTACAAGATGGATCCCTAGATGTTCAAAAGCACTTTCTATAAGTTCCTGATGTTTCCCTTTGATCTTAATCTTTCTCAATTTATATTTGAGTACTTCCCTTATGTTTCTCTTGATGAATATTTGTTTAAAATTTATAATATTATTTATTTACTTATTATAATCATTTTTAATAAAAGCTAGGTGCATGTAGTTGATGGTTCTGGGATGCAGCCTGGGTATGAGTTTGAGGCAGTCCGCTTGGAACTGGAACTTTTTAGCCCAGAGCTGGCCGAAAAGCCTTATATAGTTGCATTTAATAAAATGGATCTCCCAGAAGCATATGAGAAATGGATTTCATTCAAGGCGTACCTAGAACCCCGTGGCATCCATACTTTTTGCATCAGTGCGATGAACAGGCAAGGTACACATGATGTTGTCTGTGCTGCGTATGAACTTCTAAGGAAAGAGCTGGAGAACAAGAAGGATATTCAAGGTTATTATTTTATTATCTTTGATATATTTGTTGTTTTGAGTGTTTAGGAAAATTAGGCCTGCAGAAGTTGCTGTCTCAGGTCACATATGATATATGGATATAGAAATAAAGGCTTATTGTATGGCATTCTGGAGCATCAACCTTTAGTACTTTAGATACATGCTTGTATTCAGCTATGCCCTCAACATTCATGCTTTTGATATTCATCTTATAGTATTCTCACCCATTGAGAACAAAATTCTATCTCCGGGATTTTTAAATGATGATGAAATGCTTCCTGACCTTCATATTGCTTTTTAATTCTTTTAAAGTTCTAGTTATCTGTCCGAAAGTTTCATGTTCTAACTTGTTTTTTTTTGTTAGTTTTATTATCTCGTCCGGTGTTTTGATCTGCATTGTAAAATTTGCTGTATGCTTATTGATCATGACACGTTATTTTGTTGCAGAGAGGACATATGGAATAAATTTGAATCATGTGGCTGACAGCATACAAAAACAGCGTAGTGCTTCAATGAATGACTTTGAGGTCGTTCATGATAGTAGCTCTAATACGTGGCATGTGGTTGGAGATGGAATTCAGCGTTTTGTTCAAATGACAAATTGGAAGTATGCCCTAAGCTTTTATACCAGTCTTTTGATCCTTGAATTATAGTCATTGTTTAGCTTGCATTTATCGCTTATGGTAGCTACTGTTTTATATTATAACCCGCCTTTGTCACTTCCATAAATGGTAGCCTTTGTCCTTTTTAATTTCTTCAACTCCCATTTATATGTAATACTCTTATCTGCATAAGAAAGAGAAATACACATTAAGGGGTGATGTACACTTGGGAAGAGAGGACACAAGGTTCAGAAGCTGTAAAACAACCTTAATATACAAAAAGAAATTTGACATGGAATTTCTGGGAGCTGGGTGTTAAAGTTCTTCTCGAGCAATGTAATTAAATCATGTGCTAACCTCATCCTGTCTCTAGTTTCCTTTTCCTTTTCTTTTATGCTTCTGTCCCATTTAATTAATGGATTAGGTATGCAGAATCTCTTAACTGGTAAAGTTTGTGGAACAGGTATGCAGAATCTCTTAGGAGGTTCCAACATGTTTTAGAGGCTTGTGGTGTAAACAAAGCTCTTATCAAACATGGAGTTAAAGAAGGAGATACAGTGATCATTGCTGACGTAAGATTATAATCCTTTGACCTCCATCCATTCCCCTCTCTCTCTCTCGCATTCATAAGTGCATCCGTGTTTACCTTTCTAGAAGTTGCTTGAGATCTTTGGACACATTTGTTGGTGTATACTTATCTGTATCTGTGTGCGCTCTATGTGTGCTTCTTGATCCTTTTCATTCTCATATTATTTGTCAGATTTTTTAATTTTTTAGAAGTTGCTCCAGTTCGTTAGAGTTCTTAATCATTATATGCTTATTTCACCTACTTTGCCTAACTTTTTTATGTGATAAAAAAATGTTATTCTGTACCAGATGGAGATGGTCTGGCACAATGCAACTGAACAAAGCACGAAAAAACGGACATCTGGTTCTGTTAAATGGCCGCAATTTGGATAGAAGTCACTGTTCAGGTAAGAGCTGATTTGGTTTGGGAACTTAGGGACATTTAGAAAGATTATATAGTATACTTTAGACGCTACTTGATCTTTAGCACATGGTTAAAAGTTTTTAATGTTTCTATTAAGTTCGTGAATTTTAACCCAGATGTGCTTGATTCAGTTGTGAAGGGGAAGGTTAAGGGAGACTAAGCGTTTAAATCCTGGAAGGGTGCCTAAGTTTCACCTTTCCATTAAAAAAGCACAAAAAAAACGACGGCTGTGTAACGTGCAAATGTGTCCCCTCCGCGTACAGCTAGACCACTACGTGTGAGACATTCAGTTGGAATGGAAATTTGCTATTTGACAAGTCACACATTATCAGGATGATGTTCTTGTGTATGCATTTGGAATTCCGGTCGGTGGTGAAATGTTTATGTGTCTCCTCATATAGACAACCCAATGCACGGCCGTCGGTTGAAAAATAGAAATTTGCTGTTTAAAATTAAGCAATATCTGAATCATCATCTTATATATGCATTGGAGTTCCAGATATTTGCAAGCCCCAGGGAGGCGATCAGTAATTTGATAATGTTATGATCTTTACCCCCATGGTAATAAGAAGTCTAAAATAAGCACTACAGGAACACACAAAATAAAAAAGAAGTCCACTGACAAGCAAGCTCCAAGAAATTTGGGGGCTGTTCTTTTGCGTTTATGTGTGTGTTGAAGTGGTGAGATTCCACTATTCATGTCACTATTCATGTCACTATTCACTCACTTCAACAGACACTTTAACACAATGTGTTCTTTTGGGCTGGATTATTTCGTCGCTGATCTCGCCTACGTGGCAGCTAGATTCCAACAAATGTAGAAGCTGGAAATTGTTGTGATTACGTGTGTTGAAATGGAGAGTGGGGCCCACCTCTCTCTATCTCTCTCTACCCCTCTCTCTATCTCTCTCTAATATTCACAACAACATTCACAACCCAATTCAACACAAAAAAACACAATAAAGTTGTGTGGACCCCACAAAAAATTCGAACATCCACATTCACAACCCCACTTTCACCCAAAAAAACACAATATTCTACTTTCCCAACACTATTCACCCATTCCAACAAACACAAATATAATCGCAAAAGAACAGGCCCTTGTTGGTAATGAACCATCATCGTTTTGCATTTGGTGTTGTTGGCACTAGCATTTATTTGAAACTTACCCTATAGGAGTTTGCCAAACTTCTTGCATCAGTCACCACTTTATTTGGCAGATCTTTGGACCTTTGGTTTGCCTTTAAGATTTCTATCGTCCCACAGCCTTTTGAGAGTTGCAGGTTATTAGATCCGGCTCTCTTAAGGGGCTTTGGGCCAAGTAGGGGTATTTTTGGTATTTTGTTTATTTTTATATTATAAAAAAGGGTGGAGGTGAGCCAGCCCTGGTATGCGGAATTTGTGAGTGATTTTGATATTTGTAAGGAGAATGTTTCTTGATCTAAGGAGGGTGTGGACGTCCCCTATCAATCGGCGTCTTGGGAGGGCGATTACCCCTAAAATTGTAATCATTATCTCTTTACTTTCAGTTTATTGCTAATAAATTTCAGATCTGGATGCGGCGGAAATTCCAGATCTGGATGCGTCGGAAATTTCAGATCTGGAGGTAGCGGCGGAAGTTTCGGATCTGGAGGTAGCGGCGGAAGTTTCGGATCTGGATCTGAAGGCGGCGGAAGTTTCAGATCTGGATTTGAAGGCGGTGTTGGAAGTTATCTGAAGGCGGCTGCGGAAGTTTCAGATCTAACGATGGCGGAAGTTTCAGATCCGAAGGCGGCAAAAGTTTCAGATCTGAAGGCGGCGACGAAAGTTTCAGATCTGGAGGCTTATTTGTGGGAGTCCGACGACGCCTTTTGTGCCCTACCTTGGCCCGACGATGTTTTCAGGACGTCGTTGAAAGCGATGGAGACCATTCATATCTTTGACCTGGGAGGAGGCTTGCATTCTACTTGGAACAGAAGGCCCACAGACTTCATGCACCATCTTGAGGACAATGTGGATTTTTGGAGGTAGAGTAATGTTAGATCCTGTCCAGTTTTGAGCCTACTTTATTATGTTTTGTGGTATTTTATTATTGTAGTGGTGTTGTGGTTAGACTTTTAGTTAGGATTATTATAAATAAGAGGGGAGGCTAGCCGGCCTTAGTATGCGGAAAATGTGAGTGTTTTGGTTATTTGAGAGAAGAAGGTTCCTCGATCTAGGGAAGGTGTGGACATCCTCTATCAATCGACGTTTTGGGAGGATGATTACCCCCTTTTAAGTGTAATCAATCTATCTTTATTCTCAGTTTATATTAATAAAAATCGTATCTTTGTCTTGGTTCCTATCATTTGGTATCATAGCAACGATCCATGGCGGATTGGAGAATATCTATACATGAAAGGTTGGAGATCGTCTTGCAATTATGCCTACAGTTACAACAATCATATCAAGAACACAGATAAGATGTGAAGGAGTTCGCGGTGCTTTCCAAGAGGATCGATTCAGATCTGGATGAAAACCCAGATCCAACAACGACGAAAATTCCAGATCTAGATGCGGTAAAAATTCCAGATCTGAAGGCGACAGAAATTTCATATCTGTATCTGAAGGCGGCAGAAGTTTCAGATCCGAAGGCGGCGGTGGAAGTTTCAGATCCGGAGACGGCGGAAATTTCAGATCTGAAGGCGACTGAAATTTTAGATTTGGATCTGAGGGCGGCGGAAGTTTCGGATCTGGAGGTGGCGGAAGTTTCAGATCGGACGTCGGTAGAAGTTTCAGATCCGAAGGCAGCGGCAGAAGTTCAGATCTGGACGCCTTTTGGGCCCCGTCTTGGCTCGACGATATTTTTCAGGCCGTCGTTGAAAGCGGTGGAGACCAATCTCATCCATTTGACCCGAGAGAAAGCATGCAATCAGAGCTTGGAACGGAAGCCACACACACCTCATGCACCACCTAGAGGACAAGGTGAATTTTTAGAGGCA